>CM024756.1:88577531-88684515 GCA_014218235.1 Colocasia esculenta | reverse complement strand
ACTCGTTGCAACATATCGTTCTGTCGCATTGTGAACGCGAGAGACGAGAGATCGTCGTAAATTATGGTTAGGCAATCGATCGGGTAATCGATCTGTGAAGAAGGCAACCATCTACTATTGCGATTTAAAACACAACAGGAGGTACATCACGATTTTGTCTCTTTACACCGAGCCTGGTTTAACTGTGTACGATTCTTTAAAAGTGACATCTGCACCCGTCGCGATTCAAAGGCCGACCGAGACGACTATTCCTTTCGATTGGTCAGTCAACATGTGTATTAGCTTGTCTGTAATCATGTTACTTAGTGATGCATTGGCCTAAAAGTGATCAACCCATTTGAAAACCATAAAGACATGAGTACGATTCTAATGTACGATATGAAGTGATTGATCTTACATTCATTGATTATCATCTTGTGATCTAGCTTGATACGAAATCTGTCATAATAAGTTGTGATATGAATCTGTGGGAGGATCATGTTAGAATGGACTTGCTCAGTTTAAGCTTTACCATTATGTACTTGCTTGTTGCATGTGGACTTTCTTATTTACATGCTATCTGAGGTTTCCATATTTGTTCATCAATTGCACGCATAATTAGGAAAGTTCTGTGTCACGACACTTACACGTTTTTGCACAATAGGCACACCCCTCTTGGGGAATGGAAGCTCTCTGTCGGTCATTCTGTATCGGCAGACTAGCAACCTTTTTCCTAAGACCTCCGTAAGTCTCTATACTCTGTGGATTTCTTCATAGAGACCGAGCTAGTTGTACCATGAAGTACCCTGGAGATAGAGAGCACTTGTACCGTGTACGATATGTCATTAGTCATCCTCTTGTCAAGACACTAAAATTATGAAACATAAGATACTTGTTATGCTGTCCAAATGATCTCTCGAGCTTTTGTCATACCTTGAACTCTATGAATGATCATGTCCTTATTACTATGAGCTTGTCATTGAAAATTTGTGGCCATAATATGTATATGTTTGATCGGCACAATGTGAGACTTTGCTCCATTTGACTAATGCCTGTGCAAATAAGGGGCCTTATCTGGTCCTAGGAGGAGCTCCCCAACGTACTTATTAAACGCGGAAGTATGGATTTGGTGCTTGGCATGGCACTGGTCTGTGTGCAAGATTTGTGTGAATGTACCTTCGTATGTTATGTTCGTTTGATATGATAAGTTTGATATGATATGTCTGATCTCGTGAATATGTGATATCTGTGTGAATATGGCAAATCCATGTGATATGATTCTATTCTTGAATTACCTGTCCAATACGTATGAAATTCAGTATTGTTTCATTATGATATTCATTCTATTTAGCAATTGACCTGTTAGAAATGCATGCATGTTTAGTCATCATGTTCCTATTAAGATCCTACTTATTTAAAATGCTAATCATATATATTAGTGCCTGCACATTGAGATGTAATCCTACCAGTGGGCTAGTTTGCTCACCCTATCATCCTAAACATTTCAGGTAGTATGAGGAATTCGCGTACACAAATGGGCACGGCATGAGTGAAGAGCACCCGTCACTTGTGGAGATGAAGGACTAGGAATAGATGTTTGAGTAGCATATGTAATGATGATACATTTCATGGAGTTTATTTGAAATTTGATTAATGGGCCCTTTGGTTGGCTCGGATGATGTAAGTTTTTAATTAGTTGAATGGAAATGAAATAAAGAGTATTTTAGCTGGCAATATTATGTCTCAAGTATATTGTTATATTTAATTGCTACTCTGATTACGGACTGTGATACTTCTATTCGTATCATTCATGCATCCCGATATTTATTTCCCTGCTAAATGTTTGGGCGTGACAAATCAGCTCACTATCACTACAATTCACAGATGGGTGACACCATGGAAGTGTGCGGCCTCAAGTTAGCAGGGCTTCTTTATTTGGGAAGGCTTTCCTATATTCGTTTTCTCCAATCTGTCTGAGAAAGTACCTCCCTAATGACTATCATAGTTGTGCAACCAATGTGCATCAGGTTGGCTAAGGGAACAAAGGTATTCAGCTATATTATTGGTAACAGGGAATGCTAACTGAAAAGCCTGTGGAATGGTGACCCTTCAGGTGATAGGAAACAATCCCGATACCCTTACCATGAGAATTTAGAGCTCCATCAAAATGTAATGTCCACATAGGATCAGATTGGCTAAGGGACATTAGTTCTTCATCTGGGAATTCTGAATGAACAAGATCAAATCGAGGGATAGGCTGATGAGCGAGATGTTCAGCTATGGCATAGTCTTTGATTGACTTTTGCTGAATGTAGGTGATATTGAACTGAGAGAGAAAGCTTTGCCAATGTGCCAGCCTATCAGTGAGAATAGATTTTTCAAGGAGGAACTTGATAGGATTCATACGGGCTGTGAGGTGGACTTCGTGAGCAAGAAAATAGTGCTTCAATTTCTGCACTACCCAGACGAGAGCGGCACATGTTTTTTCCATGGTTGTGTACCTTTGCTCACAGGGGTTGAGAGCTTAGACAAGTAATAAGCTACCCTTTATTTACCTTCTTCATCCACTTATGCAAGGACAACTCTTACAGAGCCTTCCAGGATAGAGACATAGAGAATTAGTGGTTTGCCTGGAGTCGGTGGCCTCAGGACAGGAGGATAGCCAGATAGTCCTTTAATCTGTCAAAGGCCACTTGAAACTTCTCATCCCAATGGAATTTGACTCTTGGTTTAGTTAGGCCATAGAAGGGTCTACACCTCTGTGAATGTTGGGAGACAAATCGGCGGATAAATTGCAACCTCCTAATTAATCCTCAAACTTCCTTCAAATTCTTGGGAGGTGGCGTTTCCCTTATTGCCTTTGCCTTATTATGATCGATCTTAATACCCCTCTTGCTTACGATGAACCATAGGAGTTTACCCGATGACACACCAAACACACATTTCTTGGGGTTAGAACCCTAGGATCTTTGGAACACCTTAGTTAGAACCCCAGGATGCTCAACCATGTCTTGGATTTAACACCAAGTCATCCACATACACCTCAATATAGATGCGAATCAAGTCATGAAAGATGGCCATCATAGCTCTTTGGTATGTAGCTCCAGCATTTTTGAGTCCAAATGGCATGACACATAGCAAATACATGCCCCAAGTGTAGTACTGAATGATGTCTTCTCTTGGTCCTCTTCAGCTAGCATGATTTGGTTGTACCCTGAGAAGACATCCATGAAGGACAGGGTTTCATACACAGTTGTGCTATCAATTAGCACACCATTTGAGGCAAGGGGAAATCATCTTTCGGAGAGGTACGGTAAGGTCCCAGAAGTCAATGCAAATTCTGACTCTTCCGTCTTTTTCATGAGTGGGACAATGTTTGCCACTCAATTGGGATAAAGTATGACTCCATTGAACTTGACTTTGTGGAACTTGTTGACACATCTTTCATTTGAAAGCCGTTTTTCGGTTGAAACATCTTAACCGCTGCTTAATGATGACGTTATGTTCAACAAGCGTTGAGTCCAGTCTTGGCATATCCTCATAGCTCCAAGCGAACGTGTCTTTATATTCTCTGAGAACCTCAATAATTGTCTCCTCCTCAACTGGTGACAAGTTGCTGCTTATGAGGACAGTCCTAGGGTTTTCCTCAATTCCTATATTAATTTCTTTGGTGGTTTCTTCTACTGCAGTTGACGGTTCATCAAATCTTCTGACCCCGCTTGCGAATGCATCAGCCTCATCCTCAAACTCTTCATCCCCTTCTTCAATTGGGTCATTATCATCCATGATCTCATAGACTCCAAACCCATCATCAATAAAGCACAATGACTCCTCACATTCTATATCCGGCAACAACAAGGGCTCTTTAATAAATTCAAAGATTGCTAAACACGCCTTGCATCTATGGGCTAGATCCGCTAAGAAACGGTGAGGAACCCTCTTCTCCCTGGACTTCTTTGGTACTACCCTAGATTTCTCTAACCTGACCTAGACTCTTACTACAACTACTAGAATCTATAGAAGGAGGTGAGGGGAAGAGGAAAAGTAGTAAATGGAGCTCCCTACATGGAGGGAGTTGGGAGTTGTAGCGACCCAACCTCCCAGACCCCCGCCAGGGACCTCGAAGTTCGTGTCGCCACCACGGATCTGAAGATCTGAAAGGGTTAGAAGAAATAGTCTAGTGAGATATGTACTGAATTTAAATAACTATAACAATATAACAATTTATAATGTGTCCAAAGTAAAAGTATAGGTACAAGAAGAAAGGTGCAGTCCTTAAGGGACATACCCTGAGAACTTGCAAAGCAAACTCTCAACTCACTCAGGTACAAGAGCTCACAACACTCACTTCACTGCTGCTGACAGCACACAGCGCCACAACGCCTCCGCAACCCATTCGACACCGAGCTCCCGTGACGACAAGCCCCTAGCTGAAGGAAGTAGGGGGAGTGAGCCTCGCGAACAAGGCCCAATAGGGATTACCAGTCCCTCACTGGCCAGAGCAGTAGGAACTCCGAAAATAGGAAACTACACTAGAAAGCTGTAAAGTGAGGAACACCTACAGCAGGGTACTACTAAGTAGTTGGAACAGAACAATGCAATGCCACGACCACCAATCAAGGTTGTGACATGCACACGACTCCTACAGAAACCAACGGAGTCAGGCACAACACGGACATGTCTTGGCATGACTACCGAGACAGGGGTCTCATGGAGACCACTGAGCAACCATGTGAGAATGAAGTCTCACCACAAGCATGGCTACCTCAGACCTCCACAAGGTCGAGGTCCCACAAGCAGAACCACCTCGGACCGCAGACCCCGGACACACCGCGAGGTCGAGAAGTCACACCCCCCAGTGCTACCAAGGACTGGCAACCAAGAATGGGACTACGAAACTAAGAGGACACCAAAGCGGAAACCACCAGAAGCACTGGCCAACAAGGCCAAACCAACGTGCCTATGAAAAACTAGGCATGGCCAGGCTATAACCGCCACGCAAGCTATGGCAATGGGAAACACTTGGAAACATCATGAGAAAATGCCGCCACAACAACAGCAACCAAGCCACTGCCACTGGCAGCCAAGAGGAGGACACACCAGCCACTCCCTCTGCTCGCCAGCCTGACTCCTACCTCTGCCTCCCCAGAAGAGCGAGACAGAGCCACCACAGAAACACCATAACACAACAATAACCACAACCTGGCCAAGCTGCAGCCACGCCTGACCTCCCTACGTGGCTCCGGAACAACGAGAGGGAGCCAGTAAGAAAAAGGACTGACTGGGTTGCACCGGGAAGAACGCTGAACGTTCTCAGCATCCCAGACCAACCAACAGAGCTCTACAAACGACTCGGCGCCGCTGTCTAAACCTCATTTTCCCCTCAGCTCTAGAGTCAGCCAACTCGGATGCCAACTCGAGCACACTCGTAGCCCAGAACACTCCCTCAAAATGCTCCCAAGGATGGGGGTCCCAAGCAACAGATGTAAGACCCGGCTTTCGAGCTCTCCGTCTAGTGTCTTGGATGACAGGCAACTAATGTGTCCGGGTTGGGTGACGATTAGTGTTGCGTCGTGGGTGTCCGACACGATAGTCATCCTTGTCGCGACCAGCCTTGTGTCACATTCTTGTCACACCCTGCTTTCCCGTCGCATCTTTGTGTCACGCCCTGTCAATGGGTCACGATAGTGTTTTGTGTCTTTTGTCATATGGCAGCTGTCAGGGTGGCAGGTGATAACTACTAAATTTTTCGTGTTAAATTTCATACATGTAGTTGATTTTAGACATCTTTTGTCTTTAAATAACGTACATTTAGATTTTAATTTTCATTCTAGTCATGTATAATTTTTTTGAACATTTTAGTTAAATTTGTAGAACACATAGCTAGATTTTTATAAAATCAATACTTTTTGAATAAGTTGACTAATAAAATATTTTCTCTTTTTAAATAATTGTGCAATATAATTTTTTAGTCTTATCATTACTTTTATAAATATCTTTTTGTACATGTTAGTTGTAAATAAATCACATTTTTAAATAAACCATGTCACATACTCCACCCAATCTCATCAAATAAAATATTCTAAAAACCCCACCCCTACCATCATGCCACAACCCCCATTCCCATCTCACCACCATTTTTTTAATTGCCGATATCATGTTCTCCCATTTACCTATTTCTATTTTTTTAGGCTTCCTCCACAGATGGGGAGAAGCTTCGTGAAGCGCCCAGTCATGTGTGCTTGGCAGCTAATGGGCAGAAGAGCTCTGGCGATTTGGCTGAGGTGATGCAGGGGCGCAGATGGCCGGATCTGCTCTGCTGCGGTGTGAAGGCGGCCAGAGCTTGGGGCCGTGCGACGCAGCTGGGGTAGATGGCTCATGTGGAGGTTCTGCAGAGGCTGGCCAAGGCTGTGCGGCGCGGCTGGATCTGGGTGCAGGCTGGCGCGGTTAGATCGGGTGTGCTGGGCGATGGTGTTGTGCGGCGGATGGCGCCCAGGAGCTGCTGAGATCTGAAGGTGATGGCGGCAACTGCGATGGAGGCGCATGGGGTTTGAAGGCTGGCGATGTACGGCTCACGATGTATGCCATGGAAGCTGGCTGCGATGGCACTGTACGACTGCTGAGGCAGCGCCCAAGGTTTGCAGTTCGTGGGTGCGCTGGTGGGCTGTGCACGGCGCGAGCAGGGTGCTGGTGCTGTGAGGACGGCTGGACCAGTGCGATCCTGGCTGGGTTTGTGCGCAGCAAGGGAGGCGGCTGTGTGCGGAGCTATGTGAAGCAGATGGCCCTGGCTGAGGTGGGCCGCGATGGAGCTTGTGCAAGCTAAGGTGGCGATCCAGGGCATAGATGAGGTGGCGATCCTGGTGTGCTGAAGCCAGCGATCCTGGTGAAGGTGGGAAGAAGAAGGCCATGTGGCCTATAAAAGGACCCGAGGTCCTCTTCTCCGAGGCTGGCTGGTTAGAATTTTGTAGGAATTTTTAGTTTGCTTTTTTTGCTGTATTTTCATTCAAGCATTTAGGGGAGGGAGATGAGTTAGAATTTTGAATTGTTCTTCTGTTCTTCCAGTTCTTAGGAGACGGGTTAGCCAGTAGAGAGTTGTGAGATTTTTCTTCAGTTTTTCTTCTGTAATCTTCCTTTTCGTAGAGCAAGGGGTTCTCCAGTTTTTCTTCTTGTTCTTCGAGAGTTCTTAGGGAGTTCGGCAATTGGAGTTTAGTTTTCTCATTTCTTCCTTGCTGCTATGAGGGATTCGAAAGATTGTTGTGATTTGTTCAGAAATTTTCTTTTCTTTGTTGCTATTGGAAGGGGATCAGATTGCGAATTCTTGTTTTTAGAATTTTAGTTTCGCAATTTGGTTCCATTATCTTCATCTGTCTGTTTGAGCAATTGAGGGTAGGCTTGGCCAGATAGATCTTTGCCAGTTTAATTCTGTATTTTCTTCTTTCGCAAAGCTGGGAGGGGTTGGCTAGTTCAAGATTTTTGGGGGATTTTGTTCCATTCGTCTTCTCTCAGATGTTCTGGTTCAGGTCGGAGAGTTGTGAGGGGAGATCGGCTTTGTCTTCTTCTCTTCCATGGCGATTTGTGAGATGGTTGGGGAGAAGGGTCCAGAGCACCCAGGGAATCCATCTTTGGCTTGTTCTGGGTACCCGGGAGATTGGAACAATTCTTCTGAATTTTGCTTCTAATGTTTGGAATCGGAGTTCAGCATCTGGGAGTTCATATTCTGGGAGTTTCGGCTACTGTGAGAGTTGTGAGGCTGGTGTGGAGAGATCGATTCAGTGGTGTTAATTTCTTCTTCTTCGCAATTGTTGGTTTATTTATGCTGTGTTAGATAGCTCGATCCAGTGGTGTTGTTTACATTTAATTTCTATTTCGTCTATGCTTAGAATAATTCAATCCAGTGGTGTTTGATTTCAATTCTTCTGATTTCCATTTTCCCTGTGTGATTTGTCCATTTCTTCTATGTTTACATCGTTCGATCCAATACATTTGTTCATCTTTTCTCTTCTTGGTTAATCTGTCAAGTTGTGAGGAATCTGATTGGTGTAATTTACATAATTAATTCTCATGCAATATTATTTTGGTGAAAATGTGAATGTTTCAAGTCAAAGTAGTTTAATTCAAGCTTTATTCTGCCTCTCCGTGGATATGACCTGTTCTCACCACTCTATTAGTTCACTTTTGCAATTTTAAGTTTGTGAGACAGTTTAGAAGAAGTGCGCATATTGACTTGTGCGAGGAACTCTGGACAACGATAGTGCACAGTCAACAATGTCGCGCGTTCATCTTGGCGCCGTTGCCGGGGAGGCATTAGAGTTTGATTTAATTCTGTTTTGATTTGATTTCATTTGCTTGGACTTTCTTTTTACTTGTTATTGGGCTTCTTATTTCAGATTTGCACAAGGAGTGGAACTTGGATATTGGGCTTGACCTTTGAAGCCCATTGGAGGAGGAGCTTGCTGATTTTTTTTTTAATTGCTTTTAATTCCGAATTTTAGATAGAAAGAGTGTGAGTGAACTTTGTAGTGAGGCTTTGATGTATTCTATGTGCATGTACAGAGATTTCTTTCACGTTGACATGTAATAATTGGCCTCTTGGTGGTTTGATTGGTTTGGCATTAGTCTATAGTACCACTTCATATTTTCTTAGTTAAATTTTATTTCATTCAGTTTAAAAACCAAATAAAAATTAAAAAATTCTAAAATCTAAAAAATTTCCAAATCGCTCTTTCATGTTAGTCGTTTGTTTGTAAATAAAAATTTCATCTCTCAAGATTAGAATCTCATGTTTTAGGACATTCATCATCTTAATTGTCATATTAATTGTCATCTTTTTTCTTGCATTGAAGAGTGCACGGAAAAGGTAAGGTTTCTAACTCTTGTTTCATGCATTAGACTTAGCATTAGAAAATCCATTGTTCAAACTTGTTTGTTGCACTTCACATTTTTAAATGGGACTGGCTTAAGGGCTTCACCCATTAGAATAAAAAGATAAGGTGAGGGATTTCATCACCCTTTCCTTTGCCCAAAAAGCACAAAAAATTTCCACATTCTTGCATTTTCCTCAGCTTTTAATAAAAACCAGTAGACGTGGCCCTAGGGTTCATAATTAGATTTGTTCTTTCTTAATTCTAAGACTTCTCTTTTAGTCTGGTGTCTAGGATTAGTGGTTAAAAAGCTTACGCTTAAGCGAGCTAGAGGTTACTTAATTGGGTCCTTGCGAAAGCAAGGGGGGTCTCCCTCTACTCCACCTCTTACCTGGCCGGTACAAGAAGAGTTAGGATTGGACTTAAGCAAGCATAAATCTGATTTTGAGAAAAAATAACATAAGTCCAAGGAACACTTAGTGTTTATGTTAATTTGTTTTGAAAGTGTTTGATTGTTTGTGTTTGTCATAAAAACTCAAAAATCAATAAAAATCTAAAAAAAATCAAAAATCTTAATAGAGGGCTTTTCCACTGTGTATGCTTGGTAGACGATCATTCAACTAAGATTTGGCTCAACCTATCACAGAGATTGAGAGATTCTTTCATACCATGGCCTATCAAGAACATGTCCAAGCTTTCCAAGGTTTCTACAAATCCCCTCATGATCTATATTCTAACACATACAATCCTGGTTGAAGAAACCACCCAAACTTTTCTTGGAGAAATCAATATGAAGAAGTGTCTCAAACTTCTTTCAAGCAATCCATGTACGGTCAATCCTATCCCAATCAGAATTCAAGATTTGACCAATATTTTTATTCCAGACGTCCATAATTCAATGGAAATTTTGCTCATACCAATTTTCAGCAACCTTCATACAATCAACCACCATCTTCTCAGCCCAATTGGGAAGATAAAATGAATCACTTCAAAATATGATGATGACTCTTTGCCAAACTATGCAAGAACAACAAAATCAATATCAAAATCAGAACCAAAATATTCAACAAAATTTGAATAGGATAGAGTCTCAGATTGCTGACGTGTGTAGGAGGGAATTGGGTCAGTTACCAAGTCAAACTATAGCAAACCCAAGGAACAACCTTTCTGGATTTTATCAGAACCAGCAAAACCATCAAGTCCAGGGGTACATACCACAGGTTAGACAAAATGTACCCCCACCACAAAACCCACAACAAACTTTTGTCCAAAACATTCCAGCACCACAAATTCAAAATCAATTTATACAACAGGACCATCATTTTGCCCAGGCTAGGGGCCCCCAAGTGGAAAATATGAAAACAGTGTCTACTTTAAGAAGTGGAAACATCATAACAAATCCTCACCCACACATGTCAATATTGAATGAGACAAAGAAAAGGAAATTGAAAGAGAAATTGAAGAAGAGAGTGAAGAGAATGTTGAAAAATCCAAGGGAAAAGAGAAAATAATTGAAGAGCCTCTAGACACAATCAAAATAAAATAAGACCCAAGTCATTACATTCCAAGAGTCCCTTTTCCTGAAGCTTTAAAGCCAAAATCTAAAAACAAACCAACTGATAATGAAGAACTCTTGGAAAAATTTTGTGAGGAAAAAGCAGTAGACCAACCCTGTGCTCTAGGGTTTGAAGGAGAGGAAGGACAACTTAGTTCCATGTTTCAGAATAATGATCTATCATTCTATTAGAATGTCCTCCTAAGGTTGAGCTAAAACCACTCCCTGTTAATTTAAAATACATCTTTCTAGGAGAGAACGAGACTTGCCCCATCATAATTGCTAGCGATCTTGATGAAGGGCATGAGAAGAAGCTAATTGAAGCCTTGAAAATTCATAGAAAATTTTTTGAAGTGCATGATAAGGTCTGGCTCTTTAATTTTCGGCTTCGTCTGTTTTCGGAAAATTAAAATCCCGACAGGATGGTCTTTACAGTGTTGTCAAAACTAGTGACAATGGTGCTATCATGATTCTTGACCCTAAAACTGGACAATCATTCACTGTCAAGGGCAAAGGTTAAAGCATTTCTTTGAAAGCCCACTTTTCTTAAAAATTGATTCTACCAAGCTAGCTGAACCAAACGAAGCCTAATTGCGTCCGGCTGAAGACGAAATAATCTTAGCGCTTCTTGGGAGGCAACCCAAGTGTACAGATTTCTTTCATCAGGTAATTTTCTGTCTTACTTTCTTTTCCTGTAAATAAGTAGGGGGGAGAGGTAGAATAAGCATGCATTCATAATCTTCACCCTAACCATTGCTTCTTCATTTCTTTCTATTGAGCTTGTACATATTGCAAATAAAAATTTCACATGTTTCGTCTTTGAATAAAAATGCGTGACATTGCGCAACATAGACTATGTGTCTGATCTTTAACCATTATTTTTTTTTTGTAGTTGTCACATCCCTTTGCAAATATCCATGTAGATAGCCTCTAGTAAAGGATTACATGTACTTCTTGTCTACCTTATGTAGGGATTTATGGCAAGAAGTTTTCATACACACACTATACAGCCACTTAGACTAGCTGAACCCGAATGTAGCAAATCTGTTAAAGCTAGTAAGAGAGAGGTGATTGGTTTTTTTCCCTTCCCCTTAAGTGAATTGTGAAGGAAGTGAAGGCATGTGATCAAGGAACCTGACTATCCATCCTTCCTTTAGAGGAAAAGAAAAGAAAAGCAAAAATCAAAAGCAAAAGCAAAAGAAAAATATATACATGATAAATGCCCCGGATCTGAGTAAAGTTGGACTCGCTACTCTTGAAAAGTGATGGGTTGTGCAGCATTGTGGATGAAAAAGAAAAAAATTCTGAGTGCACAAAGTGCAAATAAAGGGACAAAAGTCCTCAACTCAGAGAAATAATCATCAAGGAAGTTGGGCAGAATGGAACTGAGAGAAACAACCTGATCTGACTGAGCAATGATCTTATTCCACAATTCTTTTCTTCTCCCTCGAATTAATCTAATCTCAATACTAGCTAAGATAGAGGAGCTCCAAGAGGGTTGATGTGAACTCTTAAGTGAGCTACCTTTTGTGCACTAATTTTTACCATAAGCCCTTACAATTAGGAAAGACATGTCTTTACATGAATCTTTCACATGATGGCTGGTTAGCATGAGATATTGCATCTTCTAGTCCTTTATTTGGAGTAATTTTCATTGCTAAGGGACTAGCAATCTTTAAGTAGGGGGGAGTGATAACTACTAAATTGTTCGTGTTAAATTTCATACATGTAGTTGATTTTAGACATCTTTTGTCTATAAATAACGTACATTTAGATTTTAATTTTCATTCTAGTCATGTATATTTTTTTGAACATTTTAGTTAAATTTGTAGAACACATAGCTAGATTTTTATAAAATCAATACTTTTTGAATAAGTTGACTAATAAAATATTTTCTCTTTTTGTAAATACGTTGTGCATAACTAATTTTTAGTCTTATCATTACTTTTATAAATATCTTTTTGTACATATTAGTTGTAAATAAATCACATTTTTAAATAAACCATGTCACATACTCCACCCAATCTCATCAAATAAAATATTCTAAATACCCCACCCACTACCATCATGCCACAACCCCCATTCCCATCTCACCACCATTTTTTTAATTGCCGATATCATGTTCTCCCATTCACCTATTTCTATTTTTTTAGGCCACCTCCACAGATGGGGAGAAGCTTCGTGAAGCGCCCAGTCATGTGTGCTTGGCAGCTAATGGGCAGAAGAGCTCTGGCGATTTGGGCTGAGGTTATGCAGGGGCGCGGATGGCCGGATCTGCTCTGCTGGGGTGTGAAGGCGGCCAGAGCTTGGGGCGGTGCGACGCAGCTGGGGCAGATGGCTCATGTGGAGGTTGTGCGGAGGCTGGCCAAGGCTGTGTGGCGCGGCTGGATCTGGGTGCGGCTGGCGCGGCTAGATCAGGTGTGCTGGGCGATGGTGCTGTGCGGCGGATGGCGCCAGGAGCTGCTAGGATCTGAAGGTGATGGCGGCAACTGCGATGGAGGCGCATGCGGTTTGAAGGCTAGCGATGTACGGCTCGCGATGTACGCCAGGGAAGCTGGTTGCGATGGCACTGTACGGCTGCTGAGGCGGCGCCCAAGGTTTGCAGTTCGTGGGTGCGCTGGTGGGCTGTGCACGGCGCGAGCAGGGTGCTGGTGCTGTGAGGCCGGCTGACCAGGTGCGATCCTGGCTGGGTTCGTGCGCAGCAAGGGAGGCGGCTGTGTGCGGAGCTATGTGAAGCAGATGGCCCTGGCTGAGGTGGGCCGCGATGGAGCTTGTGCAAGCTGAGGTGGCGATCCAGGGCACAGATGAGGTGGCGATCCTGGTGTGCTGAAGCCGGCGATCCTAGTGGAAGGCGGGAAGAAGAAGGCCATGAGGCCTATAAAAGGACCCGAGGTCCTCTTCTCCGGGGATGGCTGGTTAGAATTTTGTAGGATTTTTAGTTTTCTTTTTTTGCTGTACTTTTCTTTCAGCATTTAGGGGAGGGAGATGAGTTAGAATTTGAATTGTTCTTTTGTTCTTCTAGTTCTTAGGAGACGGTTAGCCAGTAGAGAGTTGTGAGATTTTTCTTCAATTTTTCTTCTGTAATCTTCCTTTTCACAGAGCAAGGGGTTCTCCAGTTTTTCTTCTTGTTCTTCGAGAGTTCTTAGGGAGTTCGGCAATTGGAGTTTAGTTTTCTCATTTCTTCTTTGCTGCTATGAGGGATTCAAAAGATTACTCTGATTTGTTTAGAAATTTTCTTTTCTTTGTTGCTACTGGAAGGGGATCAGATTGAGAATTCTTGTTTTTGGAATTTTAGTTTCGCAATTTGGGTTCCATTATCTTCATTTGTCTGTTTGAGCAATTGAGGGGAGGCTTGGCCGGTTAGATCTTTGCCAGTTTAATTCTGTATTTTCTTCTTTCGCAAGCTGGGAGGGGTTGGCCAGTTCAAGATTTTTTGGGGATTTTTTTCCATTCTTCTTCTCAGATGTTCTTGGTTCAGGTTGGAGAGTTGTTAAGCATCTGTAGGAAAAGGTTCGCCATTTCAAGTTTTAGGAAATTTTGTTTAAAATTTTATCTTCTGCAATTTCTTTCTTGTACTTCTTCTTTCAGCAGAGCATGGAGTTCGGATGTTTTTAGGATCTTAATTTTAGTTCTTGTTCTTCTAGTATTGTTGGTTGGCTAGTCAGATTTCGACCATTTTATTTGTTCTGTATTTTTTTTTCTTTCAGCATCTGTGGGTGAAGCATTAGTACGATTTCTTTAGGAAGTTTAATTTCTTTGATGTTCTTCTGTATTTAGCTTTTATTTTGATTTGTTGCTTCACTGTAAGGAGATGGCTTCGCCAGTTCGACATTTTTGGGGTTTTTCGTTGTTACTGTTTCTGTGTGCAGATGATGGCTAGTTGATTTTTCTGAGTTTTTAGTGCTTTCTTATTTCTTCGGAAATCAGTTTTGTGGAGGTTTGCTTCTGTTGTGAGGGGAGATCGGCTTTGTCTTCTTCTCTCCATGGCGATTTGTGAGATGGTTGGGGAGAAGGGTCCAGAGCAACCCAGGGAATCCATCTTTGGCTTGTTCTGGGTACCCAGGAGATTGGAACAATTCTTCTGAATTTTTACTTCTAATGTTTGGAATCGGAGTTCAGCATCTGGGAGTTCATATTCTGGGAGTTTCGGCTACTGTGAGAGTTGTAAGGTTGGTGTGGAGAGATCGATTCAGGGTGTTAATTTCTTCCTTCTGCAATTGTTGGTTTATTTCTACTGTGTTAGATAGCTCGATCTAGTGGTGTTGTTTACATTTAATTTCTATTTCGTCTATGCTTAGAATAATTCAATCCAGTGGTGTTTGATTTCAATTCTTCTGAATTTCCATTTTCCCTGTGTGATTTGTCCATTTCTTCTATGTTTACATCGTTCGATCCAATACATTTGTTCATCTTTTCTCTTCTTGGTTAATCTGTCAAGTTGTGAGGAATCTGATTGGTGTAATTTACATAATTAATTCTCATGCAATATTATTTTGGTGAAAATGTGAATGGTTTCAAGTCAAAGTAGTTTAATTCAAGCTTTATTCTGCCTCTCCGTGGATATGACCTGTTCTCACCACTCTATTAGTTCACTTTTGCAATTTTAAGTTGTGAGACAGTTTAGAGAGAAGTGCGCATATTGACTTGTGCGAGGAACTCTGGACAACGATAGTGCACAGTCACAATGTCACGCGTTCAGTAGGCATGTCAATATGCCTGTCGCGGCATCCCTGGGGGACACATTCTTATCGCAGTGCGTTGACCCGTCGCGTTAAGGTCCTTAACGCGACGCGTCACCCCGTCGCGACTTGGGTGCCGAAGGCTCAAGGCCTTGTCCGGCGACCCTTCTTCCCTTTCTTCTTCCTCCTCTCTTCTCCTCCTCCTCCGGCGGTGCTCCGCTTGCGTGGAGCGAGGAGGAGGTCGCCAATCCGACGTGAAGGGCCCCCAATGGGTTTGTTTCTTCGTTTAAGGTAGGGATTGCTTGTGTCCTTCTCGATCCGAGTGGATTGGGAGCCCCTCATGGTTTGTAAAAGTATTTACTACTTCTCCCTTCTCCCGTTCCCGTGTGGAGTGTTTGTGGTGTGTGGGTAGCCTCGAGATGGAGCATCCCGCGGGTCTACCCTTCTTTTGGTGTCGCGACCGCGGTGCGCGTCGCGACACCAGAGGGTGTGTCGTGTCACGGTGCACCGGCCTGACGCGATGGCGTCATGGTCAGATGGTCTGACACGATCTTTTCATGGTGTGTTTCCCTATCATGACAGGTTGCTATCGCGGTGCCCTTCCCCGTTGCGATGGTATCGCAATGTCTAAGGGGGATGTGACAGTACCTGTGTTGCCTCGGGTGTTTCCGTGGTTCCGGTGGGGTGTCGGCGTATGCCCCAGGGCTGGCTTGCCCTTAGGACCTTCAGGTGGGGAACGCAGAAAGTTGCCTCGCTGTGTTCTGTTACTGAAGGTGACACCTTCGTGGCCGTGTCCTGGTGGCGGTGCCAGGAGGCTCGCATCTATCTAAAAATCGATTGTCTGGCGGTCAATCGATTAATAGCAGAGCAATGTTTTCCATACTGTCAAGTGGTGTTTGGAGGTTCTGTCTTGCTCGTGCGTGCCTTGGTTGGCCGACGGCCCTCTTGAGGGTCCGTGCATACCTTGTGCTTGCTGGGCTTTTCGTGGGTTGCAAGCCAGCGGTTAGGCGTGGTTTTTGTGTGCTTGCCCGCCTGTTTGCCCGGTGCTTAGCACTTGAGGGCTTGTCCATTCAGAGGTTGTCTCCATTTCCTGGGACCCCCATCCTCGGGAGCCTGTTGAGGAGTGCTCTGGGCTACGAGCATGCTCGAGCTGGGATGTCGAGGTCGACTGGAGTTCTTCCCGGCGCAGGCCAGTCAGTCCTTCTTCTCACTGTCTCACTATGCGTTGGTTCTGGAGCTGCGTAGGGAGGTCAGGCGTGAGGCCGCAGCTTGGCCAGATTGCAGTGGTGCGTATGCTCTTGTGGTGTTCTGTAGCGGCTCTGTCTTGCTCTTTCGGGGAGGTTAGAGGCAGAAGCCAGGCTGGAGAGTAGAGGGAGTGGCTGGTGTGTCCTCTTGGCTGCCAGTGGCGGTGGCTTGGTTGTTGTTGTGATGACGTTTCCTCACGACGTTTCAAGTGTTATCCGTTGCCCTAGCTTGCACGACGATTATAGCCTTGGCGTGACTAGTTTCCGTAGGCATCATTGGTTTGGCCTTGTTGGCCAGTGCTTCTGGTGGTTTCCGCTTCGGTGTCCTCTCGGTTCTGTAGTCCCATTCTTGGGTGCCAGTCCATGGTGGCACTGGTGTATGTGGCTTCCCGACCTCGCAGTGTGTCCATGGTCCGGGGTGGTTCTGCTTGTGGGTCCTCGCCTTGTGGAGGTCTGAGGTGGTTGTGCTTGTCGTGAGACATCATTCTCAACTGGTTGTTGCGTGGTCTCGGAAGGTGTGATGAGGGTTGCTTCCGCTTGGTGACCGACTCCATTGGTTTTGCGGGAGTCGTGTTTGTGTCACGACCTTGGTTAGCAGTCGTGGCATTGCATTTTATGTTCCCTGCTTTGTAGTATCCTTGTAAGGCCCTCGAATTTTGTTGTATTACTTTATTACGTGTATAATTCATGCTTGTGTATGCATAGAATGTACATATCTACGTACGTATTAACTAGTTATACTGTGTACACGTGTATAATTAGTTGTAAATAGTGTATGAATTGCATGTGGTAGTGTGTACATGATAGTATATATATGGCATGTATAAATATGTATAGTTAAGCATGGTTTCTGCATGTTTTAAGTTCTAGCCGAAGGGCCAAATGGCGTCAACATGGATGGACGTCCATGATGAGTCAGCGTCCACCTCGATGGACGCCAATACTTAAGTCAACGGCCATGGATGTGGATGTTAATATCCCTACCTGACGCGTTGCAGACCCCGAAATTCTGGGGCAAGCAAGCCCAGCCATTGGGGAGTCCCCAACGGCTATCAGCCATCCCATCACCTCTCCGGGGTTCCCCAAACCCCTCTCCTATAAACCAAACCCCCTTCTGCATCAGAAGAATTCTCTTTGGCTCTTTGCAAGGAGAAGAGAGAAACCCTAGCTTCTGTGAGAAAAACCAGACTTTGCATGCTCTGATCCGACAACTTGGAGCTTCATCCGGCGATCCTTGCAACTGGAGGCCAGAGTGGACCAGGAGAAGGCTTCCCCGACCCCAGCTTGCTGTGGAGGTCGATCAAGAACCCGGAGGAGTGGTGTTTTGGAGACTTCTTGGACTGCCCAAGGAGAGCTTCAACGACACATTTGACCCCTTTGGAGGTTTTGTGAGAGGCAAGTAACCTACCCACTTCGTCCATGTATGTGTCTAGGAGGTTTCTACCATTTTTATGAGATTTTATCGTGTCCTGGATCCTCACATTTCTCTGTTATTTGGAGCTCGGTCTGTGTTCTTACACAGACAGGAACTTGACGTCAAGTCCTCTTGCCGCCAAGATCTCCAGTCAGTGGCCAGCGATCTTGCCGTCCATCCCCTTGAACGGCCAGACACTGCCGTTAAGTTCTTCAGTGCAAACAGTAAACTGTTCTGCCTTAAATATTATTTTCCGGACTTTGACGCATGAGGATATAGTGTAATTTTATATGTTATGTAAAATAGATAATGTGATGTGTGTGGAAATTTCTGTGTTTTCTGTGGATGGCATAAATTATTAGATTTATTGAAATACATGTTGGGAAAATAGATTATGCATGTTCACCTACTGTCTACATGATTCCTGAGGAATTAATTGCCCAAACATTTGTACATGTGCCAGTCCATACCCTGTAAATTTGAGAATTTGTTCATGTTCATGTGATTTACTGTAAATTATGCAATGGAAATAGAAAGCCTGAGTAGGTTATTCGAAATTTACAGTAAATTGTGTGTTGTGCAATAAATTGGGAAAATTCTTGTAATGATGTGTATGTTAGGTTCAGGGCTGTGAACTGTCAAACTGGATAATCATGTTATGATCCATGACAAATGAATTATGAATGGCATGCAACTAAATGTTTTAATTTCTGTAAATGCAATATGACTCAGAAAAATGTGAAATTTGAATGTGAGGTCATGAACCTGCAATTAGTGTGTGGTTAAAATTTCATGATGATTGATAACTGTAAAGTGTATTATGAATTTCCATGTGAAAACATGTGATAAATGCATGCTATCATGAATGTGACTTGATGATGTGTTTGCCACCTGATTAATGTGAGCTACTGAATGTTTGAATTCTGTCAACAGTAGTATCATGATTAGGAAAACATAACCATGTGTGTAAGTGAGAGAATGTAAAGACATGTGAATATATGTGTTCAAAATCGGAATGTGTAATGTGTAAGACTGTGCCATGTGTGACACTGCTTCCATAGAGGGCCGTGGAACCGTACCATGGAAAAGTCCCCATGGGAAGGTTCAATGTGTTAAGATCCTAAGGGCATTAGGATGAAATCCTGGAGGTGGACAAGTACCACTGGTTAGGGTGGAGACTTGTTCTCCTGGTCTGTGCAGTCCAAGAGTCATCACTGTATTGCCTAGGTGACGTCTATGTGTATGTGTTATGTGATGTGTCCTTCTAATGGTGGTTTGGACTATGTGTCACAACACTAAATTGTGAAATGTGAATGTGATTATGTGTAAATTGTGTAGTGTGAATATGTGTAAATGTGCAATGTGTGAAAAGAGAACTATGTGAATGAGTGATTGTGCAAACATGTGAAACCAATAAGTTAGATTGTGAAATTGTGATCCATGATACATTAATGTGAAATTATGTTATAACAGCAACCTATTGTGTTTTTATAAGAATGTTATTATGTGAAAAATGCGTAGAATCCATGCTAGAACAATTCTTGCTTATGTGTAAACGTTTCCATGTTTAAGTGCTATCATGTTGTAGATAAATTGGGAATGTAGCTCTCATGTGATAGATGTGAATTGCTAAATCCATGTCAAAACAGCAACCTTAAAGTGTATAAAATGATAATGTGCATGTGTAATAATGTGTAGAAACCATGATAGAAATGTTTCCTTTTATGTAGGCAAGAATCCCATGTGTGTTGCTTCATGTTTAGCTTGATTTGAAATATAGCTTTCATGTGATTGAATGAGTAGAAAGCATGTGATAGGATATTTATTTTGGAATGGCTTAAATCATGTACCATGTGTTTTAAATTTTGTAGAATTGTCATGATAGGTCATCTTTTATCAATGTCCAAGCATGCTATATGTTTTGCTTTGTATTGAAATGAAAAACCTACTGTGATATATGCATGTATGAGTATGTGGTGTTATTTGCTGAGTCTTTTAGACTCACTCCTTGCTTCAGCGTACAGGTTTAGTTGGTGACCCATCATCTTTGGAGGAGACAGTGGAGAGTGACTCCGAGCGTGGCGAGTAGCCTGGTGGAGTCGACGTTGTGACTTGCTTTCATAGTATGCAACGAGGCATTGTAATAGAACTATTAAGGAATTTGTGGACAAACTATGTATTTGAGTTTAGTATTTCATTTGTGGACTTTAATTCTCTTAAATTTATCATTTGAATCATGTATGTTAAATGTGGATGATGAAATGAAGACAAGTGGTTCTTTTGCTTCCGCTACTCTGTATTTATATTTATGAGCATCTCATCGTATGTTATTGTTTGGGTAAATGCCCCACTGTGATAACGTTCACTATACCGACATGGGTTGGTATAACCATACACCGGTATAATGAGGGTCTTCACAATCCTGCTGTAGGTGTGTTCCTCGCTTTACAGCTTTCTAGTGTAGTTTCCTGTTTTCAGAGTTCCTGCTGCTCTGGTCGGTGAGGGACTGGTAATCCCACTTGGTCTTGTTCGCGAGGCTCACCTCCCCCTAATTCCTTCAGCTAGGGGCTCGTCGTCACGGAAGCTCGTGTTGGCGAGTTGCGGAGGCAGCCGTGGCCCTATGTGCTGTCAGCAGCAGTGAGAGCGAGTGTTGTGAGCTCTTATATCAGAGTGAGTTGAGAGTTGTGCTTTGCAGTTCTCGGGGTATGCCCCTAGGGACTGCACCTTTCTTCTTGTACCTGTGCTTTTACTTGGGACATGTTGTACGGACTTTTGTATATTGTATATCTTGTTATAGTTATTTAAATTCATTACATATCTAACTAGACAATTTCTTCTAACCCTTCTGGGTCTTCGGATCCGTAGGTGGCGGCGCGAACTTCGGGTCCCTGGCGGGGGTCCGGAAGGTCGGGTCTTGTATGCCCGACGCGGAATATCGGAACGCGAGGCAGTATAAGTAAGGGGGTATAGAGCAAGTACTAGACATTAAACCATTGCACAATGAATAAGACTAAAGAAAATTCTTCTCATTAATAACTTTCCAATGTCTAGTTACAACCATTAATATCAGAGCATTCTATAGGACCCAATTACATTGACATAGAATAAAACACTAAACTAACACTCTAATATAATACTAAGATACTAGGGTACTCATAACATCACTCCTGGTCGTTCCGTCCTCTTGAGTGTATGTGTCATCCTCGTCTCACCTGAGAACACAACGACAAATAACGCAGGGTGAGCGCTAACGCCCAGTAGGACTTAAATCTCAATAGTCAAGCAGGCTTTAAATATTAATGCATTAAAGGCAGGGGTAACTACTGATAGAGCGAGAGAGTTAAGTAACGTAAGGATAGTATGATAGCACGTGATTGAAATAGCACAGGTTTCCAAATATAGCACAAGTGTCGAGTATATCACAAATAGCAGAATGGCCATAGCATAAATAGCACAAGTATATCAATAGCATAACGAGCATAGTATAGCACTTTGTTGTCAACGGACAACGAGAGAATATATCATTTTTTATTGTCATTTCAATAGTCGAGATAGATAGCACTCGAGTGTAATGTCAAACACTCTGATCATTTAACTCTCAGGGCACTAGCACTTTTGGGCACACATCCCAGGACCAGATCGGGCCCTTTATATATTGCCAGACATTGGTTATATTGTTATCTTTAGACAATCAGTCAATGGCCAATAGAGAGTACCAAGAAATAGATGAAAGCACTAGATGAATAGATGAGATAGTAGAGTGAACGTGAATAGACGAGCGAGTAGAGTATAGATAAGAATAGTGGACATTGCACATGGAACATCGAGTAACGAGTGATAGTAACAGTTTCCCAAGCGCGCGTACGGTGTGGAAGTAGGCGGAATTCACTACCCTTCCACTGGCCATGTTATGCACAGGTCCAGAGTTCGGCGTGATTCAAGATAAGAGTGAACTTTAATAGTCATTTGGATCATGTTGGATCCCTAAAGGGTATCATAGGTGTTAGGGTACAACCAGATCATCGACCATGTGGGATCCATGGACAGAGGAGACTTACGGAGGCTTGAACAAGGATTCACTAGTCCGGCAGAAGGAGTATCCGATGGAGAGTTCGTCCAAGTCAAGAGAGAGAGTGTGTATATAGAAACAATGTGCTCGACGTTCTAGAGGAATTTAGAACAGTGGGAGTGTCGATAATGGTATTCCCAAACATCGCGAGAAAATGTAGACAAGTCTATTTAAATATGGCAACTAATTACATAAATTACCAGATACATTATGAATATTTCATGCCAAATTAGCCATATTGGATGGTCAAGTGTATGCAAGTGTTATGAGAAAATCATGGACAGATAGATCATGTGATTAACTTGAATTAATTAAAATATATTCAATAATTACAACTTCGTTTTTTTTGACAAGACAGATAATAGGACATGGGGTGACTGTATAACAATAAAATTGCAAAAAGGTGGGTTTTCATGGAAAAAGTTGAGATCGCGACGGACCCTTGTAAGGGTCGCGACAGGGTCAGAAGAGATCACGACGGACCCTTGTAAGGGTCGTGACAGGGTCAGAAGAGATCACGACGGGGTCTTGTACAGAACGCGACGGCCTTGTCAGTTCGGGCAGGCAAATCACGATGGGTCGCTTGAGGGTCGAAACGGGCTCGTCAGAGCGGGCAAGCATATCGGACGGGGTATCCTGTCACGATCAGATCGTGACGGAGATGTTGTCGCGAAGCCCTAAGAAGCGGGTCTATCGGGCCATCGCATTCTCAGGTCCTGCGCCTGAGTCTGACAAGGAAAGGCAGAGCCTCGGATTGCCGGCCAATTTCAAATCTTTGACACAGGGTTGTTCATAAAATCATAACTAATTGTACAGTTGATGAAAAATCATGAAACAAATTTTAAACGACTCTAGACATGCAAGGGTACTTCAGTAAATAGGAATTTGAAAACCAACATGGTTTCAACATGGTTAATCAGATACTTCATGAAGAACATGAACAGTACACAGTTAGGGTAAAAGAATTAATTCACGATGTAGGGTGGATGAAAATTAGGCTTTTAGGGGCAAATGATGCCTAACATGCATCAGTTCCTCCAGTAAAAATCTCGTGGCATGGGGTTGAGTACACAAGAAGAACAAGATTTAAGATCGGGTTCATGCTAGTTGCAGAACATGAAATTCAAGAAGAAAATATGGGCTCGATGGAAAAATATGAGATCAGAGGGCTTTTGATCCTGATGATTGGATCAACCTACAAATGAAGTTTTATGATTTTAGTTGTGAGAATGCTACATTTCATCGTTTTCCTCTTCTAGGCTAGAACTAGAACGGAGTGAGAGCTTTGAGAAGTTCTTCTCCCCACGAATTCTCCTCTTCCTTGGCATCTCTAGTAGTCCAGAAACCCTAGCAACGAGCTAGGGCCGGCCATGGAGCTTAAGAGAATATTTATGTCTATGGGTTTCTATTTCCTAATAGGACTCTAATTACTAACTAAATTCGAGATTTCTATTTCTCTCACCCTTTCCAAGCTTGAGAACTTCTATTGGGTTAGGATGGGAGCTAAATTCGTGGCCAGGCTACTAGGGTAGGTTTAGGAATCCAAATCCAACTCAAACCTTTTTTAATGCATTAAATACCTCTTTTCTTTTAAGTAATAATTAAGTTACGAATTAGGTATTTTCCTATTAATCCCCTTTTAAAAATCCTTATTTTGGCCATAAATTTCTAATGGGTTTATTTAATAAAGCCCATTACTTCTTTTCATTTAATGGGTTTATTTAATTCTTATTTATTTGATTTTCTAATTGCTTTATTTTTCTTTTATTAAATTTTATTTCCAAAAAATCCATGTTGCTACAGGTCTTTACAACGGAGACAACATCTGAATGGGACAAGCCCTCAGTGCCAAGCACCGGGCGAACAGGCAGGTTAAGAACAACAAGAACCATGTCGAATCGCTGGCTTGTAACCCACGACAAGCCCAGCAAGCACGGACCCTCAAGAGGCCTGTCGGCCAACCAAGGCACACACGAACAAGCTAGAACCTCATAACACCACCAGACAGTATAGAAAACCTCACTCTACTAATAATCGATTGGTCGTCAGACAATCGATGATTATTAGACAGACGCGAGCCTCCTAGAACTGCCGCTAGGACACGGTCACGAAGGTGTCACCTTCAATAATTGAACGTAGGGAGGCAACCTGCCGCGTTCCCCACCTGAATGTCCTAAGGCAAGCCTGCCCTAGGACACATGCTAACACGCTAATCGGGGCCACGGTAACACCTGAGGCAACACAGGTACTATCGCGTCCCCCTGGCCGTCGTGATACCATCGCGACAGGTAGGGGCACCACGAAAACAACCCTGTTGTGACAGAAATGTGCCACGACAAGATTGCGTCCAACCACCAGACCGCGATGCCTCGCGTCGGGCCAACGTGTCGCGAACCGATCGCACCCTCTGGTGTCGCGATGCGCACGTAGCGTGACACCAGAAGAAGGGCAGGCCCGCGGGATGCTCCATCCTGAGGCCAACCCACAACACCACACGGGGGAGGGGAGCATGGACAAGCAAGGAAATGCTATCTACAAAACATGAGGGGCTCGCAATCCACCCGGATCGAGAAGGGTACAAGCAATCCCTACTTCCAAGAAGAAAAGAAATGTATACACCTGATTTATATTCTTTTATATGATGAGAGGGATATCCACTTGTTGTGTGCATAGCATGTGTAATTCATGTGCCTACTATGAGTTTCATACTTCTCTGAGCATATGCATGTATATCTATATATAGTGTATATATAGATATGATAATTCATATGGAGATGAGCAATTAGCTAATTAGAGGTGTATTATGAATACAAGAATCTCTGACTTAGGATGCTTGAATAATACTATGCATGTGCTATCTAAATATTGAAGAATATCCTATACTACCTATTTCATGGAATTTTGTATGAGAGTGTATGAAGTACATATGTGTATGTACGTATGTATGTTATCTTATACGTGTGACAATTGTATACCTAATTCTACATGCATAACACCTTGGTGTACTATGTATGCATGTGTATGTTTAGTTGTAAACATTGTTCATTGCATGGTTTAGTTAATGTGCACATTGTACTTCGTACATTGCATATTACATAAAGAGTTCAAGCATGGTAGGTGTATTAGTAGTTTATATGGGATTCTATACTCCTCAGAATAACATGCATGAATTTTATGATAATTAGGTGAGAATAGTCAATTGGCTAAATATGCATATAGAGCATATTAAGGAATCCTATGCTATAGTACTTAAGCAATGTTAGGTAAAGTTGTGCAAGTTAATCTAATTACCGGTGCGCTTGTTGTATACATCTATTTCAAGCATAATGTACATAAGTATGCTACACCCGTGTGAGTATACTATATATATATGTCAAATCAAGTGTGTGTATGCAAGGACTATTTATCGAATAGATTATTCCTAGCTAACGAAATTCATATCACTCCTAATGATTTGCGAAGCCCTCACAATTCTTGTCATTTACTTTGCCGTGTGTGAGTCACACTTATGTAAAACATCATGTATGCATAGGTAGATTCTACGTAATCTTATCTTAGTGTATTTATGTATGCTTGTGTATGCCTAGGTATAATGTATTGATTGCCGGTGTAGTAATATACATATTATACCTTATACATTGTATGTATATACGTAGAGTAAACACAGTTCTTTGTGTGTTGAGTCATGTTGTGTGTATATATATATATATATATATATATATATATATATATAAACATTGTATGCGTATGAAGATATTCATGTGCGTGTTATTTTCTTGATGTACCTATGTATGTATGTGTAGGATTAGTAGTAAATATTGGATGTTTACATGGTGTAGTGGTGTATACACTATACTACATAGGTTTCATGTGCGTATATGTGTGGATTAGCATGGTTCTGCATGATTTTAAGTTCTGGCAGAAGAGTGTCTGGCGTCAACATGGATGGACGCCCATGATATGTCAGCGTCCATATCGACTGACGCCAACCCTAATGTAGCCGTCCATGGATGTGGACGTCAATATCCCTAATTTTCTGTGCGCAAAGAGCGCAGAGAGCACTCATTGGGCCAGGCTCTGATGGGGAGATGTTCCCCAACGGCTCTTACCTGTCCCTTCGGCCCCTAAGGAGCCCTCTTGTCCCTAATCTATAAAACTCATCCCTCTTGCAACCTAGAGAGCTCTCTTGGCTCTTTACTAGAAAGGAAACCCTAGCTCAAGAATGTGAGGAAAACCTGAACATGAGAGCTCAGATCCGGTGTTCTGAGGCTTGGATCCGGTGATCTTCTTCGACAAGGAGGAAGTCCAAGCATAGGGAAGACCCCCGGGTGCTGGGACTGCGGCCTACAACCCCCTAGAACCCGGAGCAAAGGAGTTTGGGAGGCTTCTTGGCACTGCCCAAGGAGAGCTTCTCCGGCCATTAGATCCGTTTGGAGATTTTTCAAAGGCAAGTGAACCTAGATCTTAATCCTATACATGTCCCCTGGGGTCTTAGTATTTTATGGTTTTTCCTCGAGTCTGGACCCCACATTCACCAAATCCCTGGAACTCGGTCTGTGCCTTGCATAGACAGGAACTTGGCGTCAATGCCTTGATGCCAAGATCTCCAGGGGGTCCAGCGATCTTGCCGTCAAACGTCAACGGCCAGACACTGCCGCCAAGTTCTTCAGTGCAGAACAGTAAACTGTTCTGCCTTAAGTAATAATTTCTGGACTTTTGACGCATGAGGATATAATGTAATTTTTATGTTATGTAAAATAGCTAATGTGATGTGTGTGGTAAATTCTTGCGCATTTCTGTGGATGGCGCAAATTTTTAGATTTATTGAAATGTATGTTAGCAATCAGTTGGATATGTTAGTCTACTGTTTACATGCATTGAGGAGTTGGATGCCATAATTTTTCTAAACCATGTATGTATGCATCAGTCCATGCCCTGCAAAATTGAGAATTTTTTTGTGTTCATGTGATTTACTACATTTTCTGCAATAGGAATAGAAGTCATGTGTAGGTTATTCAAAAATTACAGTAAATTGTGTGTCGTGCAATAAATCTGGGAAAATTTTTTGTGACCATGTATATGTCAGGTTCAGGACTTTGAACCATCAACTTTCATATTCATGTTATGTTCCATATTAAATTGAATTATTAGTGGCATGAAGATAATGTTTTGTTTTCCGTAAATTCTATGTAATTCAGAAAATATGGAAATTTGCATGAGTAGTCTGAAACCTGCAAACAGTGTTGGTTAAATTTTAAGGTGATTTGGGTAACATTAGCTTAAACTGTGGAATTTCCATGTGAAAAATGAGTTATTAATGCATGTTACCATGACTGGGATGATTGAGTGTTTTCCCAATGTGATTAGTGTAAATTTCTGAATGTGTAATCCTGTTAATAGTAGTATCATGTAGGTTAACTGAGACATGTGGAGTTTAGGAATGTGACATATAAAATGATTCAACAGAATAAGTAAAATATGCGAATAACGTGTGAAAATGTGATAAGTGAATGTAAAGCGTAATAATGGGGCCAAAATGACACGGCTACCCTAGAGGCCTCGAGAGCTGTACATAGAAAAGTCCCTATGGAAAGCTCTATGTGTAAAAAGTCGTCTTAAAGGCATTAGGGAAATCCTGGAGGTGGACAAGTACCACTGGATAGGGTGGAGAGAGCTTCTCCCGGTCTGCGCAGTTACCAAGATTCACCACTGTATTGCCTAGGTGGTGGGGATGTGATTATGAGTTGTGTTATGTGCTAGTGTTGTGAGATGTGATGAGTTGTGTTATTGTTAGTGTCCTCTACTGGTGGTTAGGACTATGTGTCATGGTAAATTGCTTAAGCAATGAAAAATGAATAAAGTGTGAAATATGTGAATATGGACATGTGTAAGTGCCAATGATGCACGTGGTAAGTGCAATCGATGTGATATGAGATAAGTGAAAGTGGAAGAGTAAATGATGTGGAAATGTGTAAATTGTGTAAGTGTGAACATGTGTACATGTGAACTGTGTAAAAGTGAACAATGTGAATGAGTAAGTGTGCAATCATGTGAGATAAATGTGTTAGATTGTGAACATATGATATATGTCATGAAAAGTGTTAAATGCATATCAAACAGCAACCTAAATGTATGCAAAACGATGTTTCACATGTGTAAGAATGAGTAGAATCCATATTAGGAACTTCCCTTTCAAACATATAAGAATCTCACGTTAATTGCTATCATGTTGTGATTGAATGTATATACATATAGCTCTCACGTGAATGAAATGGTAGTGAGCATGTAATAGGATTTCATGTTTGCGAAAGGTTGATTATGAATATGGCAAATGCATGAAAAATATTTGGATTCCATGCTAGTTGAAAGGAACAATTAGTATAAAAGTTCATACTTAAGTGCTCATGGATTGTTAAATGGTTTCGCCATGTTTTAACCTTCAAGTCATGCTACAAAATGTGAAACTATGTGCATGTGATTTATTATGTAAACAACAAGTAAATTGTATAAATAAATACAAAAAGGTCATGTGAAAAGAAAGTAGTCATCGTGCTAGCTTGTTCTTTTTCTTCATGTTCAATTTTATGCTTTAGTAGTAGAGATATCTATGGATGAAATAAGGTGTGGACGAACCACGCTACATGTTAGGTGTATGAATATGTACATGCGTATGATGTAATGCTCATGATTTAGAATAGAAATATGATAGACTAAAGCATGCTTAGGTGATGTAATATGCGTTCCTGCTTCAAGAGTAAGGACCATGGGTACCTTCGTGATTTGATGATAACGTGCATCTCTTTAATGTTAATGCATATTGTGAGTGTGACATGTTTAAGTTAAGACTTTGGTTTGCTTGCTGAGTCTTTGGACTCACTCTTGCTTAGGCGTACAGGTTGACAAGGTTCGTGTACTAGAAGGAAGCTTGGTGAGGATCGCCATTTAGAAGACTATTTTGTGGAGCTGTTACTAGTTGTACTTTTCTTTTTCTCCTAGCACGAAAGGATTATTGTATGGACAATATTTGGACAATGTAGTTCTTTTATCTGTATTAATGTGGACATTGTCTTTCTATTTCGCTATTTAGATTGTGGAATGTGTGTTGGTGATGGGTTAAGGGTTGAGTTATTTTTTTATTCCGCTGTACTCTATTGCTATCCAGGTACATATCAACTATCGACTAGTGTTGGGTACATGTCCCACTATGACGATGCCCTTTATACCGATGGGGATTTGTATAATCGTACCGTATGAAGAGGGTCGTTACAGAGATTGGTATCAGAGCACCAAGGTTGAGACTGTACATGGATAGGCCATCACCGTCACAACATTGCAAAGTCTTCATAGGGAATTGTCCATATATATAGAATTTACTAATAGTAGATGGAAGATAGTAAGGAGAATAGTTAATATAGTAAACCTAGGTTCTAATTGAGTACGTATTTTGCAGACTATGGCTGGACGGGGTAGACGTAGTGCTCAGTCTAGGAGGTATGAGCAAAACCGCAAGTTGAAGAATTTCCTGAAAGGGCTTAAACCCTCAGTGAGAGCTAAGCTTCTGGAGCTTGATTCTCGTACCTTGGAAGAAATCTAGGTTGGCAACCAAACAAGAAAGTAGAGTGGGACCTCTCCAAGAGGGGGAGACATTCAAAGAAGGATGTGACCAAGCCATTCCAAGGGCAAGATAAGAAGAAGGAGAAACTCGTGAAAAGTCCAAATCAACTGTGACCTCAATCAACGAGAAACCAGAGTGCATACTGCGGGAAGCGTCATGGCGGGAACGCATGTTGGAGAAAAGGAAGGAAGGTGTCTTAAATGCGGTAGCAAGGAGCATCGCTTAAGGAGTGTCCGAACCTGAAGACAAAGTTTACTCACGAGGTGCTTCATCGACGGCGATACAGGAGCCAGGAGTAGCTGGTGATGACCTCGGCGATGTCACCATAGATACTCGATACGATCTTCGAGGACGAAGATATTTTTCAAGAGGGGGAGAGTATGACACCCCGAATTTATATTCTTTATATGATGAGAGGATATCCACTTGTTGTGTGCATAGCATGTGTAAATTCATCGTGCCTACTAGTAGTTTCATACTTCTCTGAGATATGCATGTATATCTATATAGTGTTATATAGATATGATAATTCATATGGAGATGAGCAATTAGCTAATTAGATGTGTATTATGAATACCAAGAATCTCGACTTAGGATGCTGAATAATATTGCATGTCTCTTTTTCTAATATTGAAGAATATCCTATACTACTATTTCATGGAATTTGTATGAGAGGTATGAAGTACATATGTGTATGTAGTATGTATGTTATCTTATACGTGTGACAATTGTATACCTAATTCTACATGCATAACACTTGGTGTATTATGTATGCATGTGTATGTTTAGTTGTAAACATTGTTCATTGCATGGTTTAGTTAATGTGTACATGTACTTCGTACCTTGCATATACATAATGATTCAAGCATGGTAGGTGTATTTAGTAGTTTATATTGGGATTCTATACTCCTCATGAATAACATGCATGTATTTTTATGATAATTAGGTGAGAATAGTCAATTGGCTAAATTATGCATATAGTGCATATAAGGAATCCTATGCATATTAGTACTTACGCAATGTTAGGTAAAGTTGTGCAAGTTAATCTAATACCGGTGTGCTGTGTATACATCTATTCAAAGCATAATGTACATAAGTATGCTACACCGTGTGTGTTATACTATATATGTCAAATCAATGTGGTGTATGCAAGGACTATTTATCGAATAGATATTCCTAGCTAACGAAATCATATCACCTCCTAATGATTTGCGAAGCCCCACAATTCTTGTCATTACTTTGTCGTGTGTGAGTCACACTTATGTAAAACATCATGTATGCATAGGTAGATATCTACGTACATCTTATCTTAGTGTATTATGTATGCTTGTGTATGCTAGGTATAAATGTTATTGATTGCCGGTGTAGTAATATACATATTATACCTTATACATTGTATGTATATACGTAGAGTAAACACAGTTTTGTGTGTTGAGTCATGTTGTGTTATATATGTGTATTATTATATATATACATTGTATGCGTATTGAAGATATCATATGCGTGTATTATCTTGACGTACCTATGTATGTACGTGTAGGATAGTAGAAATATTGGATGTTTACATGGTGTAGTGGTGTATACACTATACTACATAGGTTTCATGTGCGTATATGTGTGGATTAGCATGGTTTTGCATGATTTAAGTTTGGCAGAAGAGTGTCTTGCGTCAACATGGATGGATGCCCATGATATGTCAGCGTCCATATCGACTGACGCCAACCCTAATGTAGCCGTCCATGGATGTGGACGTCAATATCCTAATTTTCTGTGCGCAACAGAGCGCAGAGAGCACTCATTGGGCCAGGCTCCTAATTGGGGAGATGTCTCCCCAATGGCTCTTACCTGTCCCTTCGGCCCCTACACGAGCCCTCTTGTCCATTAATCTACAAAACTCATCCCTCTTGCAACCTAGAGAGCTCTCTTGGCTCTGTACTAGAAAGGAAACCCTAGCTCAAGAATGTGAGGAAAACCTGAACTTGAGAGCTCAGATCCGGTGTTCTGAGGCTTGGATCCTGCGATCTTCTTCAACAAGGAGGAAGTCCAAGCATAGGAGAAGACCCCCCGGTTGGACTGCGGCCTACAACCCCGTAGAACCCGGAGCAAAGGAGTTTTGGGAGGCTTCTTGGCATGCCAAGGAGAGCTTCTCGGCCATTAGATCCATTTGGAGATTTATTCAAAGGCAAGTGAACCTAGATCTTAATCCTATACATGTCCCCTTGAGTCTTAGTATTTTATGGGGTTTTCCTCGAGTCCTGGAACCCCACATTCACCAAATCCCTGGAACTCGGTTGTGCCTGCACAGACAGGAACTTGGCATCAATGCTTGACGCCAAGATCTCCAATGGTGTCCAGCGATCTTGCCGTCAAACTCCGTGAACGGCCAGACACTGCCGCCAAGTTCTTCAGGCAGAACAGTAAACTGTTCTGCCTTAAGTAATTAATTTCCAGACTTTTGACGCATGAGGATATAATGTAATTTGTATGTTATGTAAAATAGCTATGTGATGTGTGTGGTAAATTTCTTGCGCATTCTGTGGATGGCGCAAATTTTTAGATTTATTGAATGTATGTTAGCAATCAGTTTGGATATGTTAGTTACTGTTTACATGAATCATGAGGTGTTTGGATGCCATAATTTTTCTAAACCATGCATGTATGCATCAGTCCATGCCTGCAAAATTGAGAATTTTTTGGTTTCATGTGATTACTGCATTTTCTGCAATAGGATAGAAGTCATGTGTAGGTTATGCAAAAAAATTACAGTAAATTGTGTGTCATGCAATAAATTGGGAAAAAATTTTCTGTGACCATGTATATGTCAGGTTCAGGACTTTGAACCATCAAATTTATATTCATGTTATGTTCATATTAAATTGAATTATTAGTGGCATGAAGATAAATGTTTTATTTTTCGTAAATTCTATGTAATTCAAAAAAAATATGGAAATTTGCATGAGTAGTATGAAACCTGCAAACAAGGGTGGTTAAATTTTAAGGTGATTTGGGTAACATTAGCTTAAACTGGGAATTCCATGTGAAAAATGAGTTATTAATGCATGTTCCCATGACTGTGGATGATTGAGTGTTTTCCCATGTGATTAGTGTAAATTCTGAATGTGGAATCCTGTTAATAGTAGTGTCATGTTAGGTTACTGAGACATGTGGAGTTTAGGAATGTGACATATAAACGATTCAACAGAATAAGTAAAATATGCGAATAACGTGTGAAAATGTGATAAAGTGAATGTAAAGTGTAATAATTGAGCCAAAATGACACGGCTACCCTAGAGGCCTCGAGAGCTGTACATAGAAAAGTCCCTATGGAAAGCTCTATGTGTAAAAAGTTCATCCTAAAGGCATTAGGGAAATCCTGGAGGTGGACAAGTACCACTGGATAGGGTGGAGAGAGCTTCTCCCGGTCTGCGCAGTTACCAAGATTCACCACTGTATTGCTAGGTGGTGGGTATGTGATTATGAGTTGTGTTTGTGCTATGTGTTGTGAGATGTGATGAGTTGTGTTATTGTTAGAGTCCTCTATGGTGGTTAGGACTATGTGTCATGGCAAATTGTTAAGCAATGAAAAATGAATAAAGTGTGAAATATGTGAATATGGCAGTGGTAAGTGCCCATGATGCACGTGGTAAGTGCAATCGATGTGATATGTGATAAGTGAAAGTGGAAGAGTAAATGATGTGGAAATGTGTAAATGTGTAAGTGTGAACATGTGTACATGTAATGTGTAAAAGTGAACAATGTGAATGAGTAAGTGTGCAATCATGTGAGATAAATGTGTAGATTGTGAACTTATGATATTGTCATGAAAGTGTAAAGGCATAATCAAACAGCAACCTAAATGTATGCAAAACGAGGTTTCACATGTGCAAGGAATGAGTAGAATCCATATTAGGAACTTCCCTTTCAAACATATGAGAATCTCACGTTAATTGCTATCAGGTTGTGATTGAATTGTATATACATATAGCTCTCACGTGAATGAAATGGTAGTGAGCATGTATAGGATTTTCATGTTTGCGAAAGGTTGATTATGAATATGGAAAATCATGAAAAATATTGGATTCCATGCTAGTTGAAAGGCTCAATTAGTATAAAAGTTCATACTTAAGTGCTCATGGATTGTTAAAGGTTTCGCCATGTTTTGACCTTCAAGTCATGCTACAAAATGTGAAACTATGTGCATGTGATGTATTATGTTAAAACAGCAAGTAAAATGTATAAATAAATACAAAAAGGTCATGTGAAAAGAAAGTAGTCATCGTGCTAGCTTGTTCTTTTCTTCATGTTCAATTTTATGCTTTAGTAGTAGAGATATCTATGGATGAAATAAGGTGTGACGAACGACGCTACATGTTGGTGTATGAAATATGACATGCGTATGATGTAATGCTCATAATTTAGAATAGAAATATGATAGACTAAAGTATGCTCAGGTGAATGTAATATGCGTTGCTGCTTCAAGAGTAAGGACATGGGTACCTTCGTGATTGATGATAACGTGCATCTCTTTAATGTTAATGCCATTGAGTGTGTGTGACATGTTTAAAGTTAAGACTTTGGTTTGCTTGCTGAGTCTTGGACTCACTCTTGCTTCGGCGTACAGGTTGGCAGGTATCGTGTACTAGAAGGAAGCTTCGTGAGGATCGTCATTAGAAGGACTATTTTGTGGAGCTGTTACTAGTTCTACTTTTCTTTTTCTCATAGCACGAAAAGGATTATTGTATGGACAATATTTGGACAATGTAGTTCTTTTATCTTGTATTAATGTGGACATTGTCTTTCTATTTCGCTATTTAGATTGTGGAATGTGTGTTGGTGATGGGTTAAGGTTGAGTTATTTATTTTATTCCGCTGTACTCTATTGCTATCCAGGTACATATCAACCTATTGACTAGTGTTCGTACATGTCCCACTGTGACGACGCCCTTTATACCGATGGGGATTTGTATAATCGTACCGGTATGAAGAGGGTCGTTACAAAATGAACCCATTGGGGCCTTCACGTTAGATTGGCCACCTCCTCCTCACTCCACGCAAGCTCCACAATGCCAAGGACATGAGCATGGCCTCTCCTCACCTGAAACACACAAAGGGGAGAGAGGGAGGCGGAGCACCGCCGGAGGGGAGGAGAAGAGAGGGGAAGGAGAAAAAGGGAGAAAGGGGTGGCCGGCCAAGGCCTTAAGCCTTCGGCACCCAAGACGCGACGGGGCGACGCATCGCGTTAAGGACCTTAACACGACAGGTCAACGCATCGCGACAAGACCGCATCGCCCAGGGACACCGCGACAACGCGACAGGTCGTACTGACATGCCTGCCACCTTGACAACTGCCAGACGACCGAAGCGACAGAACACTGTCGCGACCCGTTGACCGGTCGCGACACGAAGATGTGAAGGAGAAGCTAGGCGCGACAAGAATGCGACACACAAGCTGGTTGCGATAACGATGACTGTACCATCAGACACCCATGACGCGACACTAACACGTCGCCCAGCCTGGACGCGTTAGTGGCCAGTCATCCAAGGCATCAGGTGGAAAGCCGGGAAGCCGGGTCTTACAGGAGTCCTTGCGTGGAGGGAAAGAGGAGGCCAGCCATTAGATCGGGGAGGAGTGGCCCGTAGGTTGGGGAACACTCGGAGGAGAGATAAGAAGACTCCTCGATGGAGGCGATTGAATTAGAAACCTGAAAATTGGAGTTTTTTTTTCAGCATTATTTAAATTTTTACGGCTTTTGTTTATCATGAAAAGTAGGGGTGTCAATTGGTCCGGGCCGGCCCGAAGGCCCGATGCCCGGCCCGATTTTTTATGGGCTTTGGCGGATATTTTAGTCTCATTTAAATTTTGAGCCCGACTCGGCATAAGATTGGGCCGGGCCCGGGCTTGGCTCGGCCCGGCCCGGGCGGCCTAGTATTAAAAATAGAAAAAAGTGACGCGACAGTAATTTTAATATTCTAAAATTTTGAAATGAAAATTGTGTTGTGAAGTTATGTTTAATGACTTAAATTTATTTTATATTTGTAATAACTAAAATAAGATTATCTAGATGAGTCTAATATTTATTTACGTTATTTTGATTCAATGAACATAAATTTTATTGTAAAATAAATAATAATAATAAAAATATATTTAACAAGGTAAAATCGGGTCGGGCCTGAGCCGGGCTTTACATAACTGTCTCGGGCCGGGCCGGGCTGGGTTCTAAAAATCAGGCCTCACCCCAGGCCAGGTCGGGCCTGGGCCGGGTCGGGCCGGGCCGGTCGGTTAGAGACTGGGCTGGACCCGGGCCAACCCAAGCCCGGCCCATTGCCACCCCTAATGAAAAGGGAATGGAGGGAAATTGAGAGATTGGAGAATTGGGAGATGAGTCTATGCTCAATTGAAGGGAGATTATAAAAAAGAGGGAGTTGGAGAGTGAACGTTTGCTCAGGTGAGTGTAGGGAAATTATGAAAAGGGCGTTGGTGCCCGTGGAATGCTAAGGGAGAGAAAAAGAGGCAACGTGGTGGCCTGAACCAATGTGGGCACGATGCCTAGGGAAAAGAGGCCCGCCCAGAGCCTATCGACTGTAAAGACTTTTTCAAAGGGGACATTTGGCTCCCCTTCGTCTGTCCAGTCATTCAATAACTGTCTTTTGCTTGTGATAGATGTTGGCTTCTCCAGAAGGTGATGTATGAGTGGCGGCCTTCTGGGTCCATTGGCATGAAGAGTCAACTAAGAGATATAGCAATGTCGTTCATGTCGAATCAACGATACCATTCACATTCAAGGTTCCCCATTTTTCTCAGTTTCTGGGGCCTAAGGTTTTCTAGAGCTTTATATGTAGCCAGAGGATCAATGTGGTGTGCAACTGACGAGCATGCATGTCTTGACATGAGAGTTCTGATGTGATGACTGAAGTTTGTTGTTCATCCCCTTATTGAAATGGTGGTAGAGAGACCATGTGAGTGGCTGCATGTCAATCTTCATTGTTGACATCATTGTTGCCCAAGGTTAGTTGGTACTGCCCTCTGTTCATAATCTTCTTTCTTTGGCTTGTACCTCAATCCTACCTTGGGCTTCATCTTTCTATCTGGCATTGCCTTGGTCCTGCCTTGTAAGTATGCCCCCAGCCCTTTGCCTGACAGGTACCCCATCTTCAGCATGATTTGCCAGCCCTTATCAGTCATTATTTTTCTTCTCTTCTATGCAGTAGTTGATGGTGTAGATGATGCTGGTGGATGTACTGGGTTTTGTTGCATGTCGTACGCATCTAGCACTGACATGAGCGGCTGATTGCTTGGCCAGATGGAAGGAACAGAGTTATCAGACATGGCATCCACTTCTAAGATCATTGGCTTACTTGTTACATTGATGACCTGTCCCTTGTATGGAAACTTCAGACATTGATGTATAGTAGAGGTGACGGTGCCAAGTACTTGGATGTATGGCCTGCTCAGTATCATTCGAAAGCTTGGGTCCATGTTAGAATGTGGAAATCAATTTCAGTTATAGAGGGACCCTAACCCACCATCAGTGTAACTACTCCTTTGGCGGCCTACTAGTGTTATCGTAGGCAGTGACTATAATTAAGGAGGGTCGAACTGATTCTAATGCAACCCCACACAAGTTCAATGTGTCCAAGGAGACCACATTAATGGAAGCTCTAGTGTCCACCAGACATTGAGACACGCGGGTCCTGTTGATTTTGACAGTTAAGCATAAGGCATACCGTTGGGCTTCAACAAGTGCTAGTCATGTTCGTGGAATTCCATGGCCGGATGCCGACTTGTGAGGGTTAAGACTGAGCTGATCTGATTCACTGGCAAGTCTTCATCACCATACCACCTTGAAGATATTGCATCAGGGCTTCTTGATGTACCAGTGACCTTTTGATCAATTCTAGAATGGAAATTATGGCCGACATTTTGTCTAGATGTTTCAACAAATCATACTGAGTCCCTGGAATGGACTCTTCAACTGGGGTTTCTTCTTCTTGCTGCTGGGGTGCCTGGTCCTGACTTTGGGGGAATAGTCTATTAAATATACACCCACTCCGGAGCACCAAAGTTTCTTCAGTCTCATCCCCCTCTATGTGTACTTCCCGTACCAGTGGCTTGCTTGGCATGTTGGAAGCTGGGTGGATGGTGGAGTATTCCATGTTGAACATCTGGTGTGGTGGTTTGATGTTCACCACATTCGGGGGTGGCACAAAGAAAGTGGATGGTATAGGATTTGGGGCAGAGAGTGGCGCGTAGGAAAGGACCTTGTGGGTTAGGGGTAATGATAGGGGTAGAAGGTGGTGTGCAGAGAAGAGGTGGATTGGATGGTGATGGTTGTGAGATGGGGATGGTGGAGGGTTGGCGTATAAGTGGGGGTTGGGTTGTGATGGCATGGTGGTCGTGGTGTGTTGCAAAGAAACAAAGGGAGTGGGTTAGATGCCTGCAATGTAGAGGATGTGGGTGGTTGGCAGATGAGAGGTTTATGGGGTTGTGGTGGACATAGTGCGGGGGTTATAGGAATGCGGAGAAAAGGAGGGAGTGGGTTGGAAGGTGTAGGGATGCGGAGGAAAGGAGGTAATGAGTAGCTGGATTGTGTTGGTGGTGGAGGGTGCTTCCACATGCCTGCCTGGCCTTCTATCTCTTTGGGGAGATGTCTGATAACATTCACTTGATGATTTGGAGCAGGGTGCTCCGGAAGTGGGTTCTACACAATGCCTATTAAGTTGTTGCAAGGGAACTTGGGGCTGTTGTACATGTGCCTGGGGCTATTACTGATGTGATCTGTTGTAGTTGTGGTTGATGTTGTAAATTTTGCCTGGGTGGCCTTCTTACCTTCATTTATGTGATTACTTCCTCATTTCATACCAATCAATCCTCCCTAGTCATTCAGATCATAGATGTAATCTTTGAAATGAAAGCATGCCTCTAATGTGTGATCAGGTCCCCTGTGGAATGCCAAGTAGCGACATGTATCAACATTGGGAGGCCATTGTAGCCGTTCCTTGGCTGGAGTGAGTGCATTGGCGGCCATAAGAGCATTGAATATGTCGGGGAGAGTCTCAGGCAATGTGGATATTGCACTCTTCTTGGGCCAGAGGGCCTTCTAGGTGCTGGAGATCGTAGTTTCCAGGGGGAGGTACTTGGTTATATTGCTAGGGACGTTGAGGAGGTGGTGGCTATTGTTGGTATTGTGGTGGAGCTTATTGGTATATTGTGTGGTGGAGGGGTCTGCTAAGGGTGTGGAGCTGGGGTACGCAACATGGGAGGGTTATTGGGCCTAAAATGCGGCTGTTGCGGTTGTTGTTGGTATTGACGTTGTTGAGGCCTTTGGTTGGAGTTTGGGTGATATTAGGTGGAGTTGGATTGCTCATTGCACTCACTTGTTCATTGTTGATAACCCCTCGGTCGTGGGACCACCAGCTTAGGGATTGCCATGTTCTTCTTGAATTTTATAACCCTTGGCTCAAACATGGACATTATGGGAGAGTCTTTCAATGTGTATGAATGTATCTAGCTCTCTTATATACTCTTCCATGGTTGTCAGTTTATTCATAGCCATAATATGTCTGAACTGGGGTGTAGCATTGTAGTTATCAATTTACTTGCTCAGACTCGGACAATGGATCCTTAATTTTTCAGCCATAGCTCTCCACCTATCAACATAGTGCAAGAAATCTTCATCCACCTTCATTTTTTTCGGCCATGAAATCAGTGATAGACAAGGAAGGACCAACCCGGTCTCTATATTTTTGCATAAATTTCCTTTGAACAACATCGAAATTGTCAGCATCCATTGGCTCTAAAGAGTAGAACCATTCCAAGGCGGGACCATCTAATGACCTTATGAATAGGAATGCCAGTGCTTTATCATCATTTTTCCAGAAGGAGGATTCATACATGAAGTCTTTAAGGTGGACAAATGGGTTGCCAGTGCCGTTGTAGCAGCGGTAGATAGGCAGTTCTAAGGGAGGAAGATGAAAGACTGGCATGGAAGGAAGAGCCAGTTCACGGGAATCTTTGGATGCAGACACCCTTTTGAGATCTTGCTCCTACTCACCTTAGCGAGGAGTGCTTGGGTGAGTTGATCAGATGGTTGCTTGTGAGGTGCACCAGAAGAGTAAGGTTGTGGTGCACTCACTTGAACAGAATGGTAATGAGCAAGGGCACCAGTGGGCACAGAAGGATGGGCAGGAGCCTGAGGAAGGTAAGCAGACCTTGCCATGGAGGGGCTTGGCCAGACAAGTGAGGCCGCCAAGCAGGACTTTGGGGGCGGGAGTGGATAATAGAATTGGCCCGCGAGGGGGCGGGGAGATCGTATCGTCAGGGCCCGAGTGGTCTCTATGTGAACGGTACCCATGTTTAAGTGAAGAGATTGAAGGGGTTCAAGGACAGATTTTCCTTCAAGTCATTTTGAACCTCCCTAGGTTGAGAGGGTTGGAGATTGTTGAGAAGGTCTACTAGTTGGGACAAATCAAGGAGGCAGAGGTGTTTCTAGTAACATGCCTCGGAGAGTGATTGAGAGACTCAACTTGATTCGAATCCATTGCATGAACTTGCATACTGGATTGATCAAGGAAAGGTTCATTGGGGAGTTGTGCAAGGGCTCATTGGAATTATAAGTTTCATCACACAACTCCTCTTGGTGGAACCATGTCTTCATATTCGCCATTCCAACAAAATTGCCTGAACGTAGCATCATGATCTTAACACACAAACGTTTATTAACAAAACCACTACTCAAATAGATTTGAGAGTAGAAGTTATAGCTTTTACACAAAACTTGGGGGATGCTTACGTAAATTTGATTATTTCAATCTGTTTAATGTGAATTTTATTGAAATGTTTCACTCCAATGTGGGTATGAACGTAGATGGGTATGAGAGCAACTTCGGGCTCACTAAACACACTCCTTCACAATAATGGGATTTTCTAACTTGGATCTCCGGGTGGTACAACCTACTCAGTCCACAGTGAGGGAATCCACGGGGTACGGAGACGTACGGAGGTCTCGTTGAGGATTTTCTAGTCCAATGAGATGGAATCCCCAAAGGAGATATTGTCCTCACCAAGAAAGTGTGTGTGGATCCTAGGAAAAAGAGGGAAGGTGGTCCCTCGGCTGAGTATGCCCTATAATGCAAATAGAATGCAAATATGACAGCAATTTGACATTCTATGAACAAAATGAAACGTGACGAGTTCAGTCATCGCGTATCAATGTGAATCGCGACCGTTCAGTCAGTCGTGGACTTGAAAACTCACAAAGACTGTCAAAGCCACGACAACTCCCCGGTGTTGTCTGTCATAGAAACACGACAGGTCAAGCCGTTGTACAAATAGACAAAAAGTGACGTCTGAACACGTCGTGAATAGAAAGGCACTCGAGAGTTTAAATGAAAGCAGTAACTCAAACAAGCATGTTATATGGCCAGCCAATTGAGGAAGTAAGAGTCAAATGGTGATGGTTTCTTCAAGGACAAGCAAGTAAAAGGGGGGAGGGAGATGGATGATGTTTTTTATTAAATTAGACTTTATGGGGAAAAAACAACAGATACACAACTTGGTAATCACGATGGTTTTAAAGGGAGTACTATGTAGGGTACGAGGGGAGGGGAATTGTACCACGTGGGGTACAAAGGGAGTGACACACATGGGTGTCGAAGGGAGGGGCACACGTGGGTGCCGAAGGAGTGGTAACCAAGAATTAAAATAAAAGAGTCCCACCATGATCGCCAAATTGTGAACTTGCTTTAAACGCCACAAAGAATAATTAAAAGAAAAAAGATTTTTTTAATAATAATGTTATGGATGGAGAGAAGAAAGAAAGAGGAAAAGAGTGTGTGTGTGCACTAGATGGAGTGTGATCGCCAAGTATGCGTGGATACCGAATGAGGAGAGCAAAGGATGGGTTACTTACCTTCACTTGAAGATCACGGGAGTTGAGGTGTGGGTTGACTCTTACTTCTCCAACAGCCGGCCGACAAAGAAGACTTTAGCTCTTGGTTACTTTGCAAGGAAGAAAAGACACAAATACACAAGTGAAGTAATGATTAGCCCAAGTTGCGTAGTATCAAATCCAAAGGAAGTGAGAAGAAAGCTTGCATGGGCTTGAACACACCTTGTGATGGTGTTTTAAAACCCCTAAGAATATGGGTATGAAGTGAATGATGTGTGTGTGTGGAAGTGAAACAATGGTGATTGGGTGATAGTGAGATGCATGCACTAATGAAAAGAATTAAAAAGCAAAAGGGAGGAAGGAAAGAAGAATCTGAGGTCTCAAGTGCAGCAGAGATTGAGAGGAAGAAGTCTCCTCCTCCCCGCTCAACAAAGCTTGAAATCTAGCAGCACTGCCCCTTTAATTGAAGAGCACTTCAAGTAGGCTTCAGGGACTCTTCTCTTTGAACCTTGGAGTTTAAAGGCTCTAGACGCAGTAGGGAGTGGATTTGCCAACACTTGAATGCTCTCTTAAAAAATGTGGCCACGACGGGTCCTTTTATAAGGGCAAAAATGTGAACGCTATGAACACAATGGTCGCCTTAATGATGAAACGCGTCCAGTCAAGTCGTCGCATTTAAAAGCCTTCCATACTTCGACTGGCTCTTTCCATAACTCATTCGAAACATAGCAATTATAAACCGCGAAGTCAAATTGTCGCGTTATGAACATTCCAATATTGATTGAATTCTTGCCCAATTTCATAAATGGAAAGTTTGAATCGTGACGACATGACTGTCGCACTTTGGAAAGAATCAATCTTTTAGTAGGAATTGATCTTATGAATAAAGGAAGGTTATAAACGTGACGACCTGAGTGGACGCATATCTTTAGCAAAAAACACTTTCTAAAAACCATTTTGGGAAATTTCCAAAAATCAAATATAGAAACTATTAATCGCGACGACTTGACAAAGACACAATTCTTATAACTAATTAGAACCAAACTGGGAATTGATATGAAAATTGCATCGGTTTGACCCGCCACGTATCTCACCAATCGATGTTTACATCTTCAATCGATACGAGCTTCAATCGAAACAAGCACCGATCGGAATAGAGAAACGTGATGGCCTGCATCGTCGTGAATCATTGTTCAGCAATCGATGTTCATAGCACCAATCGATTGAGGCATCAATCAGAACCGAGAAACGCGACGTGTGACCCAACACGTATATCAACAATCGATGTAAGCCCAATCGATTGTTTTGAACAATCGGTGTATAAAAACACTATAGATTGACCCGATGCGAGTATAACCAATCGATAAATTCAATTGATTGGCCTTAACAATCAAGGTTAAGCTCAATCGATTCACCAAAACATGACCACTTGACACGTCGCGAATCAATTATTAACTAAGACCCCAACATCATACCAGAAAAATCCTTAAAAATTCTATAAAATCCAAAAAAAAAAATAGAAAAATCACTCAAATGATTAATTGAGAAGATCCACTTTAAGGCATTGCAGTATAACATGAAATCTACCCAATATGCTGTCAAATCGGACGTGTCTATAGGTATGACTATAAATTAGATCAATATACAAGAATAAGATAAATCCTCAATGTAATCACAGAAATATTCCTCAATAAAAAATGATGATGATATATGAAAGAAATAAAAAAAAATGATCGTGATTGCCACAAAGGTAACTACAAAAGCAAAGGATATGTAAGGCCCTCGAATTTTCGTCGTAATTTTCGTATTTATGTGTGTATATGTGTTGAGTATGTATGTACGTATTTACGTGGATATTAAAATAGTATAAATACGTGTACATGTGTTTATATTAAATGTAAATAATGATGTTGCATGATGATAGTGTGAATATAATACCATGTACATATTGCATGTATAGAAGCTTGGTATGCATGGTTTTCTGCATAAATTAGGGTTCTGGCGAAGGCCCTATTGGCGTCAATCCCCAGGCCGTTGAGGTGGTGTTAGCGTCCAGCCTGGACGCAACCCTAATTCCGGCGTCCAGCGATATGGACGTCAACTTCTTACAGCATGCGCAGCAGAGCTGCTATCTTCTGAAGCAAGGTATGGCAACCATTGGGGGGATTCCCCCAACGGCTTGAGGGTGTCCCATCACCCTAGTGAGTGGGGGAAAGACCCTCTTTAGGTCTGAACCCGAATTGGCTCACCCCATTCTTCCCCTTCACCCTTGCAAGAGGAGAGAAGGGGAGAAGAAAAAAAAACCTAGGGAGCTGTGAGAAAACCCCAGTTTGAACCCCTAAAATCCGACCTTGAAGCTGGTTTTGGAAGATCTTCTGCATCAAGGAGGGAGCTGAAGCAAAGGGGAAGGCTTCCCATCATCCCCTCGGCGTGGAGATCAACCAGAAGCTCGGAGGAAGGCGATCTTGGAGGTGCTTCTACAACTTCTTGGGACTGCCAAGGAGGTCTTCACCAAGCCTCTAAATCCCTAGAAGAATTTTTGAAAGGCAAGTGACCTATCTATGTATCCCCGTATGAGTCTAGGAGGTTTTTATAATTTTTATGGAATTTCTCTCGAGTCCTAGACCCTCCATTTCACCCAATTTTCAGAGCTCTGGTCTGTGTTTCAGCACAGACCTGAGTAAACGGCAAGGTCCTGGACGCCTGTGATGAGCTTGGCGTCCATCGACCCTGCCGCTGACTGTGAGTGCAGGGCCAGAGACCGCCGTCTAGTTCTCAGGACAGACAGTGAGCTGTTCTGTCCCTCTTTACGTAATTTCATTATGATTTCCGTGATGAGGATATATGGTATTCCTATAAGCTATGTATGTTGTGCATTGTGGTTGTGAATGAATGTGGTGTGTTGGTGAATGTGGAAGATTGGTGTCTTTAAACTTGTGGGCATAACTTGTAGATAATCTTGCAAATTAATGTTCCATGATTAGGATTATTTAAATGTCTGTTTCAGTCTATTCATGAAGTATTGTGGGACATGTATGTATGTTCTGAATTTTTGTAATTCATGCATACTTGTGGAATTGCTAGAAAGTTCGATCGGTAAAATGAAAGCATGAAGAAACGGTTGTGGTAACGGATTTATAGATGTATGAATTAGGATGATGTTGTATCCTGAAATCATGCATTTGTGTTTTGTGCAAAACAGTAAGTGGGTAAAGTTCAAATGTGTTAGACCCATGTTAGTATAAGTTGTGAATAATATGCTAATTATGTGTTTGATTTCTGAAAATCCTATTTAGCTCAGGAAAATCTGAAAAATGAGGGTATGATTTTGAACTGAAAACAGCATGTGGTTAAATTTTCAGGTTATTTGGAACAGTAAATAAAAAGTTATGTGTTTTCATGTGAATTGTGAATAATTCGTACATATGATAGTAATGTGATTGTATTTTGTTTAAACCAGCATGATTGGTGTGTTTACTACATGTTGAAACTGAAAACTCGTAGTACCATGTTAGGAAAACAGAGGTGTTCATGTGAGTAAGAAAGTGTGAATGAAATGAAGAGTGCCAAGTGTAAAACCATGTGTAAAACGTTGAGTGTGTAAAAGTGTAAACTGTGCCAATGTGATACTGCTTCCGAGAAGGCAGTGGAGCTGTATCAGGGAAAAGTCCCCCTGAGAAAGTTCATTGTGTTAAGTGACCCTAAGGGCATTAGGGGGAAATCCTGGAGGTGGACAAGTACCACTGGTTAGGGTGGAGACTTGTTCTCCCGGTCTGCGCAGTCCAAGAGTCACCATTGCATTGCCTAGATGTGCCTATGTGTTATGTGATGTGAATGTGTCCTTCTTTGGTGGTTTGGACTATGTGTCACGGCACTAAAATATGTGTAAGTGTAATGTGTAAAGTGTATGTGACCATGTGTAAATGTGTAAGTGACATGTGAATGTGTATGTGTAAAGTGTACCATGTGAAAAGAGGAAATTGTGAAAAAGGAAAAAAAAATGTGAAAATCTAGATGTGCAATGTGTTATTGAAATCATGTGAATCCAGAAAATGCATGTTATCTTCTTGTGTTTATGTGTGTGCAAAGTGTTTAGAACCATGATAGGGACAAAAATGATATGTGTGCAAGATGACGTGATTGATTGTTCATATGTTATGTTCTAAGCCACATTGTAGCTATAGTGTAAGGTTATAGTCTTTGAACCATGTGAAATCAGCAACCTAAAGCATGTTAAAAAGTTATGTATGTACTTAAGAACATGTGGAATCCATGCTAACTATGTTTCCCCGTTCATGTGTGTAAATTGTCCATGTTGATAACTCTCATGTTTGGTTCTTTATAAGGTTAAGTTCATAAGTGAATGGATTAGAGACAATGTGGTAGGTGAATGTTTATTTTGAAATCTGAAAGCATGCGTTATGTATAAAATTGTAGAACCGTCATGATAGGTTGAAACTTAAATGGACTAGCATGCTATGTGTTGCTAATTGTATGTGCATGTAGAAACCACTAGGACTTGTACGTGTATATCATGCGAGTGTTACTTGCTGAGTCCCTGGACTCACTCCTTGCTTCGGCGTACAGGTGTAGTTGGTGACACGACACCATTGGAGGAGACGGTGGAGACGGACTCCGAGCGCGGAGACTAGTTACTTGGAGCTTCTTTGTGATTGTGTACTTCGTCGTATGTACTTGAACATGTATTAGACTTATCATGAAAAGAATGTAATATGTGGACATTTGTATTTCTATTTCAGCAAATTAAATCATGTGAATTTTAGTTCCTTTTTGCAAATTGTAAACTGTATGTATGTTTAATGTGGATGATGAATGAATGGAGATAGTTCTCTTTTGCTTCCGCTACTCTGTTATTTATATTCGCGTGTATCTCAGCTGTTTGTATCGTTGGGTAAATGTCCCACTGTGAGGACTCTCGCTATATCGACGTGGGTCGGTATGACCGTACCTATATAATGAGGGCCGTCACAGGATAAGAACGTGCTAGATACCTTGTAAAGATGATGGGGATGATCCGTGGACGGAGACGTACCAACGTGACCACGTATGTGTCCTGGATCGTAATCGCGTGAATTCTTGGATGTGCGGGGATGTGGAAAACTTCTTCCTACTTCCTCGGTCGGCTAAGGATGAAGGGCCTCACACTTTTCTTGTTGTTTGTGCCTGTCAAATTAAGATAAGGAAAATAAATAAACACTCTATTAGAAACAAACATGGTGAGAATGTCCTGAGTGTAGTTTGAACCCCTATAGAAGAAGAATAGGTAGATGATGACATGAAGAGATTTTAAAAGAGAGAGAGAGAGAGGGAGAGAGAACCTATCTAGCATGCATGCATGAGAGTAAAAATGCAGAAAAGAATGTAAAAATCAAAAGTAAATGTATAATGCCCTATTTGATATGAATCTAGTTGGGAGGTGTAGATAATTGTTTGTTCTTGATCGGGGTGTGTACCTTGTCGTTGCAGAAACTCGTGTAGGATCGAGAGAAGGCTACAAGAGTCTTCTTCATTGTTTCCTCACTCCAAATGCCTTCGGGATCCGATAGTCATATCCCGTGTGAAAAGTCTAACACAAGGGTGAGAGAGAGAGAGACTTGCGTAGGGTGCACATCAAAAAGGAGGAACTCCCTTATTGCATGCGCATGGGAGAGGAAGATGAACTGCCCACCACTTCGTTGGTTTCTCCCAGGGGAAATATTAAAAGAGTCCATAGGACTCAGGAACAACCGCATAGGCGGTTGTCTTCCTCCAACGGTTGCCAAGGCAACCTTTGATGCCCCACGGGCACCACCTCCACCAGTTAACATCTCCCACTTCCCACTAAGGCAAAAAAAAATGTCAGTTGCTCACTAAGAGCAATTCATCTCTAGACATTTGCTTCTCAATCTTACATACGCAAATGGATGAGTGACCTTACGAGTCGGTACAACAAATGAGTAGTGACCTATTAAGTTATCCAAAACTAACAGATCACAATACTCTAAAGGATCTCGTAGTACCCTAGATATCTTCATCTTCACGAGCTTTGACATCCTAGATCTCTTAAAACTAGCGCCGTCAAATTTGAATGTTTTGTACTCACGACTTTATCGCCACTAGTCGAGATAGTCCCTTGAGGTATGAGCCACAAAAAATGGTGCAATATTTAGAAGTCTTTCTTGAGTTCTTATGTCAATTCAATTAGTCTTGACCGCTTTCCTAGTCATGTCCCGCTGGACTGTATCAGCCATAGCCTTAAGGAGCATGCTAAAGTAGCGACATCAATCTTCCTTTTCATGACATAGATCTCAAGTCCTAAGGGTTATAGATGGATCAACAAATTATGATCCAAGAGCTCACACAATGATGAAACAGAGATGTCATTCATCATTCTCTTCAACGGTCGTTTTATGCACATGTGGGTATGGACACATGCTACGGTGTCGTCCATCATTATGGTTTGTACATATAACAGAATAAAAACACCAAACGGTTCTTAGTCTAGCCACTCCCACTGTGGCTAACCCAAGTCTTACGATGTCTTATCATAAAACTCCCAACTGGCTTAATAAGGCTTTACAGATTTGATTCTCATATCCTGTGATCGATCAAGAGGGATCTCATCTTAATTCAATATAAGGCGACAATAAAAAAGAAAAATATCTTGCTCGTTCTCATAGTGCCATAGATATAAATTTATCTTGCTCGCTATCATAGCGCCATAGATATAAATTATCTCATCTTCCTCGCTTTCTTAGCGCCAAGGCAAATGACCTGTGTGAGGGGCATTCAAAGCCTAGTGACACTTTTCTGATGTGTAATATTCCAACCATAGACACATATAAGGAAGGAAAACATAATAAAGAAATTGTCAATGAATAATTGTGTACATTACAATTTACACAATCCCATATTTCTAATATGGGTCACAGATGCGCCCTCCGATTTGGCTTAGTTAGTGGATCTACCAATTCTGACCCGTTGAAATGGCCGGAGAACCACTGACTTTTCTGCAACTAAATTTTGAATGTAGTGAAATGAATGTCAGTGGTTCGGTTCGTCCATGGTATTTTGGGTCCTTAGCATAGGCCAAGGCCGATATGCTATCAAATACAACACCACCGCCTCCTTTGATAAATGTGTCATGGCCAATCGATGTAGGAAACTTTGCAACCAAACAGCCTCTTGACATGCAGCAAAACAAGCCACATATTCTGATTCCATGGTTGATAAAGTGATGCATGTTTGTTTCTTGCTACACCAAGAAATGGCCCCTCCACCTAACAAAAACACATAGCCTGAGGTTGATTGCGCTCATCTTTATCACCGGCCCAATCACATCGTTGTAACCTCTCAATCTTAAGTCACCTCCTTTGCAACATAAGACAAGGTCCGAAGTACCACAGAGATATCAAAAATTCTCTGGACTACTTCCAGTGAACAGACTGGGATTACTTTGAAACGACTAACAAGACCCACTGCAAAGCTAATGTCTGGCCGTGTACATAACATGGTGTACATTAGGCTCCCTATTGTAGCGGCATATGGCACTTTAGACATTTCATTCTTTTCCTATCAGTTTTGGACATTGACTGATACTTAAAACATAACTCTTATCAATTGGGTATCGATGGGTTTGGAATTGTAAGGCCCTCAATTTTTGTGCATACTATATCTGTTTGATGCTTTGATTGTTTTCCCGAAACTTTGTTTAACGTCCACATCGATTGATGCCTATTTTTTGTTGACGGCAGCTATGTGGTTGTTTACTTCTCCCTGTGTATGGGATTCTAGATCTGAAACTGCCCGTTTCTCTGGAGTCTGTTAGGAAACCCATCCTCAACGGTCGGACTCTTAAGACCTAGGTTTACCATGACTCTATTATCTACATAACCTAGACAGCTCGGTTAGAAGAGGGCTTTTCTCACCTAGGGCTATTAGGTTTCGGGGTGAGAAAAAGAGAGAGTTTGAGAGGCTTGATCCAGAAATCTGAAGGCTTCTCGGCGATCTTCTGCATTTGGGAGGCTCTACTGGATGGAGGAGCTCTCCTATAAGGCCCTCGAATTTTGTTGCATTATTTTATTTCGTGTAAAAAAAATCATAATTGTGTATGCATAGATGTACATATCTACGTATGTATTAACGTTCTACTTATGTGTGCATGTGTATAATTAGTTGTAAATAATGTATGAAATGCATGGTGGTAGTGTGTACATGATAATACATATGCATGGCATGTATATATGTATAAGTTAGGGATGGTTTCTGCATGTTTTGAGTTCTGGCCGAAGGGCCAAGTTGGCGTCAACATGGATGACGCCCATGCTGATCCAGCGTCCACATCGATGGATGCCAATACTTAAGCCAACGTCCATGGATATGGACATTAATATTTCTGACCTGCATGCGTTGCAGACCCCGAAATCCTGGAAGAAGGAAGCTCAGCCATTGGGGAGCTATCCCCAATGGCTCTGAGCCTTTCCCATCACCCCTGCGTGAAAGGAGAGTCCCCTCTCCTATATACCAAGCCCTTTTGCAACCCCAAAGCCCCTTGGCTCTTTGCAAGAAGAGGAGAGATGAAGAAAAAAAACCCTAGTTCTGGACTGTGAGAAAAACCTACCTTTGCAAGCTTAAATCTGACCATCTGGAGCTGGTTTCCGACCATCTACCACGACAAGGAGGTAGCTGGGACAAAGAGGAAGGCTCCCCGACATCTTCTTGGGGTCTACTGCATCAAGGAACCCGGAGGAAGGCATCTTTGGGAGCTTCTTGGGACTGCCCAAGGAGAGCTTCACCGGCTCATTTGATCCCTTTGGAGAGTTTCTGAAAGGCAAGTAACCTACACACATCGTCCATGTAGATGTCTAGTAGGGTTTTCTCCTTTTTTTAGATTTTCTTCGTTCCTGGATCCTCACATTCCCTTGTTATTTGGAGCTCGGTCTGTGTTCTTGCATAGACAGAAACTTGGCGTCAATGCCCTTGACGCCAAGATCTCCAGTATGCGTCCAGCGATCTGCCGTCCAACTCCTTGAACGGCCAGACACTGCCGCCAAGTTCTTCAGTGCAGAATAGTAAACTGTTATGCTTTAAGTAATTAATTTCCAGACTTGACGCATGAGGATATAGTGTAATTTTATATGTTATGTAAAATAGATAATGTGATGTGTGTGGAAATTTTGGTGATTTTCTGTGGATGGCATAAGTTATTATATTTATTGAAATACATGTTGGAGAAAATGGATTATGTATGTTCACCTACTGTCTACATGATTCCTGAGGAATTAAATGCCCTAGATTTCTCTATACTATGTGTATAGGTGTCAGTCCATACCCTGCAAATTTGAGAATTTTTTCATGTTCATATGATTTACTGTAATTTCTGCAATGGAATAGAAAACATGAGTGGTTATTCGAAATTTACAGTAAAGTGCATGTTGTGAAATAAATTTGAGGAAAATTTTTATAACAATATGTATCATAAATTCAGATCTGTGAAATGTCAAATCGGAGATTCATGTTATGTTCCATGACAATTGAATTATGAATGACATGCAATTGAATGTTTTAATTTCTGTAAATGCAATAGGACTCAGAAAAATCTGGAAATTTGCATGAGAGGTTATAAACCTGTAATCAGCATGTGGTTAAATTTTCAGGCTATTGGACATTTTATGATGCAATATAAATTTCCCATGCGAAATTATGTGAATAATGCATGCTTTTGTAAAAGTGATTTAAATTGCGTGTAATCTGATCAATGCAAGATACTGAATGTGAAATCTCTGTCATCTATAGTACCATGTTAGGAAAATAGAGCCACATGTGTGAATTATAAATGAAGAGATGTGTGAGCGTCATGTGTAAAAATGTGTGCTAAAATCAGTATGTGTAATGTGTAGAACTGTGCCAAGCGTGACACTGCTTCCATAGAGGGCAGTGGAACCGTATCATGGAAAGTCCCCATGAGAAGGTTCAATGTGTTGTGATCCTAAGGCATTAGATGAAATCCTGGAGGTGGACAAGTACTACTGTTAGGGTGGAGACTTGTTCTCCCGGTCTGCGCAGTCCAAAGTCGTCACTATATTGCCTAGGTGGCGTCTATGTGTATATGATGTGATGTGTCCTTCTTATGGTGGTTTGGACTATGTGTCACGCACTAAATATTGAGTGAAATGTGAAGGTGTTCATGTGTAAAGTGAGAATGTGAACATGTGAAATTGTGAATGTGTAAGTGTGAACTATGTGAATAAGAAATTGTGTAAATTTTGTGAACCAAAATGTGAGATTGTGAGATGAGAATCCATGACATGATAAATCTAGAATCATGCGAAAACAGCAAACTAAATGTGTTTAGGATCATGTTTTATAGGTGTACAAAGTGTAGAATCCATGTTAGGGACAATTCTTAATTATGTGTAGACCATTCCATGTGAAATTGTTCTCATGTGGTGTTTTAAATGATAATGTAGTTCTCATGTGTTAGGTTGTGATTGTTAATCCCGTTTAAAACAACAATCTTAAAGTATATAAAATGGTCATGTGTATTTATAAGCATGTGTAGAATCATGTTAGGTATGTTCCTTTTATGTATGCAAGAAAATCATGCTTAATTGCTTTCATGTTTTAGTTTAATTGGAAGTATAGCTTTCATGTGTTGGAACGACTAGAAGAGCAGTGATAGGAGATTTTAATTTGGAAAAAAATATGAAAGCAACGAACCATGTGTTTAATTGTAGAATAATCATGATAGGTTGTAAATTTTCAATATTAAGCATGCCCCATGTTATGTCTTGTGAATTTGTATGTAAAACCTGCTGTGATGTGCATGTACGTTATGTGTAGTGTTATTTGCTGAGTCTTTTAGACTCATTACTTGCTTCGGCGTACAGGCTTAGTTGGTGACGTTACTCCCATGGAGGAGGCAGTGAAGAGCGACTCCGAGCGTGGAGACTAGTTTGTTGGAGTTTACTTGTGACGTTTGCACTTTCATAGTATGTAATTTGGAACATGTACTAGAATTTCATGAAGTTGTATAATCGTGGAGAAACTATGAATTTGGTTTTAGCACTTTAATTATGGGGACTTTAGTTCTTTAAATTTTATTGAACCATGTATGTTAAATGTGATGAGAATGAAATGAAGACAGTGGTTCTTTTACTTCCGCTACTCTGTATTATATTTGTTGTATCTCAATCGTATGTTATTGTTTGGGTAAATGCCCACTGTGATAATGTCACGCCCCGATATTTAGCAGTGGAATAAATACCGGGGGACGTGAACAATACAAACCGACGTATCACAGTTGAATAACGCAGAGTCAGAATTGAATATAATGACACATCCGAGACTATAATATGGTCACCCAAAGTATACTTTATTTCATTCCATTCAACTAGATACAACCTCACATAAGAATAATCGACTGAAAAGGTTTATTAATCAAATAACAACGTTTCTCTAATACATCAACTACTTAAATTTCTATTCCTAAACTGACAACTATTCATATGACAGGTGCTCGTCACTCTTGCCCTGTCCCATCTGACTCCACTGGTTCTTCATCACTACCTGAAAAAGGGATGATAGGGGTGAGCGAACTAGCTCAGTAGGATTTACATCTCAATAACGTGCGGCACACTTATACATGATTAACATTTTAAATAGGCAGATATGCATATGAATATGATGACATTGCATGCTTTCTAACAAGTGAATAGCAAAGTAGCACAGATATCATATCAGATCAAATGTCGATTTCATATACAATGGACAGATATCTCAAGAATAGAATCATGTCAGAAGAGATTGGCCATATTCAAACATATCTCATGTGTTCACATGAACAGACGTATCATATCATGTCAAGTCAAACTTATCATGTCAAACAGGAGGCACATTTTCACAATCTTGCATGTCAGTTGTGCTATGCCAAGCACCAAGAGTCCATACTCCCGCGGTTAACAAGTACGTTGGGGCGCTCCTCCCCACGACCGGATAGGGCCCCTATTGCAACAGGCATTGGATCAAGTTTGGACCGGAGTCCCACGTTGTGCCGAACAATAGATTCATATTATGGCCACAGAGTTTCAATAACAAGCTCGTAGTAAAAGGAACATGATCTTCATAAAGTCAAGGAATGACAAACAGCTCAAAAGAACAAGGCAGATACGACGTATCTTATGTTTCATAGATCATTAATGTCTTGACATGAGGATGTTTCTAAAGACAGATCGTATGTAGAACATGTGCTTTCTAACATGTATGCATATGATAAATAATCATTGAACACCGGAAAACATGTAACCATGAAACTCATATGCAAATCATAACATTAACACCACTACATGTCCATACTAACATGTATTCTTTCCCACATTCATATCATATTCTTATCTTATCAATTAACATTAAGCAAGATCACAAGATAATCCAATGGACATAAGATCAATCACAATTACACATTAAATCGTATTCATATCATTACTATTTTTCAATGGGTTGATTTATTTTAGGTTCATGCATACTGTATAACATCATGCACATGCTAGTAGACCTCATGTAATGATTGGACCCAAAATATGCAAATTCTTGTAAGGTAGTGTCGACACTAGATCAAGTGGTGTCGACACAATGCTTCAAACACAAGAAAAATAATGCAAAACTGGTCAAGTAGTGTCGACACTAGATCAGTATGTCGACACAGTGCTTCAAATACAAGGCAAAAAGGTCAAGTAGTGTCGACACTAGATCAAGTAGTGTCGATACTAGAGACAGCTTCCAGAAAACCTTCTGTCATATGGAAAGTGTGTCGCACTAGATCAGTTAGTGTCGACACTAGATCAGCTCCCAGAAACTTTCTGGGTCAAGGGACAGTGGGTCGACACTAGATCAGCTAGTGTCGACACTAGAGACCTTCCCAAACACTTTCTGCTGTTTTGGACAGTGTGTCAACACTAGATCAACTAGTGTCGACACTAGTGGCCCTTCCAAAAAAAAAAAACATATGTCACGCGTACCAGAAAACATGTATCATGCTGCGATTCAATTTCCCTTCTTACAACTCTCTAATAATGACATTTAGACAAAATGTCCACATGAAAGATGATGAGGACAAACACTAGAAGAACTTTGATGTTGGGGGTTTGATCAAATTCGGTCTCAAATCCCGAGAAAACATGTATGAACAAAAGTCAAGTGTAACCCGAAATCGCAGTATCATGCAGAGACTCTCTTATCATGCTCCTAACTCTCTAAGAAAAGATTTTGGACAAAACATCCAACATATAAGATGATCGTGACTTCAGTAGAAGAACTTTATGAAGAAAGTTTAGTCAAATTCGGTCTTGAATCAGTGCATAATAAGAGACGGGGAAAAGCCCTAACTGTGCGAGACTTCGGGAAAATCACCAATACACAATGTATACTCCATGAAAACCAGTCAAACCAAGTGCAAATGAACCTAGACTCAAAGAACTACATGTTGGTTTGTTTTCTTTAATCTTGCCCGAGAACACCTACCTTTATGAAGATCTAAGACCAGTCGATGTTCTGGACGCAACAGAGGATGCAGGGGATGGAGCTCCGGGTTCCCAGCCTTTCTCCTTCTCCTCAGAAGCTCTAGCCTGCCTCCAAACGACCCCAACTCGTTGTTAAACCTTCCCCAAGAGTTTGAGGATGAGTTTCTTATAGTTTAGGTTGTATTTAAGAGCCTAACGAGACTAGGAAAGGGGCTGCGAATTCTGCTCCCCGTTTTCCAAGAATCTGGGACTCTTTCCTCCAAAGGGTAGCAATGGTTTAGGAAACCACCAATGGGTTGGGTGGGTTTGGCTTACCAGCATGACTAATTACCTTAATTTTAACCCTAACTTGCCCTCTCTAATTATGGCATAATTACATACACGAATTTCTGGGTAATTCCTGTCCAGTTATTTATATCCTTGGGCCAAATGTGCTCCATTGGCCCAATCTTGTTAATGGTCATTAATACATGTGTTGGAAGTCTCTCTAATATGTTTATTTAATTTATCCCCCTTTATTCTAAAATTTTTAAATCACTAAATTTCCGGGTGTTACATCCTCCCCCACTTAAGAAATTTGGTCCCCAAATTTACGCATAATGGTGTAGTTCGTACCTGAGAATAGTTCTGGGTGGTTTTTTCTCATTCTTTCCTCTGTTTCCCAGGTAGCATTAGTAACTCCGTCTCGACTCCATTGGACCTTCACCATAGGTATGGTACGATTCCTGAGTCGTTGAATCTTCCGATCCAACAGTTTGATCGGCTTCTCTTCATAAGGCAGTCCTCCCGAATCTCCAAGTCCTCATGGTTGATTACATGGTCGGCATTGAATAAGTACTTCCGCAGCATGGATATGTGGAACACATTATGCACGTTCGCCAGCTGTGGAGGTAGTGCAAGTCTATACGCCACCTGACCAATCCTTTCCAGAATTTCAAATGGCCCTATGAATCTGGGACTTAGTTTCCTTTTATCCCAATCTTGTATTCCCCTTGAAGGTGAGACCTTCAAGAAAACATGTTCGCCAACCTGAAATTCTAGTTCTCTCCTTCTCTGTCTGCATAACTCTTCTGCCTGGATTGTGCTATCTTCAGACGTTCCCTGACAATCTGAACCTTCCTGACAGTCGCCTCAATTAAGTCGGGTCCAACCCATTGGTTCTCCCCAACCTCTTCCCAACAAAGGGGTGATCTGCAACTCCTGCCATATAAGGCTTCAAATGGAGCCATCTTGATACTTGCCTGATAGCTGTTGTTATATGCAAACTCCATCAGGTACAACTGATCATCCCATCGCCCTCTGAAATCTAGCACCAGAGCACGAAGCATATCTCCACAATTTGATTGGTCCTTTCAGTTGTCCATCAGTCTGAGGATGGAAGGCAGTACTAAAATTTAGTTTAGTACCCATTGCTGCTTGCAGTCCCTTCCAGAAGTGTGAAGTAAATCTAGGGTCCCGATCTGATATTATGCTAGATGGAACCCCATGCAATCTAACTACTTCCTTAACATATAGTGCAGCCAATACATCACAGACCATGTACTCTTAATCGGCAAGAATGAGCCGACTTAGTCAATCGATCAACTATTACCCAAATTGCATCCATACCACCTCTAGTCTTGGGCAATCCCATGATAAAGTCCATACCGATACTATCCCACTTCCATTCTGGGATTTCTAGTGGTAGCAGTCCACCAGCTGTACGGAAATGCTCGGCCTTGACTTTCATGCATGTTAAACAGTATGACACATGATCGGCCACATCCCTCTTCATGTTTGGCCACCAGTACGACCTTTTTAAGTCTTGGTACATCTTTGTTGATCCAGGGTGGATCGTGTACTTGGACTGGTGAGCTTCATTTAGTAACCTCTTCTTGAGTTCTCCATGATCAGGGACACATGTCCTACCTCGGAACAGTAATCTTCCTTCCGCTGATAGAGTAAAGTCAGGCCTTTGCTCTAGCTTCTCCCTGATCTCAACTAAGAATGGATCCTCTCCCTGTTCTCCTTGATTCGGTCAGTAGGTCGGATTGTATCTGGAGATTTGAAATCATTACTTGTTTTTCCTTCTTTCCCACGTCTATGTTCAAACTTGCAAATTGCTCCAGTAACTTCCATTCGCCCACATCATACTAGCTAGCATAGCTCCTGGTTGTCTACTTAGAGCGTCTGCCACTACATTGGCTTTCCCCGGGTGATATTGAATGGAAAAGTCAAAGTCCTTAAGGTACTCTAACCACCTTCTTGTCTCATGTTAAGCTCCTTCTGTGAGAACAAGTATTTCAAACTCTTGTGGTCAGAAAAGACTTTAAATTGCTCACCATAGATATAATGCCTCCAAATTTTCAAGGCGAATACTACAGCTGCTAACTCCAGGTCATGAACCGGATAGTTCACTTCGTGGATCTTCAACTGTCTGAGGCATAAGCTATTACCTTCCCTTGTTGCATTAAACGCATCCCAGTCCTGTCCCAGAAGCATCTGAATAAATTTCAAATCCTCCCTCTTCAGTGGGTAAGGCGAGGACAGGAGCAGTAGTCAGACACTTCTTCAAGTTGTTAAACTTTCCTCACATTCATCGGTCCACACAAATGGATTTTCCTTCCGGGTCAGCTTGGTCAATGGCACTGCAATCTTTGAGAAATCCTTTATAAACCTTCGATAATATCCTGCTAATCCTAGAAAGCTCCTGATCTCTGTGACGCTTGTCGGTCTTTCCCATTTCAGCACAGCCTCAACCTTTGATGGATCAACAGCGATACCATCTTTGGTTACCACATGCCCTAAAAAGGATACCTCCTCAAGCCAGAATTCACATTTACTTAGCTTGGCATATAATTTATTCTCCCTTAAAATCTGTAATGAAATCCTCAAATGCTCCTCATGCTCTTCCTTTGTCTTGGAATAGATCAATATATCATCGATGAATACCACCACAAATTTATCAAGATATGGGCGATAAATGCTATTCATCAACTGCATGAAAACTGCAGGGGCATTTTAGTCCGAAAGGCATAACAATAAATTCATAATGCCCATACCTGCTTCGGAAGGTGTCTTGTGAATGTCTTCTCCTTTGATCCTCAATTGATGATAACCGGATCTGAGATCTATTTTAGAGAAGTATCTAGCTCCAGATAATTGATCAAACAACTCATCAATCCTCGGCAGAGGGTATTTGTTCTTGATGGTTAACTGATTTAGTTGTCTGTAATCTATGCATAGCCTCATCGACCCATCTTTCTTCTTGACGAAGAGGACAGGTGCACCCCATGGCGATGTGCTTGGTCGGATGAAACCCTTCTCTAACAGTTCCATCAGTTGCTCTTTTAATTCCTTCAGTTCTGCGGGGACATTCTATATGGTGCCCTAGATACTGGTGCTGCTCCAGGGACCAACTCGATGGTAAAATCGACCTCTCGCTCAGGAGGAATTCCTGGCAAGTCTTCGGGGAAAACATCAGCGTATTCGCTGACAACATGGATGTCCTCAACTTTGACTTCATTCTTTGCGATGACCACAGCAGCAAGAAAGGCCATACAACCTTTCCTCATCATCCTTTTCTTGTAGTGCAGAGATAAGTGACAATCTCCTGCGGTTTCTATCCCCTGTGAACACTAGTTTTGGGTAATGGCTAAAGGTTACCCGACTTCTCCTGCAGTTGATACTAGCCCCATGTTCAGACAACCAGTCTGCTCCCAGTATCACATCATACCCTCCATATCCATACATATTAAATTTGCTGGTAGGTTTTGGGTTTCAATCAACACTTCACTGGATGGCATGGTTTGTAAGATTGGTGCCAGGACCAATCGGGGTTGACACAACTATTCCGGATTTCATTGGGACGGGTTTCACAGGTAGGGTATCAACAAATGTTTGAGATATAAAGGAATGCGTAGCTCCCGTATCAAAGAGAACATATGCGGGTCGGGAAAGAATAGTAAGTGTACCTTCCACGATACCTCCTTCTTCAGCAGTTTCTGGTTCCTGGATAGCTTGCAGTCGGCCTTGCCTCTTCTGTCCATTCGGACGCTTGTCCTGAGGGGCTTGTTCTTCAATATTGGGCAGTCCGAGATCCTATGGTCACGACTACCACAGCGCAGGCATCTCCCTTGCGCTCTCCAGCATTGTTCAGACCGATGACCAGCTCTGTCACAATGTTTGCACCTTTCTCCCGTTCACCACTATCTGCTTACCTAACTCCTTCGGCTTTTATCCGCTGGTTCATTTACTCCGCCACTGGGCCTTTTCTTCCCAATGTCGGCTGATACCTCCCAGTAGAAGACACTTGCTCCCGTTTCACGGATTTTCCCTTAATTCTTTCGCAGTCTCCATGGCATCTTCCAATAACTGAGCCTTCTTAACCATGTCAGCATAGGTTTGAATGTCCATTGGCGCCAGTTGAGTGATGAACTGGGCCTCAAGCCATTCAGAAAGCGTTTCGCCTTCATCCTTTCTGTCCCAATTAAGTGAACAGCATATCGGGACAGACGAGAGAATTGGGCCTCATACTCAGCCACATTGAGTCCTCTCTGCTTCAAAGCCGCAAATTCGGCTGCTTTCCATTCTGGACCCTCTCAGAAAAGTACTTGGTGTTGAATCGCTCAATGAACTGAGCCCATGTTAGTTGTTGTCCATTTAGTGTTGCTTCTACCGACTCCCACCATGCCCTGGCATCCTTTTCCAATTGGAAAGTCGCCAGGAGTACCTTGTTCTGGTCTGTGCATTGCATAACCTTGAATATCCTTTCAATTTCCTTAACCCAGTGTTCAGCAACATCTGGGTCAGTACTCCCTCAACCTAGGCGGATCCATATTCCAAAATTTCGATGGAGCTCACCGGCCCGCGGTTACCTCCACCCTGGGTGGCTTGCAGGATAGCCTGAGTCAAGTTTTGTATTGTTCGTTGCATGTCCCTAGCCTGGGCACGTTCAGCGGCCATTGAGGTAATAAGCACCTTCAAGATAATAATATGAGTCAGTCATCTAAATACTCTCATGTGACTTCTATTCCCATGGCTCTACCCAAGCTCACATTAGGTACGACAGATTTTGACTCGTGTAATCTAGTTTCATTCTATGTTCCTATTCCCTTGGACCCTAAAGTTTAGGGCTCTGATACCAACTGTCACGCCCCGATATTTAGCAGCGGAATAAATACCGGGGACGTGAACGAAACAAACCGGCGTATCACAGTTGAATAGCGCAGAGTCACAATTGAATATTAACACATTCGAGACTATAATATGGTCACCCAAAGTATACTTTATTTCATTCCATTCAACTAGATACAACCTCACATAAGAAGAATCGACTGAAAAGGTTTATTAATCAAATAACATGTTTCTCTAATACATCAACTACTTAAATTTCTATTCCTAAACTGACAACTATTCATATGACAGGTGCTCGTCACTCTTGCCCTGTCCCATCTGACTCCACTTTTCTTCATCACTACCTGAAAAAGGGCAGGATGATAGGGGTGAGCGAACTAGCTCAGTAGGATTTACATCTCAATAACGTGCGGGCACTAGTATACATGATTAACATTTAAATAGGCAGATATGCATATGAATATGATGACATTGCATGCTTTTCTAACAGTTGAATAGCAGAAGTAGAACGGATATCATCAGATCAAATGTCGAGTTTCATATAATGGACAGATATCTCAAGAATAGAATCAGTCAGAAAGATTGGCCATATTCAAACAGATCTCATGTGTTCACATGAACAAACGTATCATATCATGTCAAGTCAAACTTATCATGTCAAACAGGAGGCACATTTCACAATCCTGCATGTCAGTTGTGCTATGCCAAGCACCAAGAGTCCATACTCCCACGTTAACAAGTACGTTGGGGCGCTCCTCCCCAGGACCGGACAGGCCCCTATTGCACAGGCATTGGATCAAGTTGGACCGGAGTCCCACGTTGTGCCGAACAAACAGATTCATATTATGGCCACAGAGTTTCAAAACAAGCGTAGTAAAAGGAACATGATCATTCATAAAGTCAAGGAATGACAAACAGCTCAAAAGAACAAGGCAGGATAACGACGTATCTTATGTTTCATAGATCATTAATGTCTTGACATGAGGATGTTTCTAAAGACAGATCGTATGTAGAACAAGTGCTTTCCTAACATGTATGCATATGACAATAATCAATTGAACACCGGAAACATGTAACCATGAAACTCATATGCAAATCATAACATTAACACCACTAACATGTCCATACTAACATGTATTCATTCCCACATTCATATCATATTCTTATCTTATCAATTGACAATAAGCAAGATCACAAGATAATCCAATGGACATAAGATCAATCACAATTACACATTAGAATCGTATTCATATCATTACTATTTTCAATTGGTTGATTTATTTAGGTCCATGCATACTATATAACATCATGCACATGCTAGTAGACATCATGAATGATTGGACCCAAAATATGCAAATTTCTTGTAAGGGTAGTGTCGACACTAGATCAAGTGGTGTCGACACATGCTTCAAACACAAGACAAAATAATGCAAAACTGGTCAAGTAGTGTCGACACTAGATCGGTAGTGTCGACACAGTGCTTCAAATACAAGGCAAAAAGGTCAAGTAGTGTCGACACTAGATCAAGTAGTGTCGACACTAGAGACAGCTTCCAGAAAACCTTCTGGCCAATATGGGAAGGTGTGTCGACACTAGATCAGGTATGTCGACACTAGATCAGCTCCCAGAAACTTCTAGGTCAAACTGGGACAGTGTGTCGACACTAGATCAGCTAGTGTTGACACTAGACCTTCCCAGAACACTTTCTGGGCTGTTTTGGGACAGTGTGTCGACACTAGATCAACTAGTGTCGACACTAGTGCCCTTCCAAAAAAAACACATTTGTCAAGTGTAACCAGAAAACATGTATCATGCAGCGATTCTTCCTTCTTATAACTCTCTAATAATGACATTTAGACAAAATGTTCAACATGAAAGATGATGAGACAAACACTAGAAGAACTTTGATGTTGGGGGTTTGATCAAATTCGGTCTCGAATCCTGAGAAAACATGTGATGAACAAAAGTCATGTGTAACCCGAAATCGTAGTATCATGCAGAGACCTCTTATCATGATCCTAACTCTCTAACGAAAGACTTTTGGACAAATGTCCAACATATAAGATCATCATGACTTCATGTCGAAGAACTTTATGAATAAAGTTTTGTCAAATTTGGTCTCGAATCAAGTGCATAATAAGAAGGACGGGAAAACCCCTAACTGTGCAAGACTTCGGGAAAATCACCAATACAATGTATACTCCATGAAAACCAGTCAAACCAAGTGCAAATGAACCTAGACTCAAAGAACTACATGTTGGTGTTGGTTTTCTTTAATCTTGGCCCAAGAACACCTACCTTTATGAAGATCTAAGACCAGTCGTGTTCTGGACGCAACAGAGGATGCAGGGGATGGAACTCCGGGTTCCCAGCCTTTCTCTTCTCCTCAGAAGCTCTAGCCTGCCTCCAAACGACCCCAACTCGTTGTTAAACCTTCCCCAAGAGTTTGAGGATGATTTCTTATAGATTTAGGTTGTAGTTAAGAGTCCTAACGAGACCAGGAAAGGGGCTGCGAATTCTGCTCCCTATTTTTCCAAGAATCTGGGACTCTTTCCTCCAAAGGAGGTAGCAATGGTTTAGGAAACCACCAATTGGGGTTGGGTTCGGTTTTGGCTTACCTTGCAGACTATTTACCTAATTTTTAACCCTAACTTGCCCTCTCTAATTATGGCATAATATATACACGAATTTCTGGGTAATTCCCTGTCCCAGCTTATGTATTTCCTTGGGCAAATGTGCTCCATTGGCCCAATCTTGTTAATGGTCATTAATACATGGTGTTGGAAGTCTCTCTAATATGTTTATTTAATTTATCCCCCTTTATTCTAAATTTTTTAAATCACAATTTCCGGGGTGTTACAGATAACGTTCACTATACCGACGTGGGTTGGTATAACCGTACCGTATAATGAGGGTCGTCACATCTCCTAACTCCGAGGGGATCGATTGTACAAGCGTAGGGGTCAGATCAAGGCGAAGGACATCACCTCTTTGGCTTCGCTGAGGAGGGCTTGATCGCCAAAATCCGATCTTCAGAGGTTTTAGAGAGGGAAGTAACTTAGGGGTTCATCTCTAGATCACTATCCCTAGAGTTTAGGTATCTTTATGGATTTTTAATCTGTGTCCTGGACCCCCAAATTCTGTGTTTTCCTGTGTTCAGTCTGCACTGTCTGTAGATAGGAGGTTGACGAAAACCTTGTTGCTGCCAAGTTCTTGAGTTAACGATAATCGATTGTGTCGTTAACCCACATTGACGGCAAGACCCTTGCCGCCAAGTTCATCTAGATTTCAGAACAGTGGTTTTAATCTCTGCGTTGTGATTTTTTGGGGATTTATGGATGTTTGCACATGCTATAAAAATTTATGGATGTTTAGGTATGATATGGGTTAAAACCACAAATTCCTGTTAATTTTCTGGAAAAAAAATACAAATTATAGAATTTCTGTTAAGGGTAAATATGCATATTTGATGATTCTAAATTCATAATAAATAGTCATGATGTATGATATTGCTACAGAAAAATTACCTGAAACTAGGGTTACTGTTTTCATGTTTTGAGACTATTAGACCGACTGTTCACTATTAATCATGTCTAATTGAATTATTTCATTAAATTGCATGAGATCCCTGTTAAATGTTATAAATATATATACTGTTATGAAAATGCTGAAAAATTAACCATATGATATGTTCCCTGCGTAGAGTTATGGTTAAAATTTGGGACTATTTTGATATCTGTAGGTACTCTTTGCAATAGTAAAGGTATTAAAAGCCATATTATGCATGATTATTCAAGAAACGGTATTTTTCCGATGATTAGTATCATGTTTAGGTACTTTTATGCATGATTTAATACTGTTAGATAGTCATGATAGGTTCTCTAAACTGAATTATATGTGTTTAAATGGTATGCATGTGAATGGACCAATAAATGCATCTAAACTGATGTTAATCATGTGATTAGTTGAGATAATGTGATTAAGTGAATGTGTGCCGAAATTGACACTACTACCATAGAAGACTGTGGAGCCGTACTATAGAAAAGTCCCTATGGAAAGGCTCAATGTGTATGTAAATCCTGTGGGCATCAGGATGAAATCCTAGAGGTGGACAAGTATCACTGGTTAGGGTGGAGAGGGTTTCTCCCAGTTCTGCGCAGTTACCAAGATTCATCACTATAATGCCTAGGTGACGGGTATGTGTTATGTGATATGTGTGTTCTTCTTTATGGTGGTTCGGACTATGTGTCATGGCAAAAGAAAAATAATGTGTAAAAATGTGAAATGTGTGTGAATGTGCAAAGTGTTCATGTGAAAGTGATGTGCTAATGTGTTACAATATAAATCAATGTGAAACCATGTGATCATGTTATATTTATGTTAAAACAGCAAGAAAATTGTGTGATTATGTGATATAAAAGCATGTGAAAAGTGATAGATATCGTGCTGGGTTTCTTAGTAATCATGTGCTTAATTCCATGATCAAGTTAATTGGAAAAATGTTGTGAATGAGTTGTATTTGATATAATGTTTAAACCTAAGAGCATGTGTAGATAGCATGTTATAGGTTATTCATGTATACTCGTTGTTATGACTTGAACCAAGTGTGAAACTTCTCTTGTTATTTAAAAGAATAGCATGAATGTGATATGTATAAGGATGTGCAATGGGTTACTTGCTGAGTCTTTTCTGAAGACTCATACTTGCTTTAACATACAGGTGAGACAGGTGTCCCTGTGCTTGAGGAGGACATTGTGAGGAGCGACTCCGAGCGAGAGGAGTAGCGGAGCTTGTAGAGAATTATTTGCTAGATTGCACTTTCTTTTACTAATATGTGGACAATGTTATGTTATGGACTTCGTTTACTTTCATTGCTACTATATAGACTGTGGAATGTGTGTAATGATGATGGAATAAGATCCTCTTTCATTTTCACTGTACTTTCTTTTGTTATTTATGTACATCTCTACCTACTGTGTTGTGTGGGTACATGTCCACTGTGACGACGCACTTTATATAGATGTGCCTTGGCATAATCGTATCGATATAAAGAGGGTCATTACAGGAATAACGCATCCAGAATCGCTCAAGAATTTTATTTATATAAGTTTCTTGTGACAAACACAGAAGTTTATTTGAACAATCTCTCGTGATTTTTATTCCTAGCACATAATTTGCTTCACCCATGTCTTTTATCTCAAAGATAGAAGGCAACCATTCTTGAGTGGCTTCGATAGATTCCATGTCATATCCAGCCAATAAAATGTCATCAACATATAATGACAAAATAAGAATCTTTTCTGCCATACGTTTAAATACACACAGTGGTCTTCTTCAATCATCTCAAAACCAAATGAGATAATAGTTTTATAAAATCTAAAATACCACTGTCTAGACGATTGTTTGAGGCCATAAATGGAACGTCTGAAACGACAAACTTTGCACTCTTGTCCCTTTGCCTCAAAACCTTCTGGTTGAACCATATAAATTTCTTCGTCTAGTTCTCCATTGAGAAATATTATTTTAACATTCATCTGAAAATGTTCTAAGTCTAAATGTGCAACAATGGCTAGAATAAGGCGAACCACTGTGAATCTCACCATTGGGGAGAATGTCTCATCGAAATCTATACCCTCCTTTTAAATATATCCCTTCGCCACAAGTCATGCTTTATATTTGTCAATAGATCCATCTGCCTTGCATTTGACTTCGAAAATCCATTTATTTCCAATAGCCTTACGCCCTAGAGGGAGGTCAACAAGTTCCCAAACCTAATTCTTACTCATAGAGTCCAACTCATCTTGCATTGCATCCTTCCACTCTTTACTAGCAGATGAAGTTAATACTTCTTTAATAGAAGTAGGCTCATCTTCATCAGCAAGCTGGCACACAAGAGCTTCCTCTTCGATCTTAAATCGACGACGAGGCATGTGTCCACATTTGCTACGGCATATCTAATCATCTTGTTCTTCTATAGGTGTGCTCCCACTAGGCACATAGCTCCCACTATCATCATGATCATCTCTACTATCTCCGGCGGATTCTTGATTAGGAACTAATTCCCTCCCTTCGCTGGAAGATGGTAGAACATCATTAGGGTCATCTAACTCATGGAGATCAAGACTCCTTCCAGTGTCGCCGATACTAGGAAATTCTGATTCTAAGAAAACAACATCTCAGACGTCTTTTTCTGTCATTCCTCCATTCGGATGTTGTCCATACATGACATAACTCTTAGAGCCTTTAGGATATCTTATAAAGATAAACTTTCTAGCTTTAGGGCCACGTTTTCCAAACTTGTGAGAAATGTCATGGACATATCCCACTGAACCCCATGGGCATAGATTATCTAAATTTGGTTTTTCACCACGCCATAACTCATAAGGGGTGGAAGGAACTGACTGTGAAGGTACGCAGTTAAGGATGTAGGCCGCAGTCATTATAGCATCCCCCCCAAAAAGATATTGGAAGGTTGGCATGCGCCATCATCGACCTAACCATATCTACTATTCCGTCTCTCAACAACACCATTTTGTTGCGGTGTATATGGAATAGTTAATTGTCTGTGTATTCCTTTTTCTTCACTTAAAGTTCAAAACTCATCCGAAAGATATTCACGTCCTCGATCTGTCCGAAGAACTTTTATATTTTTTCCTAATTGATTCCCAACCTCTACCAAGAAGTTTGAAACAATCTAACGCTTCATAGAGGTGAGCAATCAGATAGACATATCCATATCACGAATAATCATCTATAAATGTAAGGAAATAGGAAGCCCTTTGACGGGTCTTCACACTCATGGGTCCGCAAATGTCATAGTGGATCAATTGTAAGAGTTCAGTGGCTCTTTTAGCCTTTTCAAAAGGCTTGCAACATGCCTTACCGGCCAAGCATGATTCACACACAGGAAGATTAACTTTAGAGAGTGAGCCTAGTAAGCCTTCTCGATCTAACCTGTCATTCTATCTTGTCCTATGTGTCCCAGCCAAGTATGCCAAATTTTCAAATCAAGGTTATTATCAGAATTTACCACATAAGGCACAGGAAAATCATGATTATACAAATATAATTTAAACAAACCATCCATGAATAAATGATGACAATATATAACACTATTCAAACAAATGTCAACTTGGTTGCTATCAAAAGAAAAAGAGAAGCCTAATGCTAATAATGACGAGACCGATAGTAGATTATGCTGAACTCTAGGTGCATAGAGCACTTCATGAAGAGTTAAGACTCGTTCAGTCTTTAACTTGAGTTGATACACACCAACTCCAAGGACTTCCTCGCATTCACGAGCAAAATGTCCCAGTTGTCCACAATTATAGCATTTGGCCTTTGACTTATCTCTCTTTCCACCGCGCTTGCCACTTTTGCGCTTCAGTGTTTTCCCCGCCTTTGAAGTGGATGCAACATTCTGCCTCTTCCTCTTGAAGTTCTTCTTTGGACCCTTCTTGCCCTGTTGTCTGCCTCCCTGGGCGACAAGGGCAGTAGCGCACATAGCTTCCTCGCGCTCAGCCTCTAACTCCACATGGCGAGAGATGTTAGAAAAATTCTTAATACTTTCATTGTGAGTGAGAATTTGTTTCATGTGAGTCCAAAAGTCTGGCAAAGATCTTATTACTGCCTGCACCTACTGCTCATCGGTGAGATCGTGACCTGTAGACTTCAAGTCGCGGATCATGCTTGTGTTGTGTGTGTAGAAGGAATATCTAGAGGGGGGGTGAATAGATATCCACCATTTAAACTCCGATTAGAGAATTAAAGACCTCGAAATAAGGAACTGATCTAATGGCAACAATCTATGCTGAGAGAATCAAACTACACAAGTGTGAGCGATATTTTTAAGGTGGTTGGGCTCTAGTGTGGAGACCTACGTCCACCCCTCACTAAACCAGTGAGGCTTCACTATAAGATCAAATGTGTGAGACTTTCACATCGCCGCTGATTCACAGCATCTTCACAACTGCTGATACACAGCTTAAACAATCCACCAATTAACAGCTTCAAGATTTGACCAAAATCTCAAGATCTAAACACAGCAAGTGTAGGATCACCATCGTCTACTCCAATTGAAGTAGACAACCAATCAGAGTAATGTCTTGAAGAAATTAAGAAAAGACAAAATATGCAGGAGTCTGAAGAAGTTCAGAAATCATCAAACGCTTTGCTTTGGAATTAGAACTAGTCAGAACACTCCTTGAGCTCCAATTTCGACTACTTCAAGCTTGAGTTTGTTGAATCCATCTTCTGGTTGCAGCACACGGATCAATTGCCTCTGAATCTGTGATGAATTCTGATCCTCTGCTCCAGTTGATCACCAGTAGGACTTCATATTAAAAGAAGCTTGATCCACCGACTCCTTCTCTTGATCAGATCACTGTACTGAAATCGCCTGCTCTTCCTGAACTCAAATTTCCGCTTTCTACACTTTTTGTGCTCTCAAGTCACTTCAGTTTTTCTCCTGTGCGCGATACCCAACTGTAGAGGACGACTCGCCTCTTTTGATCTGATATGCGGAATCTTTTCCGTGGGCCCCTCAACAGAATCCCAAAAACTTGGAAGATTCCTTTTCCGCCAAAAGGTGGTATCTTCCAAAACAATGTTACGTGTATCTGAAGTCCCAATTGTTGGACCTAGGATCACATGCTCATCACTTATGCGCTGGCAGATTCTCTACATCTCTGAAGGATAAGTGTCATGGAGTCGACGCACCCAGATTGTAGATTCGACCCATAACCATTAAACTTAACAAGAATCACTGTAAGATCTTCAGTAGAGTTGACTCTATGCCTTCCAGAGTTGACCTCATCCAAATGACTGAGATTCTAACTAACAGACTGTGATGTAGTGTCGACCTTACAGCTTCATAGCGTCGACCTTATCTGCTGATAGAGTCGACCTGGCCTTCCTTTAAAATCGACCTAATGAACTGGTAGAGTCGACCTCATCTAGAAATAGAGTCCACCTCAGCCAACACTTCTCTTCACAAGGCTTACTAGAAATTGACTAGTGTCGACCTAATCCACATGTTGCCCAGCTAGCAAGCCCAGAGGGGGGGTGAATGGGATTCTTAAAATTTAGATCACTTTAAAAACTGTCCAGAAAAACAATCACACAACACACTTCGATGATTGTTAGTGTTAGTAAAAAAAAAGGATAGCAAACACAAGGCAATCAAACACACGACACACATAATTTATCCTGGTTCGGACCTCCTCTCCACAGAAGTCCTACGTCTAGTCCCAGAGCAACAACTCAGGATTTCACTACCCAAGGGTACAGTCCCCCTCAAGGACACTTACACATCCAGCCGCAGCTGGTCTTCTCTTCACAACCCAAAGAGGAATTACAACACTCTAGATCCCACCAGGTCTTCCTTCTACACGAAGGGAAACAAACACCCTGGAAACCACCAGGTCTTCCTTCTACACGAAGGGAAACAAACACCCTGGAAACCACCAGGTCTCCTTCAACACGAAGGAAAGGAAAGAACATAGGAATGTATTCAAGAGATGACACGCCCCTAGATGAAGCTTAAGGATCAACGCTCGATTTGAAGCAATGACTGAGAGGAAAGATCTACAATGAGGAACACTCTCAGTTTACAAAAGCTCTCAAGACTAACACAATGAATGTAGAGAGCTAAGAGCTAAACAATCAAAGGAGTGAGGCTTCGCTCTTTCAGATGCTCACAGAAAAGCTTGTAAAAGATTGTCGTAAAATGTTCTTCTTCCTTATGGAGCTTCAGTCTTCTATATATATCTTCTATTTGAAAATTGAACGTTGATGTGTCCGTTATCTCTAAGCTTTTTTTTACATTAGACTGCATGTCACTGTAGAGCTTCTTGTTCAGCAGTCTTTAGCTTTCCATGCACGCAACAAGAAAGAGGATCTTCTTTGATGTCCGTTATCTTCCATATTGTCCAACGTTGTATTGAGATGCACTGTCAGAGACCTGCACACATTAAATGCTAAAAGAATAGACAGCTAGGCCATCTCTTGTGTCAGTCAACGTTAGATTGATTTTATATCAAAAGGAAGTTCCATTCTGTTCTTCTAAAAAGATGTTTACAGTGTAAGCATGGAAATAGAAGATATTGTTGCATGCACTATAGTGATACATTCAGTCATAATAAATGCATGGTTGTCAGAAATATATACCTGAAGACTTTGACTTTTCAACGAACTCAAAAATGAGTTCAAATATCAAATCGTATATTCCATGAAATTGTTACATGCATGACTTATGAAATCATTATGCAAATGAGTTGATATCCATGTAAATCGTTGTGCACTTATAAGCAAACCGATGCACATACAAATCGTATATAGACAAATCGTTATGACTCTATAAGCAAATCGTTATGAATAAGTTGTTAGAGATAAAACGATGTGAGTAAATCGTTGTTTGCTGTATTGAATCGTTACGGCGGACTAAGTCGTTATGTAACTAAGCGAATCGTTACAGTGACAAAGTCATTGTGTAACTTATCGAATCGTTACAAGGATCAAATCGTTATGACGGTATAGGCAAATCGTTGTGACCAAGTTGTTACGAGCAAATCGTTGTTTCACTTAAGAATTGATGTGAGAGCAAATCATTGTTCTCACTTAAGAAATCGTTGTGAGAGCAAATCGTTGTTTCACTTAAGAAATCGATGTGAGAGCAGATCGTTGTTCTCACTTAAGAAATCGATGTGAGAGCAAATCGTTGTTCTCACTTAAGAAATCAATGTGAGAGTAAATCGAATCAATGTGAGAGTAAATCGTTGTTCTCACTAAGAAAATGATGTGAGGAAAATCGTTGTTCTTACTTAAGAAATCGATGTGAGAGCAAATCGTTGTTCTCACTTAAGAAATTGATGTGAGAGCAAATCATTGTTCTCACTTAAGAAATTGTTGTGAGAGCAAATCGTTATGAACCAAGTCGTTATGCTTTCTTAGGAATCGTTATGGAAGCAAATCGTTTCGATCTCGAAATCGACCAGACACTTATGAAATCGTTATGATACCCAAAACGATAGAACATATAACGAATCCTTATGTAACGGCCCTGTATATTTATACCGAATAAGGGTCCATATCCAGTTCGTCTCCCGCGAACGGACCGAAGTCTCGCAAGGGATAGCTCGTACGCGTGTCCAGGAAGAATATAAAAGACAAACCACTACAGTAAGAGACACAAGAAAGTACATGTGCTCATAACTGCATATAACAATTTACAACTGTCACATTACATTATTACATACCCAAATTAAAAAGAGTACAACTACCTGGGGCATACCCCGAGGGAGCACAAGCTCACACAACTCTACTAACACTATTGCTGGTGGTACATGTCTGACACGACACCTCCGCAAGCTACACCAACGGTAAACCCTGAAAAGAACTGTAAGGGAGTGAGCATCAACATGTCACTGGCTCAGTAGGGGACCACCCAAAACAACACACAACGTAGAAGAACCTCAACCCCAATGGGTCTCACTGGCAACATCGGAGGCCAAACCATATCATGCACACAACAAAGCATAATTAACAATACTAAATATAATTAACTCAGTTGCTGCATGTTTCGGAAAGACGAAGAGACAACAACACCATTAGCCACTCAATAACTGTAAAGCCTAGGCCACAAGCCTCAAAGGCACACCGACTCAATAGCTGGTCGCCTAAAGTGTAAGCCACACAAGCAAAGCATTGTCTAAGCTACTAGCCTCACTGGCAAGCCATTAAACATATGGGTAACAGGATTGCTAGCCAAGAGCTAATCCTTTATACCCCTAAATCATGATGTATCGTATATCACACTTAAGAAACAGGACTGGCTATCATGAGCCAATCATATTTGGAAACTACCCAAAGAAGGGTAAAACACAATAAGTGGAAGGTCTCACCGCATGACCTCCACCTCACCACCTAAAAAGGCTAGTACTCAGCGTACTACGAGAAACTAGTACCCACAAAAGGTACAAGTACCTACCACTACAGGGTACCACCACTGAAACACAAACACAAATGTGCCACCACCTGGCACATCATACAAAACAGTCAAACCACAACCAGTGAGTCTCCTCTCACCAACCACAATGTCAACCGTGCCAACACCATGGCACACATCAACGGGTAAAACTACAACTAACGCACGCTATAGCCAATAGCAAAGCACAAGCCAAAAAGCACGATGCACACCCACGGGACAGACTACTGGTTCATGACCAGTATCCAACCGGACAACACACGCAAGAACTACCTCTCAGTCTCGCAGTCACAGACGTAAGGGCAAACTGCAGCTCCCAACACAAGTAAAGCCAAAGAACTGTGGAGACCAACAAAACCACCACAACCTATAGGTCACACACCCTGCAGGCCCATGCCTGGCACCTTTAGAGACTCTGGCCTGAGCTCTCTAAAGTGAGGCACTGGTAACAGGACTAGCCAGGGCCCAGTACATCTACTGGTGTCCGTAACCCCCAGCTACGAGTGCGCTATAAGTGACTAAACACAAACTCTCACAAGTCACTGTCCCACTGCCGTCTTTCCCTCAGCCGGATGACAACTCTCCCCGAGAGTGAGGGTGTCCAGGAAGACGACAAGACCTCGACGGTACCACTGCACCGGGACAAGCCCCGAGCACACTCACGTGCCTAGCTCTCCTAGGAACCTGGGGCACCGAACTGAAGAGGCATTCCGGAATAGGCGCCAGACCACCAAACCCAGCAATGCACAAACCACGACATATACTTATATATTCTTTATTACAAACCACAGTACAAATATCAAGATTAGCTTAACCTCGGTCACCCTGTGACCTATAAATCACCTCACACCGATACACATGTAAACCATGATAATCATTAACAAACTGGCTTATCATTGGTCATCACATGACCTCCTTGCCACTTACATATATATACACTAACTATACATTTAACTCTTAACCTTACTTACATTACATTAATTAAACCATCTCTATTAGTCCACATAGTGTTGGTTGAGTGTGAAGACAATTCTCCCCTCATATTTTGATGATGACAATGTGTGATTTTAATGCAAAATAATTGGAACATGTTAGATGCACCACACATGTTATGACCACATTCAAAAAGCATGTTTCCAAACACTTATCACTATATTCATGATAAATCAATGGACTAATGATTTATATGTTTAATTCTCAGGGACAAACATTTCTTGCAAAGGAAGTGTCGACACACCTCTCACTGGTGTCGACACAATGCTTCAAAGCCAAGCAAAAATGTTGAAGAAATGGTCAAGTAGTGTCGACACTAGATGCAGTCAGGTCGACACTAGAGAGCCTTCCCAGAAGGCCTGTTTGTCAGTTGTCTACAGTGTGTCGAGACTAGACCATCTCAAGTCGACACTAGAGACCTCTCCCAGGGAAGTTTTTCTGCCAGTCTGGGACAGTGTGTCGACACCAGACCAAGTCAGGTCGACACACTCCGGAAAGTTTGTGACTTAAATCATCTCCTGGACACGTGGCACCCTAGGGATTTGGTGGATCGGCCTTGGATCATGTGCCCACGACCCCCAAGGGTACTTTTGGATATCTTGCTATAAATAGTCCCCCATTGGCCATCCAACCTAGCAGAGAGCATAAGAGAGCCTCCAAGATTCTTCCAGAAGCATTTTTGGCGGCAAAGCTGTTCTCCTCCCTGTTCGTGCATCCTCTTGTGCTTCTTCTTTCCAATTCCCATCTCCAAGCACAAGAAGGGAGATCTGATCCAAGATGGAGTAGTAGGATCAACTTCCAAGGTGCAGATCAAGTAGAAGCAGTCTTTTGTGAAGAATTCGAGGAAGATCCCGAAGATCAAATTACAGAGCATCGCCCAGGGACTTCAAGAGATCAAGCCCCTTCACAATTTGACATCTACAAGGGAGTCTTCTGAAGAACAAGGATATTTCAATCATTTCTCATTTCTCCCTTGTGTCTTCTTGGTTGTTCTAGAGATTGTGCAGTTTCTATTGCATCAATTCTCTTGAATGAGCCTTTTGAGATCAGATCTTAGCTAGAGGATCTGGATCTTTTGTTGTTGTCTAGCAAAGTGTTTGTGAGTCATTGCACTCAGTGGTTTGTGAGCTATGTGCTCAGTGTTGAGTCGTCACACTCAAGTTTGGTTGAGCAATTGTGCTCAAGTGTCTAGAGTAGTCTTGCTCTAGGTGTTGTGTTGAGTTGTAGAACTCTTTGTGGTGGAGTTGTCAGGCTCTAGTGTGTGTGTATCCAAGTTGATAGTGGATCCTCACTGTGTGAGGGGTGGATGTAGGAATCACATGGTGTGATTTCCGAACCACCTAAAAATCTCTGTGCAGTGGTTGATTGTGGTTCGAATTTACTTTGCGTTAGATGCATGCTTAGGATCTTTTGAATTCACATCTAATTAACTTATTCGCACACTCTTATACACAACTCACTCAATCACTTTTCAGATCTATGAAATTCATTTTCAAATTGTTTCTATTCAAAGAGTTTTCTAAATGGCTAAGCTTCTGCAATAGTTGTACTAGATCTATTCAACCCCCCCTTCTAGATCTTGTCCACATCTTTTCTCGATCCTACAATTGGTATCAGAGAGGGTTTACACTTGATCAGATCTGAGTGCTTTCTGATTGTTTGTGTGTTTGATTGTTTGCTTGTTTGTTTGCTAAGTATCTCTTCTTTGCACCATTTAATTGCTTCAATGGATTCAAGAGAGTTCATGGCTGAGGGTCACTCTATTAATAGGCCACCTTTTTCAATGGGACTGACTACACTTATTGGAAGAATAGAATGCAGGTCTTCCTTAGAGCCCAAAACTATGAGATATGGAAGGTAGTCGAAGTAGGTCCCTATGAGAATCAGGGGGAGGAAGAGACCTGGACTAGGGAATAGATTAGGAGGGCCACTTTGAATTGTAGTGCCATGAACATGATCCAATGTGTAGTCCACCCTAAGGAGTACTCAAGAATCTCAATGTGCAAATCTGCCAAAGAGATGTGGGATAAACTTGAGTTACTCTATGAGGGAACATCTCAAGTAAAAGAAACCAAGGCTAACATTCTTGCCTCTGAGTATGAATTGTTTATGATGAAGTCTGATGAGACAATTTCTAAAATGTTTGCCAGGTTCATGATTATTGTGAATGGACTGAAGGCCTTAGGTAAGGATTACACAGATGCTGACTTGGTAAGGAAAATTCTGCGCTCTCTTTCTTCAATTTGGCACACTAAGGCCACAGTCATTGAAGACTCTAAAGATTTGTCCAAAATTTCTTTGGATGAATTGATAGGGTCCTTAATGACTTATGAAATCAATTTAAGAAGAAATGAAGAACACATAATTAAGACCAAGCCAGTAGCATTAAAGGCCTCTTCTAGTAACAAAGACAAAAAATAGGAGAAAACAAGTTCTAATGAGTCTGAGTCCAATGAGGATGAGCTTGCCCTCATGACCAGGCAATTCAAAAAATTCTTAAAATATAGAAAAGGAAAATTTCTGGGAAAAAGAAATTTTCATCAGGTAAAAGAAACACTTCCTTTTCTAATGTTAATTCCAATAAGAATCTAAAATCTGACGAAATTGTCATTTGTTACAGGTGCAACAAGCCAGGACATATGAAGGGAGAATGTCCAGAAAACAAGAAGGAAAAACACAAAAAGATTCACAAGTTCAAAAAGCCCAAGGAAATGGTAGCCACTTGGTCTGATAAAGACTCAAGTGAAAAGGAAGAAGAAGAAAAATCCTCAAGTTCTGAAAGTGAGGAAATCTGCTTCATGGCGAATAGTTCAGATGTAAAGGTAAGTACATCCTTCGAAGACTATTCAATTGAGGATTGGCAAGATGCATATTCTGAGCTTGTTGAAAAATACTCTGAAATAAGGAAAGAAAACAAACATCTCAAAAAGAAAATTGAAAACTTCTTGCATAACCAATCCTTCAATAAAAGAACTTGTGAACTGGAAAATGAAATAGCTGAAATCAATGAAGAAAAGGAAAACCTTCTAAACACAATTGATGAAATCAAACTTGCGTCCCAAAAAGCTACTCATGAATACAAAGAATTGTCTGAAAGGCTGGAAATGGAACAAAAGGAAAAACAACAAAAGATTGATGAAGTCAAAATCTAGAAAACCAGCTAAAAGAAAAAGATGAAGTCATTAAAACCTTCACTAAAGGAAAAGACAATTTAGAAGCTTTACTGGGGGCTAAAATAAAATCAGTTTTTGATGGACTAGGATTCCATAAACAACAATCTAAGAAAGACAAATCTGGTGAGAAAAGGGATAAAGCACCATTGATAAATTTGTCAAAGGTCCTAGTCTTGAGAACCCTGAAATGAAGCAAACATCAAGCAAAACAACAAAAATTTCAAAAACTCAGAAGAAAAAGAAGTCAACTAGGTCGACACAGTTACCTGACAGGTCGACACCAGTCCACAAGAAGAAGGATTATGTGATTGCTGTGTCGACACCAGTCAAGGAAAGGTCGACCTGCTCAACCTCAACAAACAAACCAGAAAACCAAAAATTTAAATAAAAAATTGAAAAATAAGAAAATTCAAAGGAAGTCATTCATGAAAAACCTTGGACCTCCAAGACAGCATATCAAGCTGATTGGACCAATTCTTGGAACCAATGGTATCACAACCCATTTTGGTGTCATCCCCAATTCTTCTATCCAAATTTTTTGATGTACCAACAAAACCTTGGATTCCACCTCCTCAACAAAACTTTCATGTTCAAATGAAAAACTCCCCTCCTACTAAAAATAAGAACAATGGTGTTTTCATTCCTAAGGGAAAGAATAAATTGAAAAAGACAAAGAACACCACTGAAACAAAACAAAAATAAAACAAAATCAGATTTGGGTGAGAAAAGATTTGATGATTGTGTTCAAACATTCTGATGGTCCCAACACTGTTTGGGTACTAAAATCTTCTCTCCACTGATTGATTTTGCAGGAAGGTCGTGCACCCAATTCAAACGTATGGTTTCTTGATAGTGGGTGTTCATGACACATGACTGGAGACAAAGCCAAATTTTCATTCCTGATTGAGAAGGAGGGAGGTTCTATAACTTTGGAAGTAAAAATAAAGGAAAGATCATTGGATCTGGAAAGGTTGGTCAATCTTCCTCAAATTCTGTTGATAATGTTTTGTTAGTTGATGGTCTAGATTACAATCTGCTGAGCATTAGCCAACTATGTGACAAAGGTCACAAAGTTGTGTTTGAATCTGATTTTTGCAAGATAATTGACTCATCAACTGATAAAGTAAAATTCTTTGGAAAGAGGGAAAACAATGTTTACATGATCAATCTCAATAAAAACTTTTCTAAAAATATTTGCTTTGTTGCCAATAAAGATGAAATTGCATGGACTTGGCACAAAAGACTTGGCTATGCAAGTTTCAAAACAATAATAAATTGTTAAGGCTGAATTTGGTTAAGGGTCTTCCTGAATCTTTTTCTAATATTGAAAATGAAGTTTGTGGGATTTGTGCCCAAGGAAAAAAAACCAGGAAATCATTTAAAACCTTCAATGAGGTACTCACATCTAGGCCACAAGAATTACTTCACATGGACCTCTTTGGCCCAACAAGAATTCTAAGTCTAAGTGGCAAGAGATATGGGTTTGTGATCATTGATGATTTTACCAGATTTACATGGGTATCTTCTTGTCCCACAAAAGTGATGCTTGCCTTGAGTTCAGAAATTTTGTACCACTGCCTTAACAAATTTTCCATATAAAATCAAAAACATCTTGACTGATCATGGGGGTGAGTTTGAAAACAAATCATTTTCTGATTTATATGCTGAATTTCACATATTTCACAAGTTTTCTTCACCAAGAACTCCAGAACAAAATGGAGTTGTGGAAAGAAAGAATAGAACTCTTATGGAAATGGTTAGATCCATGCTCCTAGAAAGCAATTTGCCCAAATCCTTCTGGGCTGAAGCTGTAAATATAGCAACCTACATTCTCAATAGAGCATTGGTCAGACCAAAAATCAGAAAAACCCTTATGAATTGTTGAAAAATAAAAAGCCAATATGTCTTACTTCAAAATCTTTGGGTACAAATGTTTTGTACACATCAATAATAAAGAAAATCTCGACAAGTTGATACTAAAAGTCAGGAAGTCATCTTTCTTGGCTATTCTGTAGTGTCAAGAGCTTTCAGAGTGTACATTCTCAAAAACAAAACTGTTGAAGAATCTCCACATGTTATTTTACTGAAAACTCCTTTTCAACTCATAGTTCTAAATCTTGCAGGGACAGTTAAGATAATGAAGAGGATGATTTCATTGTGGACTCTTCACCAACTATGAGGAAAATGAAGACATTGGTGAGAACTTGAACAATCATCACCCACTCCAAATGGATCAGGTAATGTTGTCACGCCCCTCCAATTTAGCAGCAGAATAAATCGGAGGGAGACGCGAACAACGAGTATGGTAACGACAATTGCGCATACTTTCGCAAACATCAGAGCATCTAATTAACAATAGTTGAAATAACTCTTTGTTTCATTATAAAATCACTAAGACTATTACAACCACTAATTCGGAGCCAATACATAGGGCTCAATGGCATCATTACATTGAAAAGAAATCTAAAGCAACAACTACTAGACTCCAATTGTGCTAGGGTAACTTTGTTATTTGACTCCAGGTCACTCATCACTCTGGTCTTGTCCCATTGGTACGTATAACGTCATTGTCCGACTTACCTGAGACACAATAACAAATAACGAAGGGTGAGCGATAACGCCCAGTAGGACTTAAATCTCAAGAGTCAAGCATGCTTTAAGTAATTAATGCATTAAAGGCAGAGTAACTAATGATAGAGCGAGTCATGTAAAGTCGAGAAAGTAATAGCACAAGTAACATGGTTCAAATAGCAGATGAATCAAGTATAGCACGATGACTAAAGTCAAGTCACGATAGAAAACGATAACAATAATAGCAAGTAACGATATTGTCCAGAATAGCAAGAGACATGTATAGCAAGAAGAGATGATAGTAGATGGTCATGTAAAGAGTAAATTGCACTTTGAATGTGATCAAGTCGCGATAGCACACAGTAACTCAAGATAGCGAGTATCAAGTAGAGCAAGTAGAGCGTATGGTGAGATAGCGTGTAACAAGATAGCGTGTATGGTTGCACAACGGTGCTCTGGTAGAGTACGAGAATAGTCACTTTGGGACAGTAGTCGTTTCACGATAGTACATTACGTCTGAACTCTTCAGACTAATGTATAACAGTTTGTGATAGCACAGTAATATCACAGTACGTCTGAACTCCTCAGACTAAAAGGATAGTAGTTAGATGTCTAGCTAAGATAGTATAGTCAGAACCGGTGCAATGCAGAACACCGTCAATAGCCCCTGCAGGTATTTTCGGGTGGTTCTCTGCCCCCAGGACTAGATTGGAGCCCCTCGGACACTCTCTGTGCCCTGCACAGTATGCATTATAGCGCTAGACAGTCATGAAATAGTACAAACGATAGGAGCCACAACAGCTCAACGAGTCTCAAGAGAGTACGGGAGAGACGAGATAGTAGAGTATAGATGAGATCTTATGGTCATTGCACATGAAACGTCAAGTAACGAGCGATAGTAACAGTTGCACAACACAGGCGTAGGGTGTTGGCAGTCAGGTGGAACACAACCTTTCCGCTGGCCTCATTATACACAGGTCCAGAGGTCCTGCGTGATTCAAGATAAGAGCGAGAGAACAATCTAAGGCCGTTTGGATCTTACTGATCCCTAGAGGGTATCATAGGTGTTAGGGTACAACCGGCTCATCGACCATGTGGGAATCCATGATCAGAGGAGACTGACGGAGGCCTTGCACAATGATTCACTAGTCCGACGGAAAGAGTATCCGATGGAGGGTTCGTCCAAGTCAAGAGAGTGTGTAATTATAGAAACAAATACTCGACGTTCTAGAGAAATTCTAGAACAGTGGAGCATCGAGATCGGTGTTCTAAAACATCGCATGAATCGTAAACGAGTACTTGTTAAAGTAAGGTAATTAATTGCAATAATTACCAGATATGTTATGTGTCATATTCATACAATTTAAGCCATGTTTGGATGGTTCAATGTGTGTGTATGTGTCATGAAATCAAGGATATGAAAGATCAAGTGATTGACTTTTATTAGATTAAAATACAATCAATACTTACAACTTTGTTTTTATGTAGTTAAGATCGTCAACATGATATGGGAATTATGGTGGTACAACAAGAATTGCAAAAGACTGATTTTCAGGCCCAAAATTGAGATCGCGACGTGGTCTTGCAAGGATCGCGACGGGGTCGTCAGATCAGGCAGGCAGAACGCGACATGGGTACTGTCGCGACCAGAATGCGACAGAGGTACTGTCGCGACCCGACCTCAAAACGCGACATATTGGGCCGTCGCGTTCACAGGGTCTGCGCCTGAGTCCGACCGGGATCTGACATGCTCTTGGTTCAGACTTACCATGTTTTAACACAGGGGTGATATTCATGAAACACCTATATCTCTCTATATGCTGATATTTAGAGAAAACTCTCAACATAGAAAATGTCGAGGACATCTATTGGAAGAACTTTTGTGTTTTGGGTTGGGTCTGAATCCATCTCTAATTGCATGCAATACAGGAAGAACGTAAAAAAAAACCCTAAACATGCATGACTTCATTGCGACTTACGTGTTAGGCTTATAACATGAGATCTACTGATATTTGGACAAAACGTTTAACATAAACAATGACCAGGACAACTAGTGGAAGATCTTTTATGTTGGGGGTTTTACCTAATTTGGTCTTTGTCCTTGTGAAAAATGAGGAACTTAAAGTTAAATGCAACCAGAAAACGCAGTATCATGCATGACTCTATTACGAAGATTATAACTCTCAAACTAATGACATTTAAGCAAAACATTTAACATTAAAGATGACCATATAGACTAATACAAGAACTTTCATGTTGGAGGATTGACCTACTTCGGTCTTAAATCTCATGTAAAACAGGAAGAACTAAGGCTAACTGCAAACCCGAAAACACAGTATTATGCATGACTCTCTTATGGGGTTCATAACTCTCTAACTAAAGACTTTTAGACAAAACTTTCAACATGAAAGATGATCGTGCTTACAAGTAGAAGAACGTTGATGTTTATGATTTAGTCTAATTCGGTCTCAAATAGTGTGCATAATAAGAAGAACGGGAAAAGCCCTAACTGTGCGCGACTTAGGGAGAACGACTAATACACAAAGTATAATCCATGAAAATTAATAAAATCAGAAGCAAATGAAGCTAGACTCGAAGCTCTACAAGATGGTATATTTTTCTTTAATCTTGACCCAAGAATGCCTACCTTTGAACTCAAAGAACTCCCTGTAGGTTCCTGGTTCGCTACAGGGCGAGGTGGAAGAAGACCACGTTTTCCCCCAGCCTTCTCCTCTCCTCCAGCGCCCCAAACATGCTGCACACGACCCCAACTTGATGTCCAACCTTCCCCAAACGTTTTGTGAAGAGTTCTTATAGTTTTAGGGTACTACTTCATGTCCTAATGGGACTAGGAAAGAGGGCTGTGAATTTCTGCATTCTAGTTTCCAAAATCTGAGATTTCTCTCATCCAAAGGAGGTAGCAAAGGTTTAGGAAACCACCTCTTAGAGTTGGGTCTGATTTTGACTTACCTTGTATGACTAATTACCCTAATTTAAACCCTAATGTGCCCTTCACAATTATTGCATATTTACAGGTACGAATTTCTGAGTATTTTTATGTTCCAATTTTATTATTAGGCTAAAAGTGATCCATTGGCCCATTTTCATTAATGGGTCACTAATACATAATGTTATAAGTCTTTCCAACCTATTTATTTAATTTATGGTTGAGTTATTTTTCCGTGTTAACAATTTTCCGACTTAGTTCCCTAATTCGGTTAACTTGGTCACGTGTAACGTATACTTGGCCAATCGGATTTTTCGTTGCTTGAATCTCTTCATGAAACTCTTAAGAATAATGTTTGAGGTTGATTATAATTTTTACGGAATTTTCTAATGTGTTTTCTCACGTACGATAGTGGTACGTAAGTTCTATCATTTCGATAATACGTAAGTTATTTATTTACTATTTTCATACTTGAATTTGTTCATGGGTCATAAGTTGTCCATTGATCCAATTCCTTTTATGGACTATCCCCACATATTGTTTGAAGTCTACCCATAATTTTTATTTCAATTGTTAATCCACTTGGCTCATGTAATAATGGATTCTCTAATTTATTCCTTATTTATAATAATAAGTCACAAAAATTCTAAATCATGGTCCTAATTATTTTTCTATGCCCAAATTTCTTAATGGGTCATTAGATAATAATTTTTAAGGTACAACTATTATTTTTATAGAATTTTTACATGAGTTTCTACTCATCCAATAATGACATGTATCTTTTAGCTAGTTTGGTTTTTATAAATTGATGAATTTTCTATTTATCTAAAATTTTTAATTAATGAAATTTCTGGGGTATTACATCCTCCCCCACTTAAAAAGAATTTGGTCCCCAACATCATATGATATGATACGACTACCAATTTATTACGGATATTTCATTCTATCATCTCCCCCATTTAGGGTTTTGCTATCATGAAAATAATATAAAATAACTAAGGTGTAATGATGGCACCTTGTCCACCTTTATTGCATGATTCATATCTACGAGAGCTTGTAATCGTCCTTGGCGTGGAGTTTGGTTCTTCTTTGTTGGACAATCAATGACTCGATGTTGTTGACTTCCACATCGCAAGCATCTGCCAATTTCTTCCAACAGTTATCCATCGGATGCCCTGGTTTCATACAAAATTTACAGAATTCCTTACTCTCCACTTTCCTTTCATTCTCTTTCTAACTATTGTAATTCTTCCTTTATTATCATCGGAATGAGTAGCACGTTCCCTTTTCAACACCTTCTTGTTATGGATCTTTTCAAGGAGTCCCATGGTGTCCTCTACTAATTGAGCTCTCAATACCATGACTGAATATACTTCAATGTCTTGTAGAGCCAACTTTTCTCAGAATACAGGTCTCAACCCTTCTAGAAATCTCTTCGCCTTCATCTTCTCCGTACTCACCAGATGTGGTGCGTACTGTGCTAGTCTTTAGAATTGCACTTCATATTCTGCTACAGACATCATTCGTTGTTTTAATTTGGAGAATTCATTTGCCTTCTTCTCGCGAATCCTCTCAGAAAAGTATTTGGTATTGAAGAGTTCTAAAAATTTCTCCCACTCTATGTTGATGTTGGGTAATTGTCGACTAGCAGCTTCCCACAAGGTTCTAGCATCGCGGTCCAATTGGAAGGTTGCCAGAAGGACTTTATCTTGCTCTGAACATTGCATAACCTTAAAGATCTGTTCCATTGCCTTCACCCAATTTTTTGCTTCATCGGGATCCGGAGTTCCATTAAACCTAGGGGGATTTATTCTTTGAAAATTCCCATATAAGTCTCCTGCCCCATTTCTTGCTCCTGCTTGAATTACGTTGTTAAGGGCTTGAGTAAACCCCTGTAGGGTCTGTTGTAATTCGTGCATTAGTGCATGCTCGCCAGCCATCTCCTCTAGTCTCCTGCGAGCAATAATAATTTTGTTAATTTCTTTTTAAACTTAGGGTGTTTGTACATGTAGTTAAGCTCCTAGCATAACCCCAAGCTTTACCCAATCTCTCACATAGGTATGGTGTTTGACTTAGACATGGTTATGGCAGTTCACCTAGAACATCCTAGGACCTAAAATATCCTAATAAGGACATCCTAGGCTCTGATACCAACTGTCACGCCCCTCCAATTTAGCAGCGAAATAAATCAGAGGGAGACGCGAACAACGAGTATGGTAACGACAATTGCGCATACTTTCGCAAACATCAGAGCATCTAATTAACAATAGTTGAAATAACTCTTTGTTTCATTATAAAATCACTAAGACTATTACAACCACTAATTCGGAGCCAATACATAGGGCTCAATGGCATCATTACATTGAAAATAAATCTAAAGCAACAACTACTAGACTCCAATTGTGCTAGGGTAACTTCGTTATTTGACTCCAGGTCACTCATCACTCTGGTCTTGTCCCATTGGTACGTATAATGTCATTGTCCGACTTACCTGAGACACAATAACAAATAACAAAGGGTGAGCGATAACGCCCAGTAGGACTTAATCTCAAGAGTCAAGCATGCTTTAAGTAATTAATGCATTAAAGGTAGAGTAACTAATGACAGAGCGAGTCATGTAAAGTCGAGAAAGTAATAGCACAAGTAACATGGTTCAAATAACAGATGAATCAAGTATAGCACGATGACTAAAGTCAAGTCACGATAGAAAACGATAACAATAATAGCAAGTAACGATATTGTCCAGAATAGCAAGAGACATGTATAGCAAGAAGAGATGATAGTCGATGGTCATGTAAAGAGTAAATTGCACTTTGAATGTGATCAAGTCGCGATAGCACACAGTAACTCAAGATAGCGAGTATCAAGTAGAGCAAGTAGAGCGTATGGTGAGATAGCGTGTAACGAGATAGCGTGTAACAAGATAGCGTGTATGGTTGAACAACAGTGCACTGGTAGAGTACGACAATAGTCACTTTGGGACAGTAGTCGTTTCACGATAGTACATTACATCTGAACTCTTCAGACTAATGTATAACAGTTTGTGATAGCACAGTAATATCACATTACGTCTGAACTCCTCAGACTAAAAGGATAGTAGTTAGATGTCTAGCCAAGATAGTATAGTCAGAACCGATGCAATGCAGAACACCGTCAATAGCCCCTGCAGGTATTTTCGGGTGGCTCTCTGCCCCCAGGACTAGATTGGAGCCCCTCGGACACTCTCCGTGCCCTGCACAATATGCATTATAGCTCTAGACAGTCATGAAATAGTACAAACGATAGGAGCCACAACAGCTCAACGAGTCTCAAGAGAGTACGGGAGAGACGAGATAGTAGAGTATAGATGAGATCTTATGGTCATTGCACATGAAACGTCAAGTAACGAGCGATAGTAACAGTTGCACAAAACGGGCGTAGGGTGTTGGCAGTCAGGTGGAACACAACCTTTCCGCTGGCCTCATTATACACAGGTCCAGAGGTGCGGCGTGATTCAAGATAAGAGCGAGAGAACAATCTAAGGCCGTTGGATCTTACTGATCCCTAGAGGGTATCATAGGTGTTAGGGTACAACCGGCTCGTCGACCATGTGGGAATCCATGATCAGAGGAGACTGACGGAGGCCTTGCACAAGGATTCAATAGTCCGACGGAAGGAGTATCCGATGGAGAGTTCGTCCAAGTCAAGAGAGTGTGTAATTATAGAAACAAATACTCGACGTTCTAGAGAAATTCTAGAACAGTGGAGCGTCGAGATCGGTGTTCTAAAACATCGCACGAATCGTAAACGAGTACTTGTTAAAGTAAGGTAATTAATTGCAATAATTACCAGATATGTTATGTGTCATATTCATACAATTTAAGCCATGTTTGGATGGTTCAATGTGTGTGTATGTGTCATGAAATCAAGGATATGAAAGATCAAGTGATTGACTTTTATTAGATTAAAATACAATCAATACTTACAACTTTGTTTTTATGTAGTTATGATCGTCAACATGATATGTGAATTATGGTGGTACAACAAGAATTGCAAAAGACTGATTTTCAGGCCCAAAATTGAGATCGCGAAGTGGTCTTGCAAGGATCGCGACGGGGTCGTCAGATCAGGCAGGCAGAACGCGACATGGGTACTGTCGCGACCAGAACGCGACAGAGGTACGGTCGCGACCCGACCTCAGAACGCGACATATCGGGCCGTCACGTTCACAGGGTCTGCGCCTGAGTCCGACCGGGATCTGACATGCTCTTGGTTCAGACTTACCATGTTAAAACACAGTGGTGATATTCATAAAATGCCTATATCTCTCTATATGCTGATATTTAGACAAAACTCTCAACATATAAAATGTCGAGGACATCTATTGGAAGATCTTTTATGTTGTGGGTTGGGTCTGAATCCGTCTCTAATTGCATGCAATACAGGAAGAACGTCAAAAAAAACCCTAAACATGCATGACTTCGTTGCGACTTATATGTTAGACTTATAACATGAGATCTACTGATATTTGGACAAAACGTTTAACATAAACGATAACCAGGACAACTAGTGGAAGAACTTTTATGTTGGGGGTTTTACTTAATTCGGTCTTTGTCCTTGTGAAAAACATGAAGAACTTAAAGTTAAATGCAACCAGAAAACGCAGTATCATGCATGACTCTATTACAAAGATTATAACTCTCAAACTAATGACATTTAAGTAAAATATTTAACATGAAAGATGACCATATAGACTAATACAAGAACTTTCATGTTGGAGTCTTGACCTACTTCGTTTTAAATCTCAAGCAAAATAGGAAGAACCTAAGGCTAACTGCAAACCCGAAAACACAGTATTATGCATGACTCTCTTACAGGGTTCATAACACTCTAACTAAAGACTTTTAGACAAAATGTTCAACATTAAAGATGATCGTGCTTACAAGTAGAAGGACTTTGATGTTTATGATTTAGTCTAATTCGGTCTCAAATCATGTGCATAATAAGAAGAACTGGAAAATCCCTAACTGTGCGCGACTTAGGGAGAACGACTAATACACAAAGTATACTCCATGAAATTAGTAAAGTCAGAAGAAATGAAGCTAGACTCAAAGCTCTACAAGATGGTATTATTTTTATTTAATCTTGACCCAAGAATGCCTACCTTTGAACTCAAAGAACTCCCTGCAGGTTCCTGGTTCGCTACAGGGCGAGGTGCAAGAAGACCACATTTTCCCCCAGCCTTCTCCTCTCCTCCAGCGCCCCAAACTTGCTGCACACGACCCCAACATGATGTCCAACCTTCCCCAAACTTTTTGTGAAGAGTTCTTATAGTTTTAGGGTGCTACTTCATGTCCTAATGGGACTAGGAAAGAGGGCTGCGAATTTCTGCATTCTAGTTTCCAAAATCTGAGATTTCTCTCATCCAAAGGAGGTAGCAAAGGTTTAGGAAACCACCTCTTAGAGTTGGGTCTGATTTTGACTTACCTTGTATGAATAATTACCCTAATTTAAAACCTAATGTGCCCTTCACAATTATTGCATATTTATAGGTACGAATTTCTGAGTATTTTTATGTTCCAATTTTATTATTAGGCTAAAAGTGATCCATTGGCCCATTTTCATTAATGGGTCACTAATACATAATGTTATAAGTCTCTCCAACCTATTTATTTAATTTATGGTTGAGTTATTTTTCCGTGTTAACAATTTTCCGACTTAGTTCCCTAATTCGGTTAACTTGGTCACGTGTAACGTACACTTGGCCAATCGGATTTTTCGTTGCTCGAATCTCTTCATGAAACTCTTAAGAATAATGTTTGAGGTTGATTTATAATTTTTACGGAATTTTCTAATGTGTTTTCTCACGTACGATAGTGGTACGTAAGTTCTATCATTTCGATAATACGTAAGTTATTTATTTACTATTTTCATACTTGAATTTGTTCATGGGTCAAAAGTTGTCCATTGATCCAATTCCTTTTATGGACTATCCCCACATATTGTTTGAAGTCTACCCATAATTTTTATTTCAATTGTTAATCCACTTGGCTCATGTAATAATGGATTCTCTAATTTATTCCTTATTTATAATAATAAGTCACAAAAATTCTAAATCATGGTCCGAATTATTTTCTATGCCCAATTTCTTAATGAGTCATTAGATAATAATTTTTAAGGTACAACTATTATTTTATAGAATTTTTACATGAGTTTCTACTCATGCAATAATGACGTGTATCTTTTAGCTAGTTTGGTTTTTATAAATTGACGAATTTTCTATTTATCTAAAATTTTTAATTAATGAAATTTCTGGGGTATTACAAATGTTGTTCCAGACTTAAGTGCACCTTAACAGGTAACTTCTGAACATAGATTTTTGAGAGATCACCCATTAGAAAATGTGGTTGGCAATGTGAATGATAGGGTAAGGACTAGATCATAATTCCTGAATGTTATTGAAGAAGACCCACTAACTCTAATTTCCCAATTGAACCAAAGTCAATTGATGAAGCTCTGTTGAGTTCTGATTGGATCAATGCAATGCATGATGAACTTCATCAATTTGAAAGAAATCAAGTATGGGAATTAGTACCTAGACCTAGTGACCAAACAGTCATTGGCACTAGATGGGTATTTAGAAATAAGTTGAATGAAAATGGTCAAGTCATTAGAAATAAAGCTAGGCTAGTTGCAAAGGGGTACAACTAGGAATTTAGAATTGACTTTGAAGAACCTTATGCCCCTGTAGCTAGACTAGAAGCTGTTAGAATTTTCCTGGCTTTTGCATCCTCCATGAAATTTAAAGTTTATCAAATGGATGTCAAAAGTGCATTTCTAAATGGATACATAAAGGAAAATGTTTTTGTTGAACAACCTCCTGGATTTGAAAATGGAAAACATCATAATCATGTTTTTAAGCTTCATAAGGCTCTCTATGGTCTTAACAAGCTCCAAGAGCTTGGTATGACCATTTGAGTTCCTTTTTGCTTGAAAAGGATATTCTAGAGGAAATATTGATCAAACATTATTCACAAAATCTGTCAATAGTCAAATATTACAGTCCAAATTTATGTTGATGACATAATATTTAGATCAACCAATAAGAGCCTGTGTACTGAATTTGCAAATCAAATGAAAACTGAATTTGAAATGAGTTTAATGGAGACTTAAAGTTTTTCTTGGGATTGCAGGTTAACCAAACAAATGATGGGATCTTCATAAGTCAAACCAAATATGTCAAGGAACTTCTGAAAAGGTTTGACTTTCAGAACCTCAAGCATTCAAGCACACCCATTGCAATTAATGCTAAACTAGAAGAAGATTCACTTGGTAAGTCAGTAGACCCAAAGACATACAGAGGTATGATTGGTTCTCTACTCTATCTTACAACTTCTAGACCTGATATTCAGTTTAGTGTGTGTTTGTGTGCTAGATTTCAATCAAATCCTAAGGAAAGTCAAATGTTAGTTGTTAAAAGAATTTTCAAGTATCTTGTTGGAACATGTGATCTTGGAATTTGGTATCCTGCTGGTTGCAAGTTAGATTTGATTGCCTATTGTGATGCTGATTATTCTGGATGTAAATTAGATAGAAAAAGCACAAGTGGCTTGTGTTTATACTTAGGTGGTGCACTACAAGAAAAACGGTATATAGACCGAAATAGAGACCGAAATATTTCGGTCCCTATTCGGTCCCTAACTAGTGACCGAATTGTCACTGCAATGAGTCGGTCTCTAAATAAAGCTTCAGAGACCGATTCAAATTTGGTCCCTATTCGGTCCCTATTTAGGGACCAGGGACTGAATTATTTCGGTCCCAAATATAGAGACCGATTTAATTCGGTCCCTATTTCCTATTCGGTCCCTATTTAGGGACTGAATAGGGACTGAATTATTTCGGTATCTATATTTGGGACCGAAATATTTCGGTCCCTATTCGGTCCCTAAATAGGGACCGAATAGGGACCGAATTAAATCAGTCTCTATATTTGGGACCGAAATTTCGGTCCCAAATATAGAGACCGAAATATTTCAATCACAAATTCTCAATGATGTGAGAAAATTTTGTGACAACTCAATTAATACCAAGTATGAAGCCCCTAGCATATTTGCAGCAAAAAATCATTTAAAGATTTATATTGTTTCATGTCGTTACCATTTCTGCACATATGTACACTGACAAGGTGTCACTGGATTTTGGTATGAAATTTAGTTTGAAATTACCATAATTATCAAAAAAAATATGTTGATACAAAAAATGTGGATATGGAGAATTTTTGATGCACGAGTAATGAGGTAAATATAATTTATCTATTTTTAGGACAATTATACTTGATAATATTTTTTCAGGAAATTTAAATAAAAATTATCATAAACTTACCACATTGTAATTAGACAGTGGTTGAAATTTTATTTTATTTGGATGTCATTTACATATTAAATTAAGGTTCCAAAGAGACCTAATTAAATGAATATATAGTAATCTAGTTAGGTAACTTGTTTATGTAAGATTTAACCTGCATCTAAATGTGAACATGTGTAGGTAGTGGCAGGTATGTGTAAAAATGTATATTTTATTAGTATAAATATATATATATATAGATATATATATATGTGTGTGTGTGTGTGTGTGTTAAAAGAAAAGATAAAATAATGTCAACGAAATGGATAAACTTTCTGCATGCATATATATACGTGAAGTGTACGTGCTTGTTAATTAGTGTCACATGGGAGTGTGTAAGGTCTTAAAAGAAAGTGGAGGTAATGATGAGATAAATAGCTACGTGGGAGAGTACTGTGGAAGTGTTTATATGCATGTGCAAGCATATATATATACATATATATATAAGAGTATATAGAAAGGGGTTGGCGGTGGAAGTATTGGGAGAGGAAGAAACGCCATGAAGGGAGGAGTTTTCGCGTAAGGAAAAACGAGCTAACTTGGTTTTCTGGAAATAAAGAAGAAGGAAATAAGGTGTAAGGTAGGTACCTTCACATTACCTTTAAGATAATAAGTTTTTTTCTTGATCTTTAATCAAGTTTATAAGTCAAGAACTTCAGTTAATATAAATGAAAAACAAATGTTCCATCTGAAGTTTCATTTTTAAAGGCTACTTATATTTTTTGAATTGTGTGATCATCATCTGAAGTTTCCATCTGAAGTGTATTTGAAACTCAGTATCTAATTGTTCAATATATACATGAGAAATTCTCACTTTCCTGAGAACTCACCTATTAAATTTGTTTACTTGACTTTCTTATTCTGATTTTACCCTTTACTTGACATACATGTCTAACATCATCACAGTGACATATTTGCGACACATGGTTCAAGATGTTCCATTTTTTGGTGATAAGAACCGACGAAGCGGCCTAGCTTTCGATCCACTTGTGGTAGGAAGTTTTCCTTCTATGCGCACTGCGACGTCACCACTTTTTCATGCAATCTGATTATCTATCCAATCTAGCTAGATGCACTTGATCTGCATCCCATCTCCAAAAGTTTATCTTCGATGTTGTCAGACGTTGGTAATATCATGATACCAAATCAATATTATCGACACATGCACTTGCATGTGGCATAATTTTTATTTACTTTTAAACATGCACGTTTATATTTCAATAATAATTAGAATACTATAGAAATAAAAAGTAACTATATTACTATGTAATTTAAACTTAAAATATGCTCAATATATTATTTGATCCATCTAAAAGATATTATCAAAATTGATAATTATTTATTGATATTTAAAAATATATACTTAAATTTGGTATTAGATTTTATCTAACTTAGGTCAACACTATTATAAATACTTATACATGCATGCACAACACCCTCTCCGTCGTATATTTAAATGTAACATTTATACTAACAACTATATAAATATATATCTAATATATGTAAATAATTATTTTATGTATGTTATAGATATATTCAATTATGGTATATATTTAGTCATATATATCTAATAATATTTAAATAATATAAATATCTAATTATATAATTAATTATTTAGTTAATTCATTATGTATATAATATATCGAAAATAATAAAATAAAAAGCTCTTTTTTCTGTTCCCATTAGAGAATATGGAGGAAAATATGGATCTTTCTCAAAATTTTAAATAATTAATAATTTATGGTCTGAGTTCTCAAGTCCACACACATACATCGAACTCATACTTACTTTAATTTCTGTGTTTTTATCGATCGAAATGCACAGAGGACCTTTACGAGTGCGCGCGCACACTCAAACTTAGGGTTGTAAACGGATCCGATCCTCCCTCCTTATCCGATTAAGCAAATTCGTATTCGTTTAACACATATCCGACGGAGCGGATTCGGATACGAATACTATCTAAATATTAAACGAAGCGGATGCGGAATAAGAGATCCACTCCATTTAAGATCTAATCTGAAATTAAATTAATTCTAGGATCTTACATCTAATTAATGTCCCATACCTAACATATAATTACATCTAATTAATCCGCTTCAAACCCTACCCTGGCGACCTCTCTCTCCCCGTCTCCCCCAAATCGCATCCCAACTCCCTCCTGCATCCTCCCCTCGAACCCCTCCTCCCCTCGAACCCCTCCTGCATCCTCCCCTCCAACCCCTCGTCATCTCCCGCCGGCCGGCGGCACAGTGACCTCCTGGGGAGGCGGCGACCAACTTTGCGCGGCAGCTCCGGCGACTCTGGCCCTCCCTGCGCGGCAGCTCCGGCGACTCCGGCCCTCCCTGCGCGCCAGCTCCGGCGACTCCGGCCCTCCCTGCGCGGCAGCTCCGGTGACTCCGACCCTCCCTCCTCCCTCTGTAAGTGTCCTCTGGCCCTCCCTCCCTCTCATGCCCCCACAGGCGCTCCCCCCTTCTGGCCCTCCCTCTCGTCCAGGCATCCCCCTCCGACCCTCCCTCCCTAGCTCTGTCTCTATCTCCCTCTCATCCTCCCCCCCTCCGGCCCTTCCTCCCTCCATCTCTATCTCTATCTCCCTCTCATCCCCTCCCCCCCCCCTGCCCAGGTGCAGCCAGCAGTCTCCCCCTCCGGCCCCCCTCCCTCCATCTCTATCTATCTCCCTCTCATCCCCCCCCCCTACCTGCGCAGGTCCAGCCTGCAGTCTCCCCCTCCGGCCCTCCCTCTCTCCATCTCTATCTCCCTCTCAACCCCCCCCTACCTGCACAGGTCCAGCCTGCAGTCTCCCCCTCCAGCCCTCCCTCCCTCCATCTCTATCTCCCTCTCATCTCCCCCCCCCCCCCGGCCACTGCGTAGCTGCAGTCTCCCCCTCCGGCCTGAGATCTGTTCAGAAGCTTCTTTGTAGCTTCTGTACTGCCTTTACCTCCTCTGTAGCCTCCACTAGCACCACTGCCAATGCCTCCAACTCCTCTAAAACCACCACCAACTCACAAAGGTGAGAATTTACAATGATTAAAGCAGCAAAAAAAATTCAGAAGAAAATTGCAAGCTTAGTTGTGGCATCACCCAGTAATGGTTTCTTTTTCTAATTTTTATTGGAACTGTTTTAGTTCTATAGTTTCAGGTTCATATGGTTTTCATGTGCAATGTTTTAGGCTTATAAATTTTACTTTCATCTATAGCAGTTTAGATAGAGATATTGCAAGGTTGGTAGGGTTAGACTCTATGCTTGGTTAGAAATTTCTTCATAAAGTTCATGACACATGTTTAAAACCAAGGCTAGCAAATGCAGATTAGAAGATATTTTCATTAGTGCATCTTTTCCTGTTTTTTGAGTTCTGAATTTTTTTTTAATAAGGCTGAAACCGCCAACCAAACTTCATTAGTGCATCTTTATTAAGAGGATGGAGATTTACATTCTAAATCCACCTGATGGTTTTAATGTATCTTTATTTTTCTGTTTTTAAGGGTGTGTATGATTATCTTTGTACTTATAGAAGATATAGATTTGTTTGAGGGTGCCTAATGTTATGAGGGCCATTTTAGAAGCATAGAACCCTTTTAAACTTAATTAACAGGTCAGTGCAAATCCAACCCATGTCTTAAGGAAAACACATTGGGTGCCATCATTGCTGCTGCTGAGCATTCCATGCCTGAGCATGCCATGGCCAGTGCCTGAGGATGCCACTGCCAGAACCCATCATCTGTGGCAGAAGAAAATAATATGTTGCTGCCAACTTTAGAACCACCACCTCTTCTAGAGCCACCGTCAATGCCTCTACCAGAACAACCATCTACGCTTCCGCCTCTGCCTTTACCCTCTCTGTAGCCTCCACTAGCACCACTGCCAATGCCTCCAACTCCTCTGAAACCACCACCAACTCACAAAGTAAGAATTTACAAAGATTAGAGCAAAAAAAAAAAAATCAGAAGAAAATTGCAAGCTTAGTTGTGGCATCACCCAGTTTCTGTGTTTCTTTTTCTAATGTTTATTGGAAACTGTTTAAGTCTATAGTTTCAAGTTCATATGGTTTTCATGGGAAATTGTTTTAGGCTTATGAATTTTGCTTTCATCTATAGCACTTTTGATAGAAACATTGCAAGGTTGGTAGGGTTAGACTCTATGCTGGGTTAGAAATTTCATTATAAAGTTCAACTGGATTTTTATAAGTTAAGTATTTTATTCAATTGGCTATTCACGAGATATTGGTTTTCTGGTTGGATTCAATTATGCGGAGATTTTTTTTGGGTTTGATATTATAATTGTCTATTATATAGATTTTCTATCTATTATATAGCTTCTCTCCCTTAACACCCATCACAGATCCTCTCTGAATTTGTAGGTTTAAGTGTTTATGGAATCTCTGAATATAAGCGATGATTGGGAGGTTAATTTTTAAGTGCTTTGCTTTTTCAGGCATCTGGAGCTCATCAAGGACGTTAATTTGGTGGATAGTTTCTTAAACATTAGCAAGGAGGTGCACATTTAAAATCTTTCTTTCTATTTGTCTATATTATTTTGCCATTTAAATGTTTAAAATAGTTGAAACATCATTATCATCATATATGTATGATATTAAATTCTGGTGGTTAGAATCAGAGAAAAGCAGGCCCATTGATAAGCAAAGCCCAATTAGGGAAGCCCATGAGCTTTAAAATACTTAAATAAGAATTTAATATTAAATCCTGAGTTATTTCTGCTAATAATTATTTTGAGTTTAAAATATTTCAAGGAAATTCTAACGTTAAATCCTAAGTTATTAATTGGTGACTCTACTACCCTTCTCCTCTCAATGTATAAATACATTTTTACTTCATTTACACACATTAATGAGATGCCATTTATGACATGCCTCAGATTTTGAAACTCTGTTCTAAAAACATATAAGCATTTGAGTTTGAAATTGCTAGTGTTTCAGCATACATTTAAAGTATTAAGTATACTTCTTTGACTAATTTTTTTTCCTTCTCACCAGGAGGTAGAAAAAAGGGGGATATGGGAGATTCTGAGTATATTATTTGGATCTGCAAGTTTAAGTTTTAGAAGTTTCCCCTGGATACTGATATCACATATGACATGTAATTTTCCTTTTCTTTTATCACAGAAAAGTTTAGAAAGTAGGTTTCTTTGTCAATGATGGTGATCCATGGGGTGAAAGCCAAAACCACACAACCACAAGTTGCAATAATGGACAAGCTTGTTACCCCAAGAAAAAGAAAACCTGTGATATGATGAAATAGAAGTCAGAATAATGGAAGAGGCTAAGAATCGAAAGTAACATGGCATGAAGAAGAAGCCAAATAAGAGAAGCCTGTAACTGTTCCTCCTACCAAAAAGAAGAAGTCCAAGGACTCTGCAACACCTCCCAACAAGGACATCTTCCAAACAATGACACCAAAGCAGAGCATAAAGATCACCACAGGAATGATATCTAGCTTTCTTCAGATTTTACATGTTCTTGACAACATGGGAGCAACCATCTGCTGCAACTAAAACAACATCACTAAATTCCATCCATGCCTAGTTGCTCTAGTACTTATAAACCCAACAATCACCTTACCAGAAAAAATGAAAGCAAGCTTTCTTCAGATTCACATGTTCCTGACAACATGAGAGTAATAATCAGCTGCAAGCCTCAAATTAAGCAGCTTCTTAGCTCCACCCAACCCAGTTGCTCAAATACCCCCGGACCCCAAACAATCACATATTAAATTGGTAGAGTACATATGTTGTCAAGGACAGATACTTGCAAGAACAGGGAGGGATAACCACAAATGGTGTCATTGTTTAGGTTTAGGGTTTAGGGTTAGAATCAGAGAAAAGCAGGCCCATTCTTGGATCTAGAATGTTATCATTGTTGCACACATGTATGTGTGAATTTAGTTTATTATTGCACTTGTTTATATGTATGATATTGTTTTTATTTTCTTTTCATATTTATGTGGTTTATTATTGCACTTGTTTATATGTATTGTACTTCTTACTTTAATGCAATTCATTTACATGTATGTGTGAATTTAGTTTATTATTGCACTTGTTTATATGTATGATATTGTTTTTATTTTCTTTTCATATTTATGTGGTTTATTATTGCACTTGTTTATATGTATGCTTTAGTTTTTATTTTCTTTTTAACACTGCACACACTTCACGAGAGCGTGTTAAGCCCGTGTCAATGAACCTCCCGTTCAAGACTTTGGATTGATGTGCACGAGTTTTTTATTTTCAAAGATGAGAATGTGTATATCTAACTCAAAGTCTTCAATTGTCCTGTTGGACAGTCTGTGAATGTTTGATCGCAGTTAGGTGGTCATTTACATGTGTTTGTATTGTTTGTTGAAAATTTCGGGTGTGTCTACTCACTCCTCTCTGATATACCTTTATTGATTTAGAATATTTTCTTAACCACTTATTATTAAGTGTTTAAGAAAATATCTTAATCAATAAATATTTTTGGTATATCGGAGAGGTGTGGGGAGATGCTGCCAAAATTTTCAGCAAATAATACAATCACATAGTAAATGGTCATCTGAGTGCGATCAAATATTCACAGATGAGTAAAAAGTGATAATCTAAATAATAAATCCTTCCTATTCATTTCAGTTGCGTCGAAGGATGTGTGATTTAGAATTTTAAAGTTTTTATCTATCGATATTGTTTGGCATAGGACAATATGGCTTCAGACCGTTCATGGATGTATCGCAGAATAGTTGATCATGTGGTGTCCGGGAGTTTAGGGTCGGAGTTGAGAATTTCGTTCAGTTTGCATTGGGGAATCCAAATGCAGCAGTAGACAGCCAAGGTGGCATCCGATGTCCTTGTAGGATTTGTAAAAATTTGAAGTGGAATTCCCCATGGGATGTTCAACGCCATTTATACAGAAAAGGGTTTGTTGAAGGTTATATGAATTGGACATGTCATGGTGAGGACTTCTGGTCGCACAAGTCTACTAATGTGGAAGGAACAAGTACGTACGTGGGTATGGTTGTAGATGCTGCTGGTCCGACATTCAGTGTACATGTGGATCCTGTATACGCTGAACACGTGCCGAATAAGGGAGCATTTACTCGTACATCTACCATATGAGCAAAGGTCGGAGGGCCAGTATAATATAGATGGATGTATCCATTTGAGAGGTATATGCGAATATGAACTGTTTCCTTCTTACGATTGCACCTTACGTAAGTGATAGCTTTTCTAATTGTCTCTACATTGTGGATGTAGGTGTATGCATGACCTTAAAATGAAAGTCCAAAATAAAGCAAAAGTGGAGGGTTCTATTGCTGAGGCATACATTATGGAGGAAATCTCTAACTTTTGTGCAATGTACTTTGAAGCAGACATTCAAACTCGTCGGACATAACCTCCACGTAATGATGATGGGGGGGAATCTGTCGGTTCAAATCGACTCTTAATATTTACTCATCCTGGACGTGCCTTCGGACGTTCTTCAACTCGAATGCTGGATGACAGAGAGTTATGTGCCGCAGAGATATATATTCTTTTAAATTGTTCTGAGCTAGAATGTTATGTTGAGTAAGTACTAATCTCACAATTTAAATTTATATGTAAGTTCTTTGCATTTATTCTACCTATTCAATGTGGTCTGCTATTCATATTGTAGACAATTTGATTCAGAATTAATTCAAAAAAATCCACAACTCACTGATTTTGAGGTTGAAAAAGAACGAGAGAAGTCATTGGCCTTATGGCTAAGAGAACGCGTAAGTGTACACCGTCAAAGAGTATTCAACAAAATTCATTTCACTTTATAACTAGCCTTTTCTACACGCAGGTGCAAGAAGGTTTAATTACTGATGAAAGAGTTTGTCAGGTAGCCTACGGCCCATCCAAAATTGCACAGAATTATCCTGGATTTATTGTCAATGGGTATAGGTTTCATACGAAAGACTATGGGCAAAATAAATCTACCATGAACAGTGGCGTATGTGTAAAAGGAAGTATATACAATGAAAGTGAGTATGACTACTATGGTATTGTAGAGGAGATCCTACAATTGCAATATCTAGGAGAAGACAATCATATATTCTTGTTCAAGTGTCATTGGTTTGATCCGAATTCCATTCGAAATGACACAACACATGGGATTGTCGAGCTTAAGCATAAGTCAAAATTGAATACTTATGAGCCATTCATCTTAGCCACACAAGCCCAGCAAGTGTATTATACAAGCTATCCTTCATGTACAAACAAAGAACGAAATGATGGTGGGTAGTTTGCAGAGTTAAGTCAAGACTATTCTCTGATTATGAATGGACATGACTGATCAGACACCTGAAGAGGTCAACGCAGAATTCTTTCAACAATACTTGTTGACGATGTAGAGTTGACAACTCATATTGGAGAAGACGAATCCGAAGCACCAATGTCCTTGTCTCACGGAAATGAGGTCGAAGAAGTCGATCCACGTGAGATGAAAGACAGTAGTGCTCGTCGTACAGATATTGAATATGAAAGTTCTGGTGAGGAAGAGGAATATACCAGTGATGAATGTGAAGATGATGATGAAGATGGGGTTGAATTAGACATATCGTCATCATCTGAGGAGGAAATGGATATCAATTAAACTATAGTAGAATTTTTTCACACTTGTAGAGTATATTTAAGCAGCTCACTTTCAATATAAGCAATTGACTAGTTAACATTATGATTTTATGTTCTCTATGAAGATATGGTGCGTGGAGGAAGATCTGGTAGCAGTTCTAGGAGGGGCATCCATGGGAGGGCTTTGTTCCCCGCATCTGGTATGTATATTTTTCTAGTATAGTCATCTGTGTATGTTTTTCTCTGTATATTATTTATGTGTACTTGTGTAGTGTTAATGCCATTAAAATTGTTACAGTTTCTGGTTCTCCTTCGAGTGAGCGGACACCTCCTCTACCTAGCGGACTAGGTTTGTATATTTCAATTTTCAAGTATTTTTTTAGTCATTATTACACATATTATTAATGTTATTAGAATTGCTACAGTTGCTGGTCCTTCTTCTGCATCTCCTAGCGTGCCTGCATGTATGTATATTTCAATTTCCAAGTATTTTTGTAGTAATTATTTATATATATTATTATGTTATTAGAATTGCTACAGTTGCTAATTCTTCTGCTCTTACTGTGCCTGCAGGTATGTATATTTACAAATGTACTTTTATTGTGCATTCATCTTCCTCATTACTTATGCGTTCTATTCTAGTTACAACTGTTGTGCATCCTCCGAGTCTCCTCCTGTAGCAGCTGGTATGTATATGTAAAGTTATACTTTAATGTATGCATTAATTCTGATGCCATTAAAATGTCACATGCTCAGGTCACTCTACACATTCTCCAGATGCACGAGTAGGTTTGTATATTAACTGTTAGGGTATTTCTGTAGTCATTATTTAGTATTTTTGTACATTACTCATGTTGTTCATCATTATTTTCCAGGTTCGGTGCCAGAGGATGCTGTTAGTCTGCAGGAGGGCGGAGGTAGTTTTTATGAGAGCACTCTGCGGGAGGTCTGGATTAATGGGTACGTAATCATGTATGTATTTCTTATGGGCAATGAAGTGAATTTAGTTCAGAAATTGACATTATGCAGTTACATCATTGCAGTGATAAAATAGAGCCTACTCAAGCATCTCAATTATCACAAGAACATTACAAGCACATTTTCCTGGGCCAATTCATAGATTCAATGATTTTCCGATGGAGGTTCAGGAGCACTTGTATCAGATGTTCATGGTATGTAATTTCGTATTGTAATTTAATTCTTATTGTATTCATACATGCAGTTCACTAACTCTTATGTATATAGAGCCAGCATCGATTCACGAGTCGTACAGACGAGGCGCGGTCTCGATTTGTATGGACGATGACCGCAAGATCAAATTTCAAGCATTTGATGTATAACGCGAGAAAAAATGCAGAGAAACATTCTCAGAGTGCAGACCAGACTCTTTGGAGGGAGCGGGCGCCCAGTTGGATGAGGAGAGAATATTGGGAAACTCTTTGCAACATCTGGGCTACAGAGAGATGGCAACAAACATCCTAAATAATGAAAGTTAATCGGGTTGCGAATTTAGAAGCAAACATGCATACTGGTGGGTCTGTCTCTTTTGCGACCCATCAGTCCAGATTGGTATGTAATTTGTCCATTTCTGGTCTCTTTTATTTATAAAGGTACTCATTTATGTCATGTTTTTTCTGTGAAATAGGAGAAGGAGCTAAAAAAGCAGCCAACATTTTCCGAGGTGTTCGATAGAACACACAAGAAAAAAGGAACGAATGCATACATTAGCGATAGAGCCGAGTGGTTGCAGTAAGTATTTAGAAGATATTCACTATTTAATTTTTCACATTAATATGAATATAACTACTATCGTTTTTTCTGGTTTCTTGTAGGAGTCATACAGCCAACAAATGACAGAGAAGTACGTCGGGGAGGACGAGCAGCCGCCGTTAGATCCTGAGGTATGGGTTGCGGCATCTGGGACCCCAAAGAAAGGCCATGTGTATGGTTTTGGGCACAGCATCGACACGAGCCGGGTGTTATCTGGAGGATCCAGCTCAGGGTCACAGACCAGTGCATTCCACGCAGGAGTTGGTACTCCAAGTACTTCTCCAGGACAGCTGATGGCTTCATTGACAGTAGGATATCGGGCTTAGAGTCTCGTCTGGCGGATTCGATGGAGACTCGTCTAGCCCAGATGTAGATGCAGGTGACCGACGCACTACAGGCCCAGCTCTCCCAGTCCCTCTCCCAGGTTATCTCCCAGGCTTTCTCCCAAGTCAACATTCCTCCTCCACAGGCAGCACCATCGACATTAGCACACGCCCCTCACGTGAGTAAATTTATTTTATTTCAGAGGTTTAATTTTAACAGTTAACTTAGTTTAACTTTAATTTGGGTTGATCGACGCACAATTTCTTGTTAAGCGAGTTAGGTTAGTTAAAAAGGGAGAACTTAGGTAGGTTTGGGGGTTCAAAATTAGAAATACTCATCCGATTGGCCTCGAATTTTTTCCACCACGGCCAGAGCGATGATTATGACTTGTGAAAATTGACGGAGTTCAATTCGATTTCTTCTTAAGCAAGTTAGTTTAGTTAAGAAATGAAAAACTTCGGTTTGAGGGACCAAAATTACAAATACTCATCCGATTGGCCTCCGGTTTGTTCCAGAATGGTCGGGGCGATGAGTGTGACTTGTGGAAACTGACGGAGTTCAATTCGGACTCCCGGTTTGAGCTCGACGCTCAAAGTCACAATAAACAAGTTAGTTTAGTTTATAAATGAAAAACTTAGGTTTGTGGGTACAAAATTAAAAATACTCATCCGATTGGCCTCCGGTTTGTTCCAGCACGGTTGGGGTGATGAGTGTGACTTGTGGAAATCGACGGAGTTCAATTCAGACTCCCGGTTTGAGGTCGGCGCTAAAATTCAGAATAAACAAGTTAGTTTAGTTAAAAAATGAAAAACTTAGGTTGTGTGTCCAAAATTAGAAATACTTATCTGATTGGCCTCCGGTTTTTTCCAGTACGGTCAGGGCGATGAGTGTGATTTGTGGTAATGGACGGAGTTCAATTCGGACTCCCGGTTTGACCTCGACGCTCCAAGTCGTCTTAACCAAGTTAGTTTAGTTAAAAAATGAAAAACATCGGTTTGAGGGACCAAAATTAGAAATACCCATCCGATTGGCCTCCGTTTGTTCCAGCACTATCGGGCCGATGAGTGTGACTTGTGAAAACTGACAGAGTTAAATTCGGACTCCCGGTTTGACCTCGACGCTCCAAGTCGTCTTAACTAAGTTAGTTTAGTTAAAAAATGAAAAACTTCGGTTTGAGGGACCAAAATTAGAAATACTCTTCCAATTGGCCTCCGGTTTGTCCAGCACGGTCGGGCCGATGAGTGTGACATGTGGAAACTGACGGAGTTCATTCGGACTCCCAGTTTGACCTGGACGCTCCAAGTCGTCTTAACCAAGTTAGTTTAGTTAAAAAATGAAAAACTACGGTTTGAGGGTCCAATATTAGAAATACTCTTCCGATTGGCCTCCGGTTTGTTCCAGCACGGTTGGGCCGATGAGTGTGACTTGTGGAAACTGACACAGTTCAATTCGGACTCCCGGTTTGACCTCGACGCTCCAAGTCGTCTTAACCAAGTTAGTTTAGTTAAAAAATGAAAAACTTCGATTTGAGGACCAAAATTAGAAATACTCTTCCAATTGGCCTCCGGTTTGTTCCAGTACGGTCGGGCCGATGATGTGACTTGTGGAAACTGACGGAGTTCAATTCGGACTCCCGTTTGACCTCGACGCTCCAAGTCGTCTTAACCAAGTTAGTTTAGTTAAAAAATGAAAAACTTTGGTTTGAGGGTCCAATATTAGAAATACTCTTCCGATTGGCCTCCGGTTTGTTCCAGCACGGATGGGCCGATGAGTGTGACTTGTGGAAACTGACATAGTTCAATTCGGACTCCCAGTTTGACCTCGACGCTCCAAGTCGTCTTAACCAAGTTAGTTTAGTTAAAAAATGAAAAACTTCGATTGAGGGACCAAATTAAAAATACTCTTCCAATTGGCCTCCCGTTTGTTCCAGCACGGTCGGGCCGATGAGTGTGACTGTGGAAACTGACGGAGTTCAATTCGGACTCCCAGTTTGACCTCGACGCTCCAAGTCGTCTTAACCAAGTTAGTTTAGTTAAAAAATGAAAAACTTCGATTTGAGGGACCAAAATTAGAAATACTCATCCGATTGGCCTCCGGTTTGTTCCAGCACGGTCGGGCCGAGGAGTGTGACTTGTGGAAACTGATGGAGTTCAATTCGGACTCTCGGTTTGACCTCGCCGCTCCAAGTCGTCTTAACCAAGTTAGTTTAGTTAAAAAATGAAAAACTTCGGTTTGAGGAAACAAAATTAGAAATACTCATCCGATTGGCCTCCGGTTTGTTCCAGCATGGTCAGGCCGATGAGTGTGACTTGTGGAAACTGACGGAGTTCAATTCGGACTCCTAGTTTGACCTCGACGCTCCAAGTCGTCTTAACCAAGTTAGTTTAGTTAAAAAATGAAAAACTTCAGTTTGAGGGTCCAAAATTAGAAATACTCATCTAATTGACCTCCATTGCTTATAGTTTTATTTAATTTATGCTTCTAAAATAAGTTATTGCTTATAATAGTATTTAATTTTAACTCATTATTGTTATATATGTATTGTAGGTTCCTTCATCGGGTGGAGTGGGAGGACACGAGCACGAGGATGAAGACAAAGACGAGGCATCATGATTTTCATTTCATTATTATTATGTTGTAGACATTTTATTATTGTGTTGGCATTATATTATTGTGATGTGTGGATATTTTTATTCTTATTGTGGACATTTTATTATTCTGATGTTGTAAACATTTTATTATTGTTATAATGTGGATATTTTTATTATTGTTGATGTTGTGGACATTTTATTATTGTTTTGTTGTGGATATTTTTATTATTTTTGTGTTGTAGACATTTTTATTGGGACAATTATTATTGTTATGGATATATTTATTTTACGCAGGTTATTTTCCTAAAAATGTATATATTTAAAAAAATATTTAAAAAATAGAGACCGATTAGTGACTAATTATAATCAGTCACTATTCGGTCCCTATTTTAGCGACCGAATAGGGACCGAATTCGGTCCCTAAATAAGGACCGAACTGAGTTGGTCCCAATTCAGTCCCTAAAAAATAGGGACCGAATAGAGACCGAATTAGGTCGGTCCCTTTTTAGGGACCGAATGGGACTGAATAATTTTGGTCCCTAAATAGGGACCGACCTGATTCGGTCCCTATTTTTTTGGGACTGAATTAGGACCAACTCAGTTCGATCCCTATTTAGGGACCGAATATTCGGTCCCTATTCGGTCCCTAAAATAGGAACCGAATAGTGACCGGCTCAGTTCAGTCCCTAAATAGGGACGAATATTCGGTCCCTATTCGGTCTCTATTTTAGGGACCGAACTGGGATTGAATAAGTTCGGTCCCCAAATAGGGACCGATCTGATTCGGCCCTATTCGGTCCCTATTTAGTGACCGAATAGGGACCGAATTTAGTCGGTCACAGATTTGTGACCAGAAGTTTTTGACCGACAAATTCGGTCACTATTTGGTCACTATTCGGTCTCTAAGGTTTAGGGACCGAATAGAGACCGAATATTTCGGTCTCTTATTTCTGATTTTTTTGTAGTGGTGCTAATCTCTTAGGCTTCTAAAAATCAACATTCAGTTGCTCTGTCAACTGCAGAGGTGAGTATGTTGCAGCTGGTAGATGTGGCACTCAAATTCTTTGGGTGAAACATCAACTTCTCGATTACAACCAAGAGTTAGGTTGTTCCCATTCTTTGTGACAACACAAGTGCCATAAATCTATCTAAAAACCCAATTCAGCATTCCAGAACAAAACATATTGAAATTAGGCATTCATTTCTAAGGGATGAAGTAGCAAAGAAATCCTTTGAACTCCACTTCATTGAAACTGAAAAACAAATTGCCGACATCTTTACCAAACCTCTTCCTGACAGTAGATTTTCAACTTTGAGGAGAGAGCTTGGTCTTTGCAAATGTCCATCTTCTTGAATCTCTCTCATTTGGGTTGAGTGTTTAGGCATATTTTGAGGGGGAGACATTGTTTCATCTTTCTTCTTTGCTTCCTTGATTCATATTATTCACATCTCTCACTATTCAAATTCTATTTCTTTTTGACAATGAATTCTTCAACTCACATTGTATTGAACTTCTTGGTATATCAAATGGTGATTTGAAGAAGGACAAGTTCTGCTTCTCTGGACACTTTCACTATGCGAGAGTATATGTCTCCGCCAAGTACGAAGAAATGAATATGCAATCGTTGAGGGGAGCTTTTGTTGTTCAAAGAGAATCATTTTTATTTCAAAATACTTGTATATCTTATTTGATGAAAAGTGGTTGGAATCCTCATCTCAGGGGGAGCTAGAGAATTCACAATTCATTTCTTTTGCAAAATTCAAAACTCTCTTGAATTACATCAACTTCCTTGCATGATGTCCTCACTGAGTCGTCTAGAACCTCAAAATGATTCTTTGAGTGATAAACTATATTTTTTAGTCAACTCTCACCTATATTCTTCAAAACTACAGAAATTCAAATCTTTCAAAGACTGAAGGATAATGTGTACCTTGAATTTAACATTTCTTTGTTTACAACTGATGTTAGTATAAATGATTTCAATTTTACAAAACTCTCCACAAACTGATAATTCAACAGAGCAATGGCACATATGCTGAGAAACTACACACCTTCACAATGAATGAAGTGCCATGTATGTCATGAGGCATTACTGCTATCTGTGTTCAAAGGGGTTCACAATAAAAATATCATGCAAAAAAAAATTGCTCTATACTTTTTATGATGACTGAGTAACTGGAAATATTGGCATCTGATAAACATTATTCATGTCAAAAGGTCATCATTACCCCTTGAGACTTGATAATAGGTAAATCTTTAGTATCCAGGGACTATGGTGTGTAAAAGCATTAGTTCTTGAGTGAACAAGATTATCACATTTGATAGTTTGATTTTTTTTTTTCAAAGGAGAATTGTTTAAAAGAATCATCCCTATCCATCATCAAGTTGTTTTTCCAAAAATTGTTTACTTTCAACACACTTGATTTCAATCTAAAAGACATTTTTTTATTTCTTTGGATTTGAAGAAATTGTAGTTTGTAGTTGATTGTTGGGTGTATTATATCCCTCAAATCATCATTTTATGGCTCAAGTCACTGAATGATCATATCTTGTTGGATGTTGTGTAAAACTTGAATTGTGTTGAATTTCTGTAAAATATGACAAATGAATTTTTTAGCCTCTTAAAAATCCTTGAAATGTTAATTCCACCCAGTTTATCATTCTAAAGATGTCCAAAGCTCACAAAATTTCCCATACTCAAATCTCAACTTTTCATTAGGCCAGGTCGACACTACATCCTCTAGTGTCGACACTAGTTCTATCAGGTTGCCCTTTGCAGTTTGCACCGGTTAGGGTAACTTGTACCTGCATGCATTTGAAACCCCAAAACCCTTCTATTTGCAGGTCGAAGCCATTCTCCTTCCAATTCCTCCTCCTCCTCCTGCTAATGTATCTTCTTTTGATGATGTCAAAGGGGGAGAAAGATAGAAAGTAAGAAATTCTTATTTTGGAATGATGCTTTTCTCTTGGATGATTGTAAAGAAAGAAATAAAGTTTTCTGAAATTTTTCTTTTTGAAAGATTGTAATGAAACATATCCTTATAAATGAAATGACATTTGTTGGTTGAAATGAAAGAAACATCTTTGTCTTGAATGTGATTGAGTTTTGAATGAATGTCATGAATGTGAATGTGAATGAATGGATGCTTGTCAAGCTGCTTGGCCATTTGTGAAAATAGCTCATCACTAGTAACATTGTGTTTCTCATGTGTGCAAATTTCAAATGTTACTAAAATAGGTTCAAAGGTCTTGACAAGTGTGAATAAAAGGAAATGAAACATAGCTCAATGTCAATCAATGCTTTTCAATTAATGATTGAGTAAATAAAAAGCTTAAAATCACATTCATTGAAACTTCGAATTTTCATATGAACTTAATGTTGCCATCATCAAAAAGGGGGAGATTGTTGGGTTGAGTGTAAAGACAATTCATTTCCCCTCATATTTTGATAATGACAGGTGTGATTTTAATGCAAAATAACTGGAACATGTTAGATGCACCACACATGTTGACCACATTCAAAAAGCATGTTTCCAAACATACTTATCACTTATATTCATGATAAATCAATGGACTAATGATTTATATGGTTTAATCTCAAGGACAAACATTTCTTGCAAAGGAGTGTCGACACACCTCTCACTGGTGTCGACACAATGCTTCAAAGCCAACCAAAAATGTTGAAGAAATGGTCATGTAGTGTCGACACTAGATGCCAGTCAGGTCGACACTAGA
>CM024756.1:88386540-88577431 GCA_014218235.1 Colocasia esculenta | reverse complement strand
TATTTCCACCAAAGGTAACATGACCAACTTTCTTTTTAGATAGAAGATAGAATTTGTCTTTGTCTCCAGTCATATGTCTTGAACAACCACTATCTAGATACCACTTGTTGTTCTTGGCTGTAAGACATACCTAGAAAAACAATCAAAGAAAATTCTTTGGAACCCAAGTACATTTGGGTCCCTTCACATCACCCAGATCAAGTACATAAGAAAACATATTTTTAGGAATCCATGCTTGCTTCTTCACTGGTTCTGATTGTGTTCCTGATTTCATGTTGTTTTCTATTTTTCTTGTTATTTTCAGGAATTTTTGAAACATTATTTTTCCTCATATTCATGAATTTTCTTCATTCTTCCCATCAGTATTCTTGGATTAAACCAAAAGTCGTTCTGCTTGCTAAACCTTTTAGGATATGCAGATCGATCAGATTTAGCAAAACCATAGAATTGTGTCGACACTCTATAGGGATAGTGTCGACCTACATGACTCCATCTAGTCATGTTTTGTGATTTGTGTAAGTAGGTGTTGACCTACCATGTGTCCATCAGTTTTATGACAAGACATGTGAAGGTGTTGGCCTATCATGAGTCCACCTGACCTTGTTCTGTGGTCGAGTGTGTGAATGTATCGACCTATCATAAGCATAGCGTCGACCTACCCAATCAGGTGACTTCCAATTTTTGTTCCCCTGTGGTGTAGGTTTGATTCCAGCACCTGTTTTATTCTTAGTAGAAAGCCGATGGCATCTGTTTCAAGTCTAGTCCTTGGCGAGATGCAACTACTAGAACAATTCACAAGGTTAGACTTAAATATTGAACATAGAGATGATCGAGTCTTGGTTGCCAATATCAAGATTCAATCTGATCTGCTAGAGGAGATCAAAGCCCAACAAGATGATGATCCATTCATAGTTTGCGTCAAGGAAACTCTAGCCGAAGACCAGACTTTGCAATGAGATGAAGATGGAAGGCTTGTCTTTCAAGGAAGGACATGCGTTCCCGACAATGAAGAACTGAAGAGAAGATTAATGGATGAGGCTCACAAGATGAAGTACACTATTCATCCTAGAGGTACCAAAATGTACCAAGACATTAAAAGAACGTTTTGGTGGCCAAACATGAAGAGAGAGGTAGCCGAGCATGCTGCTCACTGTCTTACTTGCCAACAAGTAAAAGAGGAACACATGCGCCCTACTGGTGTACTCAGACCGCTAGATATCCTGGAATGGAAATGGGAGAGCATTGGCATGGACTTCATCATGGGTTTACCCAAGACTCGTGGTGGACTCGACGCCATATGGGTCATTGTGGACCGACTAACAAATCCGCCCATTTCTACCTATAAAGAGTAAGGGTCGGTGGAGGTACTAGCTGCTCTATATGTCAAAGAGATAGTGAGACTGCACGGAGTTCCATCATCCATAGTCTCAGATCGAGATCCGAGATTCACATCTCATTTTTGGAAAGGACTGCAAGGTGCACTGGGTACTAAAACTCAACTTTAGTACCGCATTCCATCCACAAACTGATGGGCAAACTGAAAGAACAACCAAATAGTAGAAGATATGCTAAGAGCTTGCACTATAGACTTCCAGGATATTGGAACGAGCATCTATCCCTTATTGAGTTCGCATATAACAACAGTTACTAGGCGAGCATCAAGATGGTACCGTTCGAAGCACTCTACGGAAGGAATTGTAGATCTCTCGCATGTTGGAATAAGGTTGGAGAACAGCAATGGCTAGGCCCAGACAGGTGCAACGTACCACAAAGGACATACAAGTGATTAGAGATTGGCTTAAGACTGCTCAGTCCAGACAAAAGAGCTATGGCGACAAAAGAAGGCGAGACTTAGAATTCCAAGTCGGTGATCATGTGTTCTTAAGGTGTCACCTACTGGGGGCATCCAAATATTCGGAGTGAAAGGAAAGCTCAGTCCTAGATTCATGGTCCTTTTGAAGTACTTGAAAGGATTGGTGAGGTTGCATACCGACTGGCATTGCCACCGGATCTGGTATGTGTACACAATGTGTTTCATGTCTCCATGCTCAGGAAATATGTCTATGACCCTACATATATCATTCGCCACGAGAAGTTGGTGCTGAACAAGGATGTGACATACGAAGAGAAGCCAGTCAAGATACTGGAACGAAAGGTACAACAACTCAGGAACTGTCCCATCCACGTGGCCAAGGTCTTAAGGAATAACGTGGAGTGGAAGAAGCCACATGGGAACCAGAAGGAATCATCAGACGGAACTACCCGATCTTTTCGGTAAGACATTTTCTCCCTTATGATCATATGAATTTGGGGACCAAATCCTTTTAAGAGGGGGAGGATGTAGCAACCTGATTTTTGAAAAAATTAAAAATTTACATAATATTAAAATTTTGATTTATAGAAAAGTAAATAAAAGAAAAAAAATTAAATAGCAAATTAATGGAAAGAGAATTTACTAAAACCCATTAAAAGAAAAGAAGTGATGGGCTTTATTAAATTAATCCATAGAATTTTGGGGGCAAAATAGGAATTTTTAAAAGGGGAATAATGGAAAAAAATACCCTAAATTCGTAACTAAAATAATGCTTATCATAAAAGAGGCATTTAATACATTAAAATAGCAATTTGAGTTGATTGGGATTCCTAAACCTACCCTAATGGGTTGGCCACGAAATTAGCTCCCATCCTAACCCAATTAGAAGATCTCATGCCTAAAAAGGGGAGAGGGAAATAGGAAATTCAGAATAAATAGGAATTAGAGTCATAATAGGAAATAGAATGGGGAGATGCTTAAATACTCCTCTAAAACCCTCATGGCCAGCCCTAGCTCATGCCAAGGGGTTGCTGGACGTAGGAAGGACCCAAAGGAAAGGAGAATCAGTGGAGAAGAAGGATCCCTCAAGTTCTTCCCCTAGCTCTTCAAGTTCTTAACCCTAGAAGACAAAACGAGTCAAAGGTAGGCATTCTCACGAGCATAAACCATGAAAATTTATCTATAGGATGTTTCATCCATCAGGAACAAAAGCCCTTTGTTTTATATTTTTCTATTGAGCAAATCTTTTGTTCTTAATTTTCAAGTTATGTGAACTTCATGACCCCGAACCCTCTTTTCAAATTCATATCTTCATGCATACTCGTCCTCATGCCATGAGATTTTTACTGTAAGAATTGATGGATGTTAGGCTTCTTTTGCTCCTGAAAGCCCTAATTTCCACCCATCCTATCATGCGAATTAATTGGTTGATCTCATCCGTGTACTGTTCTAAGTACTTTATGAATACCATGACCAAAGTATGTCGAAACCTTTTTAGTTTTCCAATTCCTATTTATTGTAGGTACCCATGCATGTTTAGAACATTCGCAATTGATTTCATGATTTTTCATCACTTGTACAATTAGTTATGATTTTGGATCACTATGTGTCAAATAAGGTAAGTTCTGACCCGCAATCCCATGTAATGCCTATTCCCTATCGGACTCGGGCACAGACCCTGTGAACGCGACGGCCCGATAGGCCGCGTTCATAGGGACATCGCGATAGAGCATCCCGTCACGATCTGATCGCGACAGGGCCGGTCGTCGCGATCTGGCTGCCCGGTCTGTTGAGCCCGTCACGACCCTCACATGACCCCGTCGCGACCTGCCTGCCCGAAACGTCAAGCCCGTCGTGACCTGTACAAGACCCCGTCACGATCTGCCCGAACCCCGTTGCGACCTTACAAGGGTGCATCGCGTTCTGGCCTTTTTGCATAAAAACACCAATTTTGATATTCTGACTCTCCACAATGCTTGTACTCTTGTTTAACAGTCATACACAGAAGATTACACTTGTCATAAATTAAACATTTATGTGTGATTAAAATACATGCACATGATCTTTTCTATCTACAATTTCATGACACTTGCACACACTTTGAACCATCCAAATGGCATAATTGGCATGAACATGTTACATAAATCATCTGGTAATTTATGTCATTAAATTGCCTCATTCTTAATATACGTGTGTACGTATTCTCGCGATGTTTTGGAACACCGATACTGACGCTCCACTGTTCTAGAACTCCTCTAGAACGTCGAGCACTGTTTCTATATTTCCACTCTCTCTTGACTTGGACGAACTCTCCGTCAGATATTGCTTCTGCCGGACTATTGAGTCTTTATTCAAGGCCTCCGTATGTCTCCTCTGTCCATGGATTCCGACATGATCGATGAGCCGGTTGTACCCTAACACCTATGATACCCTTTAGGGATCAGCATGATCCAAACGACTATTAGAAGTTCGCTCTTATCTTGAATCACGCGGACCTCTGGACCTGTGTTTAATATGGCCAATGGAAGGGTAGTGAGTTCCACCTGACTGCCAACACCACGTGCGCGTGTTGTGCAACTTATACTATCGCCTGTTTACTCAACGTGTTACGTGCAATGACCATTAGCTCTCATCTATACTCTACTCACTCATCTATTCACATTCACTCTGCTATCTCGTCCATTCATCTAGTGCTCTCATCTATTTCTTGGTACTCTATATTGTCCATTGATTGATTGTCTAAAGAAAAACAATATAACCAATGCCTGACAAATATAAAGGGCCTGATCTGGTCTAGGATGTGCGCCCGAAAGTGCTAGTGCCCATGGGAGTTAAATGATCAGAGTGTTTGGCATTACACTCGAGTGCTATCTATCTCGACTATCTAAATGACAATCAAAAAGTGTATATTCTCTCGTTGTCTATTGACAAAAAGTGCTATGCTATACTCGTTGTGCTATTGCTATACTTTGTGCTATTTGTGCTATGACCATCTTACTATTCGTGCTATACTCGACTCTCGTGCTATATTTGGAAAGTTGTGCTATTTCGTTCACGTGCTATCCTACTATCTATACTTGACTCTCTCGCTCTATCATTAGTTACTCTGCTTTAATGCATTAATTATTTAAAGTCTGCTTGACTATTGAAATATAAGTCCTACTGGGCATTATCGCTCACCCTGCGTTATTTGTCATTGTGATCTCAGATGAGACCGAGGATGAACTTTACACTCAAGAGGACGGGAATGACCAGGAGTGATGTCAAGAGTATCCTAGTGTCCTAGTGCTATGATAGAGTCTTAGTTTAGTCTTTTACTTTTATTTCAATGTAATTGGGCTCTATAGATTGGCTCTAATATTAATTGTTGTAACTAGACATTTGGAAAGTTATTAATGAGAAGAATTTGCTTAGTATTATTCATTGTGCATGGTTGGATGTCTAGTACTTGCTCTGTACCCGTTTACTTACAACTGCCTCACGTTCCGGTATTCCGCGTCGGGGGGCATGACAGTTTGTGGTATCAGAGCCTAGGTTATCTTAAGTATAGGATGATCTAGGTTAACCTGCCTTGACTAGAGTCAATTATCCTACCTATGTGAGATGTGGTTAGAGCCAAGGGTAACTAGCTAAAATGAACTCACACACGCACAAATTAATTTTCACATCAATATCATGACAATAAGTATTATTTTTATAGGAACTAAGCAACAAAGATGACTACTGAACGTGCTCAAATGAGGGGCATGCAACATACCATCCAAGAATTGACATGCGCTATTGTGCAAGCTACCCAAGGTGGTGGCAATTGTGGTGCAGGTGACCTGCATCGTAACTTTCGGAGTCTGAACCCACCTAGGTTCAGTGGATCCATGGATCCAGATGAAGCAGAACACTGGCTCAAAGAACGAAAGAATCTTCTATGTCATGCAATGCGCAGCGGGGGATAAGCTGCTGCTGGCCACATTCCAACTTGAAAAGGACGCCCGCGCTTGGTGGCAGTCTGTTCAAGCGACCAGAGCTAATGGTCAGTTCACCTAGACCGAGTTCAAAGAAGCTTTTAATTCCAAACACTTCTCGAAGCGTGTCCAAGAAAGGAAGGCTGCGGAATTCACTGCTCTGAAACAGCGGAGCTTGACTGTGGCCGAATATGAAGCCAGTTCTATAGACTGGCAAGGTATGCTGAACACCTAGTGAACACTGAGAGAATGAAGGCTAAGCGCTTCCTCAATGGCCTTAAGCCTCAATACATTACCCAACTGGCACCTCTCGACATCCAGACCTACGTCGAGATGGTGAAAAAGGCTCAAATACTGGAAGATGCTACGGACTTCACCGACCGTATAAAAGGGAAGTATGTAAAAAAGGAAATGACCTCGGGTCAGTCATCTGCTAAGCTAAACAACGGCAAGAAGCATCTCTTCCACATCACGGAGGGACCCAGCCAAGAAAGGAAACCTAAAGCTATCGTCCCCAACACTCAAACAAAAAGTAACTTCAAGCACTGTGACAATCCAGGTCACAATGCGGATGAGTGCTGGAGGAAGGTCGGCTCATGTCTGCGGTGCGGGAGTTGCGAGCACCGCATCCTCGAGTGCCCATTACTGAAAGAACATGAGAGGCACCCTAATGCGCCTAAGAAATAGGGAAGACTGCAAGCCCTGCATGATGAGGAACCCGCTACGGACAGTGGCGTGGTAGAAGGAACTCTACAAGTTTTCTCCTTATCAGCATTTGTTTTATTTGATATTGGAGCAACTCATTCCTTTATATCTCAAAACTTGCTGATACCCTAACTGCAAAACCTATATCCATGGGTTGCGAGTTCTCCGTCACAACACCACTAGGGGAAAAGGAGAAACTGAACAAATACTTTCCATCTGCCGATGTAATGATCGGAGACCATACCTAAAAGCCGACCTGGTGTGTATGCCCATGGAAGGCTATGATGTAGTTTGGGAGCTGATTGGTTGTCCACTTATGGGGCAAGTGTCGACTGTAAAAAGGGAAGGTTACCTTTAGTGACTTTCCTAAATTGGCATTCTCTGGGATTAGACATAAGAGACGGATGTCTCTAATCTCCGCCATAAAATTCCATAACATGATAAGGAAAGTTGCATTGCTTTCCTAGCAGCCGTAGTTGTTGAAAAGAAGGGTTCTATGATAGAAGACATCCACATAGTCCAGGATTACCCTGATGTGTTTCCTGAAGATCTGCCAGGGATTCCCCCGGAACGTGATGTCAACTTTGCCATAGAGTTGATTCATGGAGCTGCCCTGGTATCGCGTCAACCGTATCAGATGTCACTTGTCGAGCTAAAGGAATTACAGACGCAGCTGATGGAGCTATTAGAGAAGGGGTACATTAGACCGAGTACTTCCCCATAGGGAGCACCTGTGCTATTCGTCAAGAAGAAAGATAGATCGATGAGGCTATGCATCAACTATCGTCAACTCAATCAACTGACCATCAAGAACAATACCCATTGCCCAGGTTCGATGAACTATTCGACCAAATATCAGGAGCTCAATGTTTCTCCAAGATCGATTTTCGATCTGGCTATCACCAAATGAGGATCAAGGATGACGATATCTTCAAAACGGCTTTCAGGAGTAGGTATGGACATTATGAATTCGTCGTTATGCCTTTTGGTCTAACCAATGCTCTTGCAGCCTTTATGCAACTCATGAACAACATATATCGACCATACCTTGACAAGTTCATAGTCGTCTTCATCGACGATATCCTCATTTATTCAAAGACCAAAGAAGAGCATGAAGAACACCTGAAGATTGCATTGCAAGTCTTGCGAAACAACAAACTGTACGCAAAGCTTAGCAAGTGTGAATTCTGGCTCGAAGAAGTGTCCTTCTTGGGCCATGTCATCTCAAAGGACGACATCTCAGTTGATCCCTCCAAAGTCAAAGCTGTACTCAACTGGGAGAGACCAACCAACGTCACTAAAATCAGAAGCTTCCTAGGACTGGCTGGCTACTACAGGCGGTTCATCAAGGACTTCTCCAAGATCGCCGTTTCTCTCACGCGTCTGACACGAAAGGAGAATCCCTACTCTTGGAGTAAAGAGTGTGAGAAAAGTTTCCAACTCTTAAAGATTGCCTGATCTCAGCACCTGTTCTAGCTCTGCCAATAGAGGGAGAAGGTTTCTCTGTCTACACTGATGCCTCAGGGATTGGGCTAGGGTGTGTACTGATGCAAAAGAAGAAGTCATCGTGTAACGACCCAGAATCCGCATTACCAGTAACAACCAGTAACCCGAATTCTGACCCGCTAACCCACGAGACAAGCTCGGAAGGGTAGGAAGTGAAAGTCCGAGGAGACTATATGTAAGAAGATACACACCATGCAAAGCTGTAAAATTCCACTATATGAACATATCATTTACAACTCAGAGTCTGAGCAAAGTACAGAGTACAGAAGTACAACAAAAAGTACTACTCACTGCAGCTAGGGAGAACCAACACCGGAGTGGCTAGACTCGCCTGGAACGGGAGTCGACGAACCCCCTGAAAGGAAGGGAGTGAGTCTCAAGAAAAGAGACCCAGTAGGGAAAAGTAACCCCACCGGCAACAGAACTAAAGTGCGGAAAGTAAAACTGAAAGTAAGTACACGTCGCACCACAACACAAAACTATAAACCTCGCGGCTCAGTAACACACACTCACACACACAGCAAGTAGGACTCAGCTAGGGTCTGTGGCTCGACGTCCCATCACCACAGAGGCTCTCAACCCCAGCCACGTGTGCACACTACAGACGCTCTCTCTTGCGTCTGGTCCACGACCGGTTTTTCCCCTACGCTTGACCCTAGCGGTAGAGAAGGGGCTCCACAGAGACCGGCTCAAAACCACCACAAGGAGTACGCACAGGACAGAGTCGCACTTGACGTCCTGGCTCACTAGCGGAGGATAACCACATGCTAGTCGTCTAGACGGAGTCGCACCCACGCCTAGGTAACACAACAGAAACAGGTACACGGTAACGCAACGCGCGTACAACAGACGGAACACACTCAACGTCTGAAACCCCGTACAGTAAGTAAACACCTCGTGCCACAATCAACTACTCAAATGCACAGGCGGAGTCGCACTCTAAGCCTGGCCCACATGTGCTATTAGGCGGAACATCACATGTCAATCGCCTCTAAACACACAACTTAAGTCTGCTGGGACACAGAAGATTAACGGCCCCATCGATTGCCGCCAATAAGAGGTAAACGACACCCCTCATGTCGTTAACAGTAACTAAACGGCATTCGACCTTGTTGTTTAAATCACCCCTGAAGATCTCAACGTCAACAGATGTGGACGTTAAGGTCTTCAGTCACCTAAACTCAGAACTGAACCGAATCAGTTCAAACAGGCAGAAAAACTCAACAGAATTCCGACTGATGGAGGGAAACACTTCCTCTCATCAATCCACACTACCAGAACATCAAATTAAACATTCTAACATCTAGATTGTCCAATTCACCCTCAATTCCGGCATGATATAACCCAAACCCTAAACCATGATTTGCACACCAATTCACTTAATTGGGCATGCTGGTTTGCTGGGGAAGGTTATAGGGGTTAAGTCCCTACCTCAAAAGCTTAAACAATCCCCGAACAGCCACTACTCACGCCGGATTCCCTCGAAGACTCCGCACGAATCGCACCAAAACCACGCGTTTCCCGCCCGATCAAGCAACGCCACACGATCCAGGGCCTTCCCACGAGCTCAAATCACCCAACAGAAGCTGAGGAAAACAAAGAAAAGCAAAGTGGAAGAAAGGAGAGGAAAGAATGAAGGAACTCTGCTCTCTGGCTGCCCTATTTCAACAGGCCCGACCAGTCGACGTCAACATCTCTGGTCGCCTACTGACCGCCTAGACTGACGTCCAGATCCCCTGTCGCTGAGTTCAACATCAAACGTCCACATCGCTGGACGCTGACTCTGACTCAACGAAAGCCCTGGCCGTCAACCACACAGGACCTCTAACAGACCCAATAAGATCCACTAAAGACCCGAGACCTTACACATCGCCTACTCTTCTCACAACTGAAGACTCATGAAGTCAACTACCCCGTGCATGATCTGGAGTTGGCTGCCATGGTCTTCACCTTGAAAATCTGGAGGCATTACCTCTATGGGGAGAAGTACACTGTCTACTCAGACCATAAAAGCCTGAAGTACTTATTCTCCCAGAAGGAGCTCAACATGAGACAGAGAAGATGGTTAGAATACCTAAAAGATTTCAACTTCAACATCCAATACCATCCAGGCAAGGGAAACTCCGTGGCTGATACTCTTAGTAGAAAGCCGATGGCATCTGTTTCAAGTCTAGTCCTTGGCGAGATGCAACTACTAGAACAATTCACAAGGTTAGACTTAAATATTGAACATAGAGATAATCGACTCTTGGTTGCCAATATCAAGATTCAATCTGATCTACTAGAGGAGATCAACGCTCAACAAGATGATTATCCATTCTTAGTTCGTGTCAAGGAAACTCTAGCCGAAAGACTGGACTTTGCAATGACTGAAGATGGAAGGCTTGTCTTTCAAGGAAGGACATGCATTCCCGACAATGAAGAACTAAAGAGAAGATTAATGGATGAGGCTCATAAGACGAAGTACACTATTCATCCTGGAGGTACCAAAATGTACCAAGACATGAAAAGAACATTTTGGTGGCTGAACATGAAGAGAGAGGTAGTCGAGCATGCTGCTCACTGCCATACTTGCCAACAAGTAAAAGTGGAACACCTATGCCCTGCTGGTGTACTCAGACTGCTACATATCCTGGAATGGAAATGGGAGAGCATTGGCATGGACTTCATCATGGGTTTACCCAAGACTCGTAGTGGACTCGACGCCATATGGGTCATTGTGGACCGACTAACCAAATCCGCCCATTTTCTGCCTATAAAGAGTAAGTGGTCGGTGGAGGTACTAGCTACTCTGTATGTCAAAGAGATAGTGAGACTGCACGGAGTTCCATCCGTTGGGATCGGATAGGTGACTTAATTAGATGAACTAAGAATGTGTGTGAATAGTAGTGGAATTAAAATAAGTGAAGCACATAATTCAATGAGATTCAAGTGTGGTGTGTGAGTATAGTGAATAGAAACAACAAACCACACATTAACCACAGTGCACTGAAGATTTTTAAGGTGGTTCGGAGAACACAACTTGTGTCTCCTACGTCCACCTCCTCACAACGGAGGAACCACTAGCACATGTGCATTATAATCTGAGCACGACTCCAACCTCTTTGAGTGCAACGACTCAAAGAAACCCAGGAGATAGGCACAACGACCTACTCCAAAGACCACTTGTGAATTCAGCAAATTCACAAGCCCTTGAGCACTACTGCTCAAGCACCAGAGCACAACGGCTCCAACCTAGAGCACTAGGGCTCCAAAACAGAGTACAAAGTACTCAAACCTCTGGATCACAATAGATCCAAGTTCTGCTAGAACAAGCACACTTAGAGTATAGATCCTCTAGCACGATCTATCTCAGTACAATAGAAATGGTAGAGACAAATAGAATTTGGAGATCTGTGTAGAACACATACACAGATTCCCCAGAGAATTTAACACTCTGACCAAATACAGACTCGGCTGGATCTCCTTTGACCAACACTGCTGCAATCACGAGCTCCTTCTCTTCTTCTCCTTCTTCTTCTCCTTCTTCTTCCCTTGGCGGCGCTGCTCTGCTCCTCTGGATGCAAATGCCTTTTTCCCTCTCTTCTTGCCCTCTTCCAGAATGCTCTTGGCTTGCTCTTGCGTGGGGATACTTTGGAGTACCAAAAACATGGGTATTTATAGCCCCATATGTCCATAAGGAGCCTTAGGGTACGTGGCTCAAAAACCTAGGCAGATTCCCTTGAACCCCAAGCGGCCACGTGTCCAGATAAATTCATGTTTTGAGTTTCAGCCGGGGTGTGTCGACACTACCATTGAGTGTGTCGACACACTGTCCCAATTGCGCAAAAAAGATCTTCTGGGAGATGGGTCTAGTGTCGACACTGCCACTAGCTATGTCGACACACTGTCCCAGTCAATCAACTAGGTCTTCTGGAGACTGGGTCTAGTGTCAACACTACCAGGGACTGTGTCGACACACTGGACCTTGTCTTCATGAAATTGCTTCAGGGAATGATACCCAGTGTCGACACCATCAATGGGTGTGTCGACACTACCATGATAAGAATTGTATGTCCCTGAATTCAACACAATAAACCATTAGTACAAGATATTATTAAAATATGAGATGTAAAGTATTTGAAACATGCTTTTTGAGAATTGTTATTACATAAATGATGTATGTAACATGTTCAACTCATTAAGTACAAAAACACAAGTCATCATCAAAATCACATTATGTCATCATCAAAACCAAAGTATGAGTGACGTTCATTTGTCATCATTAAAATACAACTTTAGGAAATTCCAAAACACTCAACCCAACAATCTCCCCTTTTTGATGATGACAAAACATATGCACAATCTCCCAATAACCTGACTTCCTTAACTGCAACAACTCCCCTTGACCATATACACCCTTGAACTTTCTCCCTATAAAGAACTTTCTCCCTATAAAGAACTTTCTCCCCGTAGAAACCTTTCTTCTTCCCCTTTTTGACAGCATCAAAAAGATAGATAACAGAGAGAACCAAAGATTGTAAGAGATTAAGAAATGAAATGTAGGAAATGAATGGTCAGAAATGATCAAAATAAATGAGGCAAAGTGATATTGACATATGAGGGAAATTATTGTGTTTTTGTTATTGTGCAACAAAGTTTAATCACAAAGACACACTCAACACAAGGTATTGCAAGATATAATGATCCGAATGTAGTTAAAGTAATGATGCAATTGTGAAGTAAAGTGACCTATATGAGTGAGCAGAAGTATTTAACAAGGGTGTTAGGAGCTTTAAGTTTAACACAATGTAAAATAATAGGTCTAAACTCAGTATACATGAACTTTATGAAGGTCTTAAGCTTTTCCATCCTGTCAATTGATTTTCTTTCATTTTTAACTGGGAAAGAATACAAGAATAAATCAGTTAAATCTCACTTTTCAGTGCAAGAGATCACATTAATTAGATGCAATCTCTTGATTACTTAGTGGTTTAACTTTCATTATCTTATACAGAGTTAAAAATTTTGATTTCCACATTTTGACGTGAAACAATCACTTTTTAGGTGAAATGGCCCGGTTACTCAGCGGTTCAAAAATTTACATTGCTCTGCTTGTATCTTTCCAGATTGTTGATCATTTTCTATTGATGTTTTGCAGGAATGTGTTTGCTTTAACCAGACAAGTCATGACTACGAATTTAGAAAAATTATTCTTAACATATGGTAAAAAGAAAGCTTAAACATACACATGTGAAATATTAAAGCCACTGATGTGCCTATAATAGTGTTTTGCAAATCATTTTAAAAATATTCAGTATTAAATTGCTTAACCTTGAAATGATAATGAATCTTTGAAATTAAACTAAATGCACAATGAGTTTAGTTTCAATGTCTTAATTCTCTCATAAGAAAATAGCACAATGACTCAAAAATTCTGATGATTGGGGCTCAGTAAAGACAACAATTGTCAAGAGAAATTAGTGAAGAATAGACAATGACTCCCCCTCAATAATTGCATAAAGGAATCTTTTTTTTTAAACGAAAAGGACACAGGAACGAAGAGCTAGCTAGTGTGATCCCCCAACAGGGGATAACGTTCTCACTCCCCTAGCCTTGTCCTGCGCCTAAAATTTTATATTATGTGGAAAAATATACATGTACACGGGGCATACCCCTGAACAACCAGAAATCACAGTAATCTAATAGAAGGGAGCCCAGATTTATCAAGAGCAACTGGACCTTTACAGCTGGTAGGAATAACAGAAGAAGAGGAAAATCGATCTTTGCTGAGTAAGGCAGGCATGGACGCCAAGGGTTAGCCACCCTATTGGCCTCCCTAAAGACGTGATCCATGCAAACATCCATCTGTAGCAGTAAAGAACGGGCCAGATTCCACCACCAGGAACACTTCCAGGACGGACATTTTCATGAAATAAAGGACTAGACTAAAAGAAGAGAATCTGAGTGCACAGTCGTAATATGGAACCCATGCAACGCAGCCAATCTAAGACCTAGTGAGCGCACGAACTTCAGCAAGAAAACTATCTCCATGGCCATAGAAGAAAGCGAAACTCAGAAGGACCTCCCCAGCTGGATTCGCAGGCAGCCCCCCCCACCACAGGGACCCGGGTTCCCCTTACAAGCACCATCCACGCTGAGATAAACCCCATGTTTCGGAGGAATCCACCTGACAATCTTGGGAACCTTAAGCTTTACTGAGGATTAAAAAGCCAAAGGATGACATAATATGAATGGAATCAGCAGTACATTCATGCTTAACTTAACACCTTGAATGCCACATCCACAGCATATCTAATATCCACAGTGATCTTCCCTAACAGCTTTGGATTCGAATCAAACCTCTTTCACATCTATATTTCCAGATTTCCCATAAAACAAGCGCGAAATATAACGAAATGAAACCCATGGCGCTATTGCAGTTGACTGTAGAAATGATGTTCTATAAAGTAGATGTATGTGCGAACAAATACATGGCCATTAAGGAGCGGGCGAGCCCAGTCCCAGAGCGCTACAGCGAGATCCCCCTTGAGGAAAAGATGGTCAAAATCTTTTGTAGAGGAGAAGAACAGCAAGGAAACAGAGGAGACCAGATAGATACCACAATTTGAAATTCTATCATCAGTGGGCACCGCACGATGTAAAGGAATCTCGATGTATTGCATAAAGGAATCTTGATACTTGGCGGAGACATATACTCACGCATAGTGAAAGTGTCCAGACAAGCCTAACTTGCCTTTCTTCAAATCACTATTTGATATACCAAGAATTTCAATGCAACTGAGAAGTAGGAATTTATTTGCAAGAGAGAATGGCTTTTATTTGCACAAAGAAATGAGATGAAGATTTCAGACATGTGAAAACTTGCATAAACCAAGTTCCCTTCTAAAAGAAGTGAATCTAGGTTCTGCAAGAGGCTTAGTGAAAATGTCTGTAATTTATTTCTGTGTCAATGAAGTGGAGTTCAAAAGATTCTTTGAGACTTCATCTCGAAGGAAATGATGCCGAATGTCAATGTGTTCTATGCGGGAATGCTCAATAGGATTTTTGGACAGATTTATAGCACTTGTGTTGTCACAGAGAATGGGAATGCAACCTAATGTGTGATTATAATCTAGAAGTTGATGTTTGACCCAAAGGACTTGGGTACCACAGCTACCAGTGCAACATACTCAGCTTCTGCAGTTGAAAGAGCTACAGAATGTTGCTTTTTGGAAGCCCAAGAAATAAGACACCCTCCTAGATATAAACACAACCCACTAGTGCTTTTCTATCAAGTTTGCACCCGGCATAATCAGCATCACTATATGCAATCAAGTCCAATTTACACCAGCAGGATACCAAAGACCCAAATCACATGAAGAAAGAAGACATTTAAAAATTCTTTTAACAGCAACATGTGACTGTCTTTAGGATTTGCTTGAAATCTTGCGCACATGCAGACACTGAACTGAATATCTGGCCTAGAGGTAGTTAAATAAAGAAGAGATCCAATCATACCTCTATAAAGTGTAGCATTAACAGGCTTACCAGAAGTATCACTCTCAAGTCTTACACTTGTGGCCATTGGTGTGTTGGATGGCTTGATGTTTTGGAAGTCAAACCTCTTGAGCAACTCCTTGACATATTTTGTTTGACTCAGAAAAATTCCTTCAGCAGTTTGATGTACTTGCAGACCTAAAAAGAATGTAAGTTCACCCATGAGACTCATTTCAAATTCAGATTGCATAAGATGGGCAAACTCATTGCACAAAGTATTATCTGTTGATCAAAAATGATATCATCAACATAAACTTGAACAGCAATGAAATGATTTTTGCAGTTTTGTAAACAAGGTTTGATCAATGTTTCCTCTTATGTAACCTTTATTTACAAGAAAGGAGCTCAACGGTCATACCAAGCTCTTGGAGCTTGTTTAAGACCATAAAGAGCCTTATTAAGTTTAAAAACATGATTGGGAAATTTTCATTTTCAAAACCATGGGGTTGTTTGACAAAACATTTTCTTTTATGTATCCATTTAAAAATGCACTCTTGACATCCATTTGAAGACTTTGAATTTCAAGAGGCAGCAAATGCAAGGAATATTCGAACAGCTTCAAGTCTTGCTACAGGGGCATAAGATCTTCAAAATCAATACCAAGTTCTTGGTTATACCCTTGAGCAACAAGTCTAGCTTTATTTCTAACAATTTGACCAGATTCTTCAATTTATTTCTGAAAATCCATCTAGTTCCAATGACAGAAGTTAAATCTGAAGGTTTGGTACTAAATCCAAACTTGATTTCTTCAAATTGATGAAGCTCTTCATGCATAGCATTTATCCAGTTTTCACAAGATAAAGCTTCATCAACATTTTTGGGTTCAATTTGGGAAAGTAGTGCCAAAGAATCTTCAACTATGACAGAATGAAAAGATGATCTGGTTCTTATTCCATCTTGCAAATTACCAACAATGCTTTCAAGTGGATGGTCTCTTAAAAATCTGGGTTAGAAATTACCTCAGGGTTCGCATGATTTTCAGGAACATGATTACCTGAATCACTTGAAGTTGGCAATTCAAGAACCTCATGTGCATTGGTACTTCTTGCTCTTCAAGATTTGTAGATGGATGTTCAAGAAAATCATCCTCATCATCACATAATGGAGTTCTGCACAAAGTAGGAATGTCAATCTTTTGGAGTTTTCATCAAAAATGACATGTGGAGATTCTTCCACAGTCTTTTTTTTAAATATAAACTCTGTAAGCTCTTGAAGTTTCAGAATAACCTAAGAAGATTGATTCAAAACTTTTTGCATCAATTTATCAAGATTTTCTTTGTTGTTATTGTGAACAAAACATTTGCAACCAAAAATTTTGAAATATGACACACTTGGCTTTTTATTTTTGAACAACTCATAAGGGGTTTTTCTGATCTTTGGTCTTACCAATGCTCTATTCAAAATGAAATTAGCTGTATTTACAGCTTCTGCCCAAAAAGATTTAGACAGTTTACTTCAATGAGCATAGTTCTGGCCATTTCCACAAGAGTTCTATTTTTTCTTTCTACAACTCCATTTTTTTCGGAGTTCTAGGGGAAGAAACTTATGGAGAATTTTCAGTTCAGTACAGAGATCAGAAAAATGATTTATTTTCAAATTCACCCCCATGATCTGTCAAAATGGAATTCAGTTTGAAAGATAAACCCACTAAGGTAGAATTGTAAATCTCCTGAATTCTGAACATGCATCATTTTATGGGATAAGAATAAGACCCAAGTATATCTTGTAAAGTCATCAATGATCACAAAGCCATATCTATTACCACTGAGACTTTGAGTTCTGGTTGGACCAAAAGATCCATATGAAGCAACTCAAGTGGTTTAGATGTAAGTACTTCATTGAACACTTTAAAAGATTTTCTTGTTTGTTTCCTTGAGCACATATCCCACAAACAGGATTGTCAATAACTGGGAAAGATTCAGGGAGACCTTTTACAAGATTCATTCTTATGAGTTACTAATGGTTGTGAAACTTGCATGACCCAACCTTTTGTGCCACAACCAAGCAGTGTTATTTTTATTTGCAATAAAGCAAACATTTAAGAGGAATTATCACACAAATCAATCATGTAGACATTATTTTCTCTTTTTCCAATCAATTTAATTTTCTCAGAAGAGAGTCAATTATTTTGCATGAATCATGTTCAAAAAGAATCTTGTGACCATTGTCACACAATTGACTAATGCTAAGCAAGTTGTAATTCAAACCCTCAACTAAACAAACATCATCACTTAAGGTAATGCAAGACTTACCAATTTTTCCTTTGCTTATTTTCCTTTATTCTTACCTCCAAAGGTGACTGATCCACCTCCTTTTCAATCAAGCATGAAATTTATTTCTGTCTCCTGTCATGTGCCGTGAGCATCCATTGTCAAGAATCCAGATGTTGTTGGAATTGGATGCACGGCTTTCCTGCACATAACAAATTAGACAAGAAAAGTTTTTGGTACCCACATGAGATTGGTACCAACATCTGAGTGAGAAGAGATAACAAATCCTTCTAACCCAAATTTGTGTATTTTTCTTCACAGTGTTTTTGAAACAAAGATTCAACTTTTTGTTTTTCAATTTTCTGAACATTATACCTCTTAGTTGATTTGTTCCACTGTGAAAAACTTGGCATGTATGCTGTTGATATGCAGGAAAAGATGAATGATAGAAATAAGGATTGAACCATTTGACCATTGTACCTTTGGTTCCAAGACTTATTCCATCTGAATTGTAAGATGAGAAAACATTCAATTGCCATGAGAAAGATGATTATTGATTGGTTTGAAGTTTTTGTGATTTTTATAAGAAGGGTAGGTCGACCTCTGACTGGGATAGGTCGACCTGTGCATAGTGTGTGTCGACCTAGGTAGGGTATGTGTGACCTCTCGGGTTCTTTTTTGTTTTTATATTTTCCTTTGTTTTCAGATGAGCTTGCCTTGACAAATTTTATTAAAGAGTTTTTGATGGTTTTATTTTCTTTGGAGATGATTCAGTTTTCTTTGAATTTTGTGTTTAAAACCTAAGCCATGCTTATTTGAATTCATCTTCATTCCAAGTAGAGCATTCAAATTATCTTTACCTTGAGTGAAGTTCTTGATGATGTCTTCTTTTTCTTTAATACAAAGTTTAGCTTTTCAACTTGATTCAAGTTTTCATGATTTTCCTTTTCTTTCTTCCTCAATTTCTTAACAGAATTGATGAGTTCTTTGTTCAATTTTTGAATTTTCAATTTCAGATCATCACAACAGTTCATCATTTTCTTTGATTTGGTCTGAATTTGAGCTTCCAATTCAGAAATCTTTTAGATGATGAAGTATCATGAAGAATGCTTTCAATTTTTCTTTTCAAATTTATTTTCTTTTCTAACATTAGAAAGATTTTCAACTAAATTACCATATGCTTCTTGCCAATCTTCAATGGTAATAGTTCAAAGGATATATCTACTTGTTCTTCGCTGCTTCCAACCATGAAGCAAACTTCATTTTCATCTGAAGTTGAGGATTCTTCATTGCAGTCTGAGCTTCATCATCTTACCATGTAGCCACCATGGCCTTGTTCTTCTTTTTGTGGAACTCCTTCTTGTGGTTTATGTGCTTTTCTTCTTACTTCTGGACAATCAACCTTCATATGTCCAGATTTGTTACACCTATAACACACAGGAGTTTCATCAGTTTTCTTATGATCAACATGGGAATGTTTCTTTTTTACTAGACATGGCATTTTGCTTATTACCAAAATTCTTCTTGTTTGATTTTAGAAATGCCTTAATTGTCTGTGATGAAAGCAAGATTATCATGATCAGATTCAGATTTCTCAGACTCAGAATTTTCTTTAGATTTTCGTTTATTACTTGATGAAGCTTTAAGAGCAATGGTTTTTGTTTTTAGCATGTGTTCTTCTGATTCTTAAGTTTAACTCATATGTCATTAATGATCCAATGAGTTCATCCAATGTGATTTTGGATAAATCCTTTGAATCTTCAATGACAGCTGCTTTAGTGTGCCATACAGGAGATAAGGAACGCAAGATTTTCTTACCAATTCTTCATTTGAGTATTCATACCCAAGGCTTGAAGTCCATTTATAATAACCATGACCTAGCAAACATCTCAGATATAGTTTCATTAGATTTCATGATAAACAACTCATAATCAGAAACTAACATATTAGACTTAGTCTCCCTGACCTGAGATGTGCCCTCATAAAGCAATTCTAATTATCCCACATCTCCTTGGCAGACTTACACATAGAGATTCTCGAATACTCCTTTGGATGGATGGCACATTGCAGCATGCTCATGGCGTGTAGTTCAGGATGACCCTTCTGATCTGCTCCCTGGTCCATTGATCTTCATCTCCAATGACTTCAATTGGTCTTTTTCAACAATTCTCCATACTTCATAGTTCTGTGCTCTAAGAAAAACCATCATCCTATTCTTCCAATAAGGATAGTCAGTATCATCAAAAAATGGAGGCCTATTGATTGAATGACCTTCAGCAACAAAACCTCTAGAGTCCATGATAAAGACAATCAAACCAAAACACACAGTAATTTGAGCAAGTGATCAAAATCTGAAATACAGAAAATTCACCAAAGCACCTCAGAGTATAGATTTGACTCTGACCTGCTCTGATACCAATGTTGGGATCGGATAGGTGACTTAATTAGATGAAGTAAGAATGTGTGTGAATAGCAGCGGAATTAAAATAAGTGAAACACACAATTCAATGAGATTTAAGTGTGGTGTGTGAGTATAGTGAATAGAAACAACAAACCACACATCAAACCACAATGCACTGAAGATTTTTAAGGTGGTTCGGAGAACACAACTTGTGTCTCCTACGTCCACCTCCTCACAACGGAGGAACCACTAGCACAAGTGCAGTACAATCTGAGGCACAACGACTCCAACCTCTTTGAGTGCAACGAATCAAAGAAACCCAGAAGATAGGCACAACGACCTACTCTAAAGACCACTTGTGAATTCAGCAAATTCACAACCCCATGAGCACTACGGCTCAAGCACCAGAGAACAACGGCTCCAACCCAGAGCACTAGGTCTCCAAAACAGAGTACAAAGTACTCAAACTGTTGGATCACAATAGATCCAAGTTCTGCTAGAACAAGCACACTTAGAGTATAGATCCTCTAGCACGATCTATCTCAGTACAATAGAAATGGTAGAGACAAATAGAATTGGGAGATCTGTGTAGAACACATACACAGATTCCCCATAGAATTTACACTCTGACCAAATACATACTCGGCTGGATCCTTCTGGACCAACACTGCTGCAATCACGAGCTCCTTCTCTTCTTCTCCTTCTTATTCCCTTGGCGGCGCTGCTCTGCTCCTCTGGATGCAAATGCCTTTTTCCCACTCTTCTGCCCTCTTCCAGAATGCTCTTGGCTTGCTCTTGCGTGGGGATACTTTGGAGTACCAAAAACATGGGTATTTATAGCCCCATATGTCCATAAGGAGCCTTAGGGTATGTGGGCACAAAAACCTAGGCAGATTCCCTTGAACCCCAAGCGCCACGTGTCCAGATAAATTCATGTTTTTGAGTTTCAGCCAGGGTGTGTCGACACTACCATTGAGTGTGTCGACACACTGTCCCAATTGCGCAAAAACATCTTCTGGGAGATGGGTCTAGTGTCGACACTGCCACTGGCTGTGTCGACACACTGTCCCAGTCAGGCAACTGGGTCTTCTGGAGACTGGGTCTAGTGTCGACACTACCAGGAACTCTGTCGACACCTGGACCCTGTCTTCATGAAATTGCTTTAGGGAATGATACCCATGTCGACACCATCAATGGGTTGTCGAAACTACCATGATAAGAATTGTATGTCCCTGAGAATTCAACACATAAACTGTTAGTACAGATATTATTAAATATGAGATGTAAAGTATTTGAAACATAATTTTTGAGCATTGTTATTACATAAATGATGTATTTAACATGTTCAACCCATTAAGTACAAAACACACAAGTCATCATCAAAATCACAATATGTCATCATCAAAACCAAATGAGTGATGTTCATTGGTCATCATTAAAATACAACTTTAAGAAATTCCCAAACACACTCAACCCACAACACCATCATTCATAGACTTGGATCGAGATCGGAGATTCACATCTCATTTTTGGAAAGGACTGCAAAGGTGCACTGGGTACTAACTCAACTTTAGTACCGCATTTCATCTACAAACTGATGGGCAAACTGAAAGAACCAACCAAATAGCGGAAGATATGTTGAGAGTTTGCACTATAGACTTCCAAGGATATTGGACTAAGCATCTATCCCTTATTGAGTTCGCCTATAACAACAGTTACCATGCGATCATCAAGATGGCACCGTTCGAAGCACTCTATGGAAGGAATTGTAGATCTCCCCATGTTGGAATGAGGTTGGAGAACAGCAATGGCTAGGCCCAGACATGGTGCAACTACCACAAAGGACATACAAGTGATTAGAGATCGGCTTAAGACTGCTCAGTCCAGACAAAAGAGCTATGCTGACAAAAGAGGTGAGACTTAGAATTCCAAGTCGGTGACCATGTGTTCTTAAAGGTGTCACCTACACGGGGCATCCAAAGATTCGGAGTGAAAGGAAAGCTCAGTCCTAGATTCAATGGTCCATTTGAAGTACTCGAAAGGATTAGTGAGGTTGCATACCGACTGGCATTGTCACCGGATCTGGCATGTGTACACAATGTGTTCCATGTCTTCATGCTCAGGAAATATGTCTATGACCCTACACATATCATACGCCATGAGAAGTTGGTGCTGAACAAGAATGTGACATACGAAGAGAAGCCAGTCAAGATACTGGAACGAAAGGTACAATAGCTCAGGAACCATCCCATCCACGTGGTTAAGGTTTTATGGAATAACCGCAGAGTGGAAGAAGCCACATGGGAACCGAAGAATCATCAGACGGAACTACCCTGATCTTTTCGGTAAGACATTTCCTCCCTTATGATCATATGAATTTGGGACCAAATTCTTTTTAAGAGGGGGAGGATGTAGCAACCTGAATTTTTGAAAAAATTAAAATTTACATATATTAAAATTTTGATTTATTAGAAAATAAAATAAAAGCAAATAATTGAATAGAAATTAATGGAAAGAGAATTTACTAAAACCCATTAAAAGAAAAGAAGTGATGGTTTTATTAAATTGACCCAATAGAATTTTGTGCCAAAATAGGAATTTTTAAAAGGGGAATAATGGAAAAAATACCATAAATTCGAAACTAAAATAATGCTTAATTATAAATGAGGCATTTAATGCTTAAAATAGCAATTTGAGTTGGATTGAGATTCCTAGACCTACCATAATGGGTTGGCCACGAAATTAGCTCCCATCCTAACCCAATTAGAAGATCTCATGCCTAAAAAGGGGAGAGGAAAATAAGAAATTCAGAATAAATAGGAATTAGGGTCATAATAGGAAATAGAATGGGGAGATGCTTAAATACTCCTCTAAAACCCAAATGGCCGGCCCTAGCTCATGCCAAGGGGTTTCTGGACATAGGAAGGAGCCAGGAAAGGAGAATTCGTGGAGAAGAAAGATCCCTCAAGTTCTTCCCCGAGCTCTTCAAGTTCTCAACCCTAGAAGACAAAACGAGTCAAAGTTAGGCATTCTCACGAGCATAACCATGAAAATTTATCTGTAGGATGTTTCATCCATCAGAACAAAAGCCCTTTGGTTTCATATTTTTCCATCGAGCAAATATTTTGTTCTTAATTTTCAAAGTTCTGTGAACTTCATGACCCCGAACCCTCTTTACAAATTCATATCTTCATGCATACTCGTCCTCATGCCATAAGATTTTTACTATAAGAACTAATAGATGTTAGGCTTCTTTGGCCCTTAAAGCCCTAATTTTCATCCATCCTATCATGCAAATTAATTGGTTGATCTCATCCGTGTACTGTTCTCAGTACTTCATGAATACCATGACCAAAGTATGTTGAAACCTTGTTAGTTTTCCAATTCCCATTTACTGTAGGTACCCATGCATGTCTAGAACAATTTGCAAGTGATTTCATGATTTTTCATCGTTTGTACAATTAGTTATAATTTTCGGATCACTATGTGTCAAATAAGGTAAGTTCTGGCCCACAATCCCATGTAATGCATGTTCCCTGTCAGACTCGGGCACAGACCCTGTGAACGCGACGGCCAATAGGCTGCGTTCACAGGGGCATCGCGACAGAGCATCCCGTCGTGATCTGGCTGCCCAGTCTGTTGAGCCCGTCGCGACCCTCACATGACCCTGTCGCGACCTGCCTGCCCGAAACGTCAAGCCCGTCGCGACCTGTACAAGACCCCGTCGTAATCTACCCGACCCGATCGCGACCCTTACAAGGGTGCGTCGCGTTCTGGCCTTTTTGCATAAAAACCCCAAATTTTGATATTCTGACTCTCCACAATGCGTGTACTCTTGTTTAACAGTCATACACACAGAAGATTACACTTGTTATAAATGAAACATTTATGTGTGATTAAAATACATGCACATGATCTTTCTATCTACAATTTCATGACACTTACACACACTTTGAACCATCCAAATATGGCTTAATTGTCATGAACATGTTATATAAATCATCTGGTAATTTATGTCATTAAATTGCCTCATTCTTAAATATACGTGTGTACGAATTCTCGCGATGTTTTGGAACAACGATACTGACGCTCCACTGTTCTAGAACTCCTCTAGAACGTTGAGCACTTGTTTCTATATTTACACTCTCTCTTGACTTGGATGAACTCTCCGTCGGATATTCCTTCTGCCGGACTAGTGAGTCTTTGTTCAAGGCCTCCGTAAGTCTTCTCTGTCCATGGATTCCCACATGGTCGACAAGCCAGTTGTACCCTAACACCTATGATACCCTTTAGGGATTAGCATGATCCAAACGACTATTCGAAGTTCACTCTTATCTTGAATCACGCCGGACCTCTGGACATGTGGTTAACATGGCCAGTGGAAGGGTAGTGAGTTCCACCTGACTGCCAACACCACGTGCGCGTGTTGTTCAACTGATACTATCGCCTATTTACTCGACTTGTTACGTGCAATGACCATTAGCTCTCATCTATACTCTACTCACTCATCTATTCACGTTCACTCTCTATCTTGTAAGGCCCTCGAATTTCCGTCGCATTATTTGTATTTGCGTGTGTATATTTGTGCTTGTGTATGTATATACATATTTACGTACGTATTGATTAGTATAATTACGTGTGCATATGTTTATACTAGATGTAAATAATGCATTATTGAATGGTATAGTATGGATACACTACCATATACATATTACATGTATATATGCATGGTATGCATAGTTTTCTGCATATTTTAGAGTTCTGGCCGAAGCCATCTTGGCGTCAACCCTAGCCGTTGAGGTAGTGTCAGCGTCCAGACATGGACGCCAACACTAATCCTGGCGTCGAGCGATATGGACGCCTATTTCTCTGGCCTGCATGCGCAGCAGAGCCAGACCTCTGGAACAAGAAAGCCCAGCCATTGGGGGGCTGTCCCCAACGGCTCTGAGAGCTGTCATGTCACCTTGTGAGTGGGAGAGAGGCCTCCCCTTATGTCTGAACCCGGATCTGCCTCTCCCCACTCCTCTCTTCACCTTTGCAAGAGAGAAACCAGGAGAAAAACCCTAGTTCTAGCTGTGAGAAACCCACCCTTTGCACCCAAAGATCAACCCCTGGAGCTAGATCCGGCCATCTTCTCCGACAAGAAGATAGCTGGAGCAAAGGAGGAGGCTTCCCCGACATCCCCTTGCTGTGGAGATCACCCAGGAGCCCGGAGGAAGAAGATCTAGGAGGTGTTTCTGCACCTTCTTGGGACTGCCCAAGGAGGGCTTCACCAACACCCTAGACCCTTTGGAGAATTTTTAAAAGGCAAGTGACCTAACCATAATGTCCTCGTATGTGTCTAGGTCGTTCTACATTTTTATGAATTTTCCCTCGAGTCCTAGACCCTCACATTCACCCAAACTTGAGAGCTCGGGTCTGTGTTTCTGCACAGACCTGCATTGACGGCAAGGTCAATGGACGCTGAGATCATTCTTGGCGTCCATCGACCATGCCGCTGACCCTGAGTCAGCGGCCAGAGACTGCCGCCAAGTTCCTCTAGACAGAACAGTGACCTGTTCTGCCCTTCTTATACACTATTTTCGGTATGGTTTCCATGATGAGGATATATGGTAACCCTATACACTATGTATATTGTTAATTGTGGTGTGTGGATGAGTGTGATGTGTGGTGATGGATGCTAGAAGAGTGTATTCTGTGAATTTATAAGCATGACTTGTTGATGATCTTGCCAAATTTATGTTTTATGATTAGGATTAGTCTGAATGCCTCGTTTTTAGATCATGAAGATTAGTGGATCAGTGTACATGTACTCAGTTTTTGATAAATTGTCCATGCATGTATAAATTGCTAATAAACTCGGTTCGGTAAATAAAACGGCATGCAAGAATGATTTGTGGTGATCGATCTATAATGTATGATTTAGGGTAAATTATGCATTCTTGATCATGTATGCGACAGTAATCTCTGTTCAAACAGTAAGTGGCAAAATTGCATGATGTGTTAAACTCCATGTTAACTTAAATTGTGAATGGCATGCGAAATAGGTATTGATTTTCTGTAAATTCTATTTAGCTCATAAAAATCTGAAAAATTGAGTGTATGACTTTGAACCCAAAAATGGCATGTGGTTAAAATTTCAGGTCATTTGGACCAGTACATAAGGAGTTATGTATTTTCCATGTGAAATATAGTAATCTATATATGTTATCGTAATGTGATTAGATATTGCTTAAACCCAACTTGATTGGTAAATTTACTATGTGTTAAACTCCTGAAATCTGTAGTGCCATGTTAGGAAAAACAGAGATATGCATGTGAGTGAGAAAGTGAAAGATGAAAAGTGCTATGTGTAAAACCATGTGCAAACGGTAAAATGTGTAAATGTGTAACTGTGCCAATGTGACACTGCTTCCGTAGAGGGCAGTGGAGCTGTATCAGGGAAAGTCCCCCTGAGAAAGTTCAGTGTGTAAGTGACCCTAAGGGCATTAGGGGAAATCCTGGAGGTGGACAAGTACCACTGTTTAGGGTGGAGACTTGTTCTCCCGGTCTGCGCAGTCCAAGAGTCGCCATTGGAATGCCTAGATGGCGTCTATGTGTATGTGATGTGTATTGTCCTTCTTTGGTGGTTTGGACTATGTGTCACGGCACCTAAAATGTGTAATGTGTATGTGTTCATGTGTAAATGTGTAAGTGAACAATGTGAATGTGTATGTGCAAAGTGTAACCATGTGAAAGAGAAAACTTGTGTAAAGAAAATGTGAAATTCTAAATGTGAAAATATGTTGTTGAAATCCATGTGAGACAAATCTGAAACCATGTGAAATCAGTGAATTCATGTCGTTATCATCATGTTTATATGTGCAAAAATGTCTAGAATCCATGATTAGGGATAATTGATGAGCACGTATGCAAGTGGCATGATTGGTTGTTCACATGATTGTTTTAAGCGATATTGTAGCTCTCATGTGTAGGTTACAGCCATTAAACCATGTGAAACCAGCAACTTAAAGCATGTGAAAATGTCTGTATATGCTTAAGAACATGTAAAACTCATGCTAGTTGTTTTCCTTTCATATATGCACAATGTTCATGTGGGTAGCTCTCATGTCTTGGTCCTTAAAGACAAAATTTCATGAGTAAATTAAATAGAGAGCATGTGATAGGTAAAGTTTTATTCCTAGAAATCTGAAAGCATGATCCATGTATCAAATTGTAAAACTTTCATGATAGGTTGAAACCTTCAATAATTAGCATGCATGTGTTGTAATTTTGTAATGTGCATGTAGAACCCCTATGACTTATACGTGTATGTTATGAGTAGTGTTGCTTGCTGAGTCTTTGGACTCACTCCTTGCTTCGGCGTACAGGTGTAGTTGGTGACGTGGCACCGTGGAGGAGACAGTGGAGACGGACTCCGAGCGCGGAGATTAGACTTTGGAGTTTCTTTGTGACTTGTATATTTCATAGTATGTACTTTGAGATTGTATTAGAGTATCATGAAAAGAGTGTATAAGTGTGGACATTATGTATTTATTTCAGCAATTTAAATTATGTGGACTTTTAGTTCTTTATTATTAATTGCAAACTTCATGTATGTTAATGTGGATGATGAATGAATGGAGATTTGTCCTTACTTCCGCTACTCTTGTATATTCGCGTGTATCTCAGCTGTATGTATCGTTTGGGTAAATGTCCCACTGTGAGGACTCTCGCTATACCGACGTGGGTTGGTATAACCGTACCGGTATAATGAGGGCCGTCACAGAGATTGAATCAGAGCAACCGGTTGAGATTGCACATGAATATACCTAAGTCATCATCTCCATTGCATGCTAAGTATGTCCACACGTGTAGAAACACTAATAAGAAGTGAAAGATTGATAAGAAAATGGTTAGAAAACTTAGTAACCGCTCTAATGTTGGCTGAAATTTATTACAGCCATGGCTTCGAGAGGTAGGCATGGTGGAGCGTCGCCCTGTGAGGACGAGCCGCGACGTGATGAGCAGGCGGAGCAACAGGCCCCGCACCACGAGGCCTTGTACTTCCCCCACCGCCGCCTGTGGATTACGGAGTATTCATGCAAGGTCTGGTACAAGCCATGCAGACGCAGGCTCATACCCAGGCAGCACTCCAGGCCAGTTGGAGCCCAGGTAGAATAGAAACAACTAGTAGTTTGCTATTTAATTGCATGATATTGTGTTTATTGTGTATTGTTATTGTTTAATGTAGCAGGCTCAGGCACCAGCTCAGGACCATGGTGGACCATCTATCATGGAGCGATTCAAGAGGATGACCCGACCCTCTTTTAAGGGAGAAGTGATCCATTAATGGCAGAAAGCTGGTTGAGGGAGACGGAGAAATCTTTTGGCCATCAGGTGCCCTGATGAGGATAAGGTGACACTAGCCCACCTATATGCTACAGTAGACTTTTAATATTGTATGTTTGTGTATTTTGCTTAAGTAGAAATTGTTAGTTGGTACTTATGTAGGTGTATCGCAGGAGAGAGCGGATGTATGGTGGTCCTCCCTACTGCGTACACGCTTTGAGGACAGAGCAGTAGACGTGACGTGGACGCGTTCGTGAGCCTCTTTCGAGCCAAGTTCGTCCCAGAGCATATCCAAGACAAAATGGAGCAGGAATTTCTCTCCCTGACGCAAGGCTCCATGACCGTGCTGGAATACGAGGTAAGGTTTTCTGAACTTTCTAAGTATGCACCGCATATCGTAGAGGATGAGCGCAGGAAGACCAAGAAGTTCGTGATGGGACTCAAGCCATCACTGCGGACGAGACTCGTGGCGTTTGACCACCGCACGCTGGACGAGGCCCTCAGTGCTGCCTGCAGGCAGAGGGAGAAATGGAGCAATATCTGAGGAAAAGAAGCTTCGCAGAAGAGGCCGGCAGCGTCATTCCAGTGGCAGGATAGAAGAAGACGGTGTACCAACACCGCAGAAACTAGTGGCAGTCAGCAACTCTCGGTACCTTCTTTACGTTCCCCTGGTGTGAAGAAAGAGTGTCCCCATTGTGGGAAGACACACGTGGTTCCGAGTGTTGGTTGGTAGCTGGTAGATGCTTGAAGTGTGGGAGCAGCGACCACAAGATTAAAGATTGCCCAAGACTTCAGCAAGGAGCTCACGTGGAGCGCCAGCACCAGCAGTAGCGGCAGCCGTGCTAGCTACAGGAAGACCTGGAAGGCCTCGAGCCCCAGCTTAAGTGTTTGCTTTGGCACGCGAGGACGCTGAGCAGGCGGAGCATGTCACCGAAGGTATGGTTTTGCTTTTAGGTGTGCACGCTCAGGTTTTGTTTGATACGGGTGCTACTCACTCTTTCATTTCCGAGAGGTTCGCTAGGCAGTTAGCCCTAGAGTCAGGCGTAGAGTCTGAGAGTTAGAGGTCCCTTTGTCTGTGCACACCCCTGCGGGTACGGTATCGACTAGAAGTGCATTCCGTCGTTACCTGTGTGCATTGAGGATAGAGTCCTAGATGGGTGTTTCTTCTTGCTAAAGATGAAGGACTATGATGCTATTCTTGGTCTGGATTGGCTAGAGGAGCACTATCTGCGTTAGTGGATTGTTGTCGGAAGAGGATTGTTTTCCGCATTCTGTGAGGACGAGTTCTCTCATCCCTTGCCAAAGAACTTAGCGGGAAAGTTATCTTATCTCTGCCATGAAGGCGATGCGCATGGTGAACAAGGGTTGTGACGCATTTCTTGCCAGCGTTATGCTAGTACCCGATGCTGGTTCGTCACTGACTCTTGCAGAGATCGATGTGGTGCAGATTTTCCAGATGTCTTTCCCGATGACTTGTCTGGATTGCCACCGGATATGGGATAGAGTTCACTATAGAGTTGCTTCCAGGCACCTCTCCTATCTCGAAGGCCCCATATCGGATGGCCCCTGCAGAGTTAGCCGAGTTGAGGAAGCAATTGCAAGAATTGTTCGATAAGGGATTCATTCGCCCTAGTGTTTCCCCTTGGGGCGCACCTGTATTATTCGTCAAGAAGAAAGATGGTCACTTAGGTTGTGTATTGACTATAGGAAGTTGAACCAAGTGACTGTGAAGAACAGGTACCCCTACCTCGGATTGATGATTTGTTTGACCAGTTGCAAGATGCATCAGTCTTTTCTAAATTGATTACGATCTGGTTATCATCAGTTGAGGATTAGAGTGAGGATGTGTCCAAGACGGCATTTAGATCCCGTTATGGACATTATGAGTTCTTGGTCCTTCCTTTCGGATTGACCACACGCCCCTGCAGCGTTCATGGATCTCATGAACAGGGTTTTAGGCTGTATCTAGATAGCTTTGTTGTTGTGTTTATTGATGACGTGTTGGTCTATTCTCCGGATGAGGCCACCACCGTCAGCATTTGAGGTTAGTCTTAGAGGTTCTCCGTGAGCACAAGCTGTATGCGAAGTTCAGCAAGTGCGAGTTCTGGTTGCGCGAGTTCACTTTCGGGCATGTGATCTCCGGCGCTGGTGTAGCTGTTGATCCAGCAAAGGTACCAGCAGTTATGGATTGGAAGATTCCCAGACTCCTTCGGAGATTCGTAGTTCATTGGGTTAGCTGGTTATTATCGGCGATTCATTGAGGGTTTCTCATCCATCGCCGCCCCCTTTGACAAAGCTGACCCGGAAAGGTGAGAAGTTCGTATGGTCTGAGGCATGTGAGCGTAGCTTTCAGCTATTGAAGGCTAAGCTTACTTCTGCTCCGGTATTGGTATTGCCTAGTGGTCCAGAAGGTTTTGCCATTTATACGGAATGCATCTCAGATTGGTTTAGGCTGTGTACTCATGCAGCAGAGAGGGTAGTGGCTTATGCTTCTCGTCAGTTGAAGGAGCATGAGAGGAACTATCCGACTCATGATTTGGAGCTCGCAGCAGTGGTTCATGCACTAAAGATCTGGAGGCACTATCTTTATGGTGTCAGATTTGAGGTGTTTACCGACCATAAGAGCTTGAAGTATCTTTTCTCCCAAAAGGAATTAAACCTGAGGCAGAGGAATGGATTGAGTTCTTGAAGGACTATGACTTCGACCTTCAGTATCGTCCTGGAAAGGCGAACGTCGTAGCAGATGCTCTTAGTAGAAAGAGGTCTTCGCTCCAGCAGGATTGGAAGATGTTGGAGGATGCAGCGTGCTCTATGACCGAGTTAGAGCCATCGCTGTGTCAGGCTTTTGTAGCTCAGCTATCCCTTAGATCCTCAGTCTTGGATGAGGTGATTGAGCAGCAGAAGGCCGACCCTAGATTGTTAGAATTAGTGGGTAAGGCGGGCATTGCTCGTGATGAGGACGGTGTGATTAGATTTCAACACCGTGTCTGTGTCCCTGATGTAGTAGATGTCCGTGAGCATGTGTTAGCGGAGGCTCATAGATCGCGATTCTCTATTCATCCGGTAACACTAAGATGTATCAAGACCTGAAGAGATCATTTTGGTGGTCCGACATGAAGAAGGATGTTGCGGATTATGTGTCTAGATGTCTAGTATGTCAGCAAGTGAAAGCCGAGCGCAGCGACCATCCGGCCTTATGCAGAGGATGGATATCCCGGTGGAAGTGAAGCTGTCACTATGGATTTTCGTATCGGGTTTGCCTCTCGATCTAGAAGGGGCAATGACTCGATTTGGGTTGTTGTAGATAGATTCTCGAAGACTGCTCATTTCTTGCCTATGAAGAAGAAGCAGTCATAGAGAGTTTATCTAGATTGTATGTTAGTGGTATCATTAGATTGCATGGTGTGCCGAAGTCGATCATTTCGGATCGGATCCGAGATTTACTTCGAGATTGTGGAAGGGTCTTCAGGATGCGTTAGGTTCGGAGCTTAAGCTCAGTTCGGCGTTTCATCCCCAGACCGACGGACAGTCCGAGAGGACTATCCAGACGCTCGAGGATATGTTGAGAGTGTGTGTTCTGGATTGGAAGGATGATTGGGAGCGTCATTTACCCCTCGTGGAGTTCGCATACAACAACAGCTTTCATGCTAGTATTGGTATGGCTCCATTCGAGGCGTTGTATGGTAGGCCCTGCAGATCTCCTTTATGTTGGGAGGAGACTGATGATAGGCAGTTGATCGGACCGGAGTTAGTTCAGGAAACTTCGGATAAGATCCAGCTTATCAGGAAAAGGCTTGTTGCGGCACAGGATAGGCAGAAGTTATGCCGACAACAGGAGAAAGGATTTGGAGTTCGAGTTGGCGATCATGTCTTCTTAAGATATCGCCTACTCGAGGTGTTGTCAGGTTTGGCAGGCATAGCAAGCTAAGCCCCAGATTCATTGGCCCATATGAGATTCTCAGACGTTTGGGCAGCGTGGCGTATGAGCTAGCTTTACCCCCAGCTTTGGCTAGCGTTCACCCTGTATTCCACGTATCTATGCTCAGGAAGTATGTCCGAGATCCATCTCATGTGATTAGTCATGAGCCAGTGGAGATCCATCCAGATCTTTCGTATGTCGAGCAACCAGTAGCCTTCTTGACCGGAAGGTTCAGCATCTCCGGAACAAGAGAATTGCGTCGGTGAAGGTCCTATGGCGGAACTTCTCACGCGAGGAGGCTACTTGGGAGCTTGAGGATGCGATGAAGAAGAAATATCCCCTTTTGTTTGAGTAGTGTCGTTCTAACTTCGAGGACGAAGTTTCTTAAGGGGGAGAGTGTAAGGCCCTCGAATTTCCGTCGCATTATTTGTATTTACGTGTGTATATTTGTGCTTGTGTATGTATATACATATTTACGTACGTATTGATTAGTATAATTACGTGTGCATATGTTTATACTAGATGTAAATAATGCATGTATTGAATGGTGATAGTATGGATACACTACCATATACATATTACATGTATATATGCATGGTATGCATAGTTTTCTTCATATTTTAGAGTTCTGGCCGAAGGCCATCTTAGCGTCAACCCCTAGCCGTTGAGGTAGTGTCAGCGTCCAGACATGGACGCCAACACTAATCCTAGCGTCGAGCGATATGGACGCCTATTTCTCTGGCCTGCATGCGCAGCAGAGCCAGAAACCTCTGAAACAAGAAAGCGCAGCCATTGGGGGGCTGTCCCCAACGGCTCTGAGAGCTGTCATGTCCCTTGTGAGTGGGAGAGAGCCCTCCCCTTATGTCTGATCCGGGATCTGCCTCTCCCCACTCCTCTCTTCACCTTTGCAAGAGAGAAACCAGGAGAAAAACCTAGTTCTGAGCTGTGAGAAAACCCACCCTTTTGCACCCAAAGATCAGACTCCCTGGAGCTAGATCCGGCCATCTTCTCCGACAAGAAGATAGCTGGAGCAAAGGAGGAGGCTTCCCCACATCCCGCTGTGGAGATCACCCAGGAGCCCGGAGGAAGAAGATCTAGGAGGCGTTTCTGCACCTTCTTGGGACTGCCCAAGGAGGGCTTCATCAACACCCTAGACCCTTTGGAGAATTTTTAAAAGTAAGTGACCTAACCATAATGTCCCCGTATGTGTCTAGGTCATTTCTAGCATTTTTATGAATTTTCCCTCGAGTCCTAGACCCTCACATTCACCCAAACTTCAGAGCTCGGGTCTGTGTTTCTGCACAGACCTGCATTGACGGCAAGGTCAATGGACGCTGAGATCATGCTTGGCGTCCACCGACCATGCCGCTGACCCTGAGTCAGCGGCCAGAGACTGCCGCCAAGTTCCTCTGGACAGAACAGTGACCTGTTCTGCCCTTCTATACACTATTTTCAGTATGGTTTCCGTGATGAGGATATATGGTAACCCTATACACTATGTATATTGTTAATTGTGGTGTGTGGATAAGTGTGATGTGTGGTGATGGATGTTAGAAGAGTGTATTCCATGAATTTATAAGCATGACTTGTTGATGATCTTGCCAAATTTATGTTTTATGATTAGGATTAGTCTGAATGCCTCAGTTTTATTAGATCATGAAGATTAGTGGATCAGTGTACATGTACTCAGTTTTGATAAATTGTCCATGCTTGTATAAATTGCTAATAAACTCGGTTCGAAAAAAACGGCATGCAAGAATGATTTGTGGTGATCGATCTATGATGTATGATTTAGGGTAAATTCTGCATTCTCAGATCATGTATGCGACAGTAATCTCTGTTCAAACAGTAAGTGGCAAAATTGCATGATGTGTTAACTCCATGTTAACTTAAATTGTGAATGGCATGCGAAATAGGTATGATTTTCTGTAAATTCTATTTAGCTCATAAAATCTGAAAAATTGAGTGTATGACCTTGAACCCGAAAATGGCATGTGGTTAAAATTTTAGGTCATTTGGACCAGTACATAAGGAGTTATGTATTTTCCATGTGAAATATAGTAATCTATATATGTTATCGTAATGTGATTAGATATTGCTTAAACCCAACTTGATTGATAAAGTTACTGTGTGTTAAACTTCTGAAATCTGTAGTGCCATGTTTGGAAAAATAGAGATATGCATGTGAGTGAGAAGTGAATAAGATGAAAAGTGCAATGTGTAAAACCATGTGCAAACCGGTAAAATGTGTAAATGTGTAACTATGCCAATGTGGCACTGCTTCCGTAGAGGGCAGTGGGCTGTATCAGGAAAAGTCCCCCTGAGAAAGTTCAGTGTGTAAGTGACCCTAAGGGCATTAGGGGGAAATCCTGGAGGTGGAAAAGTACCACTGGTTAGGGTGGAGACTTGTTCTCCCGGTCTGCGCAGTCCAAGAGTCGCCATTGGAATGCCTAGATGGCGTCTATGTGTAATGTGATGTGTATATGTCCTTCTTCGGTGGTTTGGACTATGTGTCACGGCACCTAAAATGTGTAATGTGAATGTGTAATGTGTATGTGTTCATGTGTAAATGTGTAAGTGAACAATGTGAATGTGTAGTGCAAAGTGTAACCATGTGAAAGAGAAAACTTGTGTAAAGAAAATGTGAAATTCTAAATGTGAAAATATGTTGTTGAAATCCATGTGAGACAAATCTGAAACCATGTGAAATCAGTGAATTCATGTCGTTATCATCATGTTTATATGTGCAAAAATGTCTAGAATCCATGTTAGGGATAATTGATGAGCACGTATGCAAGTGCATGATTGGTTGTTCACATGATTTGTTTTAAGCGATATTGTAGCTCTCATGTGTAGGTTTACAGCCATTAAACCATGTGAAACCAGCAACTTAAAGCATGTGAAAATGTCTATGTATATGCTTAAGAACATGTAAAACTCATGCTAGTTGTGTTTCCTTTCATATATAAACAATGTTCATGTGGTAGCTCTCATGTCTTGGTCCTTTAAAGACAAAATTTCATGAGTAAATTAATAGAGAGCATGTGATAGGTAAAGTTTTATTCCTAGAAATCTGAAAGCATGATCCATGTATCAAATTGTAAACTTTCATGATAGGTTGAAACCTTCAAATATTAGCATGCCATGTGTTGTAAATTTTTAATGTGCATGTAGAAACCCCTATGACTTATACGTGTATGTTATGAGTAGTGTTGCTTGCTGAGTCTTTGGACTCACTCCTTGCTTCGGCGTACAGGTGTAGTTGGTGACGTGGCACCGTTGGAGGAGACAGTGGAGACGGACTCCGAGCACGGAGATTAGACTTTGGAGTTTCTTTGTGACTTGTATATTTCATAGTATGTACTTTGAACATTGTATTAGAGTATCATGAAAAGAGTGTATAAGTGTGGACATTATGTATTTTATTTCAGCAATTTAAATTATGCGGACTTTTAGTTCTTTATTGTTAATTGCAAACTTCATGTATGTTAAATGGGATGATGAATGAATGAGACAGTTGTCTCTTACTTCCGCTACTCTGTTGTATATTCGCGTGTATCTCAGCTGTATGTATTGTTTGGGTAATGTCCCACTGTGAGGACTCTCGCTATACCGACGTGGGTTGGTATAACCGTACCGGTATAATGAGGGCCGTCATATATCTCGTCTATTCATCTAGTGCTCTCATCTATTAATTGGTACTCTATATTGGTCATGACTGATTGTCTAAAGATAAACAATATACCAATGCCTAGCAATATGTAAAGGGCCTGATCTGGTCCTGGGATGTGCGCCCGAAAGTGCTAGTGCCCATGGGAGTTAAATGATCAGAGTGTTTGGCATTACACTCGAGTGCTACTATCTCGACTATCTAAATGACAATAAAAAAGTGATATTCTCTCGTTGTCTATTGACAAAAAGTGCTATGCTATACTCGTCGTGCTATTGCTATACTTTGTGCTATTTGTGCTTTAGCCATCTTGCTATTTGTGCTATACTCGACTCTCGTGCTATATTTGGTAAGTTGTGCTACTTCGTTCACATGCTATCCTGCTATCTTATACTTGACTCTCTCACTCTATCATTGGTTACTCTGCCTCTAAATGCATTAACTATTTAAAGCCTGCTTGACTTTTGAGATAGAAGTCCTACTGGGCGTTATCGCTCACCCTGCATTATTTGTCGTTGTGATCTCAGGTGAGACCGAGGATGAACTTACACTCAAGAGGACGGGAACGACCAGGAGTGATGTCAAGAGTACCCTAGTGTCCTAGTGCTATGAAAGAGTCTTAGTTTAGTCTTTTACTTTATTTCAATGTAATTGGGCCCTATAGATGGCTCTGATATTAGTGGTTGTAAGTAGACATTTGGAAAGTTATTAATGAGAAGAATTTGCTTAGTATTATTCATTGTGCAATGGTTTGATGTCTAGTACTTGCTCTGTACCCGTTTACTTGCAACTGCTTCACGTTTCGGTATTCCACGTCGGGGCGTGACAGTCCACCCCTCACTAAACCAATGAGGCTTCCCTATAAGATCAAATGTGTGAGACTCTCACGCAGCCGCTAATTCACAGCTTCTTCACAACTGCTGATACATAGCTAAACAATCTGTTGATTCACAGCTTCAAGATTTAACCCAAATCTCAAGATCCAAACACAGTAAGTGTAGGATCACCTTCGTCTACTACAATCGAAGTAGACAACCAATCAGAGTAATGTCATGAAGAAAATAAGAAAAGACAAAATATGCAGGAGTCTGAAGAAGTTCAGAAATCATCAAACGCTTTGCTCTGGAATTAGATCTAGTCAGAACACTCCTTGAGCTCCAATTTCGACTTCTTCAAGCTTGAGTTTGTTGAATCCATCTTCTAGTTGCAGCACACGGATCAATTGCCTCTGAATCTGTGATGAATTCCGAATCCTCTGGTCCAGTTGATCAGCAGCAGGTCCTCATATTAAAAGAAGGCTTGATCCACCGACTCCTTCTCTTGATCAAATCATTGTACCGAAGTCGCCTGCTCTTCCTGAACTCAAATTTCTGCTCTCTGCACTTTTTGCGCTCTCAGATCACTTCAGTTTTTCTCCTGTGCGCGATACCAAACTGTAGAGGATGACTCGCCTCTTTTGATCTGATACGCAGAATCTTTTCAGTGGGCCCCTCAATAGAATCCCAAAAACTTGGAAGATCCTTTACCGCCAGAAGGTGGTATCTTCGAGAACCATGTGACGTGTATCTGAAGTCCCAATCATTGGCTAGGATCACGTGCTCATCACTTATGTGCTGGCAGATTCTCTGCATCTCTGAAGGATAAGGGTCATGGAGTCGACGCACCCAGATTGTAGATTCGACCCATAACCCTAAAACGTAATAAGAATCACTGTAAGATCTTTAATAGAGTCGACTCTATGCCTTCCAGAGTCGACCTCATCCAAATGACTGAGATTCTGACTAACAGACTGTGATGTATTGTCGACCTTACAGCTTCGTAGCGTCGACCTTATCTGCTGATAGAGTCGACCTGGCCTTCCTTTAAAGTCGACCTAAGAACTGGTAGAGTCGACCTCATCTGGAAATAGAGTCCACCTCAGCCAGCACTTCTCTTCACAAGGCTTACTAGAAAATTGACTAGTGTCGACCTGATCCAATCTGGTGTCGACCTTATCTGATCTCCTCCCTTCAGCGCTCTGTATAGAGTCAACCTAATGAACAAATACTGAACCTTAATAACTTCTCCGATGATACACATGAGTTGACTTTATCTTTCTAAATGTTCCTATGATACAAATAAAATTGTGTTAGACATCTATGGCATTTTTACTTGATTATGACATCATCAAATCCAGGGACACAACAGGACATCATCCCTAGATGCTCAGTCATATTCTGACGGGGATCCTTTCGGAGGGTCTCAAATTTTAAAACTAGAGCCCTTACCTCGTGGTAGAGGTTCCTCCAAAAGTAAACTTCATCTGATCCCACATTTCCTTGGCAGTCTTACACTTATCAAACTCGCCAATCAGATCATCTTTCATGCTGCTTAATAGTGTAAAGCGCGTTCTACGATCTTTGTTGAACCATGACTTGTAGGCCTCTTGATCTCTACGGTGTGAGCAGTGTTGCCTTCTTCGGGCAGGGTCATGGTGGTAGTTATGTGATCAAGTAACTCTTTCTCATTCAAGAGATATTGGATCTTTCGATGCCAAATGTCATAGTTAATGCCATCTAATTTATCCCCTTTCATTAAGTCAGCAATAACATTCTTGGTGGTCATCGTTGAATCACTACATTAAAATAATAATGAGAAGGCTAAGTGACAATTCTACATATCAACCTAGATCCAGAATCTACACTATAATATTAAACATTCTTCATATAATAAGATCGAAAGTAGACTTAGAGTCCTACCGTCATCTCATTTATATAAGAATATTCAATATTATTAGAGTAATTTGATCAAATAATTTAAAGGGAGAGGAACTAACATCTCTCGATCAATAAGCATGTATATACTAAACATGAATATTCAAATAAAGAATTAACAACAACTAATCATGTTCAAAAAATATTCTAATAATTTTGAACAACAACTAATCATGCATGTTCAAAAAACCCTTTTAATAAAGGATTCAACACATTATTTTAAACGATCGGATCATACATAGATTGCTTGAATAAAAAGTGCATGAATAACTTATAAGATCAAACTAACTAATACAATTTATTACATGGACTTAAATAAGACAATCTCATAATTATGAAACTCATAATGATTCGAAGGAACAATAAAATCATGTTTAAAATGGCGATAACATCATAATAGCAAAAGCCATTGTATGGAGGTGGGCCGGAGTCATAGCACGGCGTCGGGGAACATGCCGCATGTGACGTCGAACTCATCGTACCGCCATAGCCATTATTGTGGCGATGGACTGGGATACCATTCCCTACCGGTCCACGTCCAATAATGTGGCTAAGTCGGGCTCGACCACGGGGTCCTCTCGGCAACACCACATTCGTGCGACATCTTGCAAGGAGGTCAAGATCACGACGCCGATGGGCCGACGCTCGCATGCGGGCCTGTTCCACCAGAAAAGTGCGTCTGGGTACACTATGTCGGACACCACGAAGTTGGCACGCAAGAAGGACGTGCATGGGTGGACTAGTACCCATGCACCCTTGTCCACTAGTACCCCCGCGTTCAGCCAAGCCAGCAAGCCCGCAAAGCGCCATGCCTTCACCCTTGCGAACCGCCATGCCTGCATGCATGGGACCACCGCTGCATACACCAACCACGGCCTACATGGCCGTGAGGACGCCCGTGCCCACCTCCGCATGCACCTGGGCCACGGTTGCCTCTGCGCTTGCCTGGGCTGCGGACCTCTCCGTGTGTCACTGGGCCACAGACGCCACCACACCCGTGTGCACGGTGTGCATGGCCGCCGCCATGGACGTGGCCGTGGACTGCATGGCCTGCATGGGTGCGGTTGGTACGGCCTACATGTCCGCGTACGCCGCTGACCGCGCGGGCTGCGTGGCCGCGGTGCGCGCCTCCACGCCAGCCTACCTAGCCACGTGGACCACGGCCTGCTGCCAGGCCACGGATGCCATCGTAGGCGCCTGGGACACGGTCCGTGCCTCCGTGCTAGCCCACGTGGCCGCAGACTACGTCGCTCATAGGCCCGCGGTCAACATCGCCCGGAGGCTCGCGAGCAGCTCCTCCGCCTCACTCACGAGCAGCCCTTCCGCCATGCCTGCCTGTACAACCTGCCATGCCCACCCCCATGCCCATCTGCATGGCTGCGCGGCCTGCATGGCTAGGAACCATGTCACCTTCATGGCCGTGATCCGCCTGCATGCGTGGGCGTGGTGGCGATGGTTCTCCAGTGTTGTGCACTCCAGGTGTTCCGCCGGATCACCCTCCTAAATGGCGCGAAGAAACATCGCCCGGACGTGGCGAATGAGAAGCGTGCAGTGCTACAACATAATCCCTTGCAGTCATCAGTCGCCGAAATCCAACTAGTGCCACAGATTCTTGCGTAGGTGACGGGTCGCTACAACCACACTATTCCATCATCGTCGTGGAGATCTCCGTCGGTTCAAAATCGTCTTCGTCCATTGTAGCAAGCTCTTGCGCATGGAGATCATCCGACGACATCTGGGGAGAGGAATGTTGATGCTCTGATACCAATGTTTGTTCTTAATCAGGGTGTGTACCTTGTCATTGTGGAAACTCGTAGGATTGAGAAGAAGGCTACAAAAGTCTTCTTCATTGTTTCCTCGCTCCAAACGCCTTCGGGATCCGATGGTGATATCTCGTGTGAGAAGTCTAACACAATGGTGAGAGAGAGAGAGAGAGACTTGCATAGGGTGCACATTAAAAAGGAGGAAAACCCTTGTTGCATGCGCATGGGAGAGGAAGAACAACTTCCCACCACTTCGTTGGTTTCTCCCAGGGGAAATATTAAAAGAGTCCATAGGACTCAGGGAACAACCATATAGGCGGTTATCTTCCTCCAAAGGTTGCCAAGCAACCTTTGGTGCCCTACGTGGGCACTAACCTCCACCGGTTAACAATAATGATGTGAGGAACAACTTTGATGAAGACCTCTTTAGCAGATGAGACCTCGTTTGTGCTGTAGAACCTATGATAATCCCGCTAGTCTGGGAGGATATGAGAGAGAAAGCCAAGAATAATCCATTGTATCTTTGCACACAAGCCACCTAATCAAGTGCTTCTAGTTCGAGGATGAAGATGATGTAGAGTAGAACAACTTTGATGAAGAGATCTGAGTGAGTAGAGAGGCCGGATCGGGCTGTAGATGGTGAGATATCCCTATTGCTCTTGAAGGATATGAGAGAGAAATGGAAGAGAGAAAGATGAAATCCCAAGAACTTCTTCTCCTCGGGATTTGGGATATGCTCGATGAGAAGAGTCTCTATAGGTCTATTTACATGGTGGTATCCTTCCTCCTTGTTTTAGAGCTCTAACGCATGTAGTTATAGAGAGAGAGGTCTAAACCTGAGTTAGAAAGAGAATCCCATTTTATCTTGAACTTGAGAGCTAAATTCAACTTTGAATGAGTTCTAGAGGTTATAGAAGATAAGTATGACATGTTTGGACCGTATTCCAACTCTAAGAACCCTTGGATAGGCTTTGGGATTGAAGAATAGTCAAAACCAACTCAAAAATGGACCTACATGCATGAACATGAACGTGCCCTATCGCGTCACTGCATTCAAACGCGGATGCCTTGCAGCCCGCGTTCATGTTCTCTCTCTACACAGGATCCACGATTTTGATCATATCTCCCTTCACAGATGTCGGATTGATGTGGATTCTAAACTCGAAGGTCTATACAAAGGTACTATGATAGTCAATTTGAGTAAGAAATGAGGCATTATAGGCCTTGGAACTGAAGGATATTCTAAAGGTGGGGTAGACTCCATAGTTTTGAAGTTTTGAGTGAATTTTGCTATGAGCTTGAGATTAAGCTTAAAATTAAGGGTAAATAAGTTCATGATGGGCCAAAGAAAGACTCCAAAGTGATAGACAACTTGGAGCATTAACGATGTGAACAAGAAAATGACTCGACTGATAAGTCAAAAATGGGTGTCTACACTTAGCTCATACAATATCCCATTACGAATACATAGTAAATGGAGAAGTTCATTACATGAAAATAATTGCATGCTTGAATATAAATCATTACATAAAAACATAATCCAAGGTAAGACTGTAAATTTTAGATCAATGCAGGGGAACAATGTTTGCATTCTAATTGTAGTTTCAAAATAGTTTAATTTTAACTATCAACAGATAGCTTATAAAATCTGAACTCTTTTACAGAGTTGGATAATATTAGATACTTACAATGTCACTGTTTAATGATAGCTAAAAGTACCATTCAACAATTACACTTTTAATTATCATTAAGTAATGACATTTTAAGTATCTAATAAAAGCTGGCGATGAAGATGCAGAGGTTGGGGGAAATATCATTAAATTCAAACATATACTATAAAACCTAATGATGAAGATGCAATGATCATCAATGTGGATTGAAGCCGTGAAGTGGATGCCCTCAATGTTGAGATATGATGTGGGGTGTCGATAGTGGTGTGCCATGGGGGCAAGCTGTCTATCCCAAACATACCAGTGAACGAATAATTGAGACGTGAACAGTCAACAAATAAGCCTCTAACTAGTAATCACATATAACACAAATAATTTGAACATTCATAATCCCAACTCTTCATTTCATTTCAATAATCGAAACTAGTACATAACCAACTTTAAGATTTGAACTACAGTCTAAGCCTCAATAAATGGAAAATTACATATTTTTCTCACTCTTTACCACCTACTACATCAATCTAACTCTTAAAATAAAGTAATAGTTCCTCTAGGGTCGAACCATACTCTTCACTCAGATACATTCCCTTCGTTAGCCTGGTTCTCCTCTTCAACATCGGTGTTACAATGTTAAGAAAGTAGGTAATGAGTGCACTCACCTAGTAGGATTTACATCTCTCAGAAGGTATAAGTGATTATCATTTAAGAACTAGACAGGCACGAGTAAAGCAAGATGTACTAATATGCATGATAAATTCAGTAAAAAGATAACTCGCAAGAGAATCATGGTAACAACAGTATGATCATGTGAGCAAAAGTACCTAAGTATTGAGATATAAGCATGAGTGGGAGTAGTAAGAACGATCAAGAGAGCAATAGTTTACAAGAACGCAAGATGGCCATATTGAGTAAGCAAGCAACAGTAACGAGTAAGAACTTTTAACATGTAACAATAATCAGTCACTAGTATATGTACACTAAGGATCTATGCCACCTTGAAATGCACACCATGAACATGTAATGTGGTTATGTATCTAGCATTCACACAAGCAAATACTGATGAGGGTCCTTGTAATCATGACATGATGAGGTGTTCCTGTAATCATGATACTTGACGAGGTGTCCCTTGTCATGATAACTTGACGAGGTCTCCTGCGAGGTATCCCTTGTCATCATGACAAGATGATGTGTCCCTGCTAAGGTGTCCCTTGTCATGATAACTTGACGAGGTGTCCCTGTCATCATGACATGATGAGGTGTCCCTGCTTAGGTGTCCCATAGGCTCTATATATAGAAGGGGTTCTCCTTAAAGTTCAGAGGCTAGATCTTGAGAGGAGAAGCCACCTTCTTCATCCTCCTCCCCATCTCTCCTCTAGTGCTCTCCCTAGGCAAGAGGAGAAACTAGGAGGGCTTCCCCCTCTAGTTGTTGTTGATACTTGCTATTGTTGGTCGTTGTGTGGCATTGCACGACGTGGAGGAGAGGCACCACTAGCGAAGGAGGAGTCATCGTCATCGCCGATCATCCACTATGTTGATACCGCTAGAGGAGTCTCGCGAGAGCTCCTTTAACCCAAGGACTAGTTCTGCGCTTCAGTGGATATACGATCTCCCCTAGGTGAGATGGTCTCACACCTTGCTTGTATGTATGTTTACATGCACCGTACATCATAGCCCGATCAAGTACTTGGATGGAAATCAATTTTTGTTTTTTTTACTTCCACTACGCATGTGATGCCCTAGTCGATTTCCAACAGTGTATCAGAGCCAAGGTTAGGCAATGATGGTCGGGTTTTTGATATTTTGATCAATTCAAATCGTTTAAGAGTTATCCATGTATTAGATTAAGAGTTAATCTAATAGTTTTATTAGTTAAAGTGTTTAATTAATATATAGTAGCTTATATAATGCATGTGATGTGCATGTTGTGGGCGGATGATCATGGACCTATGTGTGATGCTTGTTGTGTGGATGGTGATTTATTGGGGTCTGCGAGCCCCCTTCTCTTTCTTATTAAAATCGTTGTGAATTTCTACCTTCCCCAATTCTGTAATTCCCCTTGATATGATCAAGGTTTCTTATTGATTAAATGTACATTTTTGGGCCTGTGTGCCTATAGTCATTGTAATTATTGTAATTATTTTGAAATCACTCTCAAAGCACGGCGAAGCGTGGAATTACCGATGGAGCTAATACTGAAGAGGAGGATGAACAACGTTCATGGGATGCACTGAGGAGTAGGGTTTAGTGATCAGTCTTTGGCTCAGGCTTGATCATGCTATAATTTGGTCCATGATCATCCGGTGTAGCTATTTATATATATGATTTATATTCATTTCCGCATTGATACCCCAAAAGTTCTTTCTTATATTGTGCATATGTCGTTACTGGTCGCATGAGTAGCGTGTGTATGCAATTGTGCATATTATCATTTCTATACTTCTCATTAGTTCATGCATGTATATATAGGATGTTAGGTGAGAATAGGCATAGTTACAATTTAAATTATCTAATGTGTATACAAAAAAAAAATCTGAGGCATAAAATAGTTAAGTAATATTGTGCATGTGATAGGTAAGTAATGCTATAGGCCATGTAAGTGCATGAGTGCTATTTTCGTACGGGTATAAATATAAATATAAGTGTGCATGCATTATCTAGCTATCAAAACTATATAATAAATCTATAACCTCATGCATATTATATGTGCTCATAGTAAGAAATTATTGTCATACATTTTGTAAATAATTATGAGTTTATTATGTACATGCATATACATATTTAATGGGCATGCAATTATTTAATTATTGATGTGCCTATTGCATTTATTATTTTATGCATGTTGTAAGTAACCTTGGTGTGTATAGGAATATATAAAAACTAATCTTGTTTAAATGATATTTATCTACTTTAAGCATGTTAAATATTTATGATGTGTAAAGTGCTTGAATGATAATGACAGGTAGAACTCACTAATAATGAACACATTTCATTATAATTCCTACGCAATGTATGTGACTATGTAATGTGAATGTGTATGTGCATATATGCATGTTATTGATGCATATTATCCTAATCATGATTAGTGTAAGTTGTATTTAATTAAATATCATGTAAGCATGTATTTTATGTGGTAAGGATATATGTAATTATTTTTATATATACTAATTGTTTAGATATATTTACGTATTTTTTGGGTTTGGCAGGGTCTTGACTGACTGCAGTGTGGTGGCGACCACATCCCTGGACGCCAACCCACAGTGGGCGGCCACCCCCTGGATGCCAACCCCTGTTGGCGGCCAGCCCCTTGACGTCAACTGTGCAGTTGACTACAACCGATGTTGACGTCTATATCATCCTGTGTAATGGTTCCAGATTTGTTAATGCTCGCATTATGGCCGGTCCAGTTTAGGAAACCCTTCCTAAACTATGGGTAACCTACCCTAGTGCGTACCGAATCTATCCAACTTTATAAAAAACCATTTTCTGGCCGCACAAAGCCCTTTTGGTCATTGTGAAACCCTAGTATTTTCTTGAGAAAAGCTAGACTTCCCAAGCTCAGATCCGACGACTGGAGGATTTTCTGGGAGATCTACGATGACTGGAGCGTAGTCTAACTATCAAGGAGGCATCCCCAACCCCGAGGAACGACCTACAACGACTGGAGAACCAGATCAAAGAGTTTCTGAGCACCCTCTGCTTGGCCGAGGAGGGCTTCAACAGCAAGATTTGATCTTCTAGGATTTTATTAGAGGCAAGTAACCTATGTACATCATCTCTATACATGTCCCCTAGATCTTAGATTTTTACGTATTTTTCCTCAGTCTTGGACCCTCCAATTTCCCCGTACATGTGAGTGTGACGGTGCAGATTGCTGTCTGGAAGTTGACGGCAACATCCCCTGCCGTCAAGTTCACCAGTTGACCGCAAGAGATGTCGCAGTTAACCCGTTGGTGGCCAGGACTGTGAGTTAAGTTCTTCAGTGTTCTGAAAAATGCTATTTGATCTTCTTTAATATATTTATTGATTTCTGGGTATGTTTCCATGCTATAACTTTTATGGGGTCAAGGGTGATCAGTAGGTCATGTCATGAGGTTTTCATGAATTTTCATGATTTATGCTAATTATTAAAATTCTGGAAATTGAATTATGATAATAAAATAACCATGTTAATCTGTGTGAAAAGGACAGTTGTGAGTTAGAGTTTGATGATTTTCTATAATGATATGTTTATCGTATATACGCATTGACACTGGCATATTAGACTATCTTACTAGGATTTCTTCTGCTTTGAGAAATTAGTGAGAAATGCACCTGTTTTTGGTTTAACTATTATAATTATATTTCTATTCATAAAATCTGAAAATTGATTACATGTTATGGTTGTTGTTCTTAACCTCTGATAAAAATTTCATGATGTTTTGATGACAGTAGGTATTTTTATGGTTTTAAATGTGAAAACAGCCATGTTGTGCATGTTAGAGTTAATTTTGTATAATTTAAGAGTTAGCAGCATGTATATCTTATCTTAAGTTATTTATCACTATTCTAGTAAGGTGAATTTTCTATAAATGGAAATGTGAATATTATGTAAGTGTTGTGAAATGGATGAAAAATTTGTGTATGAGCATGAGTAAAAGGTGATAAAATGATAAAGTGATTAATGAAATATTTAGCCATGTATGACATTGCTACCATAGGGTCTGAGAGTTGTACCATAGAAAAGTCCCTATGGAAGACTCAACGTTATGAGATAAATCCTAAGGGCATTAGGTAAAATTCTAGAGGTGGACAAGTACCGCTGGTTAGGGGGAGAGGGCTTCTCCAGTTCTGCGTAGTTACCTAGATTTGCCACCGCATTGCCTAGGTGACAAATATGTGAAAGTGAGTGCTAAGTGATAAGCGCTAAGTGCTAAAGTGATTGTTTTCCTCTACTTGGTAGTTAGGACTATGTGTCATGGAAACTTAAGAGTTTAAATTGAATATAGTGTAAAGTGATAATTGTGAATGTAAGAGTAAAGGAAATGGAAGGAGTGTGAATTGATATGAAAGGGAAAGTCAAAGATAATAAAAGTATATTTCATGTGAAAACCAATATTATTAATACATGTGTAATTACTTATGTCTTCATGTGTCACATCATAATTGTAATATCATGTTTAGTATTATGTGATATAGTTTAACCATCTCCATATGGTGGTGTGTTACGTGTGTATGAATATGTGTAGTAAATATGTAAAGAAACGCAATGTTGACAATTGAGTATGTAGAATTGACAAATGAATAAGATGGCATGAAAATACGTGTAAATCCATGTAATTAAGTTTAATTCATGTCAAAACAGCAAGCTAAATGAGATTTTGTTTTTGATAAACACACAAATAATGTCTAAGTTCCATGATAGAATTGCTATTCATTTAGTATGTAGTTTCATACTTAATTTGTAGATGATTGCCATCCGATTTGAATGTGTATTAAATCTTCATCCCATGTTTAATAAAGGTGATACCATGGTAAATTATTCATATTAAAACAGCAAATGAAATGTGTAAATAAATGAGAAAAGTGCATGTGAAAAATAAATAGAGATCATGTTAGGTGTTTATCTACGTTATGTATAATTGCATGTTCTAATTGGTAGAGCTGTTACACAATAAGAAAAAATGTTTAGATTAATATATCATATTACATGATAGGTGTTTAAGAGTGCATATTTCATGTCATGTATGTATTAATTGGATTTTGCTTAACTATGATAGAAAGATTAATATCATATTATGTAGTTTACTAGAAAAACATGTGCAAGTGTCATGAGTGTATGATAAATTGTACATTAAAACAGCAATTAGTTGTATGTTAACTGACGTGAATACATGAGAATTTGACCAAATACTATGCTAAAAGTATTCATCATCTTGTACATAACCTTGTATTTAAATTTGATTAAATTATGCAATGATATGATAAAGATTTGAACTATGTATCATAGAATATATAAAATGTGTAGAGAACTTGTGTAGATGTATGTTTTTTTTATGATTTTATATGAGCATGTGTTAATCTGGAATGTGTTTGGGAAACATAGGTGTTGTTAACCATAAAAAGCTTGTGCTATGTGAATTAACGTGATTAGTATGATAGCATGTGTTTTTCTTATTGTTGGTAGTTTAATGTGTATATGATATGTATATTTGATGTTTTAGATTACTTGCTAAGTCTTGTAAGACTCATACTTGCTTCGCGTACAGGTGTGACAGATTATCCAGTAGCTGAGGAGAGAGAATAGTGAAGATTGATACCGCATACAAGGAATAGCACTTGAGGAGATTTATTTTTGGTATTTGCTTAATGTATAGTTTGAATAATGTTATTCATATGACATGTATGGACAATTATGGACAATGTAATTCTTTCAAGTTGTAATAATGTGGACTCTAGTACTTTCTTTTACTATATAGACTGTGGAATGTGTGGTGATGATGGAATGAATAAAATATTTCTTTAATTCCGCTGCACTCTTTTTTATTCATTGACATATCAACCTTATCGTTTAGTGTTGGGTTACTATCCCACTGTGACGATGCTCTTTGTACCGATGGGGATTGGTATAATCATACCGGTATAAAGGGGGTCGTTACACCCACCTACTAGGTACATATTTGCATGCGATGTAAGTATATGCTAAATATATGTGTGGGACGTGTATTACTTAGCTATGAGACCACTCAAATAAAAAATAAAAACTCCCTTTGTTACTAATATATTAAGTCGGTAAGCATGAGGCACTAAGATTGACTCACGTGGTCTTCATCATTATAGAGTAGACGTCTTTTCTTGATATAGAATGGGTTGGCGGAGTCACCCGAGATCACCTATATTGGGATTTGATATCTGGCCTATGACATGGAGATGTCACCAGTGACTTAAGGACAGGGTATGCTTGGCCGAGTCCCTTGGGAGAGCATATCACTAAATCAAACTCATCTAGTAATGATGGTGTTGACTTAACCAACCTCATGTTGGTGGAGTCCCTCTGGGCCATGGTGATTGGAGGCCAAATTATGACGTGAATCACAAGAGTTGTGATTGACAAGAGTTTGCCTACCATTTGGGCTTGTATGGTTAGTCGTGTCCCTCGAGGTCATGCCAAGATGCCAATTGGATCCCGATCCCCACTACGACTTTGCTGGAAACTTCCAATTCACATGCTAGAGGGTGTCATGTGTCTTGTGAAAATATGGGATAAAATTAAGATAAAAGTCCATGTCTTAATTTTCTCTACGAATCCAAAAGTCGGCATGTTATTTATTATTGCTACATCTTTATTTTCAGAAAAACGTCACTTACAAACCCATTGTGTAGCATATTAGATGTCAATCGTCTCACTAGTCCTAACTATGTTGATTGGCTTCGGAACTTGACAATTGTTCTTACGGGAGAAATTGTGTATGTCCTTGATGAGAATGTGTCCGAGCCAATGGAAGGGGCTAGTGAGGAAGGTGGTTTCTCATTATAAGAAGTATAAGGACTCGGTTCTTGCTCAATGTTATATGTTAGCCTCCATGACTCCCAAGCTGCAAAGACAACATGAAAAGATGGATGTTCAATCCTATCATGCTACATCTCCGCACCTTGTTTGAGGAGCAAGGACGGACTCAAAGATATGAGATATCAAAGAGTCTGTTCAAGATGAGGAGGCAAAGGGGCATCGGTTCAGAACCCTATCTTGAAGATGATTGAGTGGATCGAGAAGCTCACAGGTCTAGGACTTGTCTTAGAGGATGACCTATGCATAGATCTCATACTTTAATCCCTTCTAGATTCCTTTTCACAGTTCATTATGAATTTCAATATGAACAAGATAGTGGAAACCCTACCTGAGCTCCTTAATATATTGAGGGAAGATGAGGGTTCCATCAAGAAGGAGAAGTCAATTCTCCATGTTGATGAGATCAACAAGAAGAGGAATGCATGGAAAACCCTTAGGAAGGGCAAAGGCAAAGGCAACAAATCTAGCAAGGCAAAGGTTGCCAAAAAGACCCGACCAAGGACAAAGGAAAGTGCTTCCATTGCGGCAAGGATGGGCATTGGAAGAGGAACTGCAAGGAATGCCTTGCAGAAAAGGCAAAACAGAAGCTTCAAGTATATTCATGATTGATCTCCATTTGTCAGAAAATTATGATAATGCATGGGTATTAGATACCTCATATGCATCTCATATATGCAATTCGTTGCAGATTCTGACAAAGTGTAGGAGACTGGCAAAGGGGGAGGTTGACTTAAGAATGGGGAACGACACAAAAGTTGTTGTTGTTGCTGTCGGAGAAGTCAACATGCTACTACCTCATGGAGCCGCACTTGTGTTGGATACATGTACTTTGTTCCTACTATCATAAAAAACATCATTTCCATTTCATGGTTGACTAAAAATGGATATAAGTTTTTTTTGAGAACAATGGTTGTTCACTAATTTTGGATGATGAGATCATTAGTAAAGGAACATTGTTCAATGATTTTTTTACATTAGATGTTGCTTCACATGTCATGAATGTTAGTACGTCTAAAAGAAAGAGATGATGTGAATGAGACCTACCTATGGCATTGTAGGCTAGGTCATATCTATGAGGGTAGAATTCAAAGGTTGTTAAATGATGGATATTTATTCATATGCAACCTGTGATCTTGCCTTCAAGGAAAATTGATCAACTCTTCATTTAGTGGAACTGGAGAGAGGGCTTCTGAGTTGCTAGAACTCATACATACTGATGTATGTGAACCTATGTCTATACAAGCCTGAGGCGGATATTCTTACTTCATTACATTCACTGATGACTTCTTGTCACGTCCCGAGAATTACGCAGTGGATATTAATTCAGAATAATTCGAGTCGATATCCCGAGATGTGGACAGTCAGCAAATAAGCCTCTAGCTAGCACGCACTAAATGTGTATCAACACAACATCAGAATAGGGCCCAAATGTTGAACTCAATTGAAAATGTATTCATATCTCATCTCATTGTATCACAGTGAACTAATACAACTCTTTACTATTGGATAATAGGACTATACTCAATAAAAGGAAAAGTACATTTATTCCTCACTTCCTACTACATTGTTCTAACACTCAAAGCAAATAACTATAACTAGACACAGTTGGAACGCTCATCACTCAGATGCATTCTCATCCTCAACTTGCTCCTCTTCTTGAATTTCATAATCACCTAGAATGCTTAAAAGTAGGGAATGAGCAAACTAGCTCAGTAGGATTTATATCTCAATGTGCGGACAATGATATAGTGATTACAATTTAGAACTAGGTAAGCACAATGACTGTCATGATATGCATGTACGAATAAAACTCATTAAAACATGATACATGAACAAGCTAGATAGAGTGATCATGATAGAGCAAGATCTAGAATGATATAACGAGCAAGATATATGAATAGAGATGCATATAACAAGCACGCAAGCTATCACTTTAAATATTTGCAATAAATGCAAGATGGCCATATCACGCAAGCAAGCACGCCGAGCACGATCATGTAACACTAATCAGGCACGAAGACACTATGTACACAAGGAAAGATCCCCTTGAAATACACACTAGGACATGTGTATGTGGATTTTCTATCTAGCATTCAACACGTAAGTACTTCCAGCACAGATGCAACGCCAATAATCATTATACCCCATTGTTAACAGTATATTTATGACTCTCCGTCATTGGGGCTAGACTGCAGCCCTTGGACACTCTCCGTGCCCGGTCAGCATCTCACTATTTTTAAATGTAGATACCCACAGTCATTAATGGCCAATGAGAGTTTCAAGATGTAAGCATGTGTAATGTCATGTTCATGATGGTAATGAGAACAAGTGAGTAAGGTGAACATGATTTCATGATAACAACAGTCAAGAGATAAATTTGGCAGCATAACGACACAATTTATACTTTAATTCACTATTTACATTAAATGGCTTAAGTCTAGATTTCAAATCACACTCATGGAACAAGAGAAGAAAGGAGGTGCAGGCTATCTTCAGGGAACTTCAATGGTACAACCAACTCGGTCTCCATGAGGGAATCGCGGAGTACGGAGAATTACGGAGGTCTTAGCGGAAAGGTCGCAAGTCTGCCAATACGGAATGACCGACAGAGAGCTTCCAATCCCCCATGAAAGGGTTGTCTAGATGTGCAAGTGTGTAGTGAGTACGTGTCTCAATCCACAATCCATCGGTTTCAAACTTACAGAAAACAATTAACATGATGGCATGAGATGTGCTATGCATTTAGCTATTCATGGGTTTGCACTATTTTAAGATAACAATTAGTCATTTAAGCAAGAAAGAATAGCAAGATATCAAATCACTAGTTAAATGATGATCACATCCTTAAAGAACAATTGGAATAGTCTTTACATTGTTATGTCTTTATCATGAGTTACTGCTTTTAGGCCGTTAGACAGACTGTACCATGCATCTTAATAATGTATCATGCAAGACTAACATTAAACACTGTAAAAACAGGTCTCGGGTAGCCTTGAAATACGCGTCTGACACAGTGGACGCATTTCCTAACGATGGTACAGTCAATACCCAACTTACTATGAAAGGCTAAATCGCATCCACCTATGTGGTCGCATTTTACATGGAATCGCGTCGGATGAAAATTCATTTAAAATAGAAATATAAAAATCTCTGGAATTCTTGTGCGGAAAACCAGCTGAATCGTGGCAGCATTACTCGTAGCATTTCAGGGGTCTTCTGATAGGTCAATGGCCCACAGTTTGTGGCACGGACACGCCCAAATCACGTCGCCATGGGCGGACGCATTTAAGGTAATTGCAGTGGTAGAAGCCGACGCGATACCAGCCCCATGAATGCATCGTCTGGACTGGACGCGATTCAACCTTCAACCCGAAAATGCCGAAAACGCAGAACATAGGTGCTCGATCCATGCAACGCTTATAACTCTATTCTAGGGCTTTTAGGATGATAGTGTCAACATGAAACTTGTTAGGAACATGGAATAGGAGTAAACTATGATTTAGATTTATTTAAAATGGCCTCGGATGCGTGAGAAATTGAAATGAACATAAAAATTCCCAACATGCGCGACTCTGACAAAATGCTATAACTCAGGTGTACTCAATGAAATTTGATGAAACCACTTGGACATGAAGTAGACTCAATGCTCTACACATTGGTAATGATTTTTAAGATTTAGCTCGAGATCACCTACCTTCTGGGTTGAAGAAATCTCATTCTCCAGAAACCTTCGTTCAGATCACTTGTTGGAGAACGCTTAATACACCTGGCCTACTGCATGAAAATTAGGTATTCCATGCGATTAGGAACTAGACTCTTACCCTCTTCCAGGGGTATAAGTCTTGCACAGTGTGGTTGGGGTTTGGCCTACCTTTGGTCGACTCCAAGAGGACTGTCTGTGCAGATCGAAGCAGTCGTAATAGTGAAGAAGAAGAGTTGGTGGGGTGGTCGATCTCCTGCTCCCCAGCCGCCAAGAACTCCTCCACCGACCCCAGCAAGATGTAAAACTTGTCCCCTAGGGTTTTGTGAGAGTATTATCCATCTAGTTTTTTAGATGTCCCATTGCAACGAGGGAGGAAAGGTTGCAGTTTTAGCATATCCCCTTCCATGTTTTGAAAATTTCTCACCCCATTAGAGTCTCTTGGCCATAAGAACCCCCAAGGATGTCTAGACACGAATTTGGGTTGCCAAGAAGTCTAATTGTATCCAATTTTTACCCTAATTACCTCCTTCCATTTTCAGCTCAATTAGGGTTGCGAATTTCTATGTACTTTCTTGCTTCATTTTATCTTGGCCAAATGAGATCCATTGGCCCCAATTCAATAACGGGTCATCAATATATAATGTTAGCAGTCTCTCCAACATGTTTGTTTAATTTATGATCGGGTATATTTTCGTGTTAACGGTTTTCCGACCTTGTTTTCCTAATTTGGATAATTGATCACCGTGTGATGTACACTTGGCCAATCGATTTTTTGTTGCACAAATTTTTTCATGGAACATTTAGGAATAATATTTGGCTTTGATTTATAATTTTCACAGAATTTTCCGATGTGTTCTTGCATGTACGTAGTGGTACGTATGTTTTAAATACTTCGATATTATGAAATCACTTATTTCCATTTATTCAAATTTTTATTTAATAATTTCCGGGGTGCTACACCCTCCCCCACTTAAGAGAATTTGGTCCCCAAATTCATAGATAGAATTTTGTACTAGTGAGGTGTACTTACTTGTGAATAGCTCCGGATATCTCTTGCGCATTGTTTCCCTAGTTTCCCACGTCTCGTCTTCATCTGTGTGGTGATTCCATCTAACCCTTACAGTGGGATAACTTGTTCCTTAGTTGGCGCAGTTCCCAGTCCACGATCTTAATTGGCCTCTCTTAGTATGTTCCGTCTTTGTTGAACTCCAGAAGTTCATATTCTATGACATGATACGGATCTCGTACATATTTCTTCAACATGGATATGTGGAACACATTTGTGTATTCCATCCATTTGTGGTGGTAATGCCAGACAGTATGCAACCTCACCGATTCTTTCAAGGATTTCGAAAGGCCCCGACGAACCTTGGTGACAACTTGCCTTTAATGCTAACTGCCTGATCCCATAGCCTGGAGACACCTTTAAGAATACATGATCACCAACCTGAAACTCCAGGTCTCTCCTTCTATTGTCTGCATATGCCTTTTGTCTTTGTTGCACCACAGCCATTCTTTCTTTGATAAGCTTCACCTTCTCTGTGGTTTCCCTTTCATCTCTGGTCCTAGTATTTATTTTTTTCCAACTTCATACCAGCATATTGGAGATCGGCAACTCCTGCCATATAGTGCTTCGAATGGTGCCATTTGAATGCTAGCTTGATAGCTATTGTTGTGGGTGAACTCCACAAGAGGTAAGTGTTCATGCCGCTACCTCCAAATCTAGGACACAGGCTCTGAGCATATCCTCAATTACCTGATTGGTTCTCTCCGTCTGACAATCAATTTGTGGATGGAAAGCCGTGCTAAAGTTCAGTTTAGATCCCAAGGAATAGTGCAGTCCTTTTCAAAAGTGGGATGTAACCTAGGGTCTCTATCGGACATGATAGACATCGGTACTCCATGTAATCTGACTATTTACTTCACATACAATGCAGCAAGAACATCTATTGTCACGCCCCGACGCGGAATATCAGAATGCGAGGCAGTTGCAAATAAACGGGTACAGAGCGAGTACAAGACATCAAACCATTGCACATGAATAATACTAAAGAAAATTCTTCTCATTAATAATTTCCAATGTCTAGTTACAACCACTAATATCAGAGCCAATCTATAGGGCCCAATTACATCGGATAAAGCAAAAGACAAAACTCAAACTTCTAACATAACTACTATTACTCTAACATAGCACTAAGACACTAGGGTGCTCATAACATCACTCCTGGTCATTCTCACCTCTTGAGTGTATGGGTCACCCTCGGTCTCACCTGAGAACCAACGATAAATACACAGGGTGAGCGATAATGCTTAGTAGGACTTAAATCTCAATAGTCAAGCGGCTTTAAATGATTATGTATTAAAAGACAGAGTAACTAATGATAGAGTGAGAGAGTCAAGTAAAAGATAGCATGATAGCACGTGAATGAAATAACACAACTTTTCAAATATAGCACAAGTGTCGAGTATAGCACAAAATAGAAAGATGGCCATAGCACAATAGCACAAGTACATCATAGCACAACGAGTATACACCTTGTTTGTCATGTAGACAATGAGAGATATAGCAATTTTGATTGTCATTTAGATAGTCGAGATAGATAGCACTCGATTGTAATGCCAAACACTCTGATCATTTAACTCCCATGGGCACTAGCACTTTCGGGCGCACATCCCAGGACCAGATCAGGCCCTTTATATATTGCCAGGCATTGGTTATATTGTTTATCTTTAGACAATCAGTCAATGGCCAATATAGAGTAGAGTACCAAGAAATAGATGAGAGCACTAGATGAATAGACGAGATAGTAGAGTGAACATGAATAGACGAGCGAGTGAGTGTAGATGAGAACTAGTGGTCATTGCACATGAAACGTCGAGTAACAGCAATAGTACAGTTGCACAACACGCACGTTTGGTGTTGGTAGTCAGTGGAATACACAACCCTTCCACTGGCCTTGTTATGCATAGGTCCAGAGGTCCGGCGTGTTTCTAGACAAGAGCCAACTTCTAATAGCCGTTTGGATCATGTTGATCCCTAAAGGGTATCATGAGTGTTAGGGTACAACCAGCTCGTCGACCATGTGGGAATCCATGGAGAGAGGAGACTTATGGAGGCCTTGAACAAGGATTCACTAGTCCGGTAGAAGGAGTATCCGATGGAGAGTTCGTCCAAGTCAAGAGAGAGTGTGTATATAGAAACAAGTGCTCGATGTTCTAGAGGAATTCTAGAACAATGGAGCATCGATAACAGTATTCCCAAAACATCGTGAGAAAATGTAGACAAGTCTTATTTAAAGTAAGGCAATTTAATACATAAATTACCAGATGTATTATGATATATTTACATGCCAAGTTAGGCCATATTTAGATGGTTCAAAGTGTGTGCAGTGTTATGAAAAATCATGGACAAGATAGATCATGTGATTATCTTGAATTAATTAAAATATATTCAATAATTACAACTTCATTTTTCTAAGTACAAGACAGTTAATAAGACATGAGGTGACTGTATAACCATAAAACTTGCAAAAAGGTGGGTTTTCATGCAAAAAGCTGAGATCGCGACGGACCCTTGTGGGGGTTGCAATAGGGTCAGAAGAGATCGCGACAGGGTCTTATACAGAACGCGACGGCCTTGTCAGTTTGGGCAGCAGATCGCGATGGGGTCGCTTGAGGTCGCGACGGCCTCGTCAGAGCGGGCAGGCAGATCGCGACAGGGTATCCTATCGCGATCAGATTGTGACGGGGGATACTATCATGACGGCCCTGAGAACGCGGCCTATCGGGGCGTCGCATTCTCAGGTCCTGCGCCTAAGTTCGATAGGGAAAGGGCAGAGCCTCGGATTGCGGGCCAACATCTAATCTTTTGACACAGGTCATTCATAAAATCATAACTAATTGTACAGTTGATGAAAAATCATGAAACAAATTAAACGACTCTAGACATGCAAGGGTACTTCTAGTAAATTGGAATTTGAAAACAAACCTGGTTTCAGTATGGTTTAATCATGATACTTTACGAAGAACATGGAACAGTACACAGTTAGGATATAAAGAATTAATTCACGATGTAGGGTGGATGAAATTAGGGCTTTCAGAGGCAAAAGATGCCTAACATGCAACAGTTCCTCCAATAAAAATCTCGCGGCATGGGGTTGAGTATACAAGAGAACAAGATTTAAGATGAAGGGTCGGGTTCATGCTAGTTACAGAACATGAAAATTCAAGAAGAAATTATAGGCTCGATGGAAAAATATGAGATCAGAGGGCTTTTGATCCTGATGATGGATCAACCTACAAATGAAGTTTTATGATTTTAGCTTGTGAGAATTCTACCATTGATCGTTTTCCTCTTCTAGGGTTAGAACTTAAAGAACGGGGTTGAGTGCTTTGAGAAGTTCTTCTACCCACGAATTCTCCTCTTCCTTGGCCTCTCTCTCCTGTCCAGAAACCCTTGGCAACGAGCTAGGCCGCCATGGAGCTTAAGAGAGTATTTTATGTCTCTTGGGTTTCTATTTCCTAATAGGACTCTAATTACTATTAAATTTTGGGATTTCCTATTTCTCTCCTCTTTCTAAGCATGCCAACTCTAATTTGGTTAGGTTGGGCCCAATTTCGTGGCCAACCTACTAGGGTAGGTTTAGGAATCCAAATTCAACCTAAACTTCTTATTTAATCCATTAGATACCTCTTTTCTATTTAGTAATTAAGTTACGAATTTAAGGTATTTTCCTATTAATCCCTTTTAAAAATCCTTATTTTGGCCCATAATTTCTAATGGGTCCATTTAACAAAGCTCATTACTTCTTTTTATTTAATGGGTTTTTTTTAATTCTCTTTTATTGATTTTCTAATTACTTTTATTTTTTTTTTATTAAATTTTTATTTTCAAAAATCCAGGTTGCTACATCCTCCCCTCTTAAAAAGAATTTGGTCCCTAAATTCATATGATCATCTAAGAGAAATGTCTTACCGAAAAGATCAGGTAGTTCCGTCTGATGGTTCCTTCCGGTTCCCATGTGGCTTCTTCCACGGAATGGGATGTTCTTGAGCTATTGTACCTTCCGTTCTAGTATCTTGACTGGCTTCTCTTCATATGTCACATCCTTGTTCAATACTAGCTTCTCGTGGCGAATGATGTGTGTAGGATCATATACATATTTTCTTAGCATGGAGACATGGAACACATTGCGTACGCATGCCAAATCCGGTGGTAACGTCAGTCGGTATGCAACCTCACCAACCTTTCGAGTACTTCAAAAGGACCGATGAATCTGGAACTGAGCTTTCCTTTCACACCAAATCTTTGGATGCCATGAGTAGGTGACACCTTTAAAATACATGATCACCGACTTGGATTCTAAGTCTCGCCTTCTTTGTCGGCATAGCTCTTTTGTCTAGACTGGCAGTCTTAAGCCGGTCTCTAATCACCTGAATGTCCTTTGTTGTTCGTTGTAACATATCGGGCCTAGCCATTACTGTTCTCCCACTCATTCCAGCATTCAGGAGATCTACAATTCTTCCGTAGAGTGCTTCGAACGGTGCCATCTTAATACTCACCTGGTAACTGTTGTTATAGGCGAACTCAATAAGGGATAGGTGCTCGTTCCAATATCCTTGAAAGTCTATAGTACAAGCTCTCAACATGTCTTCCACTATTTGGTTGATTCTTTCAGTTTGCCCATCAGTTTGTGGATGAAAGGGGTACTAAAATTGAGCTTAGTACCAAGTGCACCTTGCAGTCCCTTCCAGAAGTGAGATGTAAACCTCAGATCTCGATCCGACACAATAGATGATGGAACGCCATGTAGTCTTACAATCTCTTTGACATATAAGGCAGCTAGTACCTCCACTGACCACTTACTCTTTATAGGCAGAAAGTGGGCGGATTTGGTTAGTCAGTCCACAATGACCCATATGGCGTTGAGTCCACCACGAGTCTTGGGTAAACCCATGATGAAGTCCATGCCAATGCTTTCCCATTTCCATTCCGGAATATCTAGCGGTCTGAGTACACCAGTAGGCGCAGGTGTTCCACTTTTACTTGTTGGCAAGTAAGCAGTGAGCAGCATGCTCGGCTACCTCTCTCTTCATGTTGGCCACCAAAATGTTCTTTTCATGTCTTGATACATTTTGGTACCTCCAGGATGAATAGTGTACTTTGTCTTGTGAGCTTCATCCATTAATCTTCCTTCAGTTCTTCATTGTCGGGGACGCATGTCCTTCCTTGAATACTAGCCTTCCATCTTCGGTCATAGCAAAGTCTGGTCTTTCGGCTAAGGTTTCCTTGATGCGAACCAAGAATGGATCTCTATCTTGTTGAGCTTTTCTCTTCCAGCAAGTCGATTGAATCTTGATATTAGCAACCAAGACTCGATCATCCCTATGTTCGATATTTAAGTCTAACCTTGCGAATTGTTCTAGTAGTTGCATCTCACCAAGGACTAGACTTGAAATAAATGCCATCGCTTTCTACTAGAGCATCAGCCACGGCATTTCCCTTGCCTGGATGGTATTGGATGTTGAAGTCGAAATCTTTTAGGTATTCTAGCCATCTTCTCTGTCTCATGTTGAGTTCCTTCGGGAGAATAAGTACTTCAGACTTTTATGGTCTGAGTAGACAGTGAACTTTTCACCATATAAGTAATGTCTCCAGATCTTCAAGGCGAAGACCACGGCAGCCACTCAGATCATACAGGGTAGTTGACTTCATGATTTTCAGTTGTCGGAAGAGTAGGCGATGACTTTCTCCTTTTACATCAATACACGCCCTAGCCCAATTCACGAGGCATCGGTGTAGACAGAGAACCTTCTCTCTCTATTGGCAGAGCGAGAACAAGTGCTGAGGTAAGGCAATCTTTAAGAGTTTAGAAACTTTTCTCACACTCTTCACTCCAGGAGTATGGATTCTCCTTTCGTGTCAGTCGTGTGAGAGGAACAGCAATCTTAGAGAAGTCCTTGATGAACCGCCTGTAGTAGCCAGCCAGTCCTAAGAAGCTTCTGATTTCGGTGATGTTGGTTTGTCTCTCCCAATTGAGTACAGCTTTGACTTTGAGGGATCAACGAAGATGCCGTCCTTTGAGATGACATGGCCCAAGAAGGACACTTCTTCGAGCCAAAATTCACACTTGCTAAGATTTGCGTATAGTTTTGTTGTCTCGCAAGACTTGCAGTGCAATCTTCAGGTGTCCATCATGCTCTTCTTGGTCTTTGAATATATGAGATATTGTCAATGAAGACGACCACAACTTGTCAAGGTATGGCCGATATATGCTGTTCATGAGTTGCATAAAAGGCTACAGGAGCATTGGTTAGACCAAAAGGCATAACGATGAATTCATAATGTCCATACCTGCTCCTAAAAGTTGTTTTGAAGATATTGTCATCCTTGATGCTCATTTGGTGATAGCCAGATCGAAGGACGATCTTGGAGAAATATGAGCTCTGGATATCTGGTCAAATAGTTCATCGACCTTGGGCAATGGGTACTTGTTCTTGATGGTGAGTTGATTGAGTTGATGATAGTCGATGCATAGCCTCATCGATCCATCTTTCTTTCTGACGAATAGCACTGTGCTCCCCATGGGGAAGTACTTGATCTGATGAACCCCTTTTCTAATAGCTCCATTAGTTGTGCCTTCAGTTCTTTGAGCTCGGCAGGTGACATCCGGTACGGTTGACGCGATACTGAGGGCTCCAGGGATCAATTCATGGTGAAGTTGACATCTCGTTCCTGGGGAATCCCTGGCAGATCTTCAGAAAACACATCGTGGTAATCCTGGACTATGTGGATGTCTTCTATATTAGAACCCTTCTTTTCCACAACTACGGCTGCTAGGAAAGCAATGCAACCTTTCCTTATCAATTGTGGGCTTTTATGGCGGAGATTAGAGACATCCGTCTCTTATGTCTAATCCCAGATAATACCAATTTAGGAAAGTCACTAAAGGTAACCTTCCCTTTCTTACAGTCACACTTGCCCCATAAGTGGACACCAGTCGGCTCCCAAAATTACATCATAGCCTTCCATGGGCATACACACCATGTCGGCTTTTAGGTTATGGTCTCCGATCATTACGTCGGCAGATGGAAAGTATTTGTTCAATTTCTCCTTTTCTCCTAGTGGCGTTGTGACAGAGAACTCACAACCCATAGATATAGGTTTTGCAGTCAGGGTATCAGCAAAGTGTTGAGATATAATGAATGAGTTGCTCCAGTATCAAATAAACAAATGCTGATAAGGAGAAAACTTGTAGAGTACCTTCTACCACGCCACCGTATGTAGCGGATCCTCATCATGCAAGGCTTGCAGTCTTCCATGTTTCTTAGGCGCATTAGGGCACCTCTCATGTTCTTTCAGTAGCGGACACTCGGGATGCAGTGCTCGAGACTTCCGCAGTGCAGACATGCGTCGACTTTCCTCCAACATTCGTCAACAGTGTGACCTAGCTTGTCATAATGCTTGCAGTTGCTTTTGGCTGGAGTTTTCGGTACGAAGACCTTAGGTTTTCTTTCTTGGCTGGACCCCTCTGTGATGTTGAAGGGACGTTTCTTACCAGTGTTCGGCTTGGTAGATGAGGGCCCAGAAGTCATTTCCTTCTTTACCAACTTCCCTTTGATACGGTCAGTGAAGTCCATAGCATCTTCCAGCAGCTAGCTTTCTTTACACATCTCGGCATAGGTCTGGATGTCGAGAGGTGCCAATTGTAATGTATTGAGGCTTAAGGCCGTTAAGAAAGCACTTAGCCTTCATTCTCTCGTGTTCACCAGGTGTTCAGCATACCTGTCAGTCTAGAGAATGGGCCTCATACTCGACCACTGTCAGGCTCCTTTCTTAAGAGCAGCAATTCTGCAGCCTTCCTTTGTTGCATACGCTCAAAGAAGTATTTGGAATTGAAGGCTTCTTTGAATTTGGCCCAAGTGAACTGACCATTCACTCGGGTCGCTTCCAAACTCCCACCAAGCGTGGGCGTCCTTTTCAAGTTGAAAGGTGGCCAGAAGTAGCTTATCCCCCTGCTGCACATTGCATGACACGGAAGATTCTTTCCGTTTCTTTTAGCCAATGTTTTGCTTCATATGGATCCGTAGATCCACTGAACCTAGGTGGGGTCAGACTCCGGAAGTTACGATGCAGGTCGCCTGCACAACCACGATTGCCACCTCCTTGGGTAGCTTGCACAATTGCGCGCATCAGTTCTTGGATGGTTTGTTGCATGCCCCTCATTTGAGCACGTTCAGAAGTCATCTTTGTTGCTTAGTTCCTACAAAAATAACTTATTGTCATGATATTGATGTGAATTTAATTCGTGCTTGTGTGAATTTATTTTAGCTAGTTACCCATGGCACTAACCACAACTCATATAGGTAGGATAATTGACTCTAGTCGAGGCAGGTCAACCTAGATCATCCTATACGAATAACCTAGGCTCTAATACCACAAAACTGTCATGCCCCGATGCAGAATATCGGAACACGAGACAGTTGCAAATAAACGGGTACAGAGCGAGTACTAGACATCAAACCATTGCACATGAATAATGCTAAAGAAAATTCTTCTCATTAATAATTTCCAATGTCTAGTTACAACCACTATATCAGACCCAATCTATAGGGCCCAATTACATCATATAAAAGCAAAAGACAAAACTCAAACTTCTAACACAACTACTATTACTCTAACATAGCACTAAGACACTAGGGTGCTTATAACAGCACTCCTGGTCGTTCCTGTCCTCTTGAGTGTATGGGTCATCCTCGATCTCACCTGAGAACACAATGACAATAACACAGGGTGAGCGATAACGCCCAGTAGCACTTAATCTCATAGTCAAGTAGCTTTAAATGATTATGTATTAAAAGGCAGAGTAACTAATGATAGAGAGAGAGAGTCAAGTAAAAGATAGCAGGATAGCACGTGAATGATAGCACAACTTTCCAAATATAGCACAAGTGTCGAGTATAGCACAAAATAGCAGATGGCCATAGCACAAATAACACAAGTACATCAATAGTACAACGAGTATAGTATAGCACCTTGTTATCATGTAGACAACGAGAGAATATAGCACTTTGATTGTCATTTAGATAGTTGAGATAGATAGCACTCGCGTGTAAATCCAAACACTCTGATCATTTAACTCCCATGGGAACTAGCACTTTCGAGCGCACATCTCAGGACTAGATCAGGCCCTTTATATATTGCCAGGCGTTGGTTATATTGTTTTCTTTAGACAATCATTCATGGTCAATATAGATACCAAGAAATAGATGAGAGCAGTAATGAATAGACGAGATAGTAGAGTGAACGTTTAATAGACGAGTGAGTAGAGTAAGATGAGAACTAGTGGTCAATTGCACATGAACCATCGAGTAACGAGCGATAGTAACAGTTGCACAACACGCGTGTTCGGTGTTGGCAGTCAGGTGGAATACCAACCCTTCTGCTGGCCTTGTTATGCACAGGTCCAGAGGTCCGGCGTGTTTCTAGATAAGAGCAATCTTCTAATAGTCGTTTGGATCATGTTGATCTCTAAAGGGTATCATGGGTGTTAGGGTACAACCAGCTCATCGACCATGTAGGAATCCATGGACAGAGGAGCCTTACGGAGGCCTTGAACAAGGATTCACTAGTCCAACAGAAGGGTATCCGACGGAGAGTTCGTTCAAGTCAAGAGAGAGTGTATATAGAAACAAGTGCTCGACGTTCTAGAGGAATTCTAGAACAGTGGAGCATCGATAACGGTATTCCCAAAACATCGCGAGAAAACGTAGACCAGTTTTATTTAAGTAGGGCAATTTAATTACATAAATTACTAGATGTATTATGATATATTTGTATGCCAAGTTAGGCCATATTTGGATGGTTCAAATTGTGTGCAAGTGTTTATGAGAAAAATCATGGACAAGATAGATCGTGTGATTAACTTGAATAATTAAAATATATTCAATAATTACAATTCATTTTTATGTACAAGACAGTTATAGGACATGGGGTGACTGTATAACCATAAAACTTGCAAAAAGGTGGGTTTTCATGCAAAAAGCTAAGATCGCGATGGACCCTTGTAAGGGTCGCAATAGGGTCAGAAGGATCGTGATGAGGTCTTGTACAGACGTGACGGCCTGTAGTTCGGGCAGGCAGATCGCGACGGGGGCGCTTGAGGTCGCGACAGCCTCGTCAGAGCGGGTAGGCAGATCGCGACAGGTATCCTGTCGCGATCAGATCATGATGGGGGATGCTGTCGTGATGGCCCTGAGAACGTGGCCTATCGGGCTGTCGCATTCTCAGGTCCTGTGCCTGAGTCCGACAGGGAAAGGGTAGAGCCTCAGATGCAGGCCAACTTCTATCTTTTGACACAGGATCGTTCATAAATCATAACTAATTGTACAATCGATGAAAAATCATGAAATAAACTTTAACGACTCTAGACATTCAAGGGTACTTCCAGTAAATAGGAATTTAAAACAAACCGGGTTCAGCATGGTTTAATCATGATACTTCATGAAGACATGGAACAGTACACAGTTAGGGTAAAAGAATTAATTCACGATGTAGGGTGGATGAAAATTAGGGCTTTTAGGGGCAAAAGATGCCTAATATGCAACAGTTCCTCTAGTAAAAATCTCGCGGCATGGGGTTGAGAATACATGGAGAACAAGATTTAAGATGAAGGGTCGGGTTCATGCTAGTTGCATAACAAAAAATTCAAGAAGAAATTATACTCAATGGAAAAATATGAGATTAGAGGGCTTTTGATCCTATGATTGGATCAACCTACGAACGAAGTTTTATGATTTTAGCTTGTGAGAATGCCTACCTTTGATCATTTTCCTCTTCTAGGGTTAGAACTTGAAGAATGGGATTGAGTGCTTTGAGAATTCTTCTACCCACGAATTCTCCTCTTCCTTGGCCTCTCCTCCTGGTCCAGAAACCCTGGCAACGAGCTAGGGCCGCCATGGAGCTTTAAGAGAGTATTTATGTCTCTTAAGTTCTATTTCCTAATAGGACTCTAATTACTATTAAATTTCGGGATTTCCTATTTCTCTCCTCTTTCTAAGCATGCCAACTCCAATTTGGGTTAGGTTGGGACCCAATTCGTGGCCAACTACTAGGATAGGTTTAGGAATCCAAATCCAACCCAAACTTCTTATTTAATGCATTAATACCTCTTTTCTATTTAAGTAATTAAGTTCGAATTTAGGATATTTTCCTATTAATCCCCTTTTAAAAATCCTTATTTTGGCCCATAAATTTATAATGGGTCCATTTAACAGGCTCTTACTTCTTTTCATTAATGGGTTTTATTTAATTCTCTTTTATTTGATTTTCTAATTGCTTTTATTATTATTATTAATATATTTTTTATTTTCTGAAAAATCCAGGTTGCTACATCTACTGACCACTTATTCTTCACTGGCAAAAAGTGAGCGGACTTAGTTAAGCGGTCGACTATAACCCATATGCCATCGAATCCACCTCTAGATTTAGGTAGTCCATCCCTATCCTTCCAATTTCCATGTCGGGATTTCTAGGAGTTTGAGTTTACCTGTAGGTCGCAAGTGTTCCTCCTTGATCTTTTGACATGTGAAGCATCGGCGACATATTCCGCCACCTCTCTCTTCATATTAGGTCACCAAAAGCTTCTTTTCAGATCCTGATACATTTTGGTAGTACCAGGATGAATGGTATACCTGGTCTTGTGTGACTCATCCATAATCATCTTCTTTGTCTCCGCATGGTCGGGTACACAGACTCGATCCCGAAACAATAGTCTTCCATCTTCAGTTAAAGAGAAATCCGGCCTCTGGTCTAGATTAGTCTTAATCTCCACAAGCACAGGGTCATTGTCTTGGAGTGCTATGATGTCTTCCAATAGTGTAGGTTGTGCTCTAACGCTAGCAATAAGGCATCCCTTTTTCTTGATATCAACATCATATTTAACTTGGAAAATTCTTCTAATAGTCTCCATTCTCCCACCATTAGACTTGACAATGTGATCATTGGCTTTCTACTTAGTGCATCTGCCACAGCATTTGCTTTACCTGGATGATATTGGATAGTGAAGTTGAAGTCTTTGAGATACTCCAACCACCTTCGCTGTCTCATGTTCAAGTCCTGCTGAAAAAATGGATACTTCAAGCTTTATGGTGAGAAAACACAATGAACTTCTCACCATATAGATAATGACGCCATATCTTCAAGGCGAAGACTACAGCAACTAGCTCCAGATCATGTACAGGATAATTGTCCTCGTGCTTCTTCAATTGTCTGGATGCATAGCATATGAATTTCCCATTTTGCATCAGTACACAGCCTAGGCCGATCCCAGATGCATCAGTGTATACTTCAAAACTACCCCCAGTGACTGGCAATGCAGTACAGGTGCTGAGGTGAGGTGCTCTTTTAATGCCCTGAAACTTTCTTCACATCATCAGTCCATGCAAATGGATTCTCCTTCCTGGTAAGCCTGGTCAATGGTACAGCTATCTTTGAGAAATCTTTAATAAAGCGACGATAATATCCAGCTAAACTAGAAAGCTCCTGATCTCCGACACAGTTGTCGCCTTGCCCAGTTCTTTACCGCCTCCACCTTAGATGGATCTACAGAGATTCCCTCCTTGGATATGATGTGGCCAAGGAAAGACACTTCCTTCATCCAGAATTCACACTACTAAGTTTGGCATGAGTTGATTATCTCAAAGCACTTGTAGAGCAACCTTCAAGTGTTCTTCAGTTCTTCTTTAGACTTGGAGTAATAAGGATGTCATCATGAACACCACTACAACTGGTCTAAGTATGGCCTATAAATATTGTTCATAAGTTGCATGAAAGCCACTGGAGTATTTGTTAAACCAACAACATGACCATGACTCATAGTGACCATATCTACTCCGAATGCAGACTTGTGTATATCCTCTTCCTTTATTCTCAGCTGATGGTAGCCTGATCATAGATCTATCTTGGAGAAATATTATGCACCGGAGATCTGTTCAAACAGCTCATCGATGCGGGGCAGTGGAAACTTGTTCTTTATTGTCAACTGGTTCAACTGACAGTAGTCAATGCAAAGCCTCATTGATCCGTCCTTCTTTCTGTCAAATAGTACAGGTGCTCCCCATGGGGATGTGCTAGGCCTGATAAAACATTGATCTAGTAGTTCTTGGATCTGCCTCTTTAGCTCCTGCAATTCAACAGGGGATGTGCGATATGGAGCTTTTAAAACAGGGGCTGCCCCAGGGAGTAATTCGATGGTGAAGTTTACCTCCCGCTCAAGTGGTATACCAGGTAATTCCTCTCGGACACGTTAGGATAATCCTTGGCTATGGGAATGTCTTCTAGGGTTGGTTTCTTATTTTCAGTTGCCATGACTGAAACTAGAAAAGCATCACAACCCTGGTTGATCAGCTTGGAAGCCTTTAAAGAGGATATCAAGACAGGGTGTTTATGATAACGGGTGCCAAGGAGTGATAGAGTTGGAAGGTTTGGTCTTTTAAAGGTGACCCTTCTATGACGACAATTTACATCGACATCATATTCAATTAGCCAATCGACACCCAGTATGGCATCATAACCCTTCATGTCTAAACAAATGAGGTCAGCAGGGAGATTGTGACCTCCGATTATAGTTTCACATTTTGGCAGGTAGTGAGTGAGTTTAGATTCTGAGCCAAGGGGGAGGCTATAGTGTTCTTGGATTTCAGAGGTACAAGTTTGACTGGTAGAGTTGTAGAAACTGTGGTGAAAATAAATGATATGCAACTCCAGTATCAATAAGCACGAAAGCAGGTTGAGAGTGTATAGAAATGGTACCTTCCACCATACCCCCCCTTCCTCAGTAGGTCAGCTTCTACGACAGCATTAGACGTCCTTGACGTCGTGCACATTCTGGGCTTTGCCTGGCTGGTCCTTCAGCATTGGACGTCAGGAAACGGTGGTCACGACCACCACATCTTAAGTATGCCCCGAGCTTCTTCCAACATTCTTCAGCTCGGTGTCCTGGTTTATCACAGAATTTGCAGTTCTCAGCAAACCGCCTTCCTTCTACCTTGACCTTCTTGTCCACAGCATTGTCTTTTCTAGCATTCGGACTCTTGTTGTTGTTGTTGTTAAAGTTGTTGTTGTTACGAAAAGTTGGAGCAGTATTAGGTGCTCCCTTCCTGACGAAGACTGGCTTGGAGTTGTCCTTGCCCCTCATGCCTTCTACTTTGGCCATGGTGTCTTGCACCAGTTGAGCTCTTTGGACCATCTCAGTGTAGTTTTGGATGTTGTGAGGTCCGAGCTTCTCGATGAACATGGGCCTGAGCACATCCATGAAGCAATTTTCATTCAATCTCTCTGTTCCCACAAAATGTGGGGCATACACAGCCAAACGCGCGAACTAAGCCTCATACTCAGCCACGGACATTCCCTTCTGTTTTAGTGCAGAAAATTCCGCCGCCTTCTTCTCGTTGACCCTCTCCGAGAAGTACTTCCCTCAGAAAATCTCCAGGAAACCCCCACTCACTCCAGTTCAGCTACATTAGGCAGATGAGCTGATGTGGCCTTTTGGTGGGTTTTCCATATATCATGTTTTTGATGATCACATTAATATCCTTGAACATTGATTTAATGCAAAATTGATGTGCTAACTAACATGAAAACACCATGAAAGTGATTAAGTTAAACATTGCCAATCATACAATGTATATCACTAACAATGTATTTGCATGTAGGTGCACAAGCATGAAAGATGGAGCATTGAAGAGGCATTGAAGAGATGAGCAAATATCACAAAAAATTGTTCAAGAGGTGTATCTGTCGACAGATGCAATGTACCTGTCGACAGATTCATACAGTCATTCCAAGATAGAACTCAGGTTGCATCTCTGAGTGTATCTGTCGACAGATGCAATGAACCTGTCGACAGATTCACACAGTCAACCCAGGACAGAACTCAAGTTTTCTATTCCTGAGTGCACCTGTTGACAGATGCAATTGCCTGTCGACAGATACACTCAGAAATCTAGATGTTCTGAAACCAATTTCTCAGCCTGAGTCTGCCTGTCGACAGATGCAAGTGCACCTGTCGACAGACGACGGAAACATGATATTTTGAGTTTCCAAATCCGGCCCCACTTGGGTGTTTCCTTCCTCCACAACCCCCACCTTTACCTAACACTATATAAGCATCCTTTTGGAGCCAAATTCGTAGAGAGCGCCTCCCATCCAAGTCTCCAAGGGACCAAGAGGAAAAGCCCCAAATTGCTGCTCTGCTTCAACCTTCTGCCTAGATCGTCGTGGAATCGCCATCCATGCGAAGTTGAAGCCGGATCGTCGTCAATTCAACCTTCTACATCGATCAATCTACATCCAACCTATCGAAGTTTGAAGAGCATGTTTGACGATCCACGAGAAGAATTCCAACTGGATTTGTTCCCCAACTCTAAATTCTTCTCCATTTCATAATTTCCATTCCATCGTGTGTGTGTGGTTGGCTTTCGAGCATCCCTTGTGCTTGATTCACGAATTTGTAGTTTTTCTGATCGTGTTTCATCAGACAACGTGTGTGTGGTTGAGTTGTTGTGTTGAACTCGCTCATAAGCAGTCGTTTCTGCGTGTGTGTGTGGACGGTGGATGTAGGATACACGAGTTGTGTACTCCAAACCACCTTAAATCATCGTGTTCTGTGGTTTGTTCGCATTTTGCGATAGATGATTGGTAGCACGGTGTTCATACGCACGTTTGATACCCTGTTCTCTATATATCAACTCAAGCTTTCTTAATCTTAATCAAATTCTAATCAAGTTTTCATTAAGATTGTTGTAGCACCGAAAAGAATCCATCAGTAGTTAGAATTTGCCGTAATCTATTCAACCCCCCCCCTTCTAGATTACCATATCGTGTTATTCCACGTAACCCTTCAATTGGTATCAAGAGGGGTTCTCCGATTTACAGCTTTTCGTAAATTGATCTAGCGATCAGGAGATTTTCGATCTTATGGATTCTAGCAAAGGGTATATGGCCGAGGGACATTCAGTAACCCCCTATTTTGATGGCACTGACTACTCTTATTGGAAAAATCGCATGCAGGTATTTTTGAGAGCTCAAAATTACGAGCTGTGGAAGATAGTCAGCAAGGGACCATATATGTTGCCCGAGGACGAAGACACCTGGACGAAAGACCAAATAGCTAAAGGAACTCTCAACTGGAGCGCACTAAACATGATGCAATGTGCGGTGCATCCAAGGAATTTTCAAGAGTCTCCACATGCTCAACAGCAAAAGAGATGTGGGACAAACTTGAACTCATTTACAAGGTACGTCCGAGGTAAGGGAAACTAAGTTAGCATGTTAGTGTCTGAATATGAATGTTCAAGATGAAACTGATGAAACCAATCAGACATGTTTGCAAGATTCATGCTAATAGTTAACGGGCTAAAAGGTCTTAAGAAGGAATACTCTGAAAGTGACTTAGTAAGAAGATACTTCGATCTCTTACTTCATCTTGGAATACTAAGGCCATTGTCATTGAAGATTCCAAAGACCTTTCTAAAATGAAATTGGATGAACTAATTGGCTCCTTAATGACATATGAAATCAACATCAAAAAAAAAGAATTAGAAGAAAATCCTAGGAAGTCAATTGCTCTAAAAGCATCGAATAAAACATCAACAAGTTCCAAGAAATCCATTCAACAAGATAGTGATGAGCAAGAAACATCTTGTAAGGCCCCGATTTTTCGTCCTTTTCTTTTATAAGTACATTATTGTGTGAATGTTTACGTGTCATGTATGTAGCTAGATATACATATGCATATAAGATGTGCGTGTAACTAATCGTATGCTTATACATATAAAACCTTTATTTATGCATGCATGTAAGCATGTATGTATACATATGTGCTATCTATCTATATATATATATATATATGACAATTACTTAAGTGGTAAATTAGGTGTATGATGTGTTGCTCAATTATATATGTGGTATTGAATGAAGATTGGTATAAAAGTGTGCATTGGTGTATAATTAGTTAGTAAGTTTTGTTTATTGCATTGTGAAGATAGTGTGTACATTATACCCTATGTATTGCATACATGTACATAAGAAGGATTAGGGTTTCTGTGAAATTGTATGTTCTGGCCGAAGACCATGTCGACGGCAGCATCTGTGGACGTCAAGGACAAGTAGGCGGCGACCTCGATGGACGCCAACTATTATTATGGACGTCTTTGATGTAGACGTCTACTTCCCTGACAATTTTCTGAGCAGCTGCATGGTGTGCCATGCCTCCGATTGGGGGATGCCAACCACCCCCCCACGGCTCCTTCGCCCCTGCCAAGACAGACCCCATGTCTTATCTATATGACCACCCACCCCTTGCAACCTAGAAGTCCCTTTGACCCTTGCAAGAGGGGAAGAAACCCTGGCCCCAAAAGGGTGAGAAAAACCCTAAAACCCTGAGAGCTGTGAGGAAACCCGAACTTGGGAGGCCTTGATCCAGCGGTTTGGAGCTTCTTCCGGAGATCTACTTCGACAAGGAGGGAGACAACACATCCGCTACACATCCCCGCCCTGGATTGCAGAGGGGAGCATCACAGAAGCCAGAGTGAAGGCATCTTGGAGGCTTCTTGGAACTGCCCAAGGAGAGCTTCTCCAACCATTTTGATCCCTTTAGGAATTTTTCCAAAGGCAAGTAACCCTTGCACTTCGTCATGTATGTGTCTAGGAGGTTTTTGTGATTTTTACGGATTTTTCTCGTGTCCTGGATCCCCTACATTCACCATTCTTTAGAGCTCGGACTGTGTTTTTACACAGATCCGAACTCGACGTCCAGATCTATTGCCGTTGAGATCTTGAGTCAGCGGCTAACGATGTTGCCGCCAACTCTTGTAAACGTCCATAGTATGCCGTTGAGTTCTTCTTGACAGAACAGTGAACTGTTCTGCCCTATATCCTCAATTTCCAGATTTCTACGCATGAAGATATAATGTAATTTTATATGTTATGTAAAATAGATAATGTGATGTGTGTGAAATTTCCTGTATTTTTCTGTGGATGGCATAATTTATTAGAATTATTGAAAGGCATGTGTAGGAAAGAGGTTATGCTTGGTTAATTTTGTTTCCCATGATTTCTGAAAAATTAAATGCTATAGAATTTTATGAACCATGTTTATATGTATCAGTCCATGCCCTGCAAATTTGGGGATTTTCCCGTATTCATGCGAATTTTTATAATTCCTACAATGAGAAATAGAAAGCATGTGTGGACCTTGTGAAAATTCTAGTAAATTGTGTTGGGAAATAAATTTGGGAAAATTTCTTGTACCATATGTATGTGTGGATCATGACTGTGCATGATCAAATCTGAAATCCATGTCATGTTCTATGTTAACTTAGTTCATGAATGGCATGAAATTGAGTGTTTTAATTTCTATAAATGCATGTGAATTCAGAAAAATGTGAAAACTTGTATGTGTGTTCTTATACCCGAAAACAGCATGTGGTTAAATTTTCAAAGAAATTTGATGACAGTAGCCTATACTAGGAGATTTCCATGTGAAATGATTATAATTACATGTACCATGATTAAGGTTAAATGATGTGCGTTCCAATTAATCCATGAGGGCTACTAAATGCTTGATTTCTGTTATTAGTGGTATCATGCAGGGAAGAACAGAACCATGTGCATAAATAAGAAAGTGTGAATATCATATGTAAAACGTGTGTTAATCGGAATGTGTAATGTGTAAATGTGTCGTGTGTGACACTGCTTCCATAGAGGGCTGTGGAACTGTACCATGGAAAAGTCCCCATGGGAAGGTTCAATGTGTATGTGTATCCTATGGGCATTAGGATGAAATCCTGGTGGCGGACAAGTACCGTCGATAGGGTGGAGGGCTTCTCCCGGTCTGCGCAGTACCAAGGCTTATCACTGTTTTGCCTAGGTGATAAGTATGTGTTATGTGTTATGTGTTATGTGTCCTTCTAATGGTGGTTTGGACTATGTGTCACGCATATAAATGTGAAATGTGAACGTGTATATGTGAAGATTGTGTAAGTGCCATGTGAATATGTGCAAAATGAAAGATGTGTACATGTGAATGTGTAAATGTGTAACATGTGAAACCAATGTGTTAGAGTGAAAACTTTGATTCCTAATGTGATAATGATAGAAACATATTAGAACAGCAAGCTAATTAGAAGCAATCATGTTATTGTGTGCAAGAATGTCCATAGAATCCACGCTAGAATCTTCCTTTCACCATGTGCAAAAACCATGCCTAAATTGCTCTCATGATGTGGTGTGAATGAGACAAGTTCTTAATTGAGTTCATATGTGACAGAATGAGAAAAGAACATGTGTTAGATTAGTTGTTTGTTTGAACATAATTCATATGTTATAAAACTAGTAGAAGCATTATGCTAGGTTTCCTTGAATAACAATAGATATGCGTAGAAGGTGTAGGAGAGTGAACCATGTGATGTGAACATGTTAGAGTGTGAGAGATGAACTTGCATGTTATGAGACTTCATCCATGTCGAAACAGCAACCTTAATGCATGAGAAATGATAGTTAGCATGTGCTACCATGTGTAGAAACCATGATGGTAGAGTTTCCTTTATGCATATGAGAACCCCATGTTTAGTTGCTTTCATGTTTAGTTAATTAGAATGTAGGTTTCATGTGATTGGATGAGTAGAAACATGTGATAGATAGTTTAAATTGAAAGGTATAAATCATGTTCCATGTGCTTTAAATTTGTAGGAATACCTGACAGGTTGTGATAATATCACATAACCTTGCTACACGCTTAGATTGAATGCGATTGAATGTGAATGCCTATATGATGTATACATGTATGAAGTGTATGGTGTATTTGTGAGTCTTTTAGACTCACTCCTTGCTTCGGCGTATAGGTTTAGTAGGTGACCCTAATCTTTTGGAAGAGACAGTGGAGAGCGACTCCGAGCGCGGAGAGTAGCTTGGCGGAGTCGTTATGTTATATTCGCTTTCATAGTATGTAATTTGAGGCATTGTATTGAACTATTATGTAATGTGAACAAACTATGTAATTTGATGATAAAATTGTAGTTATGTGGACAATGTACCTTGTTTAAATTTCAGTTAAGTAAGCTTTAGCTTTCCTTTATTTGCTATATGGACTGTGGATGTCAATGTGGATGATGAAATTGAAGACAGTAGTCTTTTCTTCCGCTACTCTGTACTTATATTTGTGTACATCTCAATCGAATGATAGTGTCGGGTAAATGTCCCGCTGTGGTGATCTTCGTCGTGCCGATGTGGGTTGGCTCCTTCGCCCCTGCCAAGACAGACCCCATGTCTTGTCTATATGACAACCCACCCCTTGCAACCTAGAAGTCCCTTTGACCCTTGCAAGAGGGGAAGAAACCCTGGCCCCAAAAGGGTGAGAAAACCCTAAAACCCTGAGAGCTGTGAGGAAACCCGAACTTGGGAGGCTTTGATCCAACGGTTTGGAGCTTCTTCCGGAGATCTACTTCGACAAGGAGGGAGACAACACATCCGGCTACACATCCCCGGCCCTGGATTGCAGAGGGGAGCATCACAGAAGCCGGAGTGAAGGCATCTTGGAGGCTTTTTGGAACTGCCCAAGGAGAGCTTCTCCAACCATTTTGATCCCTTTAGGAGTTTTTCCAAAGGCAAGTAACCCTTGCACTTCGTCCATGTATGTGTCTAGGAGGTTTTTGTGATTTTTACGGATTTTTCTCGTGTCCTGGATCCCCTACATTCACCATTCTTTAGAGCTCGGACTGTGTTTTTACACAGGTCCGAACTCGACGTCCAGATCTATTGCCGTTGAGATCTTGAGTCAGCGGCTAACGATGTTGCCGCCAACTCTTGTAAACGTCCATAGTATGTCGTTGAGTTCTTCTTGACAGAACAGTGAACTGTCTGCCCTATATCCTTAATTTCCATATTTCTACGCATGAGGATATAATGTAAATTTATATGTTATGTAAAATAGATAATGTTTTCTGTGTGAAATTCCTGTATTTTTCTGTGGATGGCATAATTTATTAGAATTATTGAAAGGCATGTGTAGGAAAGGGTTATGCTTGGTTAATTTTGTTTCCCATGATTTCTGAGGAATTAAATGCTGTAGAATTTTATGAACCATGTTTATATGTATCAGTCCATGCCCTACAAATTTGGGGATTTTCTCGTATTCATGCGAATTTTTATAATTCCTACAATGAGAAATAGAAAGCAGGTGTGGACCTTGTGAAAATTCTAGTAAATCGTGTGTTGGGAAATAAATTTGGGAAAAATTTCTTGTACCAATATGTATGTGTGGCTCATGACTGTGCATGATCAAATCTGAAATCCATGTCATGTTCTATGTTAACTTAGTTTATGAATGGCATGAAACTGAGTGTTTTAATTTCTATAAATGCATGTGAATTCAGAAAAATGTGAAAACTTGTATGTGTGTTTTTATACCCGAAAACAGCATGTGGTTAAATTTTCAGAGAAATTTGATGACAGTAGCCTATACTATGAGATTTCCATGTGGAAATGAGTTATAATTACATGTACCATGATTAAGGTTAAATGATGTGCGTTCCAATTAATCCATGAGGGCTACTAAATGCTTGATTTCTGTTATTAGTGGTATCATGCTAGGGAGGAACAGAACCTTGTGCATAAATAAGCAAGTGTGAATATCATATGTAAAACGTGTGTTAATCGGAATGTGTAATGTGTAAAATGTGCCGTGTGTGACACTGCTTCCATAGAGGGCTGTGGAACTGTACCATGGAAAAGTCCCCATGGGAAGGTTCAATGTGTATGTGTATCCTATGGGCATTAGGATGAAATCCTGGTGGCGGACAAGTACCGTCGATAGGGTGGAGAGGGCTTCTCCCGGTCTGCGCAGTACTAAGGCTTATCACTGTTTTGCCTAGGTGATAAGTATGTGTTATGTGTTATGTGTATGTGTTATGTGTCCTTCTAATGGTGGTTTGGACTATGTGTCACGGCATATAAATGTGAAATGTGAACGTGTATATGTGAAGATTGTGTAAGTGCCATGTGAATATGTGCAAAATGAAAGATGTGTACATGTGAATGTGTAATGTGTAACATGTGAAACCAATGTGTTAGAGTGAAAAACTTTGATTCCTAATGTGATAATGATAGAAACATATTAGAACAGCAAGCTAATTAGATAAGCAATCATGTTATTGTGTGCAAGAATGTCCATAGAATCCACGCTAGAATCTTCCTTTCACCATGTGCAAAAACCATGCCTAAATTGCTCTCATGATGTGGTGTGAATGAGACAAGTTCTTAATTGAGTTCATATGTTGACGGAATGAGAAAAGAACATGTGTTAGATTAGTTGTTTGTTTGAACATAATTCATATGTTATAAAACTAGTAGAAGCATTATGCTAAGTTTCCCTTGAATAACAATAGATATGCGTAGAAGGTGTAGGAGAGTGAACCATGTGATGTGAACATGTTAGAGTGTGAGAGATGAACTTGCATGTTATGAGACTTCTAATCCATGTCGAAACGGCAACCTTAATGCATGAGAAATGATAGTTAGCATGTGCTACCATGTGTAGAAACCATGATGGTAGAGTTTCCTTTAATGCATATGAGAACCCCATGTTTAGTTGCTTTCATGTTTTAGTTAATTAGAAATGTAGCTTTCATGTGATTGGATGAGTAGAAATATGTGATAGATAGTTTAAATTGAAAGTATAAATCATGTTCCATGTGCTTTAAATTTGTAGGAATACCCTGACAGGTTGTGATAATATCACATAACCTTGCTACACACTTAGATTGAATGCGATTGAATGTGAATGCCTATATGATGTATACATGTATGAAGTGTATGGTGTTATTTGTTTAGTCTTTTAGACTCACTCCTTGCTTCGGCGTATAGGTTTAGTAGGTGACCCTACATCTTTTGGAAGAGACAGTGGAGAGCGACTCCGAGCGCGGAGAGTAGCTTGGCGAGTCGTTATTGTTATATTTCGCTTTCATAGTATGTAATTTGAGGCATTGTATTGAACTATTATGTAATTGTGAACAAACTATGTAATTTGATGATAAATTGTAGTTATGTGGACAATGTACCTTGTTTAAATTTCAGTTAAGTAAGCTTTAGCTTTCCTTTATTTGCTATATGGACTGTGGATGTCAATGTGGATGATGAAATTGAAGACAGTAGTCTTCTCTTCCGCTACTCTGTACTTATATTTATGTACATCTCAATCGAATGATAGTGTCGGGTAAATGTCCCGCTGTGGTGATCTTCGTCGTGCCGACGTGGGTTGGTACAACCGTACCGGCATAGCGAGGGTCGTCGCAGAGAATGGTATCAGAGCAACCGGTGGGATTGTACATAAGTACATATATAAGTCATCATCTTCACTATATGCTAAGTCCTTATAGAATTGTCCACATGTGTAGAATTTATTAATAATGAGTGAAAGATAGATAAGAAAGAGGTTAAGAATTAAATAACGTATTTCTAACTATGTTTGAGTTACCTTGCAGCATATGGCTTCGCGTGGTAGGTGTGATGCCCAGGTTAGAGAAGATGAGCCTAGGCGTGAGGAGGCGGGTGAGCAGCGGGCCCCGACACCTCAGGGTCCTATGCTTCCCCCACCATCGTTAGCGGATTATGGAGTGTTCGTACCAGGTTTGGCACAAGCTATGCAGACGCAGGTCCATACCCAGACTACACCCCAGACTCAGCTAGAGGCTCAGGTTAGAATAGTAAATAGAGTAGTTTGTTCTACTTGGTCTTGTGTTTGTTGCTTTCCGTGTAATATAAGTGTGAGTTATGTTGTTTGCTGTGGCAGGCTCAAGTATCGGGTTCCCAGGAGTATGAGCGTGATGGATCTTCTGTTATGGAGAAGTTCAGGAGGATGGCTCCACCCTCTTTTGAGGGGAAGAGTGGACCGTTAGGCGCAGAGGGTTGGCTCAAGGAAATTGAGAAGATATTCAGAGCTATCGGATGTTCAGAGGATGACAGGATCAGTCTGGCGACGTATATGCTTCAAGAGCAAGCAGACGTGTGGTGGTCTTTTGTGCTTCGCACGCAGTTCTCAGGAGTCGGATTGGAAGTGACTTGGAACGATTTCGTGACGTTGTTTCAGGCCAAGTATATCCTTGAACGTGCCCAAGATGAGAAGAGCAAGAATTTTTGACGTTGACTCAGGGCTCAATGTCAGTTTTGGAGTATGATGCTAAGTTTGCATGGTTGTTCAAGCATGCGCCTCACTTAGTGATGGACGAGAGCGAGAAGGCGAAAAAGTTGTGATGGGTCTTAAACCATCGTTGAGAGTTAGATTGGCAGCATGTAACCATGAATCTATGGATGCGGCTTTCAGCGCGGCGGTAGGTGTAGCAGAACAAGATAAGGCAGTATTTGGAAGAGAGAAAGGCTCGATTGGATAAGTTACCGAACCGTTCCAGCGGCAGAGGAGGAAGATGTGGCAGAGAAGGAAGATGCAGAGATTTGGGGAATGTCAGGGATCCGCTATGGTACCAGCAGAGTCAGCACTTCAGTCAGTGGCAACTTCAGGCAGCGAGAAGCCAAAGTGTGTGCACTGCAACAAGTGGCACGGCGGAAACTTATGTTGGGCAAAAGAAGGAAGATGTCTCAGATGCGGTAGCAAAAGTCATCGGATTAGAGAGTGCCCAAGGTGAAGTAGTTCGCCCTGCGAGACAACACTGAGGATGTCACCGCAGGTGCGTGATTCGATCTTCGAGGGCGAAGATCCTTTTAAGGGGGAGAGGGTGTAAGGCCCCCGATTTTTCGTCCTTTTCTTTTATAAGTACCTTATTGTGCGAATGTTTACGTGTCATGTATGTAGCTAGATATACATATGCATATAAGATGTGCGTGTAACTAATCGTATGCTTATACATATAAAACCTTTATTTTATGCATGCATGTAAGCATGTATGTATACATATGTGCTATCTATGCTATATATATATATATATATGACATTACTTAAGTGGTAATTAGGTGTATGATGTGTTGCTCAATTATATATGTGGTATTGAATGAAGATTGGTATAAAAGTGTGCATTGTGTGTATAATTAGTTAGTAATTGTTGTTTCTTGCATTGTGAAGATAGTGTGTACATTATACCCTATGTATTGCATACATGTACATAAGAAGGATTAGAGTTTCTGTGAAATTGTATGTTCTGGCCGAAGACCATGTCGACGGCAGCATCTGTGGACGACAAGGACAAGTAGGCGGCGACCTCGATGGACGCCAACTATTATTATGGACGTCCGTTGATGTAGACATCTACTTCCCTGACAATTTTCTGAGCAGCTGCATGGTGTGCCATGCCTCCGATTGGGGGATGCCAACCACCCCCCCAACGGCTCCTTCGCCCCTGCCAAGACAGACCCCATGTCTTGTCTATATGACCACCCACCCCTTGCAACCTAGAAGTCCCTTTGACCCTTGCAAGAGGGGAAGAAACCCTGGCCCCAAAAGGGTGAGAAAACCCTAAAACCCTGAGAGCTGTGAGGAAACCCGAACTTGGGAGGCTTTGATCCAGCGGTTTGGAGCTTCTTCCGGAGATCTACTTCGACAAGGAGGGAGACAACACATCCGGCTACACATCCCCGGCCCTGGATTGCAGAGGGGAGCATCACAGAAGCCGGAGTGAAGGCATCTTGGAGGCTTCTTGGAACTGCCCAAGGAGAGCTTCTCCAACCATTTTGATCCCTTTAGGAGTTTTTCCAAAGGCAAGTAACCCTTGCACTTCGTCTATGTATGTGTCTAGGAGGTTTTTGTGATTTTTATGGATTTTTTCTCGTGTCCTGGATCCCCTACATTCACCATTCTTTAGAGCTCGGACTGTGTTTTTACACAGTTCCGAACTCGACGTCCAGATCTATTGCCGTTGAGATCTTGAGTCAGCGGCAACGATGTTGCCGCCAACTCTTGTAAACATCCATAGTATGCCGTTGAGTTCTTCTTGACAGAATAGTGAACTGTTCTGCCCTATATCCTTAATTTCCAGATTTCTACGCATGAGGATATAATGTAAATTTATATATGTTATGTAAAATAGATAATGTGATGTGTGTGAAATTTCCTGTATTTTTCTGTGGATGGCATAATTTATTAGAATTATTGAAAGGCATGTGTAGGAAGAGGTTATGCTTGGTTAATTTTGTTTCACATGATTTCTGAGGAATTAAATGCTATAGAATTTTATGAACCATGTTTATATGTATCAGTCCATGCCCTGCAAATTTGGGGATTTTCCCGTATTCATGCGAATTTTTATAATTCCTACAATGAGAAATAGAAAGCAGGTGTAGACCTTGTGAAAATTCTAGTAAATCGTGTGTTGGGAAATAAATTTGGGAAAAATTTCTTGTACCAATATGTATGTGTGGCTCATAACTGTGCATGATCAAATCTGAAATCCATGTCATGTTCTATGTTAACTTAGTTTATGAATGGCATGAAACTGAGTGTTTAATTTCTATAAATGCATGTGAATTCAGAAAAATGTGAAAACTTGTATGTGTGTTCTTATCCCGAAAACAGCATGTGGTTAAATTTTCAGAGAAATTTGATGACAGTAGCCTATACTATGAGATTTCCATGTGGAAATGAGTTATAATTACATGTACCATGATTAAGGTTAAATGATGTGCGTTCCAATTAATCCATGAGGGCTACTAAATGCTTGATTTCTGTTATTAGTGGTATCATGCTAGGGAAGAACAGAACCATGTGCATAAATAAGAAAGTGTGAATATCATATGTAAACGTGTGTTAATCGGAATGTGTAATGTGTAAAATGTGCCGTGTGTGACACTGCTTCCATAGAGGGCTGTGGAACTGTACCATGGAAAAGTCCCCATGGGAAGGTTCAATGTGTATGTGTATCCTATGGGCATTAGGATGAAATCCTGGTGGCGGACAAGTACCGTCGATAGGGTGGAGAGGGCTTCTCCCGGTCTGCGCAGTACCAAGGCTTATCACTGTTTTGCCTAGGTGATGTATGTGTTATGTGTTATGTGTTATGTGTCCTTCTAATGGTGGTTTGGACTATGTGTCACGGCATATAAATGTGAAATGTGAACGTGTATATGTGAAGATTGTGTAAGTGCCATGTGAATATGTGCAAAATGAAAGATGTGTACATGTGAATGTGTAAATGTGTAACATGTGAAACCAATGTGTTAGAGTGAAGAACTTTGATTCCTAATGTGATAATGATAGAAACATATTAGAACAGCAAGCTAATTAGATAAGCAATCATGTTATTGTGTGCAAGAATGTCCATAGAATCCATGCTAGAATCTTCCTTTCACCATGTGCAAAAACTATGCCTAAATTGCTCTCATGATGTGGTGTGAATGAGACAAGTTCTTAATTGAGTTCATATGTTGACGGAATGAGAAAAGAACATGTGTTAGATTAGTTGTTTGTTTGAACATAATTCATATGTTATAAAACTAGTAGAAGCATTATGCTAGGTTTCCCTTGAATAACAATAGATATGCGTAGAAGGTGTAGGAGAGTGAACCATGTGATGTGAACATGTTAGAGTGTGAGAGATGAACTTGCATGTTATGAGACTTCTAATCCATGTCGAAACAGCAACCTTAATGCATGAGAAATGATAGTTAGCATGTGCTACCATTTGTAGAAACCATGATGGTAGAGTTTCCTTTAATGCATATGAGAACCCCATGTTTAGTTGCTTTCATGTTTTAGTTAATTAGAAATGTAGGTTTCATGTGATTGGATGAGTAGAAACATGTGATAGATAGTTTAAATTGAAAGGTATAAATCATGTTCCATGTGCTTTAAATTTGTAGGAATACCCTGACAGGTTGTGATAATATCACATAACCTTGCTACACGCTTAGATTGAATGCGATTGAATGTGAATGCCTATATGATGTATACATGTATGAAGTGTATGGTGTTATTTGTTGAGTTTTTAGACTCACTCCTTGCTTCGGCGTACAGGTTTAGTAGGTGACCCTACATCTTTTGGAAGAGACAGTGGAGAGCGACTCCGAGTGCGGAGAGTAGCTTGGCGGAGTCGTTATTGTTATATTTCGCTTTCATAGTATGTAATTTGAGGCATTGTATTGAACTATTATGTAATTGTGAACAAACTATGTAATTTGATGATAAATTGTAGTTATGTGGACAATGTACCTTGTTAAATTTCAGTTAAGTAAGCTTTAGCTTTCCTTTATTTGCTATATGGACTGTGGATGTCAATGTGGATGATGAAATTGAAGAAGTAGTCTTTTCTTCCGCTACTCTGTACTTATATTTTGTACATCTCAATCGAATGATAGTGTCGGGTAAATGTCCCGCTGTGGTGATCTTCGTCGTGTGCCGACGTGGGTTGGTACAACCGTACCGGCATAGCGAGGGTCGTCGCACATCTAGTGAGATGATGATGGTGAAATGGCAATGCTCACTAGACAATTCAAGAAATTTCTGAAGTTCAAAGGAGAGACTCAGTTAACTCCAACCCTTCAAGAAAAATTTTTCACAGAAATATGAGTCCAACAAAAAACTGATATTGTTTGTTATGAATGCAAGAAACAGGGGCACATGAGAGGAGAATGCCCGGAACTCAAGAAGAAGCTGAAGAAGGAAAAATTCACCTCCAAGAAAGCCAAAGCAATGTTGGCCACCTGGAGTGATGAAGATGATGATGAGATGCACAAGAAACATCCGATGATGAAGAAGTAAAATGCTTGATGGCTAGGAGTGATGACTCCACCGAGGTAAATTCTCATTTGATGATTTCACTACAAGTGAATGGGAGGAAGCATACACTACTTATTTGAAAAATTTTGTGAATATAAATCTGAAAATAAAGCATTAAAAAGAAATGCAACTCCCTTGTGCATGATAAGAACAATGATGAACGAATTGCATTCCTGACAAAAGAAATAGAAATGATGAAATTGATGAAAAGACTCATAATGAAGAGATGAATTGCTTAAAAATGAGATTGCAAGAAACACAAAAAGAAAAAGACTGTTTAAGCCATTCTCTTGAATTCCTTCAAGAAGAACATCTAGAAACAAAGAAAAAGTTGGAACAAACTGAAAAGGAATTGAAAGAGAAATCTGAGGACTTGATGAATTTGTAAAAGGGAAGCAAAATCTAGACGCGGTTTTGGGTGCTAAAGTTCATGTAACCAAGCATGGGTTAGGATATCAACCTGTCAAACAAAGAAAATAGGAGAGTCATTGATTACTTCCTTCGTTGATCCTAGCCCAAGCACAAGCAAGCATGTTCCCACAAAGCATAAAACAAGTCAACCTCAGACCAAAGCAATGCAACCCAAACAAAAGTTCCCATCAAACAAAAAAAGGCCACCACTGTCGACAGATGGAATGGTGCCTGTCGACAGACAAGAACAATTTCAACCAATAAATAGTCTATCAAGCAACAAAAAATTGAAAAGAAAATTCCTTCATGCAATGTGTGTAAAAAGATTGGTCATGATGAAAACAATGCTGGAATAATCCAAAGAAACAAAAATTCAAACAGGTTTGGATTCCTAAACATCTACTTTGTTGCATGAATGAAATTTTGGGACCCAAAGTAATTTGGGTACCAAAACCTCTTGTTTGATCCACTTATGCAGGAATGCCTAGCAGCCCAACATCAAAATAAATGGTACTTGGATAGCGGCTGTTCGAGGCATATGACGGGCGACAAAGACAAATTCTGTTCCTAGTGGAGAAAGATGGAGGACAAGTCATTTTTGGAGGTAACAACAAAGGCCAAATAATTGGCACAGGTAATGTTGGTAAGTGTTCCTCAATTCAATTGAAAATGTACTGTTGGTTGATGGCCTTAATCACAATTTGCTTAGCATAAGTCAATTATGTGATAGAGGTCACAACGTCATCTTTGAATCAAATTCATGTCAAATTGTTGATAAAGAAACAGGAAGTGTAAATTTTCTGGAAAAAGAGTGAATAATATTTACCTAGTTGACTTAGATGATCCAGAAAATGATAACTTGTGTCTTGTTGCAAATAGACAGGATGAATTGACCTTGTGGCATCGTAGGCTTGCCATGCAAGCTACAACGTGTTGCACAAGATCATGAAGCTCAAATTAGTAAGTGGACTTCCTGACATTTCTTTTAATAACAATGAAAGTTTTTGTGATGCATGTGCACAGGAAAACAAACCCGAAAGTCTTTCAAATCCAAAGCACCGGTAAGCACATCTAAACCATATGAACTGTTGCACATGGACCTTTTTGGACCAACTAGAACTCTAAGTCTCAATGGCAAATGTTTTGGTTTTGTCATTGTAGATGATTTTTCTAGGTTCACATGGGTCAAATTCTTGGCACACAAAAGTGAAACACTTACAATCTTCCAAGATTCTTTAATAAGATTGAGCATGGCAATGTGAATAAAATATGTTCAATCCGCACCGATCACGGGGGAGATTTGATAACAATGCTTTTTCTGATTTTTGCAGGCACAAGGGATTGAACATCTGTTCTCTTCCCCAAGGACTCCAGAACAAAATGAGTAGTGGAGAGGAAAAACAGAACATGGTGGAAATGGCTCGCACTCTTCTAGTTGAAGGCCAACTCTCCAAAAGCTTTTGGGCAGAAGCGGTGAACACTTCGGCTACATTCTAAACAGAGCCATGGTAAGACCTGTGATAAAGAAAACCCCCTACCAGTTGTTGAAAGGTAAGAAACCCAACCTTGGGTACTTCCGAGTTTTTGGCTCAAAGGTATTTATTCATAACAATGATAAATCTGATTTAGATAAATTTGAAGCCAAAAGTGATCAAGGTGTTTTTCTAGGCTACTCAGAACACTCTAGGGCATATAGGGTGTTTAACAATAAAACACGCACTGTGGAAGAACTCCACATGTCATTTTTGATGAGACTTATGCCAAATCTAACAGCTTGATGTTAACAGGGCTGAAAAAAGAGAAGGAACATCGCTTAAGGACAACAAGTCAAAGCAAAAGACAAATCTGAAGAAGATTTCAAGACCAAAGGTGGATATCTTCACAGGGACTACGATGAAGATGATGAAATAGCATTCAGAAAACAAGATGAAACAGTTGAAGAGAATCCACCAGAAAGTGAACCTCCTGAAGAGCGACACTCACAAGATCAAATTCCTCAAGGACAAGATACTCCCGGCCCTTCAACAATCACAAATGTGAGGTATTCCAAAGATCACCCACTTGATGATGTGATAGGTAGTTTAAATGATTCTGTTCAAACGAGGTCTCAAGTAAGAAAAATAATTGAACATGATCTTTTTGCTTTTGTTTCTCAAGTGGAACCCAAAAATGTTGAAGAAGCCTTAAAAGATAACTCATTGGATTGATGCTATGCATGAGGAACTTGGTCAATTTCAAAGAAATAATGTATGGAGTTTAGTTCCTAGAACCCCTGAAATTTCTATCATAGGAACTAGATGGGTGTTTAGGATAAACTTAATGAAGAAGGAAAAGTGGTCAGAAATAAAGCAAGACTCGTTGCAAAAGGATATAGTCAAGAATTTGGTGTAGACTTTGAAGAGTCCTTTGCTCCAGTAGCCAGGTTAGAAGCAGTCAGAATCTTATTGGCATATGCATGCTCCCATAAGTTCAAACTCTATCAAATGGATGTTAAAACTGCTTTCTTAAATGGCTATATCAAAGAAGAAGTCTATGTCTCTCAACCACCAGGTTTTGAAATTCTGAAATGCCTAACCATGTGTATAAATTGCACAAAGCTCTTTATGGTTTGAAACAGGCACCTCGAGCTTGGTATGATAGACTAAGCAATTTTCTGGTAAGCAAAAACTACTCAAGAGGTAAAGTGGATCAAACTCTCTTCACTAAGAAAGTTCGCAATCACATAATTGTTGTACAAGTTTATGTGTGGACGATATCATATTTGGTTCTACTAACCCTTCACTGTGTGAAGAATTTTCTAAACACATGCACAGTGAATTTGAGATGAGTCTAATGGGAGCTTCAATTCTTTCTTGGTTTACAGGTGAAACAACATAAAGAAGGCTTCTTCATAAATCAAGAAAAATATGTCAAGAGCTTCTCAAATGATTTCAATTTGAGCAAGCCAAACCAGCCTCCACCCCAATGAGCACAAGCGTCAAATTGGAAATGATGAGAAAGGTAAACCGTAGATGCAAAGCACTTCCGAGGTATGATTGGCTCACTCCTTTATCTTACTGCAAGTAGACCGGATATACATTTAGTGTTTGCCTTTGTGCTAGATATCAATCTAGTCCAAAGGAAAGCCATTTAATTGCAGTCAAGAGAATTTTTCGATATCTCTCAGGCACATACAATTTGGGTTTTTGGTACCCAGCAGGCAGTAGTTTTGATTTGATCTCATATTCTGATGCTGATTATGCTGGATGTAAAATTGACAGAAAAAGCACTAGTGGACATTGCCAATTCCTTGGCGATTGCATGGTTTCGTGGGCATCCAAGAAGCAACACTCAGTTGCACTCTCCACTGCAGAGGCAGAATATGTCGCTGCAGGAAGTTGTGCAGCTCAAGTGTTGTGGATCAAAAGTCAGTTAGCTGACTATAATGTTGAAATTGGATGCACACCTATCCTATGTGACAACACAAGTGCTATCAACCTTTCAAAAAACCTGTCCAACACTCAAGGACTAAACACATTGAAATCCGTCATCATTTCTTGAGAGATGAAGTTGCCAATAAAACCTTGGAACTTAATTTCATTCCCACAGAAAAACATTGGCTGATATTTTCACCAAACCCTTGTCTGAAGATAGATTCACATCCTTAAGAAGAGAATTGGGTTGTGTAAAATGCAATGAAACTAACTATCCATATTGGAGTACATGCTCTTTATGTGTGAATGACTATGTGGTATATCAAATGGTGAACTGTGGAAGAACAAGTTCGGCTTGTTTGGAAACTATCATCATGCGTGAGAAATATTCTCCGCCAAGTATCAATAGTCCCATTTCATATAAAGGCCCTGTACTTTACATAGGATTTTTAGTTCCTTACATTTTATCATGTTAACTCCATGAAACAATGCTTTTTCTATGACCATGTGCTTGTGTATGACATTCTTTCATGAACATGTTTGTCTTGTCTCAAATGCTTATGTGAATCATTGACTTGATGTTGTGTCAACACGTGCACACACTATGGGGGAGTGAGTTAAGGGTAGATGAGTATTTTCATGAGGAAACTCTTCCTTCACTTCATTTTTAATCCTCACTTCCTTGAACTCAATGTGCACTCAATCTAAAACCAGAAAAATCCAATCTGTTCATATCTGTCGACAGACTCATTCCATCTGTCGACAGGTACACTCAATTGTGTTCTAACTGAAACTTCAATTCATCAGTCTGTGTGCATCTGTCGACACAGATTCCTTCTGTCGACAGATACACACATTCTTCTTTATTGTTCAATTCCTTCTTCATACTTCTCAAGAAAGTGTTCTTTGATTGATTTAAAGGTAAACATTAGTTTGTTTGTGTGCAATATAATCTTTTCATATCCACTTCATGTCAAAGTCATGAACCAAGTCGAAATGATGTTTGATGCAACACTTGATTGAGGTCTTTTAGATCATTTTGAACACAATGAGCAAACCAAATGATTTTTAAACATCTCCTTTGAATAACTCCCTGTCGTTAAACATGAATCTAAAATGATTTGAAAATTCAGAAAGCTCTTGAATTTAATGTTTACATTATAACTTACCTAAAGAAACCTCTTGTACTTGACAAAAAGTAAAAATAAAAAAAAGGGAGAAAAGCTACCTATTTCCTCGGTTTAGTCAAAAATTTATCTCTCGTTATGGGATGGAGGTAGAGCAATGATGAAAATGACTAAGTAACCGGGGACATGGGCATCACCAATGTCGGTCTTCGCGTCAAAAGGTTGTTTCATTATCTCTATACAATGGCTTGATGGACACTCACATTGAGTAACTGGGGGTATTGCATCACAAGTGTCTACCTTCACATGAAAAAGTGAAAGTGCTCCTCATTGCCACTCTTTTCCATCTTCGTTGTTTAAAGTTTCTAAAATCATACCAGAAATAGAGTGAAGCCTCCGAAAACTTTTTATGTCAAGTCCATGTGCTTCTTGGGTAAGATATTCTAATGGCCATCTAATTCAAATGTCATCTGACTATCATCTCTATTTAGATGCATGTTTTTCTTCAACGGCCTTAATCAAAAGAGTTATTTAATTTTCACTGGCTATTGTGAAATGTGTTCTTCATGATCTAATTAAAGAACTTCTCTGTTTAATTAAAACTCATTTTAGAATTGTGTCATGTCTTTATCATAATGGATATGCATTTTTTATCTTGCACATACACCTATTTTGCCTGAAAACACAAATGAACACTTGTCTCTTTGAAAAATATTGTCAAAAATCATTTTTTAACCAAAAAGGGGTTATCTGTCGACAGATAGACTGTCATCTGTCGACAGACGACGGCCCAGACCCGTTTTTGAAGAAAACCCGCGTGCCGGTTCACCTCCTTTTTGTGGGGCCTCTCTTTTAAAACCTTCTAAACCCATTCTAAGGCCACCCACGACCCCTTCTCACCCCTCCTCTCTCATTCCCTCCTCCTCCTCTCTAAACCCCCTCTCTTTCCCCCTTCAGGGCTCCAAATCCGCTTCGTCTCCGACGATCCTGCTGCTCCTCGTCTGGGATCCTCCACTCTCCCTTCATACACCATTCTCACTTTCTTCCTGAGATGGCACCCAAATCAAAGCTTCTCGCTCACCGTCGTCGCGCTCCGACGGACGCCGGAGAAAGTTCCAGGGCTCCTTCCGAACGTCGCAGCAAACATCGCGAGGATCGGTTGCCGGAACTCATCGTTCCTCAAGGTCTCCGTCTTATCCAGCCACCGGCACTTTCAAGAAAATTGTCCAATCCCGGTATGTGGACTTCGAGTCCTTAGCACCGATGTTCCCCTCACTCCTACCCTATTTTGACACTCAAGGGTGGACATCCTTCTTACTCTCACTTGCAATACTCCAAACTTCCGTCACAGAGTTCTTCAATAACCTAGGGCTTTCCGATCAGAGAGATCTCTACTCTTCGGTGAAAGGCACTCGTTTTCGCCTCATCGCCAATCTCATCTCAACAGCCCTTGAAATTCCAACTCAGGAGTGAAATCTTCAACTACACTCCCTCTGCTTCTGAGTACTATGAACTTCTCACATTGCAACCCTATGACTCCACCAAAGAAATTGCTCGTCTTAATGCCAACTCCTTTCCTCCTTTGATCCGGATGATCCATCACATCTTCACCACTTGATCGTCCCAAAGGATGGCAGCCGAGAGTTAGTCACTGAGGTCCACAAATCCTTGTTCATATTCTTCCTCAAGTGTCAACAAATCAATCTGCCTGAACTCATGATAAGCCTCATCTGTCGGTGTTTCTCAAACACCAAAAGATCAATGCCATATGCTCGCCCGATCACCTCTCTTCTCATTTTCCTTGGCATTCCTATCCCTGCAAGTGAGCTCATCTCATTAAAATCCCGAAGTGCTTTTGATCTCACTGCCGCCACCGATGGGCTACAAGATTGTAGACGGTATAGTCTCAAGGACTCTCAAAGGAAAGGATCACCAAGGAGCTGAAGAGTCATCCAATGAAGAAGACAATGAAGCCGATGACGCTAATGCAGGCAGTGATGAAGACTCTCAGGATGAGCAAATGCCTGATCAAGCTCAAGAGTTTGTTGATGTACCTGTGCCTGAGGAACAATCCATTCGTGATTAGTTGGCACAAATCCATCAAGAAATGATCTCAGGATTTGCTCAGATGACTTCAAGATTTGATCAAGTGGATGCTCGCCACAACACTCTAGATGACCGGCTTGACCACCTCTACTCCGAGAGAGATGGATCCCGTCACCCTCCTCCTGCTAGACATGACAATGAATAGAGGGTCTCAGGGTCATTAGAGGTCACTAAGAATCTTAGCTGGGAATTAGTCTCACTTGTCTAGTCATCTTTTGCTTGTTCATGTTATTTCCCTTTCTTTTGATTTTTATTGAGTCATGTAATGATTGTCAAATGTACTGTGAAATTTCAATGATCAATCAATGAAAACTCAGTTCATGGTTATTTGTCTCCAAATGTGCATGACTTGACCTTTTGTATCTTGTCAAAAAGGGGGAGAACATCAATATATGCATCAATTGAATGTTTTTGTCATCATCAAAAAGGGGGAGATTGTTGGGTTTCCATATATCATGTTTTTGATGATCACATTAATATCCTTGAACATTGATTTAATGCAAAATTGATGTGCTAACTAACATGAAAAACACCATGAAAGTGATTGAGTTAACATTGCCAATCATACAATGTATATCACTAACAATGTATTTGCATGTAGGTGCACAAGCATGAAAGATGGAGCATTGAAGAGGCATTGAAGAGATGAGCAATTATCACAAAAAATTGTTCAACAGGTGTATTTGTCGACAGATGCAATGTACCTGTCGACAGATTCATACAGTCATTCCAAGACAGAACTCAGGTTTGCATCTCTGAGTGTATCTGTTGACAGATGCAATGAACCTGTCGATAGATTCACACAGTCAACCTAGGACAGAACTCAGGTTTTCTATTCTTGAGTTCACCTGTCGACAGATGCAAATTTCCTGTCGACAGATACACTCAGAAATCCAGATGTTCTGAAACCAAGTTCTCAGCCTGAGTCTGCATGTTGACAGATGCAAGTGCACCTGTCGACAGACGACGGAAACATGAGATTTTGAGTTTCCAAATCCGGCCCCACTTGGGTGTTTCTTTCCTCCACGACCCCCACCTTTACCTAACACTATATAAGCATCCTTTTGGAGCCAAATTCGGAGAGAGCAGCCTCCCATCCAAGAGCCTCCAAGGGACCAAGAGGAAAAGCCCCAAATTGCTGCTCTGCTTCAACCTTCTGCCCAGATCGTCGTGGAATCGCCATCCATGCGAAGTTGAAGCCGGATCGTCGTCAATTCAACCTTCTACATCGATCAATCTACATCCAATCGAAGTTTGAAGAGCGTTTGGACGATCCACGAGAAGAATTCCAACTGGATTTGTTCCCCAACTCTAAATTCTTCTCCATTTCATAATTTCCATTCCATCGTGTGTGTGTGTGGTTGTGCTTCGAGCATCCCTTGTGCTTGATTCACGAATTTGTAGTTGTTCTGATCGTGTTTCATCAAACAATGTGTGTGTGGTTGAGTTGTTGTGTTGAACTCGCTCATAAGCAGTCATTTCTGCGTGTGTGTGTGGACGGTGGATGTAGGATACACGAGTTGTGTACTCCGAACCACCTTAAATCATCGTGTTCTGTGGTTTGTTCGTGTTTTGCGATAGATGATTGGTAGGCACGGTGTTCATACGCACGTTTGATACCCTGTTCTCTATATATCAACTCAAGCTTTCTTAATCTTATCAAATTCTAATCAAGTTTTCATTAAGATTACTGTAGCACTGAAAAGAATCCATCAGTAGTTAGAATTTGCCGTAATCTATTCAACCCCCCCCCCCTTCTAGATTACCATATCGTGTTATTCCGCGTAACCCTTCACCTTCCACCATGCTCGGGCATCCTTGGTAAATTCAAAAGTGGTTAGTACCACCTTCTCCCTATTGGTGCATTGCATACTTGGAAAATCCTTTCTATCTCCTCCTGCCAGTTCTCGCTTCATCCAGATCAGGGGATTCAGAGAAACGAGGAGGGTTAAAACTCTTAAAGTTACAGTGCAGATCACCGGCTCTATTCTAGCAGCAGCAGCAGTCTGATTGCCAGCCTAAACCACATTTGTAACGCTTGGGTCAATCCGCTACTGTTTCTTGCATAGCTTGCCACTGATTGCGAGCCATTGCAATTGAATTAGAAAGTATGAGGGTTCCTAAGAAAAGGATACAAACCAATTAATGTCTCTAGATATATTATAAGAGTCAATGGGTAGGAGTGTTTTGTTCATTCTAACATATTCCCAGTCTCTACCCATTCTCACTAGGTACTATATTTAATTTCCATGACCTAGGTTCCATAGGTATCTCTTATTCCTGAGACATATATCCTATTTGGTTTCCTAGCTCTGATACCACTAAACTGTCACATCCCGAGAATTACACAACGGATATTAATTCGGAATAATTCGAGCCGATATCTCGAGACGAGGACAGTCGGAAAATAAGCCTCTAGCTAGCACGCACTAAATGTGTATCAACACAACATTAGAATAGGGCCCAAAGGTTGAACTCAATTGAAAATGTTTTCATATCTCATCTCATTATATCAAAGAGAACTAATACAACTCTTTACTATTGGATAACAGGACTAGACTCAATAAAAGGAAAAGTACATTTATTCCTCACTTCCTACTACATTGTTCTAACACTCAAAGCAAACTAACTATAACTAGACACATAGTTTGGAACGCTCATCACTCGGACGCATTCCCATCCTCGACTTGCTCCTCTTCTTGAATTTCATAATCACCTAGAAAGGTTAAAAGTAGGGAATGAGCAAACTAGCCCAGTAGGATTTATATCTCAATGTGCGGGTAATGATATAAGTGATTAACAATTTAGAACTAGGTAAGCACGATGACTGTCATGATATGCATGTACGAATAAAACTCATTAAAACATGATACATGAACAAGCTAGATAGAGTGATCATGATAGAGCAAGATCTAGAACGATATAACGAGCAAGATATTATCAATAGAGATGCATGTAACAAGCACGCAAGATATCACTTTAAATATTGGCAATAAATGCAAGATGGCCATATCACGCAAGCAAGCAAGCACGCACGAGCATGATCATGTAACACTAATCAGGCACAAAGACACTAATGTACACCAAGGAAAGATCCACCTTGAAATGCACACTAGGACACGTGTATATGGATTTTGTATCTAGCATTCAACACGCAAGTACTCCCAGTGCAGATGCAACGCCTGTAATCATTATACCCCATGGTTAACAATATATTTATGACTCTCCGTCATTGGGGCTAGATTGGAGCCCTTGGACACTCTCCATGCCCGGTCAACATCTCACTATTTTTAAATGTAGATACCATAGTCATTAATGGCCAATGAGAGTTTCAAGATGTAAGCATGTGTAATGTCATGTTTATGATGGTAATGAGAACAAGTGAGTAAGGTGAACATGATTTCATGATAACAATAGTCAAGAGATAAATTTGGTAGCATAACGGCGCAATTTATACTTTAATTCACTATTTACATTAAATGGCTTAAGTCTAGATTTCAAATCACACTCATGAGAACAAGAGAAGAAAGGAGGTGCACGCTATCTCCAGGGAACTTCAATGGTACAACCAACTCGATCTCTATGAGGGAATCTACGGAGTACGGAGAATTACGGAGGTCTTAGCGGAAAGGTCGCTAGTCTGCCAATACGGAATGACCGACAGAGAGCTTCCAATCCCCAAAGAAAGGGCTGCCTAGATGTGCAAGTGTGTAGTGAGTACATGTCTCAATCCACAATTCATCGGTTTCAAACTTGCGGAAAACAATTAACATGATGGCAAGAGATGAGCTATGCATTTAGCTATTCATGGGTTTGCACTATTTTAAGATAACAATTAATCATTCAAGCAAGAAAGAATAGCAAGATAAGCAAATCACTAGTTGAATGAATGATCACATCATTAAAGAACAATTAGAATAGTCTTTACATTGTTATGTCTTTATCATGAGTTACTAGCTTTTAGGTCATTAGACAGACTGTACCATGCATCTTAATAATGTATCATGAAAGACTAACATTAAACACTGTAAAAATAGGTCTCGGGTAGGCCTTGAAATACGTGTCTGACACAGTGGACGCATTTCCTAACGATGGTACAGTCGATTCCCGGCTTATTGTGAAGAGGCTAAATCGCATCCACCTACGTGGTCGCATTTTACATGGAATCGTGTCGGGGTATCCGACGCATTCATGAAATGTTTTTAAAATAGCAATATAAAAATCTCCAAAATTCTTGGGCGGGAAAACCAGCTGAATCGTGGCGGCATTACCCATCGCATTTCAGGGGTCTTCTAACAGGTCAACGGCCCACAGTTGAGGCACTGGATGGGCCCAATTGCGTCGCCATGGGTGGACGCATTTAAGGTAATCACAACGGCAGAAGCCGACGCGATATCAGCCCCATGAATCGCGTCATCTGGACTGGACGCGATTCAACCTTCAACGCGAAAATGCCGAAAACGTAGAAAATAGGTGCTCGATCTATGCAATGCTTATAACTTCTATTCTAGAGCTTTTGGGATAACAGTGTCAACATGAAACTTGTTAGGAACATGGAATAGGAGAGAACTATGATTTTGGAATTATTAAAAATGGCCTTGGGTTGCGTGAGAAATTGACATGAACATAAAAAGTCCCTAACATGCGCGACTCTGAAAAATGCTTATAACTCAAGATGTACTCAATGAAATTCGATGAAACCACTTGGACATGAAGTTAGACTCGATGCTCTACACATTGGTATATGAGTTATTAAGATTTGGCCTGAGATCACCTACCTTCTGGGTTGAAGAATTCTCGTTCTCCAGAAAACCCTCGTTCAGACCACTTGTTGGAGAACGCTTAATACACCCGGCCTACTGCATGAAAATTGGGTATTCCAGTGCGATTAGGAATTAGACTTGACCCTATTTCCATGGGTATAAGTCCTGCACAGTGTCGTTGGGGTTTGGCCTACCTTTGGTCGACTCCAAGAGGACTATCTGCGCAGATCAAAGCAATCACAATGGGGAAGAAGAAGAGCTTGGTGTGGTCGATCTCCTACTCCCCAGCCACCAAGAACTCCTCCACATGACCCCAGCAAGATGTAAAACTCATCCCCTAGGGTTTGTGGAGAGTATATATGCATCTAGGGTTTTTAGAAGTCCCATTGCAACAAGGGAGGAAAGGTTGCGGTTTTAGCATATCCCCTTCCATGTTTTGAAAATTTCTCACCCATTATAGTGTCTTGGCCATTAAGAAACCCCCAAGGATGTCTAGACATGAATTTGGGTTGCCAAGAGAGTCTTATTGCATCTAATGTTTACCCTAATTACCTCCTTCCATTTCAGCTCAATTAGGGATGTGAATTTCTATGTATTTCTTACTTCATTTTATTCTTGGGCCAAATGAGATCCATTGGCCCAATTCGATAGAGAGTCATCAATCTATAATGTTAGAAGTCTCTCCAACATGTTTGTTAATTTATGATCAGGTTATATTTTGTGTTAACGATTTTCCGACCTTGTTTCCTAATTTGGATAATTGGTCACTGTGTGATGTACATTTGGCCAATCGGATTTTTTGTTGCATGAATTTCTTCGTGAAACTTTAGGAATAATATTTTGGGTTGATTTATAATTTTACGGAAGTTTTTTATGTTTTCTTGCATTTACGATAGTGGTACGTATGTTTAAATACTCCAATATTATGGAAATCATTTATTTCCATTTATTCAAATTTTATTTAATAAATTTTCGGGAGTGCTACACTTCTCAAGGTATGGACATGTGTACTTAATGAAGTACAAGTCTGAGCCCTTTGAAAAATTCAAAGAATATAAGAATAAAGTAGAAAATCAAACTAGAAAGAGTATCAAGATTCTTCGTTCAGATCGAGAAGGAGAGTACTTGAGTACAGAGGTCACCCAATTTCTAAAGGACCATGGGATTCTATCACAATGGACTCCTCCTCATACACCTCAGCTCAATGGTGTATCGAAAAGGAGGAATCGCACACTGTTGGATATGGTGCGATCCATGATGAGTGGCCAACTACCCATGTCATTCTGAGGATATGCCCTATAGACCACAACTTACCTTCTGAACAGAGTTCCAACTAAGATGGTAGTGTCTACTCCATATGAGATATGGAAAGGGAAGAAACTCGATCTTAAAGTTAATAAGATTTGGGGGCCCTGCCCATGTTAAGAGACACAATCCCGATAAGTTGGAATCAAGATCAGAACGATGCATATTTGTGGGATACCCCAAGGAAACTTGTGGGTATTACTTCTATCACCCCAAGGAACAAAAGGTCTTTGTTGCCTAGAGAGCAATGTTTCTTGAGAAGAAACACATACTTTGTGGAAACAGTGGGAGCGTGATAGAATTGAGCGAGTTGGAGAACCTAGCTCAATCACCATTCTGCAAGAAGAGTCTGTTCAGGTACCTATCACACAAAATCCAATTTTGCGTAGGTCAAGTAGAGTTCCTATCCCTTCTGAAAGATATGTGGGACATATCAAGGGACAGGACTCCGAGGATATTGATCCTCAAACCTATGAGGAGGCTATTACGAGCATAGACTCCAGGAAATGGCAAGAGCCCATGAATTCTGAGATGGATTCCATGTACTCCAACCAGGTTGGAACCTAGTTGATGCACCTAAGAATATTGTACCCATTCGATGCAAATGGATCTTCAAGAAGAAGATTGGAGTACAAGGAAAGGTAGAGACCTTAAGGCAAGGCTTGTGGCAAAAGGATATCGTCAAAGGCAAGGTGTTGACTATGACGAAACCTTCTCGTCTATCGCCATGCTAAAATCTATCAAAATTTTATTGGCCATTGCAGCATACCATGACTATGAGATCTAGCAGTTGGATGTAAAAATCGCATTCCTCAATGGCAACCTCGAGGAACAGGTGTATATGATACACCTTGAGGGATTCGTTTTTGAGAAAAGTCCAAATAAGGTGTGCAGATTGCTTAAATCCATTTATGGACTAAAGCAAGCTTCCCGAAGTTGGAACATAAGGTTTGATGAGGTAATCAGATCTTATGACTTCGTTAAGAATGAAGATGAGCCTTGTATATACAGGAAGGTAAGTGGGAGTGCACTACAAGAAAAAGCACTTATAGAGACCGATAAAGAGACCGAAAATTTCGGTCACTATTCGGTCACTAATCTATATTTTGGGACCGATTAGATTCGGTCACAATTCGGCCCCAAAAATAGGGACCGAATAGTGACCGAAATTTTTGGTCTCTATATTTTGGGACCGATTAATTTTCGTCACAAAATAGTGACCAAAATTTTCGGTCTCTATACTTTGGGACCGATTAATTTCGGTCACTATTCGGTCTCTATTTTTGGGACCGAATTGTGACCGCAATTTTCGGTCTCTATATTTTGGGACCGATTAGATTCAGTCCCAAAAATAGGGACCGAATAGTGATCGAAATTAATCGGTCTCTATATTTTGGGACCGATATATTCGGTCACAATTCAGTCCAAAAATAGGGACCGAATTGTGACCGAAATTTTCGGTCTCTATACTTTGGGACCGATTAAATTCGGTCACAATTTGGTCACTATTTTGTGACCGAATAGTGACCGAAATTTTTGGTCTCTATAGTTTGGGACTGGTTAATTTCGGTCACTATTTTGTGACTGAATAGTGACCGAAATTTTCGGTCTCTATATTTTGGGACCGATTAAATTCGGTCACAATTCGGTCCTTAAATAGTGACTGATTTTATTTCAGTCACAAATTCTCAAAGATGGGAGAAAATTTTGTGACCGATTTTGTGACGCCTCAAATTAATACCAAGTATGAAGCTATAAGCCTAGCATACTTGCACCAGAAAATCACTTAAAGATTTACATTGTTTCATGTCGGTACCATTTCCGGACATATGTACACCGACAAGGTGTCACTGGATTTTGGTAACGAAATTTAGTTTGAAATTACCATAATTATCATAAAAATATGTTGATACCAAAAATGTGGATATTGAGAATTTTTGATGCACAGTTAACGAGGTAAATATGATTTATCTACTATTAGGACAATTTGTACTTGATAAATATTTATTCAGGAAAAAATTAAATAAAAATTACCATAAACTTACCACGTTGTAATTAGACAGTGGTTGAAATTTTATTTTATTTGCATGTCACTTACATATAAATTAAGGTTCCAAAGAGACCTAAATGAATAGTAATCTAGTTACGTAACTTGTTTACGTAAGATTTAACCTGCATCTAAATGTGAACGTGTGTAGGGAGTGGTAGGTATGTGTAAAAGTGTATATATTTATTAGTATAAATATATATATATATGTGTGTGTATTAAAAGAAATGATAAAATAATGTCGGGGCGATGAGTGTGACTTGTAGAAACCGATGGAGTTCAATTCGGACTCCCGGTTTGAGCTCGACGCTCAAGTCACAATAAACAAGTTAGTTTAGTTAAAAATGAAAAACTTAGGTTTGTGGGTCTAAAATTAGAAATACTCATCCGATTGGCCTCTGGTTTGTTCCAACACCGTCGGGGCGATGAGTGTGACTTGTGGAAACTGACGGAGTTCAATTCGGACTCCCGGTTTGAGGTCGACGCTCAAAGTCACAAAAATAAGTTAGTTTAGTTTAAAAATGAAAAACTTAGGTTTGTGAGTCCAAAATTAGAAATATTCATCCGATTGGCCTCCGGTTTGTTCCAGCACGGTCGGGGCGATGAGTGTGACTTGTGGAAACTGACAGAGTTCAATTCAGACTCCCGGTCTGAGCTCGACGCTCAAAGTCACAATAAAAAGTTAGTTTAGTTTAAAAATGAAAAACTTAGGTTTGTGGGTCCAAAATTAGAAATACTCATCCGATTGGCCTCCGGTTTGTTCCAGCACGGTCGGGGCGATGAGTGTGACTTGTGGAAACTGACAGAGTTCAATTCGGACTCCCGGTTTGAGCTCGACGCTCAAATTCACATTAAGCAAGTTAGTTTAGTTTAGAAATGAATAACATAGCAAGGTTTGGGGGTCCAAAACTAGAAATACTCATCCGATTGGCCTCCGGTTTGTTCCAGCACGGTCGGGGCGATGAGTGTGACTTGTGGAAACCGATGGAGTTCAATTCGGACTCCCGGTTTGAGCTCGACGCTCAAAGTCACAATAAACAAGTTAGTTTAGTTTAACAATGAATAACTTAGGTTTGTGTCCAAAATTATAAATACTCATCCGATTGGCCTTCGGTTTATTCCAGCACGGTCGGGGCGATGAGTGTGACTTGTAGAAACTGACGAAGTTCAATTCGGACGCCCGGTTTGAGCTCGACGCTCAAAGTCACAATAAACAAGTTAGTTTAGTTTTAAAATAAAAAACTTAGGTTTGTGGCTCTAAAATTATAAATACTCATCCGATTGGCCTTCGGTTTGTTCCAGCATGGTCGGGGCGATGAGTGACTCGTGGAAACTGACGGAGTTCAATTCGGACTCCCAGTTTGAGCACGATGCTCAAAGTCACAATAAACAAGTTAGTTTAGTTTAAAAATGAAAAACTTAGGTTTGTGGGTCCAAAATTAGAAATACTCATCCTATTGGCCTCCGGTTCGTTCCAGCATGGTCGGGGCAATGAGTGTGACTTGTGGAAACTGACAGAGTTCAATTCGGACTCCCAGTTTGAGCTCGACGCTCAAAGTCACAATAAACAAGTTAGTTTAGTTTAACAATGAATAACTTAGGTTGTGTCCAAAATTAGAAATACTCATCCGATTGGCCTTCGGTTTATTCCAGCACGGTCGGGGCGATGAGTGTGACTTGTAGAAACTGACGGAGTTCAATTCGGACGCCCGGTTTGAGCTCGACGCTCAAAGTCACAATAAACAAATTAGTTTAGTTTTAAAATAAAAAACTTAGGTTTGTGGGTCCAAAATTAGAAATACTCATCCGATTGGCCTTCGGTTTGTTCCAGCATGGTCGGGGGGCGATGAGTATGACTCGTGGAAACTGACGGAGTTCAATTCGGACTCCCAGTTTGAGCTCGACGCTCAAAGTCACTACAAACAAGTTAGTTTATTTAAAAATGAAAAACTTAGGTTTGTGGGTCCAAAATTAGAAATATTCATCCGATTGGCCTCCGGTTTGTTCCAGCACGGTCGGGGTGATGAGTGTGAAATGTGGAAACTGACGGAGTTCAATTCGGACTCCCAGTTGAGCTCGACGCTCAAAGTCACAATAAACAAGTTAGTTTAGTTTAAAAGTGAAAAACTTAGGTTTGTGGGTCCAAAATTAGAAATACTCATTCGATTGGCTTCCAGTTTTTTCCACCACGGTCAGGGCGATGAGTGTGTCTTCTGAAAACTGACGGAGTTCAATTTGGACTCTCGGTTTGAGCTCGACGCTCAAATTCACATTAAGCAAGTTACTTAGTTTAGAAATGAATAACTTAGCTAGGTTTGGGGGTCCAAAACTAGAAATACTCATCCGATTGGCCTCCGATTTGTTCCAGCACGGTCGGGGCGATGAGTGTGACTTGTGGAAACCGACGGAGTTCAATTCAGACTCTCGGTTTGAGCTCGACGCTCAAAGTCACATAAACAAGTTAGTTTAGTTTAACAATGAATAACTTAGGTTTGTGGGTCCAAAATTAGAAATACTCATCTGATTGGCCTTTGGTTTGTTCTAACACGGTCGGGGCGATGAGTGTGACTTGTGGAAACTGACGGAGTTCAATTCGGACGCCGGTTTGAGCTCGACGCTCAAAGTCACAATAAACAAGTTAGTTTAGTTTTAAAATAAAAAACTTAGGTTTGTGGCTCTAAAATTATAAATACTCATCCGATTGGCCTTCGGTTTGTTCCAGCATGGTCGGGGCGATGAGTATGACTCGTGGAAACTGACGGAGTTCAATTCGGACTCCCAGTTTGAGCACGATGCTCAAAGTCACAATAAACAAGTTAGTTTAGTTTAAAAATGAAAAACTTAGGTTTGTGGGTCCAAAATTAGAAATACTCATCCTATTGGCCTCCGGTTCGTTCCAGCATGGTCGGGGCAATGAGTGTGACTTGTGGAAACTGACAGAGTTCAATTCGGACTCCCAGTTTGAGCTCGACGCTCAAAGTCACAATAAACAAGTTAGTTTAGTTTAACAATGAATAACTTAGGTTTGTGTCCAAAATTAGAAATACTCATCCGATTGGCCTTCGGTTTATTCCAGCACGGTCGGGGCGATGAGTGTGACTTGTAGAAACTGACGGAGTTCAATTCGGACGCCCGGTTTGAGCTCGACGCTCAAAGTCACAATAAACAAATTAGTTTAGTTTTAAAATAAAAAACTTAGGTTTGTGGTCCAAAATTAGAAATACTCATCCGATTGGCCTTCGGTTTGTTCCAGCATGGTCGGGGCGATGAGTATGACTCGTGGAAACTGACGGAGTTCAATTCGGACTCCCAGTTTGAGCACGATGCTCAAAGTCACAATAAACAAGTTAGTTTATTTAAAAATGAAAAACTTAGGTTTGTGGGTCCAAAATTAGAAATATTCATCCGATTGGCCTCCGGTTTGTTCCAGCACGGTCGGGGTGATGAGTGTGAAATGTGGAAACTGACGGAGTTCAATCGGACTCCCAGTTTGAGCTCGACGCTCAAAGTCACAATAAACAAGTTAGTTTAGTTTAAAAGTGAAAAACTTAGGTTTGTGGGTCCAAAATTAGAAATACTCATTCGATTGGCTTCCAGTTTTTTCCACCACGGTCAGGGCGATGAGTGTGTCTTCTGAAAACTGACGGAGTTCAATTTGGACTCTCGGTTTGAGCTCGACGCTCAAATTCACATTAAGCAAGTTACTTAGTTTAGAAATGAATAACTTAGCTAGGTTTGGGGGTCCAAAACTAGAAATACTCATCATCCGATTGGCCTCCGATTTGTTCCAGCACGGTCGGGGCGATGAGTGTGACTTGTGGAAACCGACGGAGTTCAATTCAGGACTCTCGGTTTGAGCTCGACGCTCCAAGTCACAATAAACAAGTTAGTTTAGTTTAACAATGAATAACTTAGGTTTGTGGGTCAAAATTAGAAATACTCATCTGATTGGCCTTTGGTTTGTTCTAACACGGTCGGGGCGATGAGTGTGACTTGTAGAAACTGACGGAGTTCAATTCGGACGCCGGTTTAAGCTCGACACTCAAAGTCACAATAAAAAAGTTAGTTTAGTTTAGAAATGAAAAACTTAGGTTGTGGGTCCAAAATTAGAAATACTCATCCGATTGGCCTTCGGTTTGTTCCAGCATGGTCGGGGCGATGAGTATGACTCGTGGAAACTGACGGAGTTCAATTCGGACTCCCAGTTTGAGCACGATGCTCAAAGTCACAATAAACAAGTTAGTTTATTTAAAAATGAAAAACTTAGGTTTGTGGGTCCAAAATTAGAAATATTCATCCGATTGGCCTCCGGTTTGTTCCAGCACGGTCGGGGGGGTGATGAGTGTGAAATGTGGAAACTGACGGAGTTCAATTCGGACTCCCAGTTTGAGCTCGACGCTCAAAGTCACAATAAACAAGTTAGTTTAGTTTAAAAGTGAAAAACTTAGGTTTGTGGGTCCAAAATTAGAAATACTCATTCGATTGGCTTCCAGTTTTTTCCACCACGGTCAGGGCGATGAGTGTGTCTTCTGAAAACTGACGGAGTTCAATTTGGACTCTCGGTTTGAGCTCGACGCTCAAATTCACATTAAGCAAGTTACTTTAGTTTAGAAATGAATAACTTAGCTAGGTTTGGGGGTCCAAAACTAGAAATACTCATCCGATTGGCCTCCGATTTGTTCCAGCACGGTCGGGGCGATGAGTGTGACTTGTGGAAACCGACGGAGTTCAATTCAGGACTCTCGGTTGAGCTCGACGCTCAAATTCACATTAAGCAAGTTACTTTAGTTTAGAAATGAATAACTTAGCTAGGTTTGGGGGTCCAAAACTAGAAATACTCATCCGATTGGCCTCCGATTTGTTCCAGCACGGTCGGGGCGATGAGTGTGACTTGTGGAAACCGACGGAGTTCAATTCAGACTCTCGGTTTGAGCTCGACGCTCCAAGTCACAATAAACAAGTTAGTTTAGTTTAACAATGAATAACTTAGGTTTGTGGGTCCAAAATTAGAAATACTCATCTGATTGGCCTTTGTTTGTTCTAACACGGTCGGGGCGATGAGTGTGACTTGTGGAAACTGACGGAGTTCAATTCGGACGCCCGGTTTAAGCTCGACACTCAAAGTCACAATAAACAAGTTAGTTTAGTTTAGAAATGAAAAACTTAGGTTTGTGGGTCCAAAATTAGAAATACTCATCTAATTGGCCTTCGGTTTGTTCCAGCACGGTCGGGGCGATGAGTATGACTTGTGGAAACTAACGGAGTTCAATTCGGACTCCTAGTTTGAGCTCGACGCTCAAAGTCACTACAAACAAGTTAGTTTAGTTTAAAAATGAAAAACTTAGGTTTGTGGGTCCAAAATTAGAAATACTCATCCGATTGGCCTCCGGTTTGTTCCAGCACGGTCGGGGAAATGAGTGTGACTTGTGGAAACTGACGGAGTTCAATTCGGACTCCCGATTTGAGCTAGACGCTCAAGTCACAATAAACAAGTTAGTTTAGTTTAAAAATGAAAAACTTAGGTTTGTGGGTCCAAAATTAGAAATACTCATCCGATTGGCCTCCGGTTCGTTCCAGCATGGTCGGGGCAATGAGTGTGACTTGTGGAAACTGACGGAGTTCAATTCAGACTCCCGGTTTGAGCTCGACGCTCAAAGTCACAATAAACAAGTTAGTTTAGTTTAAAAATGAAAAACTTAGGTTTGTGGGTCCAAAATTAGAATTACTCATCCGATTGGCCTCCGATTTGTTCCAGCACGGTCAGGGCGATGACTGTGACTTGTGGAAACTGACGGAGTTCAATTCGAACTCCCGTTTGAGCTCGACGCTCAATTCATCTTAAGTGTGACCAAAATATATAGTGTGACCAAAATATTGACCGAAAGTGAGTGAATAAAAATCTATAAATTTAAATAATTTATTACTTATAATAGTATTTAATTTATGCTTCTAAAATAAGTTATTGCTTATAATAATATTTAATTTTAACTTATTATTGTTATATATGTATTGTAGGTTCCTTCATCGGGTGGCGTGGGAGGAGACGAGCACGAGGATGAACACGAGGACGAGGATTCGTGATTTTCATTTCATTATTTATTGTTGTAGACATTTTTATTATTGTTGTTGGCATTTTATTATTGTGATGTTGTGGACATTTTCCTTATTGTTGTGGACATTTATATTGTGATGTTGTGGACATTTATTATTGTTGTCGATATTTTATTATTGTTGTGGACATTATTATTGTTGTGTTGTGGATATTTTTATTATTGTTGTGTTGTAGACATTTTGATTATTTTTATCTTGTGGACATTTATTATTGTTGTGGATAATTTTATTATTGTGATGTTGTGGACATTTATTATTATTGTGGATAATTTTATTATTGTGATGTTGTGGATATTTTGATTATTGTTGTGTTGTAGACATTTTTCTTGTGGACAATTATTATTGTTGTGGACATTGTTATTTATTTTACACAGGTTATTTTCCTAAAAATGTATAAATTTAAAAAAATATATTAAAAAAATAGAGACCGATTAGTGACCGAAATATTCGGTCACTATTCGGTCAACCGAATAGTGACCGAATGAAATCGGTCACTAATAGTGACCGAAATATTCGGTCACTTTTCGGTCCCTATTTAGTGACCGAAATATTCGGTCACTATTTGGTCCTAAACTAGGGACCGAACAGTGATCGAATTTTTCCAGTCACTATCAGTGACCGATTTCATTCGGTCACTATTCGGTCCCTAAATAGTGACCGATTAGTGACCGAATATTTCGGTCACTATTAGTGACCGATTTCATTCGGTCACTATTCGATCCCTAGTTTAGGGACCGAACAGTGACCGAATATTTCGGTCACTATTCGGTCCCTACTTTAGGGACCGAATAGTGACCGAATTTTTTCGGTCACTATTAGTGACCGATTTCATTCGATCACTATTCGGTCCCTAAATAGTGACCGATTAGTGACCGAAACCCTTCAGTCACAGATTTGTGACAAGAAATTCTTCACCGACGAATTCGGTCACTATTCGGTCTCTATGTCTTTTAGTGACCGAATGGAGACCGAAACTGTCGGTCTCTAAATGCGCATTTTCTTGTAGTGGTGTTATCATTTTCTTGGTGTTGTATGTGGATGACATCCTCATCATTGGGAATGATGTTGGAATGCTATCCATAGTTAAGACTTGGTTATCAAAGAACTTCTCCATGAAGGACTTAAGGGAAGCATCCTACATTTTGGGGATTCAGATCTATAGAGATAGTTCTAAGAGGATGCTTGGATTGTCCCAGTCCATGTACATAGACACCATAGTCAAAAGATTTGGCATGGAAAATTTCAAAAGAGGTCTCATACCACTGAGACATGGAATTTCTTTTTCTAAGAGTATGTCCCAAAAGACTCTAGAAGAAAGGGCATACATGGATAGAATACCCTATGCGTCAACTTTAGGATCTATCATGTATGCAATGTAATGTACTAGACCTGATATAGCACATGCTCTAAGTGTTACAAGCAGGTATTAGGCAAATCCAGGTTTGGAACACTGGAAGGCAGTAAAGTGTATCCTTAAGTACTTGAGAAGGACTAAGGATATTTTACAAGTATATGAAGGAGGTAGCCTCAAGGTTGAAGGCTACACGGACTCAAGTTTCAAGTCTGATATTGATGATAGCAAGTCTAACCCAGGGTATATTTTTACCCTCAATGGAGCAGCAGTGAGTTGGAAGAGTTCCAAGCAAGTGACTACTGCTGACTCGACTACCGAGGTAGAGTACAATGCTACTTCAGAAGCAGCAAAGGAAGCTGTCTGGATGAAAAAGTTCATCACAGATTTAGGAGTGGCGTCTGGCCATGGAGAGCCAATTTCATTGCTCTGCGACAACAACGGGGCGATTGCTCAAGCAAAGGAACCTCAGTCTCATCATAAGTCTAAGCATGTTCTAAGGAGGTTCCACTTGATCAGAGAGATCATGGCCCGTAGTGATGTAGTAGTAAAAAGAATTTCATCCGACGATAACATTGCGGATCCACTGATGTAGCCACTGACTCAAATTGTTTTTGAGCGACACCGAGGTCTGATGGGAATCAGACATGTAGGTGATTGGTTTTAGGTCAAGTGGGAGATTGCTAGTTATAGATACCCTGCAAGCCAATTCATGTGAGTGACGACACTTAAAATTATGTATAATCTCTTTTGGTAATATTATAATGATATTTTCTCACTGTATATTCCATGCATATGTATACTATGATGTCTATGGGTTTGTGCAATGGGAATTGGATCATGATGAGATCATGATAATGAGGCCGATCCTCTTTAAACATAGATCCTAAATATTCCTAGTCATAGGCTATTCAAGAAGGACATTGAGATGACCGGAAAGACTGGTGTGCCATATACCTGCCTATGTGATGGAAGCAGCTGGTCTCATAGCTGCTTGTGTGGAGACACTAGGGATATGGTGCAAGTGCTCATTGGAGAATGAGTTCACTGAATGATCCGTTCTCGGAATGTTGTATGGTCAATGATACATGATTTTCAGATAGCGATTCCGTAGTCTCAGTTGTGTAACTGGTCCTTAGACTTGAGATACCAAAAAGATTTCTTGTTTGAGTATTCCATTCTTTGATACTAGATTTATAGGTCTAGATGCTCCAGGTCTAGTATAGCCAGTCATTGGGAATGGTAGCCAACCTTACGAAGGAAATTGTGTGTCAATAGAGGATCATCCACTCTCGGTATCGTGAGAGGAATATCCCATATTGTCTTACTCAGGTAAATCCTTGGCCAGAGTCGATGGGATTTAGAGAGAAGGAGTTCTCCGAGAGAATCTGATAAGAGTTTGACTTTAACAGATTCCATATAGGCCTGACAAGACCATGCCTAATATACGGTCTCTGGGATAATAGATGGATGAGGGAGTATAGGTACACGGTAACTGTGGGCAGACAGGTCCAATGGATTTGATCACTCGTATCGTCTGGAGATTATGGCATAGTGGCCTAGTATGTTCATAATCGATGAGTTGAGTGAATTATTATCTCCATAATAATTCACTAAGTCAGAAGGAGTTCTGACGGGTGCAACTCACGGCCAACTCGATATTGGGCCTAGATGGTCACACACTAAGGTGGATAATGTGATGAATAGAGGATTGGATAAAAGTTATCCAATAAGTCTTCTTTAACCTATTATAGATCTATTGGGTCTATAGTGAAAAGATCCATTAAGCTGAGCATACCAGGATCTTGCCACCTTGCCCCTTCTAGAAGGAGAACATATCATCACCTTGTAATCATGACATGATGAGGTGTCCCTGGTGAGGTGTCCCTGTAATCATGACATGACAAGGTGTCCCTGATAAGGTGTCTTTGTAATCATGACATGATGAGGTGTCCCTGATGAGGTGTCCTTGTAATCATGACATAATGAGGTGTCTCAAATGAGGTGTCCTTGTAATCATGACATGACGAGGTGTCCCTGTAATCATGATAACTTGATAAGGTGTCCCTGCGAGGTGTCTATTGTCATGATAATTGACGAGGTGTCCTTGCGAGATGTCCCTTGTCATCATGACAGGATGAGGTGTCCCTGCTAAGGTGTCCCTTGTCATGATAACTTGACGAGGTGTCCCTTGTCATCATGACATGATGAGGTGTCCCTGCTTAGGTGTCCCATAGGCTCTCTATAAATAGAAGGGGTTCTCCTTAAAGTTCAAAGGCTATATCTTGAGAGGAGAAGCCACCTTTTTCATCCTCCTCCCCATCTCTCCCTCCAGTGCTCTCCCTAGACAAGAGGAGAACTAGGAGGGCCGCCCCCTCTAGTTGTTGCTGCAACTTGCTGCTGTTGGTCATTGTGTGGCATTGCACGACGTGGAGGAGAGGCACCACCGGTGAAGGAGGAGTCATCATCATCACCGATCATCCACTGTGTGGATACCGCTAGAGGGAGTCTCGCGAGAGCTCCTTTAAACCAAAGACTAGTTCTGCGCTTCAGGGGATATACGATCTCCCCTAGGTGAGATGGTCTCACACCTTTCCCCTAGGTGAGATGTTCTCACACCTTACTTGTATGTATGTTTACATGCACCGTACATCATAGCCCGATAAAGTACTTGGATGTAAATTGATTTTTGTTTAGTTTTACTTCCACTGCGTATGTGATGCCCAAGTCGATTTCCAGAAAGTACTCCCAGCATGATGCAACACCAATAATCATTATACCCCATGGTTAACAGTACATTTCCGGCTCTCTGCTGAGGGGGCTAGACTGGAGCCCTTGGACACTCGTCGTGCTCGATCCTGCATCTCAAGTAATTTAAATGTAGATACCCACAATCAAGCATGGCCAATTTACAGGAATTCCAAGAAGGCAATAGTACAGTATCATGTCATCCATAATGATTTCAAGAATAGCAAGTCTAGTGAACATGATTCCAAGAGAGTAGTGTGTCAAGAGAGAAATTCGGCAACATAACAGCTTAGTTGCCATTTAGTTCAATCTTTGCATTAGTGACATGGTTTCTTGTGCATAAAAATCACGCTCACCGAGAAAGTAGATGAGAAAGAAAGTGTACGCTATCTCTTGAGAATTTCAATAGTACAACCTGTAGAGTGTGCGGAATAGACCTAAAAGGAATCTAGAAGGGGGTTGAATAGATTACCACCAATTTAAAACAAATAGACCTTAATTTCGAGATTAAGAGAGAATATGGAAAAGTTGTGAGAATGTAGATCGAATTTGAGTCCAATTGTGTGTGCAAAGTGTGTACTCAAGATTAGCAATGTGAAAGAGATGAGATCAAACAATCGTGCCTATCAATCATCTAACAATAGGGCAAAGCAAACCATAAGACACGATGACTTAAGGTGGTTCGGATTACACAAATTTTGTATCCTACATCCACCGGCCACACACACATGCCAAACTGCTTATCAGCAAGTTCAACACATACAATCACACACACACACGATCTGAGATGATTAATACCTCAGATCAAACCACACACACATGAATTGAGCACAAGGATTGCTCAATTCAACATCACACACTTGAATTGAAGAAATGAAATGCAAATGAAGAATTCAGAGTATGGAAAGAACATATGAAAGAGTAGAATTCTTCAGGTTCTTCATCCAGATCCTCCTCTGACTTCGAATTGCTGATGAACTGGTGTGGATGCTTGAGCTCTGATGACGAATTTGCTCCAATTTGATCTCTGAGATGGATCTCCTGGTTGTTGGTCCTTGGAGCTTGGAGCAGAGCACTGGGGAGCCTTCCTTTGGTTGCTTCTGAGCTTTGGAAATGGTGTGGAGGCTCCTTAGTTCAAAAAGGAGGCTAAGGAGTCTTCATATAGGTGTGTCCTTGTCACATACATACATTGGGATTCATGTGTATGAGAAAGGGATGCCCTAATAAAGAGCACATATTGCTCACGTGTTGGAACTTAACCGACGGTTGTCGACAAACACATTGCTGTTGTCGACAGCTACTGCAGCAAGTCTGCTATCCAGAATTGGATCCTTGAAGCTTAGGCTGGGTTGTTGACAGATGTATCCTGGTTGTCGACAGCTACTACTTGCTTTGATTTTCTAGAAGCTCATTGTTGGAGATCATCAGTGGTTGTCGACAGATGAATCTTGGTTGTCGACAACTACATTTCTTTGGTTTTTCCAGAACCTTGTTGTCTGATGGTCATTACTGGTTGTCGACAGACGTAGAGAGGTTGTCGATAACTACTGCTTGAGGTCATACATCCAAAAGCTTTTTACTGAGGGTTTCTTTAGGTTGTTGACATGCAAGGCTGTGGTTGTCGACAACACTATGGATATTTGTGCACTGCTTTTTATCATGTAGTCTTCTACAAGAAACAAACCATCAATTTAGATATCATGTAGTCAATATGGTGTTTGCATAATTTTTATGTCATCATAAAAAACATATAAGCATATAAGAACAATGATTATGAATGTTCATGCACTCACAACCCAACACAATTTGCTCGGTCTCCATGAGGGAATCCACAGAGTACGGAAACTTACGGAGGTCTTGCCAGAAAGGTCCTTAGTCTGCCATAACATAATGTCCAACTTAGAGGTTCCAATCTGCCAAGAAGGGGCTAACTATCATGCATGTGTGTAAGTGAAAGGACATGCCTCATGATATAGGTGATAAACATCACATTAAAACATAGCAGAAAGAAATAGCATGATAGCATGGGATAGAACAACAAGCAAGATGATAGCAACATGCATTTCTCCATATTAAAGATATGAGATTTTAGTTTATGTAGCACGCTAGATCATCAAGATGGAATTCAACAATCACATGATAGAGAGATCAAGCAAGATAGTTAAGAGCAATTAGAATAATTTTCAGGTTGTTAAAGCTTTTATATGGGTGAGAATCTTTTAGGGCATTGAATAAACATTGACTAACTGTAACAGTACACTTAACAAGACTGACAAGACAAAAGATGGTCTCTGGAAGGCTTTTGGGGTGCGCTGGTGCTGTTCGTACGGAAGAAGGATGGCACTTTGAGGCTTTGCATAGACTACAAAGAGCTAAACAAAGTGACAGTGAAGAACAAGTATCCGCTGCCAAGGATAGACGACTTGGTTGCAGTCGGCCAGAGTATTCCTAAAGATTGATTTGAGGTTAGGATACTACCAGCTAAGGATCAGGATAGAGGATATCAGCAAGTCAGCCTTCAGGACCGGGTACGGCCACTACGAGTTCGTCGTGATGCCTTTCTGGCTCACAAACTGCCCTGCAGCTTTCATGGAGTTGATGCATAGAGTCTTCCACCTGTACATGGATAGCTTCATGGTTGTGTTTGTGGACAACATCCTGGTTTATTCACTTCATAGGAGGATGCTGGACACCTGAAGATCATACTCTAGACATTGAGGGATCACCAACTTTATGCCAAGTTTAGCATGTGTGAGTTTTGGCTAAAGGAGATGCATTTTCTGGACACATGATCTCAAGTGCCAGTATGACAGTGGATCCAGCCAAGGTAGAGGCAGTTTTGAGTTGTCGCTACTGTTGTTGCGGCAGTCGCAAGCCGTCGCCATCGGGCCGCCGTCGTCGCCTTCCTTCACTGGTGCTAGGGACGCCGGAAGGTCCTACCGCCACAGTAAGGACCCTCCCTTCCCTCTCCGACGTCGACGACTTCTATGTTTTTTTTTTTTGGGTCTTCTGTGTTTTACTTTTGGCCTTCTTGGCGGTGGCAGGAGGTGCTTCGGTGATGGCCGGAGGCTCCAACGGCTACTGACGTCCCCCCCCCCCCCCCCTCCCCGCCGGTGACTCCTGTCTGTGGTGGCCAGAGCCGCCCCCTACCTTTCCCTTCTTCCTTCCCCCGGTTGCACGAGGTGGCTGTGGATGGGGAAGAAAGGGGGCCTAGGGCACTGTGCGCCAACCTGGGGTGCTGCCCAGGTTGGGCGCATTGAGCCACCCTGGCAGCCTCAGCCCTGGTGCAGTGTGTTGGCGGCTGCCTTGCTAAGGCCTGGCGCAGTGCGCCAGGACTGGTGCAACATGCCTAATTGTGGCACTCAGACTGTCCTTTGCTTCATTTCTCATGCTGTTTTCATGTTGCCGACTGTGCTGACTGTGCCAGTGGGCCAGTACTGGGTTTGTGACTATCATACAAGGTCCCACAGCTCATGGGTCTGCCTAGGTTGGCTCCGACTGGGCCGGCAAGGCTGTTTGACCGATCGATCGGGACAGTTATGCTAGGGTTTTCGGCACCCATCGGGTGAGATCTAAGGGTCGGCCGACTATCCAAGATAGTAATATGGGCCTTCCGAGTTTGACCATTCATCGGGTGCTTTAGCGGGTCCGCTTTCGTGTTGAGTTTTCATACTATACCGTGACGCTTGTGCTGACTCCCTAGCACTGCGCCTCACTAGTCTTCGCCCGGTGCTTTGGCACTTGATGGTTTGTCTGTTACCATTTAATGGGGGCCGCCGCGCTGCTGCCTGCTGCTGCATGGCCTCCGTCATTGGGCTGCCCGCCACTGCAGGGGGGGAAGCTCATCGTCGTCGTCATTGCAGCCCCGTGCCGCCACCGCTCCAGGCTCGTGAGGAGCTCACCAACGCCACTACTTCGTGTCTCCACTGTTGGGGACGCCCCAGATCCTACCGTTGTTGGTAAGGAGCTCACCTCTCTCACAGGACTCGATCTCGCATGTAGGGAACCTTTCCCCCCGTTTGGGTTAAACAGGTTCTAATAAGGGGGAGTGTTCTATTCGATTTTGGTAGGTGGCCTTGGGGCCGTGGGGGCAGGCTACCATGTGCGGCGACGCTTCGCATATAGGCCGGCCATGTGTATCATCCACTTTTTTTACCCTGATATCTTATGTGTCTATGCATGGTAGCGATGGCCCTATTGATCTGACTGTTGTACTATAGTCTGCTTTCTGCTTCTTATCATGGTGAAGAGACTTTGATCATGTGTTTGGCCTTGTGTTGGCTAGTTTATCTTGTTGCTCTCTTCCAAGCTTCTTGGTTTTTCTAGTGGGACTTGTGTGAATCCCTACAGTTTGGGTTATTTTCTACTTTGCCCTTTTGTGCCTAATGTGCTCTTGCAGAGGGTGTTCTGTCGAGTGTCGCGGGTGTGTGGATGTCTGTGCTTCTTGCGGACGTATTAACCTTGTGTTATGATTTTCTCTTTCATGTATGGAAGAGGCTTGTTTCATGCCTTCTCCCTTTGCCTCTCGTGATTTGCTCGGGGCGATGGTGCACTGCTGTGGCGTTTGCCGCCATGGTGTGCTTTGTTCGACCTTTTGGTGGAGGTCTTTTCCTTGAGCTGTTTTAGTTGTGCTGGTTGTTCTCCTCATGCTTTTGTGTTCCTTTGGCACTATGGGTCGAGTGGACCCACCTTGCTATTCGACGTTTGAACTAGTTCCCATGTTGCTTGACTGAACAATGTGGGCGGTGTGTCCTTAGTTGTCTAGTGTAAGGCAACACCTCTTCCCTTTCTTGGTTTTCTTGCATAGGCATTGTTCTGGTGCATGTTTTTTCTTACCTTAGTCTATGGCTCGGAGGCCCTTACTGTCATTTGGTGTGTGGCCCTCTCTACTCGTGGTTGTAGAGACAGTGTTTTGTGTTGCGTGCCTCTGAGAATATGTGTGGTTTGTTGCACTCTTTGAAGCTTGTAGCTTCGCGTGCTTGGTTTTCTTCCTCGAGTTCGTTGGACTTGTTCTAATTTTCAAGGAAAAAATTTTATTTAGAGGGGTAGGATGTAAGGCTCATGGGCCTGGGAGGGGGGGGGACCTCCTCTCTCTCCCAACCCCCCCCCCCCACTTGGCCCCACCCACCTTTTTCCCCCCTTCCTCGCAGGCAACCCCGGAGCCCCCTCCTTTCCCCCTTTTCTATTCTCCTTCCCTAAGGAACTCCCCCCCCAACTAAGCCTTCACCATGCTCACCGCAGCTTCCTCTGTTGTGCCGCCATCTCAAGGAGGAGGGGAGGTGCTGTCGCCGCCACCGCGTCACTACTGCTACTCCACCGCCGCCTTCTTCCCTCCTTCCCCTACCTGTGCAGTATCGAGGAGGGGAGGAGCATCGTGCTAGCGCTGCCTCCGCCACACTGTTTCCTACTGTTGTATGGGGGGAGGGGTGATCCGCCGCCGCCCATCCTTGTGAGGAGCTTGCCGTCACCGCTGCTTCATGCCGCCACCGTTGGGGATGTCGACGGATCCTACCACCGTTGGTAAGGAACTCACCTCTCTCGTCGGCCTCGATCTCGCATATAGGGAACCTTCCCCCTCTTTGGGTCGAACGGGTCCTAATATGGGGGAGTGTTCTGTTCGGTTCAGGAAGGTGGCCTTAGGGCCGTGGGGGCAGGCCACCATGTGCGGCGACATTTGGCGTGCAGGCCGGCCATGTGTATCATCCACTTTCTTCCCTGATATCTTGTGTGTCTGTGCATGGTAGAGATGGCCCTACTTTGCTTATATCATTCTTTTTGGTACTCAGAAGCAAATGTCATCATGATCCAAATGGGTCTTTATGTTGTCACTAAGTTGTTTTGCTACTAGGTTGTCCACCAATTTTATTATGGTTTAACATAATGTGTCCATGCTTGAGGCATACATGCTTTATTGTTTGTTTAGATGGTAAATCTTGGTTGCATTCGAGGTGTTTATGACAATTATTCTTATCGGCTAGTCATCATTAGTAAGATAGAGTAGCTAAGAGACTCCCATTTTGTGGTGTTTAAATGATATCTTTGTCTCTACTAATTGGTTTATGGGAATATCCTTTGAGTAAACTATCTTATGTTGTGGCAAAGGTCAACTTGCTAATCGACATTCTACATGTAAGCATTTATTTTGCATTGTTACTCTTTTGTATATCTTGGTTGATCACAATGCTTTGACAAAACAGTTAAAAATCCTATATGTCTCACAAGGTTCATTGGGAGGTATTGCTTGGTTTGTTTCGTACTCGAGTTTCTATATTGTGCTCGTGATGCCTATGCTGATTTTTTGGTATTGCACCTTACTAGTCTTCTCCTGGTGTTGGGACGCTTGAGGGCCTATCCTATCACACTATGCGCTTTTTGGGTTGTTACCGTTCCCCGGAACCCCCGTCCTCGCGGGCCTATTGAGGGCGATCTCCGAGCCACGAGTGGGTCCATCGATCGTTTCTTCAATCGGAGGGGGAAATGGTGTTGGACAGCGGCATCGAGTCATTTGCAGAGCTCTCTTAGTTGATCCGGGTCTCGTGGAGTTTGGAGGGTCGCGGTGCAGTCCAGCTAGTTCGTTCTCACTGCCTCGCCTTGCAAGGTTCCAGAGCCGTGTCGGGAGGATAGGTGTGGGACCGTAGTCTAGCCAGACTCAGTTTATGGTTGTGTTTGTTCACGTGTCTCACTCTGATAGGAGGGGAGACCAGGAGTCGTGGTCAAGCGGTAAGACGCCAGTGGGCACACTTGACGACTAACTAGTAGAGGTTGGTCTGTCTCTAGTGCTTATTGTTCAAACGAGGGTTTTCCGTCTGTGTATGTAGCTTTGTGGCATTCACAAAGCACGCTTACCAAGTTGAGACTGTGTGTAACTGTGCCGATTTGGCAGTACTTGTAGACTCGAATACCTTTCCATTTATTATTTCAATGCCTACATAGTTATTATTTTGCTATATTACCTGTTTAGTCAGTAGTTCTATTTACTTGAGATATTGTTTGTAATACCCTCAAATTTTAAATACCATGATTTGCTTAGAAATTCTTGTTTATGCAAACCGATTAGGTTTAAATTCTGATATTTAGGATTTAGGGTATGTTTAAGACACTTTATCATACCCAGGTACTACTTTCGGTCGTACGCACCCCGACAGGGCGACACCGGAAAATTGTAACGAAAATAAAATTTGAGAACACCATAATTCTTAGAAAATTATGGAGATATTAAAAATGTAATTATTCGAAATTTTTGACGCACAGATTTTGAGATTAAGTCGACACAACTATTTTTTGGGCGATTTTTCACCCATCAGAAAATAAATTCAAAAAATTAAACTAAAATCATGAGAATTTGTAAAACCTTCCTATTAGTCTATGGTTGAAATTTTAAGTTAAACGGATATCATTAGGACACCTAAGCATGAAGATCTTTGGCCCAGCTGATTTATGGGCTATTTACGGCAAGGATTTTTCTGGAAATTTCAAATGCTTACGTGTAAGGCTTAGGAAAAGCCAACACACATTAGGATAAGGCTTAGCCAAGGGGTTGGGCTATCATTAAGGTTACTTGCGTGTAACCAAAGAGTTTGTTGCATGAGATAGGTGGCCTCACATGGTTTAAGGGGGTTTACACCATGACACGTCCATGGCCAACGTGCCCAGTTTGCAAGGAAACTTGGGAGCTTATATAAACCTCCCAACACCCATAGTATACATCTTTCCAACACTTATGTTCTTCCTAGTCCTACTGTTGCTGTGGTTACAAGCCTGGTGTTGGTGAATTTTCTGTTGGGGCTGTATGCGTTGAAGCCATTTTGCTGGCGGTGTAGCTGCTGAAGTCCCTGTTTCAGCAGTCTTCTTACTTCCTCATCTTGTTGCTGTGTTGATCTCCATACTAGGAAGAAGAAGAAGAACTTTTGTTCTCTTACAGATCAAGTAGGTTCTTATCCTTTCCTTGAACTTCTATTCGCTATTCATGTTGAAAGAATTTAGCCTCATACGAGATGCTTTTGGAGCATGCTAACCAGTCTCGGTTAAGTTCGTATACGAGATTGTAACCTCAGATTCTTTAGTTTGGTTTTCCCAACTACCTTTGGAACTATGTGATTACCAAAGAAGAATTTTCACTCTCCTTACAGATCAAGTAGGTTCCCAATTTCTCCTCCCACCCATGATCCAAGTTTATGTTATAGAGATTTGCTAGAAATTTTGATATTCTATAATATTGTGATTTCTTTCCATTCGAATGTTTGTACCTCAAGCCTTGATTTGGAACATTAAATATCTTGTGTTTTAGTGTTCATCTTGTAATAATCTCCCAATAATCCATTGCTATCAAGACCACACTTCCAACAATATACAATGTCTAGTTTTTAGCTAGACAAGTTTGAATTGCAAACATCTCGATTCATCTCACTTTTTTTGTTTATAAATCACTATGAGAACTATAATTAGACTCTTATATTTGATATACATCATGCCTTGATTCATAGGTTCCATGGTCAGCATGTTTAGAGTACATTCTAAGTCATTTATGAGTGAGAAACAGGCGGCTGTCGACAGACAGCCCAAATCTGTCGACAGGCGCATGTTTTCCTGAACTCTGGATAACTGGACTGTGTGGATCTGTCGACAGATCCCTTGCATCTGTCGACAGATTCCCACAGAGCCAGAAAACCTGAGCTCTGTCTATGCCATCTGTCGACAGCCTCTTCCTGGCTGTCGACAGCTACTGTCCTGCCTTGGATTTCAGCAACTTTTCATGGTAGAACTCTTGCTTAAACTTCATCCTAAAAGCCATGGAAGTTACCCTCTAATTTACCTTGTTTTTATTGTCATACTACCTCAAAGTTACCCACATTATGTACCTTATTCTCCCTAAGTTATTCTTAAAGTTAGCAATTACGAATAGTACTCCGATTGAGTCTATTCTTCAATATTCGGTATCTAAGTTTGTAAAACTTGACCACTTGAGAGTTCATATGTTTGAACACCTTATGAGATATGAATACTTGTGATGACAATTGTGTACCCTCATTTTCTTGGGTTCTTATGTGATTTAAATCTTCTGAAGTTGCTGGCTTTGAGTCATCACCTTGTCTCAACCAATTGTCTTTCTCATTTTCTTGATCTATGAACTACTTTGTCACCAAGATATTTGTATTGATTCTAAATCAAATCTTCCTTTAAATTTCCAATTTCCATTATGCTCATGAAAAGAAATTTATGATTTGAAGACAGTGCTCTCTTCAAAAGAGGGTTTAGGATCACTTGTAGTAGCACCCGCTACTTGTGATCAGCTGAGGGCGACAGTTTGTACGTATGTAAATCCAAGTCAATGGACTGACGATGGTGGGTAATAAAATAATTATACCCCGTTCTTGCGCAATGAACAAGATCCAAGGTGCTGGAATCGCCTAGGCACTGAGGATGTATTTACGTCTATATAGTAACCTCTTGAGAGCAGTGATGCCTGTCAAGTTTGTTCCAAAATCAAGTTATGATATGAATTTTGAAAGACAAATATGACTTTGTTCTGATATTCGTTTGAGCCCGTCATGAAATTAATTTGGGCTATATGTTTATGTTAAGTATGAAATTCATGAGCAATTATGTTTTGATCCACATATGCATTATTTGAATATTCATTCAGTTCTACAAATGAAACTTCTACTCTATGTTCACTTATACCTACTGAGTCCTTTCGACTCATGCCTTTGTTTCCTCCACCCTTTTAGATTGAAGGTGTGTATAATCTCAGCTACATGTGAATCCTAATTCCGCTGCGGACGATGAAGAGATGAAGAAGAATAGTATAGTTTTAGTAGTTTCTTTTAGTTGATGATGTATTAAGTTAGAGAGAGAGAAACTTGTCTTTTGTAAATAATGAGTATTTATACTTTGTTACCTACTGAATTATAATGTGTTCGAAGATACCTTTGTGGAATGGTTTGCTTGTTTTGGGCGTTACGCGGATATATCTACCCATAACGAAAGTTTGTCAGCGTAACCCCTCTTCCGATCAAGGGTTATGTATGTATTTGTCTGATGTCGAAGGAGGGTGTTACAGAGGTGGTATCAGAGCAAGGTTATGGGTGATAGATATCTCTGTGACCATTTTCACAAAGGAAATAAATAAAACATTGGTGTGTGTTATAGAATCTCTAAAGATCATTTTGGTTTTTAGAACTTAAGTAGTTAGCATGAATTAATTGGATGTGTTTGATGGTGTTCCAGGAAATGGCAGACAAAGGGAAAGCTATCGACACATCCAGTGAGGATAGGCATGAGGAAAGCTTTAGGGAGGAAGTTCACAATGTCCCATTGGCCGGAAATTCTCAAGAAGGAAGTACTGGGACTCCTGATTTTGCTACATTTATGCAGTCATTTCAGGGGTTAGTGCAAACACTAATGAAGAACCAACAGGACATGAATGGAGGAAGGATTACTGGAACATCTCTGTTAGAAAAATTTAAGAAGATGGGACCTCCAGCTTTTAAAGGAAATGGCCAGCCTGAGGTTGTAGAGGGATGGGTTAGAGAAATGGAAAAGATATTTAAGGCCATAAGATGCGAAGAAGAGGACAAAGTCACATTGGCGACTTACATGCTCCAGGATAGAGCAGATGAATGGTGGCAATCTGCCATGAGAAATGCATTTAGAAATAGAAGGGATAATTAGTTGGGAAGAGTTCTTAAGAGAATTGTATGAGAAATACACTCCACCACATGTCAAGGATAGGAAAGAAGTGGAATTTTTACAGTTGGAGCAAAAAGACATGACTGTGGCAGAGTATGAGACCAAATTCACTGAACTGAAAAGTATGCACCTCATATTTGTGACAATGAAATCAGAAGGGTAAAGAAGTTTGTGAGAGGATTGAAACCGGTGTGAGGAGCAAGGTAGCTCCACTAGATCCCCAAAGTATGGCTATGGCACTGAAGACTGCATTTATAGTGGAATCTGAGTTTGAGGAGTATATGAAAAACAAAGAGATCAATGGGGGTAAGAAGAAAAATGTGTATAACAAGGAAACAAAGGGTCAGAAGCGAAAAGTTGATTCAACCAAGCAACAGGGAGAACAGAAAAAGAGTTGGCCCATGTGCGCTCAATGTGGAAGAAGACACCTGGTAATGAATGTTGGAAAGTAGCGGGAAAATGTTATGGATGTGGTCAGAAAGGGCATATGATAAAGGACTGTCCAGTCAAAGCAGACCAGTCAAAAGCGCAAAAGCCACAACCTTACTTCCAGCAAGCCCCAAGACAACCACCCAAGGGACCAGCTAGAGTCTTTGCTCTGACAAAGGAAGAAGCCCAGGACACCCCTACAGTAGCTGAAGGTATTCTCCTAACCGAAAATATGTATGCTAGAGTGTTATTTGACCCTGGAGCTACACACTCTTTTATTTCTCGGGTATTTGTTAATTCTATGTCTCGGAAACCAGAGAAATTAGTAGGAAGCATGATACTTGACTGTCCTACTGGTCAAATAGCTACACTTACCTCTGTTATTCCAGAAATAACTCTGAAAATAGGAGAATGTGAACTTACTGCATATGTATATGTACTGGATAACATGCAAGATTTTGACATTATATTGGGAATGGATTGGTTAGCAGAAAATCATGCCGTATTAGATTGCCATAAGAAAGTTTTAACATTTAAAAGGCGGGATTAGCAGATTTCAGCTATACATGTCCAAAGAATAATGGAAATAAGAAGACTATATCAGCACTTAAAGCTATGAAATGGCTGAAAAATGGTTGTCAAGGTTATTTGGCAAGTGTGATGGTTATACCAAATGAACATAAACAGGTATCAGTTCAAGATATCGATGTTGTAAAAGAATTTCCAGAAGTTTTCCTGATGATTTATCTGGATTACCTCCAAATAGAGAAATTGACTTTACCATTGAACTTTTACCTGGGACTTTGCCTATATCCATAGCTCCTTATAGAATGGCACCAGCTGAGTTGATAGAATTAAAGAAGCAGTTGCAAGACTTATTAGACAAAGGTTTTATTAGACCAAGTGTATCACCATGGGGAGCTCCGGTATTATTTGTTAGAAAGAAAGATGGATCCCTCAGATTATGCATTGATTATAGAAAGTTGAATCAAGTCACAATCAAGAACAAATATCCATTACCTAGAATTGATGACTTGTTTGATCAACTCCGGTCTGCTACAGTATTCTCTAAGATCAATTTATGGTCGGGGTACCATCAATTGAGAGTCCAAGAAGATGATATTTCTAAGACTGCATTTAGAACCAGATACGGACATTATGAGTTTTTAGTACTCTCCTTTGGATTGACTAATGCACCTGCGGTATTTATGGATTTGATGAACAGGGTATTTCAGCCTTATTTGGATAATTTTGTGGTGGTATTTATAGATGATGTGTTGATATACTCATCTAATGAAGAAGAACACAAAGAACATTTGAGAATTGTACTACAAACTTGAGGAAACATCAATTGTATGCTAAATTAAGTAAATGTGAGTTTTGGCTCAAGGAAGTGAAATTTTTGGGTCATGTGATTTCTGGAAAAGGTGTGGCAGTAGACCCAAGTAAAATTGAAGCAATTTAATTGGGAAAGACCCAAGAACCATAAATCCGAAGTTTCTTGGGATTAGCTGGTTACTATAGGAGATTTATTGAAGGTTTTTCTTCTATAGCTATGCCTTTGACTCAGTTAACCAGAAAAGAGACACTTTGTGTGGAAAGAAATGTGAGGCCAGTTTTCAGGATTTAAAAGGGAAGCTTACCACAGCTCCGATTCTTACCTTACCTCAAGGATCGGGAGGATTTACAGTCTATACAGATGCATCTCAAAAGGAATTGGATGTGTTCTTATGCAACATGGGAAAGTGGTAGCTTATGCCTCTAAACAATTAAAAGATCATGAAAGGAATTATCCGGCTCATGACTTAGAATTGGCAGCGATCATACATGCTTTGAAGATCTGGCGCCACTTTGTATGGAGAACAATTTGAAGTTTATACTGACCATAAGAGTTTAAAGTACATATTTTTCAGAAGGAACTGAATCTGAGACAAAGAAGATGGCTAGAATTTTTGAAGGATTATGATTTTACAGTGAATTACCATCCAGGTAAAGCTAACGTGGTTGCCGATGCTTTGAGCAGAAAGAAATCAAGGGCATTACAATACACCAACAGTGGAAAGAAATGACATATTTGATCGAATACTCACCAAGGTGTGATGCAGAAAATCTGATATTGGCACAATTGACAGTAAGGTCAGCACTGATAGATAGAATTGGTGAAGCACAGAACCAAGATCAGAAACTAAAAGAGATGGTAAACAAACCAGGATACGTCAAAGATAACCAAGGGATAATAGATTCAAAACAGAATATGTACCGGAAATGAAGAAATTAAAAGTGAGTTATTGAAGGAAGGGCACAAATCTCAGTATTCGATTCATCCTGGAAGCTCTAAAATGTACCAGGATCTGAAAAAGCAGTTTTGGTGGCATGGAATGAAAAAGGACATAGCAAAATTTGTGAGTAAATGTCTGACATGTCAACAAATAAAAGCTGAGCACCAGAAGCCAGCAGGGCTTATGCAACTAATTGAAATTCCAATATGAAAATGGGAGCAGATATAAATATGGTACGACGTAATGGGTTTGCCAAAGACAAGAAAGAGGCATGATGCTATTTGGGTAATTGTGGACAGATTAACTAAATCAGCTCATTTTCTAGCAATTACAAAGACACAATCATTAGAAGATTTGGCTCAATTGTATATAAAGAAAATAGTGAGACTTCATGGAATTCCTTTGTCGATAATTTCAGATAGAGATCCAAGGTTCACTGCTAGATTTTGGAAAAGTCTTCAAGCAGCCATGGGTACACAATTAAAATTCAGTTCAGCATATCATCCACAAACCGATGGCCAATCAGAAAGAACTATCCGAACACTTGAAGACATGCTGAGAGCCTGCAGTTTAGATTGGCGTGGTAGCTGGGATGATTACTTACCCTTGATTGAGTTTGCATACAATAATAGTTACCATACAAGTATTGGAATGGCACCATATGAGGCATTATATGGTAGACCCTGTAGATCACCCCTCTGTTGGGCAGAAGTGGGAGAAAAGAGTCTCATTGGGCCAGAATTAATTCAGAATTGCTCAGAGAAAATCAAATTAATCAGGAAAAGATTGCTAATAGCTCAAGACAGACAGAAGAAGTATGTGGATAGAAGAAGAAGGCCACTGGTATTTAACATAGGTGATCATGTATTTCTAAAGATCTCTCCAACCAAAGGTATCATGAGATTTGGAAAGAAAGGAAAACTCAGTCCAAGATATGTAGGACCTTTTGAAATATTACAAGAATAGGGGAAGTAGCATACCAATTAGCTCTTCCGCCCTCTTGGTCACATATTCATAATGTATTTCACATATCTATGTTGAGGAATACATAATGGCCTCTCATGTGATCAGTTATGAAGATGTGGAAATACAACCAGATTTAACCGTACAAGAGGAACCAGTGAAAATATTGGACAGGAAAGAACGAGTCCTCAGAAATAAAGCAGTTTCTATGTGAAGATCTTATGGAAAAGCGCATCATCGAAGAAGAAACGTGGGAATTGGAGCAGAGAGATGAAAGAAAAGTATCCACAACTATTGGTAAGAAAATTTTGCCAATTTTGAGGACGAAATTTATTTTAACAGGGGGAGAAATGTAATACCTCAAATTTTAAATACCATGATTGCTTAGAAATTCTGTTTATGCAAACCGATTAGGTTTAAATTGTGATATTTAGGATTTAGGGTATGTTTAAGACACTTTATCATACCCAGGTACTACTTTCGGTCGTGCGCACCCCGACAGGGCGACACCGGAAAACTGTAACGAAAATAAAATCTGAAAACACCATAATTCTTAGAAAATTATGGAGATATTAAAAATGTAATTATTCGGAATTTTTGACGCACAAATTTTGAGATTAAGTCGACGCAACTATTTTTGGGGTGATTTTTCACCCATCAGAAAATAAATTCAAAATTAAACTAAAATCATGACAATTTGTAAAACCTTCCTATTAGTCTATGGTTGAAATTTTAAGTTAAACGGTATCATTAGGACACCTAAGCATGAAGATCTTTGGCCCAGCTGATTATGGGCTATTCGGGCAAGGATTTTTCTGGGAATTTCAAATGCTTACGTGTAAGGCTTAGGAAAAGCCAACCACATTAGGATAAGGCTTAGCCAAGGGGTTGGGCTATCATTAAGGTTACTTGCGTGTAACCAAAGAGTTTGTTGCATGAGATAGGTGGCATCACATGGTTTAAGGGGTTTACACCATGACACGTCCATGGCCAACGTGCCCAGTTGCAAGGGAACTTGGGAGCTTATATAACCTCCCAACACCCATCGTATACATCTTTCCAACACTTATGTCTTCCTAGTCCTACTGTTGCTGTGGTTACAAGCCTGTGTTGGTGAATTTTCTGTTGGGGCTGTATGCGTTGAAGCCATTTTGCTGGAGGTGTAGCTGCCGAAGTCCCTATTTCAGTAGTCTTCTTACTTCCTTCCTCTGTGTTGCTGTGTTGATCTCCATACTAGGAAGAAGAAGAAGAACTTTTGTTCTTTACAGATCAAGTAGGTTCTTATCCTTTCCTTGAACTTCTATTCGCTATTCATGTTGAAAGAATTTAGCCTCATACGAGATGCTTTTGGAGCATGCTAACTAGTCTCGGTTAAGTTCGTATACGAGATTGTAACCTCAGATTCTTTGGTTTGGTTTTCCCAACTACCTTTGGAACTATGTGATTACCAAAGAAGAATTTTCACTCTCCTTACAGATCAAGTAGGTTCCCAATTTCTCCTCCCACCCATGATCCAAGTTTATGTTATAGAGATTTGCTAGAAATTTCGATATTCTATATATTGTGATTTCTTTCCATTCGAATGTTTGTACCTCAAGCCTTGATTTGGAACATTAAATATCTTGTGTTTTAGTGTTCATCTTGTAAGAATCTCCCAATAATCCATTGCTATCAAGACCACACTTCCAACAATATACTATGTCTAGTTTTTAGCTAGACAAGTTTGAATTGCAAACCTCTCGATTCATCTCGATTCTCTCGCTTTTTCAGTTTATAAATCACTGTGAGAACTATAATTAGACTCTTATTTTGATATACATCATGCCTTGATTCATAGGTTCCATGGTCAGCATGTTTAGAGTACATTCTAAGTCATTTATGAGTGAGAAACAGGCGGCTGTCGACAGACAGCCCAAATCTGTCGACAGGCGCATGTTTTCCTGAACTCTGGATAACTGGACTGTGTGGATCTGTCGACAGATCCCTTGCATCTGTCGACAGATCCCCACAGAGCCAGAAAACCTGAGCTCTGTCTGTGCCATCTGTCGACAGCCCCTTCCTGGCTGTCGACAGCTACTGTCCTGCCTTGGATTCAGCAACTTTTCATGGTAGAACTCTTGCTTAAACTTCATCCTAAAAGCCATGGAAGTTACCCTCTCATTTACCTTGGTTTTTATGTCATACTACCTCAAAGTTTACCACATTATGTACCTTATTTTCCCTAAGTTATTCTAAAGTTAGCAATTACGAATAGTACTCCGATTGAGTCTATTCTTCAGTATTCGGTATCTAAGTTTGTAAAACTTGACCACTTGAGAGTTCATATGTTTGAACACCTATGAGATATGAATACTTGTGATGACAATTGTGGACCCTCATTTTCTTGGGTTCTTATGTGATTTAAATCTTCTGAGTTGTTGGCTTTGAGTCATCACCTTGTCTCAACCAATTGTCTTTCTCATTTTCTTGATCTATGAACTACTTTGTCACCAAGATATTTGTATTGATTCTCAATCAAATCTTCCTTTAAATTCCAATTTCCATTATGCTCATGAAAAGAAATTTATGATTTGAAGACAGTGCTCTCTTCAAAAGAGGGTTTAGGATCACTTGTAGTAGCACCCGCTACTTGTGATCAGCTGAGGGCGACAGTTTGTACGTATGTAAATCCAAGTCAATGGACTGACGATGGTGGGTAATAAAATAATTATACCCCGTTCTTGCGCAATGAACAAGATCCAAGGTGCTAGAATCGCCTAGGCACTGAGGATGTATTTACGTCTATATAGTAACCTCTTGAGAGCAGTGATGCCTGTCAAGTTTGTTCCAAAATCAAGTTATGATATGAATTTTGAAAGACAAATATGACTTTGTTCTGATATTCGTTTGAGCCCGTCATGAAATTAATTTGGGCTATATGTTTATGTTAAGTATGAAATTCATGAGCAATTATGTTTTGATCCAATATGCATTATTTGAATATTCATTCAGTTCTGCAAATGAAACTTCTACTCTATGTTCACTTATACCTACTGAGTCCTTTCGACTCATGCCTTTGTTTCCTCCACCCCTTTCAGATTGAAGGTGTGTATAATCTCAGCTACATGTGAATCCTAATCCGCTGCAGACGATGAAGAGATGAAGAAGAATAGTGTAGTTTTAGTAGTTTCTTTTAGTTGATGATGTATTAAGTTAGAGAGAGAGAAACTTGTCTTTTGTAAATAATGAGTATTTATACTTTGTTACCTACTGAATTATAATGTGTTCGAAGATACCTTTGTGGAATGGTTTGCCTGTTTTGGGCGTTACACGGATATATCTACCCATAACGAAAGTTTGTCAGCGTAACCCCTCTTCCTATGAAGGGTTATGTATGTATTTGTGTGATGTCGGAGGAGGGTGTTACATTGTCGCCCTTCCGCTTGGTGTAGTTATCTTGGTTACTTAATGCTACTATTTCTTCCTGCTTATTGTAGCTGCTCTGCTATTTCATTCTACTATTCAAACGTCAGGGTTGGGTTCCTTACTAGGCTTCATTCGCGAAGCTCATTCCCCCTTACTTCCTTTAGTCTAAGCTCGTGCAAGTCAGTACTAGTGTTTAGGCAGTTACGACAGTGTTACATCATTGCAGTCAGCAACATTAGCATAGTTTGTGTCTCCTTTTGCACTTGCATTATTATCTGGGACATTGTATTTTTTTTTTATATTCCATAGATGCACTTCTTTAATTGTTCAGCTATTTAACTTGTTGTATATCTCACTACCATGTTTCTTAACCCTTCCGGGTCTTCAGATCTGTGGGTGGCAGTCCAAGGGTTAGATTCTTAGAGGGTTTCTGAGTATCGAATTCTTGGGTCATTATAGATGTAGCACCCTAAAAATTAGTAATAAGTTTGAAGAGCAAACTAGGGTCTTACTAAAGCCTTGACCAATAAACAATATAATGTTAACCTCAATAAGATGATTATTAGACTTTGTCCAACAATCGGTCTGAGTACACACCAATGATATGCAACTATATGCATACATCAATCGATAGAAATATAACAACAATCGATGTTTAAGGACAATCGATGTTGGTCAGCAATCGATGTTTAAAGGAGTAATTGATGTTGGTCAGCAATTGATGTTTAAAGGAGAAATCGATGTTGGTCAACAATCAATTTTAAGGACAATCGATGTTGGTCAGCAATCGATGTTTAAAGGAGCAATCGATGTTTAAGGACAATCAATGTTGGTCAGCAATCGATGTTTAAAGGAGCAATCGATGTTTAAGGACAATCGATGTTGGTCAGCAATCGATGTTTTAAGGAGCAATCGTTGTTTAAGGGAGCAATCAATGTTGGTCAGCAATCGATGTTTAAAGGAGCAATCGATGTTAGTTAGCAATCTATGTTTAAGGACAATCGATGTTAGTTAGCAATTGATGTTTAAAGGAGTAATCGATGTTGGTCAGCAATCGATGTTTAAGGACAATCGATGTTGGTCCGCAATTGATGTTTTAAGGAGCAATAGATGTTAGTTAGCAATCGATGTTTAAGGATAATCAATATTAGTTAGCAATTGATGTTTAAGGACAATCAATGTTGGTCCGCAATCGATGTTTAAAGGAGCAATCGATGTTGGCCATCAATCTATGTTTAAAAGAGCAATCGATGTTTAAGGACAATCGATGTTTGAAGGAGTAATTGATGTTAGTTAGCAATCGATGTTTAAGGACAATCGATGTTGGTCAGCAATCGATGTTTAAGGGTAATCGATGTATCAAATCAACTAACCAAGATATAACATTGTCAATCGAAATGGGACTTCGTATATGACGAAGTGGACTTCGTATATAAAGAAGTTAGACTTTGGATATGATGAAGTTAGCTTCGACTGACCAAGACCAAATCATGCATGACGAAGTGGGACTTCTTATATGACGAAGTTAAGCTTCGATTGATCAAGACCAAATCATGTATGACTTCGTATATGATGAAGTTAAGCTTCGACTGATCAAGACCAAATCATGTATGACTTCATATATGACGAAGTAGACTTCGTATATGATGAAGTTAAGCTTCGGCTACGACCAAATCATGTATGACTTCGTACATGATGAGTTACCAGTCATTACCAAACTATAAAATTTGTGTTAATTATATACCCAATAATAAAAAGGGGGTTAGTTAAGATAAATATGGGAAGTATTGACCCTAAACTATGATTAAAAACATGTCCAGTGGGGAGTATGCTTCCTAAAACTAACCAAATCGGAACAGACCTATTACGGGAACGACTCCTATGGAAGTTCTGAAACATAATAGGACTCCTACCAGGAGTTAGGAAACTACAAACTCAGAAATTTCACCATCATTAGACTTCCATATTAACCTAAATTCGTGCCCCATCAAGAGGAGGGTTTCTTAAAGGTTTCTACTCCAATTGGGATGGGAAAACCTCCAAACATGGAAGGGATCAAGCTAAAACCACAACCCCGCTTCCCTAGTTACAATAGAACTCCTAACAACCCTAATCTATAAATACTCATCATATACCCCTTGGGGACGAGTTACCAACTTGCTGGAGGATGTGTGGAGGCTAGCTATAGCACCAAAGGAGGAGGAGATCGCCCCAACTGGAGCTTTCTTCCCCAAACCACGTTCTGCTTCATCTTGCAGAAGTCCTTCTTAGGAACATTCAAAGGTAGGTAATCCTAGGCACCAACATAACACAGTGTATATCTTCCAAAAGTTCTTCAAGTCTAGTCTCATGTGTTCCTATTTTCTTGATTTTACTGTTCCTGTAAAGAGTATCAGGTTGTTTCTGAATTTCGTGCATACTTTGAACCTTTGTTTCCTTGTATCTCATGTAACTGGGTCAAATGAATGCCATAGATCTGTTTACTTTTTGTTTCCAGCAATCTCTTTGCTTATAGTTTCATCCTAGGAACCCTAGATTTAGAGTATGGATCAAGCAGGTGAGTCTGTGACATTTTCTTAGTCTTGCCAGCATGATGATCAGTCTACGTCTATACTTTAAAAGCCATCAACCACATGTTAAAAACGTTATTTACATGAATATAATTCTAACATTCTATATGGGAGTACTGATCATACTATCCTTTGATTTTGCCTCTTCGTCCTTATGTTCCAATGCAAAGTTATAATGTTCCGATAAAAGCTATGAGAGTATATGCTAGGTTTTGACGTGAGTCTACTCGTTTTCTTACCATGATCATTACTATGTCCTGACTCTCCTTATTGGGTATGTTTTTCGATTATTTCATGTACTGTCATTTTCCTGCTAACGTAGTTAAGAAAGTCTCTGTACTTTGTGGGGGTTTCCCCATGGAACCTAACTGATTGTACCTTGGAGTCCCCTGAAGTTAGAGGACTCTTTATTCCATATTCATCCTATTCTTTTATGGTCAAAGTCATTAAAGTTTATGGAACTAAAAGAAATAATGATCAGTCTTGTGCTATCCAAAATGAATCTCTCGACTATTGTTATCATGAAATCATGTTCACTTGAATAACCACATACACGTGTCCTAGTGTGCATTCCAAGGTGGCATAGATCCTAAGTGCACATTATGTCATCGTGCTGGAATACTGTTACATGTTAAAAGTTCTTGCTTGTGCGTGCTTGCTTGCTTGCATGATATGGCCATCATCTGTTCTTGCAAATGATTGACATCCTACATGCTTGTACATACTGCTCTACTGCTAGTTCTTTCTTATTACATCATGCTAGATCTTGTTCATTCACTCTTGTTCAATCTATCTTGCTCATGTATCATTTTTAATTAGATTTATCGTACATGCATATCTTGATAATCGTGCCTATCGAGTTCTTAAATGTTAATCACTTATATTATTGCCCGCACATTGAGGTGTAAATCCTACTATGCTAGTTCGCTCATTACCTGCTTCTTAACATTTTAGGTGACATAGACTAGGAAGAGGAAGGTCAAGCATCTGAGTGATGAGCTCATTCCATCCATAGTATTTGTCGTTAGTTTGTTTTGAGAATTAGTTCAATGTAGTAGGATGGGAGGAAGTGCATACTTATGTAATTTTCCTTTTCTTGAGTCACTATGAGTGTGATGTCAACAGTGTGGTGTTTGACATTAATTAGATTGGTTTATTGGTTTAGTTGTGTTCATTATGTGGGCCCTATTATGTTGTGTAGATACACATCTAAAGGTCGCGTGCTGGAGGCTTATTTGCCAACTGCTCACGTCTCAGACTATTGATCTAAATTTATTATTTCCATTGCATAATTCTCGGGACATGACAAAAGATGACCAGATGCCACCTTCTACAAACATTAAAATAGTGAAATAAGTTTCTGGAACCACGGTTAAAATCCCGTCAGACAAGGGAGAGGTGTTTAAATCACGTCATATGTATGACACATTCATCTGACTCCTTTTAACTCTATGTTCAAAAACATGCACGAAGATCAAGGGCGAGAAAATGAGTTAAACCGCATCAGGTGTACTAGATGCGGATTATCTATGGAACAGAAAACAAGATGGCACATAGTTTGATGCGTACCAAGAATAGGACTCGGTGTGGAGCAATCTAAATCGTGTCAACAAGGCACGATGTGTTTCTATATAAATCGTGTCCTCCAGATAGGACACAATTAGCTTTACCTAATTCACATCCACTAGTCTGGACGTGATTTAGGGTTTCACCCAAAAACTCGATATAAACACCAACAATCCTGGTTTAGCTTATAACTTGGGTTTCTAGGGTTTTTAGATGAAACTATAAACATAAAAGTTGTTGGAAACTCGAAGTAGAACAACTCTATGGCTTTGGTTTGACTCGTTATTACCTAGGGATGAGTTATTCATGCGTTTAACAAGAAAAGCCCTAAAACTGCTCGACTATCAGAAAATGCTTAATACATGCAACATACTCTATAAAACTTGGGAAAAATATATGCACATGAAAGTAGACTCGAAGAGCTTTCAGATGGTGTGCATATGGACTTTCGTCCCATAAAGAAAAATATGAAAAATATGTATAGACAAGGGTGGAGTGGAGCACAACTCTGGAATGTGATCGTGATCGCCAGAGACTCGAGGGTCTCGAACGAGTAAAAGATAAATAATGAATAATAAAGGGTGATCGCAGGAAATACCTCTTGAGCGGGGAGATTGTGGAGACGGGTTCACTCCTTCTACACGCGGTCGGCTGTGGTAGAAGGCTTCTTTAATTAATTACCCTAAAAACAACACCATAAAAAGATGAAGAAAATGGATTAGCCAAGTTGTGTAGCATCATTCTCATAAACAAAATAAATGAAGATCATGGAGATGAACATACTTTTTGTGGCTTTTAAAACCCCTAGAAATAGGTGGGTGGGTGTGCATGCATGAAGTGATTAAATAAAAAGATGTGTGTGATGAGGGAGTAGAGATTGATTAAAAACATGAAAAGCTCACGTGGAGCAAAGGGGAAGGTGCCCGTAGGGGCTGATGGAAATGCTAAGAAGAATAAATAAAGAACATGAAAGGGAGAGAGGGAGAGGTTGGCTTCCCCTATAGTTGATGCCACATAATGTGCTTGGGAGGGAGAGCTTGATGAAGCTTGAGCGATGGTGAGAGTGTTGTGTTCCCTAGTTTTGATGATGTCATGAGCCAAGCAAAATTGCCATAATATCTAAGAATCTCTAACACAAGTTTTTATATGATAGGAAAATTCACAAAGTCAAAAGATTTTATGTGTGTTGACAAGTGTTGCTTCATAGGTCGACACACATGTCTCAGTGGATGACTTACTGGAGATCAGTGAACCACTTGAGTCGACACTACCCAAAGGATAGGTCGAGACTTGCTAGTTTTCTAGTAAGTGCAGAAGACAAAAGAATCACATAAGGTCGACTCTAGATGAAGATTAGGTCGACACTAGTTGGTTTTTCTTATTAGCGCTGAAGGGAAAGAATCGCATAGGTCGACTCTAGATGAGGATCAGGTCGACACTAGTTAGTTTTCTTGTTAGCGCTGAAAGGAAAGAATTGCATGAGGTCGACTCCAGATGAAGATCAGGTCGGCTCTACTATTTTAAGAGGTCGACACTTGGCTGCTATAAGGTCAACACTAAACTTATTAACAGCCAGTCTCTATAGCAGTCTATGGATAAGGTCGACGTATGAAGGCATGGAGTCGACTCTACTGAAGCATCTGCACTGATCTAAGTCAAGTTCTGTGTGCATCAACACTATGCACAAGATGTGTCGACACTCCAATCTTCTTTTTTCAGTGAGGAAAAGAGATTGCCAGCGTGCTTGAACTGAGCACATGACCCAAGGCCCAATGATTGGGAATTCTAGGAACAATTTACAAGGTTCTGGAAGATAACCTTTTTGGTGGCAAAGTATCTCCCAACGAATTGGGGATTTTGTTAGGACCCACCAAAAAGATTCTGATACGCCGATCAAAATGGTGAGCAGCATCTTCTTTGAATGCCACACACACACAGAAAAAGTGAGATAGCTGAGAAGAGAAAAAGAGTAGAGAGGAGAGAGTTGAGGAGAATAGGATTCAGAACAGTTTGCTCATCAAGAAGAAGATGCTGGATCGTTTCTTCATTCTGTGTGAAGTCCTGTTGCTGATCAATTGAAGCAGAGCTTCAGAATTCCATTCCGATCAGAGGCAATTGATCCTAAGCTGCAGCCAGAAGAAGAGTCTGATGAATTCAAGCCTGGAGAGACGCAATGGGAGTTTCAGCAGAAATCTGATCATATCTCAACTCCAGTGAAACAGCATCAAGAGTGTTTGCTAAATTTCTGCATACCTTTAGTGATTTCTCGTGTGATCTTTTCTATTTCTTCTAGATACCATATCACATGGTTGTCTACTCCACATGGAGTAGAAAAATAGATCCTACACTTTGTGTGTGAGGATTGTGAGATTGTTATAATCTCGAAGCTGTGAATCAAATGTGTTGAAGCTTTGTAATCAACAGGTTGTATGAAGTTGTGAATCAGCGGATGTGTGAGTGTTTCAGACTCTTGGATTGTTGAGTGAAGCCTCACTTAGTTTAGTGAGGGGTGATGTAGGTCTCCACACTGGAGCCGAACCACCTTAAATCTTGTGTGCATTGTGTGGTGTTTTGTCCATTTGCCCAATTGCTCTGTCTTGTTGATAATGCTAGCTCTTTTATATCTTAAGGCCTGTTTCAGGTTCTTAAATATTTTTAAGTGGTCAATATCTATTCACCCCCCCCCCTCTAGATATACATTCCATACCCAACACGTGGTATCAGAGCTAGGCTCTCCATTTCTTGGTTTAAAACCAGAAGAGATCTGTATGGAATGGATTCCAAATGATATATTGCAGAAGGTCATTATGTAAATAGACCCCTTATTTGACGAAACTAACTATGCATATTGGAAAACTCGCATGCTGGTGTTCCTGCGAGTAAGGATCATCAAATCTGGAGGGTATTCACTAATGGATCCTATGAGCTGCCAGAAGATGAAGAAAAGTGGACTCCATAAGAAATAAGAAGTCAAATGCAATTTTTTTTTTTAATAAAAAATGGTCCTCAGGGCCTCAAACTAGGAGAGTGCACCCTCCCCAAAAAGGGGAGAATGTTCGCACTCCACCAGCGAGATCACCTGGGCCAATATATATAAATAAGGAATGAATACAAGTGCAAAGGGGCATACCGCCGTCAGACCAGTCTAACATTCAAAAGACCAGATCTGTCCAGTACAACCGGCCCCTTACAAGAAAATGGAAGACTATGAGCACCCCAGAAACACATTATGCTTGGATACAATAGCATGATTGGTGAGCTAGTCCGCCACCTGATTTGTTTCCCAAAAGACATGAAAGCAGACATGGATCTTCATGCAGCATGTCCCTCACAAGACGCCACCATCTGTAGGTTTGCCAAGATGCACACCTGCTCTGCCAGAAGGAATAACAAGGGCTAAGGAATCTGAATAATAGCAGAAAGGCGGATTCCTAAGGATGTCGCCAGGCGGAGGCCATCACAAAGAGCCCGAGTTTTAGCATTAGACTGTTACCTAACCCATAGTAATGAGCAAAAGCCACCAGAACATAACCTTGTCTATCCCAAATGCAGCCACCTCCACCACAATTCCTTGGATTACCCTTAGACGCCCCATCTACATTTAAGCAGGAGTTCTCATATAGGAATCCAGCGCATAAATTTCAGCTGCTTAGAAGTAACTGGGGGCAAAGCCATAATGCTGAAGGATCTGCTGCTCTAATGGCGTAGGAGCAATTTTGAAGGAGGTCCTGGTGAGAGCAAAAGCGATGTTGAGCTTAATGTTTCTTATGATTTCACCAGCCCGAATGTTCTTGGCATCATACCTCACAGCACATCTGCCCTTCCAGAGCTCCCATAACATAAGCATCAGGTAGTAAAGGGTTATGAAACCAACAGGAGAGAAAATATTAGAGTGAAGAATAAAACCCCAAACCCTTGCAGTGATGTTAGTGTGAAGGTGGATTCTATTGCTGATAAGAGGCAAAAACCAGCGCCAAAGTTTCACTGCAGTATCACTGTTAATGAAACATATTGAGATCCTCTACCTGGGGAGATGCACAACAATGGCATCGAGATACCAATGAGGTTACTGATCGTGCAAAGAACAATTCTTTGTCTATGTGGAGTTTGAGCAAAACCCTGAATACATCTTTGACGATCATGGTGGAATATCTAGTGCCCACACCTCTATTTGCCTGCCTTCTGTGATATGTGCTATTATATTCTTTAGTTTCCATTTTCTCTAAGATATTATGTTTCTCTCTCCGTCATTTTAGGTCATGAGATTTAGTTTGCATGCGTAGGGTAGCAATACGTGGATGTCGATAAGTGTGCATGTTGATGAATGTTTTCCTCCCTTCTTCTTATGTCTTTCATGTTGTTGTCAAGGTTTTGGGGGGTAGAATGACCATGGCTGAGAGAGCTAGAGCTCTGCTTGAAGACTGTGTATAATGCGATGTTTTGGTATAATGCAATCTTAATAGGGTGTTTGGTTGTAATTTAAAAAAAAACTATTTCTAACTAAAAAATTATAGTGTGTCCAATTTTTACTAAAATTTTAAATTGAGAAAATTTGTTCTTTGGTGTTTGGTAAAATTAGTATAATGTTTTGCGGAGAGGAGGAGGGGTGCCGCAGGGGGATGGGGGGTGGGGGGGGAGGGGGCACTGGGAGGCTCGCAAGGCGCTGGAGGGGGGGGGAGGGTAGAGGGTGCCGGAGGGGGAGAGGAGAGCAGAGGGCCGCCGCCGGGGGGGGGGGGGGTGGTGCACAGGAGGCGGAGGCGGGGAGGGCACCGGAGGCGGGGAGGGCGCCGGAGGCGGGGAGGGTGCCTGAGGGGGCTGCGCAAGGAAGCGGGGAGGCCGGCCGGGGGGGGGGGGTGCGCAGGGAGGCGGGGAGGGGCCGGAGGGGGGCGCAAGGAGGCAGGAGACGGGGGAGGGCGCCGGAGAGGGGGAGGAGGGCAGAGGGCCGCCGGGGGGGAGGGGCGCACAGGGACGGGGAAGCCAGGCGGGGGGGGGGGGGGGGGGGGCGATTCAGAGGAAGGGGCAACAGGGGGAGGGGGCAGACACGAGCACAAGAGTTTTAAAAAGAAATAGGTGAAGAGTTGTTTTTTTTAGAGAGAGTTTTAGACAGGTAAAGTTTCTTCCCTAAAAAAAATTATCTTACCAAACATGTGTTAGTGGGCATCTTCTCTTTTTTTTAATTTTAGAGAAAAAAGATGTAAAAACTACAACCAACAACCCTATGATGCACCTTTGCAATATGTTGTGTTCATGATTGTTTTTTGAATACCAAGATTTCACTGGTTTTGTCATGTCACAGAGGTGTGATGCATTCTAAATGCATCATAACCTAGTTGACATGTTCTTGTGCTTGTGTTAAGATATTTCTTATGACGAGCCCAATCATGTCACTAAGTTCTAGCATGTTTTTGGAGGTTCGGCCGGCTCCTCGACTTGTTCAGGTGAAGGTGTTTCTGGTGTTTATGGTGACTATCTGTGAGGCGTCGTAGGCCTTTGACACGTTCTGAAGGTGTCAATAGGGAGCATCGCATTTTGGTGGTGAATATGGTAACTACTCTGACGTGTTCTCAATCAGTGTTCTATGACCATTTTTTGATAGTTTTCTATACTGAAGAGTTATGCGGAATAACACGATATGGTAATCTAGAAGGGGGGGGGGGGTTGAATAGATTACGGCAAATTCTAAATTACTGATGGCTTCTTTTCGGTGCTACAGCAATCTAATGAAACTTGATTAGAATTTGATTGAGATTAAGAAAGCTTGAGTTGATATATTGAGAACAGGGTATCAAACGTGCGTATGAACACCGTGCCTACCAATCATCTATCGCAAAACGCGAACAAACCACAGAACACGATGATTTAAGGTGGTTCGAAGTACACAACTCGTGTATCCTACATCCACCGTCCACACACACACGCAGAAACGACTGCTTATGAGCGAGTTCAACACAACAACTCAACCACACACACGTTGTCTGATGAACCACGATCAGAACAACCACAAATTCGTGAATCAAGCACAAGGGATGCTCGAAACACAACCACACACACACAATGGAATGGAAATTGTGAAATGAAGAAGAATTAGAGTTGGAACAAATCCAGTTGAATTCTTCTCGTGGATCGTCCAAACGCTCTTCAAACTTCGATTGGATGTAGATTGATCGATGTAGAAGGTTGAATTGATGACGATCCGACTTCAACTTCGCATGGATGGCGATTCCACAACGATCTGGGCAGAAAGTTGAAGCAGAGCAGCAATTTGGGGATTTTCCTCTTGGTCCCTTGGAGGCTCTTGGTTGGGAGGCTGCTCTCTGTGAATTTGGCACCAAAAGGATGCTTATATAGTGTTAGGTAAAGGTGGGGGTCGTGGAGGAAGGAAACATCCAAGTGGGGCCGGATTTGGAACTCTAAATCTCATGTTTCCGTCGTCTGTCGACAGGTGCACTTGCATCTGTCGACAGGCGCACTCAGGCTGAGAACTGGGTTTCAGAAAATCTGAATTTCTGAGTGTATCGTCGACAGCGATTTGCATCTGTCGACAGGTGCACTCAGAGATGCAAACATGAGTTCTGTCTTGGAATGACTGTGTGAATCTGTCGACACATGCCCTGAGCCTGTCGACAGATACACCTCTTTGACAGTTTTTTGTGTTATTTGCTCATCTCTTCAATGCCTCTCAATGCTCCATCTTTCATGCTTGTGCACCTACATGCAAATACATTGTTAGTGATATACATTGTATGATTTAGCAATGTTTACCTCAATCACCTTCATGGTGTTTTTCATGTTAGTAGCACATCAATTTTGCATTAAATCAATGTTCAAGGATATTAATGTGATCATCAAAACATGATATATGGAAAACCCAACAATCTCCCCCTTTTTGATGATGACAAAAACATTCAATTGATGCATATTGATGTTCTCCCCCCTTTTTGACAACATACAAAATGTCAAGTCATGCACATTAGGACAATAAACATGAACTGTGAGTTTTCATTGATTAATCATTCAAATTTCACAGTACAAGAGACAATATTACATGACTCAATAAAAATCAAAGAGAGGGAAATAACATGACAGCAAAAAAAAAAAAAATGAATGACTGGACAAGTGAGACTAACTCCCAGCTAAGACTCTTAATGACCTCTAACGACCCTGAGACCCTCTATTCATTGTCATGTTCAGCAGTAGAGGATGACAGGATCCATCTCTCTCGGAGTAGAGGAAATCAAGCCAGTCTCAGATTTGCACGTGAGACTCATCCAAAGTTGAGGCGAGCGTCCACTTGATCAAATCTGGAATTCATCTGAGCAAAACCTGAGATCATTTGTTGATGCATTTGTGCCAAATAATCACGAAGAGATTGTTCTTGAGGCACAGGTACATCATCAAATTCTTGAGGTTGATCAGGCATTTGCTCATCCTGTGAGTCTTCATCACTGCCTTCATTAGCTTCATCGGCTTCATTGTCTTCTTCAGCAGATGACTCTTCAACTCCTTGTGGTTCCTTTCCTGAGATTCCTTGTGACTACACCGTCTACAATCTTGTAGCCCATTCGGTTAGCAGCAGTGAGGTCAAAAGCACTACGGGATTTCAAGGAGATGAGCTCACTTGAAGCGATAGGAATGCCATGAAAATGAGAAGAGAGGTGATGGGGCAAGCGTATGGCATTGATCTTTGGTGTTTGAGAAACACCGACGGATTAGGCTTATCATGAGTTCAGGCAGATTGATTTGTTGACACTTGAGGAAGAATATGAACAAGACTTGTGGACCTCGGTCTAATTATCGGCTTCCATCCTTTGGGACGATCAAGGTAGTGAAGATGTGATGGATCATCTGGATCAAAGGAGGAAAGGAGTTGGCATTTAGACGAGCAATTTCCTTAGTGGAGTCATGGTTGCAACGTGAGAAGTTCATAGTACTCAGAAGCGAAGGATTGTAGTTGAAGATTTCAACTCCTGAGTTTGAATTTCAAGGGCTGTCGAGATAAGATTGGCGGTGAGGCGAAAACGTGTGCCTTTCACCGAAGAGAAGAGATCTCCCTGATCGAAAGCCCTAGGTTATTGAAAACTCTGTGACGGCAGTTGGAGAGTATTGCAAGTGTGAGTAGAAAAGGATGTCCACCCTTGAGTGTCAAAGTAGGGTAGGAGTGAGGGGAACATCGGTGCTAAGACTCGAAGTCCACATACCAGGATTGGACGAGTTTTCTTGAAGGTGTCGTTGGGCCGGATAAGACGGAGACCTTGAGGAACATGGAGTTCTGGCAACCGATCCTCGCGATGCTTGCTGCGACGTCGGAAGGAGCCTTGGAACTCTCTCCGCGTCCGTCGAAGCACGACGACGGCGAGAGAGAAGCTTTGATTTGGGTGCCATCTCAGGAAGGAGGTGAGAATGGCGTTTGGGAAGGGAGAGTGGAGGGATCCCAGACGAGGAGCAGCAGGATCGTCGGAGACAGAGCGGATCTTGAGCCCGGAAGGGGGAAGAGAGGGGTTTGGAGAAGAGGAGGAGGAAATGAGAGGGAAGGGTGAGAAGTGGTCGTGGGATGCTTTAGAATAGGTTTAGAAGGTTTTAAAAGAGAGCCCCACAAAAAGGACTTGAACCGGCGCGAGGGTTGGCTTCAAAACGGATCTGGGCCGCCGGCTGTCGACAGACGACGACAATCTATTGTCGACAGATAACATTTTTTTTTTTTTTGGCTAAAACTTGATTTTTGATAAGATTTTTCAAAGGGACAAGTGTTCATTTGGTGTTTTAAGGTAAATAGGTGTATGTACAAGATAAAATGCATATCCATTATGATAAGACATAACACAATTCTAAAATGAGTTTGAATAAAACAGATAAGTTCTTTAATTAGATCATGAAGAACACATTTCACAATAGCCAGTGAAAATTAAATAACTCTTTTGATTAAGGCCGTTGAAGAAAAACATGCATCTAAATAGAGATGATAGTCAGATGACATTTGAATTAGATGGCCACAAGAACATCTTACCCATAAGAAGCACATTGGACTTGACATAAAAAGTTTTCGGAGGCTTCACTCTATTTCTGGTATGATTTTAGAATCTTTAACAACGAAGATGGAAAAGAGTGGAAATGAGGAGCACTTTCACTTTTTCATGTGAAGGTAGACATTTGTGATGCCAATACCCCCAGTTACTCAATGTGAGTGTCCATCAGCCATTGTATAGAGATAATGAAACAACCTTTTGACGCGAAGACCGACATTGGTGATGCCTATGTCCCCGATTACTTAGTGATTTTCATCATTGCTCTACCTCCATCCCATAAATGAAAGATAAATTTGTTGATTGAACCGAAGAAATAGGTAGCTTTTCTCCTTTTTTTTTTTTATTTTATTTTTGCTTTTCGTCAAGTACATGAGATTTCTTTAGGCAAGTTTATAATGTAGAACATCAAATTCAAGAATCTTCTGATTTTTCAAATCATTTTAGATTCATGTTTAACGACAAGGGAGTTAATCAAAGGAGATGTTTAAAAATCATTTGGTTTGCTCATTGTGTTCAAATGATCTAAATAGACCTCAATCAAGTGTTGCATCAAACATCATTTAGACTTGGTTTACGACTTTGACATGAAGTGGATATGAAAAGGTTATATTGCACACAAACAAACCAATGTTTACCTTTAAATCAAGTAAGGAACACTTTCTTGAGAAGTATGAAGAAGGAATTGAAAGATAAAGAAGAATGTGTGTATCTATCGATAGAAGGAATCTGTCTGTCGACAGATGCACAAAGACTGATGAATTGAAATTTCAGTCAGAACAAAACTGAGTGTACCTGTCGACAGATGGAGTGAGACTGTCGACAGATATGAACAGATTGGATTTTTCTGGTTTTAGATTGATTGCACATTGAGTTCAAGGAAGTGAGAATTCAACAAGGTGATGTAGGAAGAGTTTCCTCAAAAAAAATACTCATCTACCCTTAACTCACTCCCCTATAGTGTGTGCACGTGTTGACACAACATCTAAGCAAGGATTCACACAAGCATTTGATACAAGACAAACATGATCATTTAAAGAAAGTCATACCCAAGCACATGATCACAGAAAAAGCATTGTTTCATGGAGTACATGATAAAATGTAAGGAAACTAAAATCCTATGTGAAGTACAGGGCCTTTATATGAAATGGACTATTGATACTTGGCGGAGAATATTTTCTTACGCATGATGATAGTTTTCAAACAAGCCGAACTTGTTCTTCCACAGTTCACCATTTGATATACCACATAGTCATTCACACACAAAGAGCATGTACTCCATATGGTTTGTCAGTTTCATTGCATTTACACAAACCCAATTCTCTTCTTAAGGATGTGAATCTATCTTCGACAAGGGTTTGGTGAAAATATCATCCAATTGTTTTTCTGTGGGAAGAAATTAAGTTCCAAGGTTTTATTGGCAACTTCATCTCTCAAGAAATGATGACGGATTTCTATGTGTTTAGTCCTTGAGTGTTGGACAGGTTTTTTGAAAGGTTGATAGCATTTGTGTTGTCACATAGGATAGGTGTGCATCCATTTCAACTTATAGTCAGCTAACTGACTTTTGATCCACAACACTTGAGCTTCAAGATCTTGTGCAACACGTTTGTAGCTCGCATGGCCAAGCCTACGACCCACAGGTCAATTCATCCTGTCTATTTGCAACAAGACACAAGTTGTCATTTTCTGGATCATCTAAGTCAACTAAGTAAATGTTATTCACTCTTTTTCCAGAAAATTTTACACTTCCTGTTTCTTTATCAACAAATTGACATGATTTGATTCAAACATGACGTTGTGACCTCTATCACACATTGACTTATGCTAAGCAAGTTAGATTAAGGCTATCAACCAATAGTACATTCTCAATTGAATTGGAGGGACACTTACCACATTACCTGTGCCAATTATTTGGCCTTTGTTGTTACCTCCAAAGATGACTTGTCCTCCGTCTTTCTCCACTAGGAAACAGAATTTAGCTTTGTCGCCTCATGTGCCTCGAACAGCCGCTATCCAAGTACCATTTGTTGATGTTGGGCTGCTAGGCATTCCTGCATATGTGGATCAAAAGAGGTTTTGGTACCCAAATTACTTTGGGTCCCAAAATTTCATTCATGCAACAAAGTAATTTTAGGAATCCAAACTTGTTTGAATTTTTGTTTCTTGGATTATTCCAGCATTGTTTTTCATCATGACCAATCTTTTACACACATTGCATGAAGGAATTTTCTTTTCAATTTTTTGTTGTTTGATAGACTGTTTATTAGTTGAAGTTGTTCTTGTCTGTCGACAGGCACCATTGCATCTGTCGACAGGTGGCTTTTTCTTTTGTTTGTTGGGAACATTTGTTTGGGTTGCATTGCCTTGGTCTGAGACTGCCTTGAGTTATGCTTTTTGGAACATGCACTTGCTTGGGCTAGGGTCAACAAAGGAAGTGATCAATGACTCTCCTATTTTCTTTTGTTTGACAGGTTGATATCCTAATCCATGCTTGGTTACATGTATTTTGGCGCCCAAAACCGCATCTAGATTTTTCTTCCCTTTACAAATTTCATTAAGTCCTCAGATTTTTCTTTCAATCTTTTTCAGTTTGTTCCAACTTTTTCTTTGTTTCTAATTGTGCTTCTTGAAGGAATTCAAGAGAATGGCTTAAACAGTCTTTTTCTTTTTGTGTTTCTTGCAATTTCATTTTCAAGCAATCCATCTCTTCATTATGAGTCTTTTCATCAACTTTCATCATTTCTATTTCTTTTGTCAGGATGCAATTCGTTCATCATTGTTCTTATCATGCACAAGGGAGTTGCATTTCTTTTTTAATGCTTTATTTTCAGATCTATATTCACAAAATTTTTCAATAGAGTAGTGTATGCTTCCTCCCATTCACTTGCAGTGAATCATCAAATGAGAAGTTTACCTCGGTGGAGTCTTCACTCCTAGCCATTAAGCATTTCACTTCTTCATCATCGGTGTTTCTTGTGCATCTTCATCTTCATCTTCATCACTCCAGGTGGCCAACATTGCTTTGGCTTTCTTGGAGGTGAATTTTTCGTTCTTCAGCTTCTTCTTGAGTTCCGGGCATTCTCCTCTCATGTGCCCTTGTTTCTTGCATTCATAACAAACAATATCATATTTTTGTTGGACTCATTTCTGTGAAAAATTTTCTTTTGAAAAGGTTTAGAGTTACCTGTGTCTCTCCTTTTGAACTTCAGAAATTTCTTGAATTGTCTAGTGAGCATTGCCATTTCACCATTATCACTCTCACTAGATGTTCTTGCTCATCACTATCTTGTTGAATGGATTTCTTGGAGCTTGTTGATGTTTTGTTGGATGCTTTTAGAGCAATTGACTTCCTAGGATTTTCTTCTAATTCTTTTCTTTTGATGTTGATTTCATATGTCATTAAGGAGCCAATTAGTTCATCCAATTTCATTTTGGAAAGGTCTTTGGAATCCTCAATGACAGTGGCCTTAGTTCCAAGATGAAGTAAGAGATCGAAGTATCTTTCTTACTAAGTCACTTTCAGAGTATTCCTTCTTAAGACCTTTTAGCCCGTTAACTATTAGCATGAATCTTGCAAACATGTCTGATATGTTTTCATCAGTTTTCATCTTGAACATTTCATATTCAGACACTAACATGCTAACTTTAGTTTCCCTTACCTCGGACGTACCTTCGTAAATGAGTTCAAGTTTGTCCCCATCTCTTTTGCTGTTGAGCATGTGGAGACTCTTGAGAACTCCTTTGGATGCACCGCACATTGCTCATGTTTAGTGCGCTCCAGTTGAGAGTTCCTTTAGCTATTTGGTCTTTCGTCCAGGTGTCTTCGTCCTCGGGCAACACATATGGTCCCTTGCTGACTATCTTCCACAGCTCGTAATTTTGAGCTCTCAAAAATACCTGCATACGATTTTTCCAATAAATAGTCAGTGCCATCAAAATAGGGTGGCCTGGTTACTGAATGTCCCTCGGCCATATACCCTTTGCTAGAATCCATAAGATCGAGAATCTCCTGATTGCTAGATCAATTACGAAACTGTAAATCGGAGAAACCCGCTCTGATACCAATTGAAGAGTTATGCGGAATACACGATATGGTATCTAGAAGGGGGGGGGGGGGTTGAATAGATTACGGCAAATTCTAAATTACTGATGGCTTCTTTTCAGTGCTACAGCAATCTTAATGAAACTTGATTAGAATTTGATTGAGATTAAGAAAGCTTGAGTTGATATATTGAGAACAGGGTATCAAACGTGCGTATGAACACCGTGCCTACCAATCATCTATCGCAAACGCGAACAAACCACAGAACACGATGATTAAGGTGGTTCGGAGTACACAACTCGTGTATCCTACATCCACCGTCCACCACACACGCAGAACGACTGCTTATAAGCGAGTTCAACACAACAACTCAACCACACACACGTTGTCTGATGAACCACGATCAGAACAACCACAAATTCGTGAATCAAGCACAAGGGATGCTCGAACACACCCACACACACACAATGGAATGGAAATTGTGAAATGGAGAAGAATTTAGAGTTGGGGAACAAATCCAGTTGGAATTCTTCTCGTGGATCGTCCAAACGCTCTTCAAACTTCGATTGGATGTAGATTGATCGATGTAGAAGGTTGATTGATGACGATCCGGCTTCACTTCACATGGATGGCGATTCCACAACGATCTGGGCAGAAAGTTGAAGCAGAGCAGCAATTTGGGGCTTTTCCTCTTGGTCCCTTGGAGGCTCTTGGTTGGGAGGCTGCTCTCTGCGAATTTGGCTCCAAAAGGATGCTTATATAGTGTTAGGTAAAGGTGGGGGTTGTGGAGGAAGGAAACACCCAAGTGGGGCCGGATTTGGAAACTCTAAATCTCATGTTTCCGTCGTCTGTCGATAGGTGCACTTGCATCTGTCGACAGGCGCACTCAGGCTGAGAGCTGGGTTTCAGAAAATCTGAATTTCTGAGTGTATCTGTCGACAGGCGATTTGCATCTGTCGACAGGTGCACTCAAAGATGCCAACCTGAGTTCTGTCTTGGAATGACTGTGTGAATCTGTCGACACATGCCCTGAGCCTGTCGACATACACCTCTTTGATAGTTTTTTGTGTTATTTGCTCATCTCTTCAATGCCTCTTCAATGCTCCATCTTTCATGCTTGTGCACCTACATGCAAACATTGTTAGTGATATACATGTATGATTTAGCAATGTTTAACTCAATCACTTTCATGGTGTTTTTCATGTTAGTTAGCACATCAATTTTGCATTAAATCAATGTTCAAGGATATTAATGTGATCATCAAAAACATGATATATGGAAAACCCAACATATACATATAGTGCAACACTGTCGATGCTACATTCCTAGTAGACACTCAATAGTCGGTAACCAGTCTTGTTAGCCGTTACGACCAAGAGGTTAGAGTTTTGTTATTGTACTTGGGGCACAACCAGGTTTGGAGCCTTTTCCTAGACACCTCTTATTGTTGACCCTATGTTTAGGCTGGTGAAATTGACCGGAGGTAGCATTATGTGTTTGCAGTTGAGTGCACTTGTAGTTGGGGGAGAAGACACTATGTGAAGAGTTTTTTGTGAGCATAGTCCCCAAATAATCTTGTTCTTCTCACAAGTCTCACTCTACAAGATTCTGGAGCAAGTAAGGGAGGACAAGCTGGGTCCATAACTAGACCAGACTGCGATTTTATAGTTGTGGTGTTAGAGTCCTCACATGCCATATAGACTATGGTGGTAATTATTACACTAAGTGAGGGAGCTATTAACTAATAATATTTATTAGAGAAATATATTTTTACCAACTTTATATTATTAGAATATAATCACTCTACAATGCACTCCTTGGACTGGAATAAACTAGCATGTTAAAGTAAAAATATATGCACATCTTAACTTGTTTTCCTCTTATCTCTGTTTCAGCAGTTTATCTATGGTAACCCTCCTCCTATTTTTCTCCCTTCTTTTGATATCCCCTTTTCATCCTTCCTACTATTTCTTATCAAGAAAGGATAGGAGGAGGAGTTGATGGGCATATGCATGCCCATAAAATTTATGTGGGGATGTGTTGATGAGGGCATTTTCAAAGAAGATCTAGAAGGCAGTGTGAAGTGTGCAAGGTGGGAGACATTTTGGACTTTTCCTACCACCATCAAATCATCCATGAAGCACGCCAAACTCCGCATCATACCTTATGGTTCTAGCCATTAAAAATGATTGCAAGGCATTGCTAGATTACGTGTACTCAGGTAGAATAAGTTATCTTGAGATTAATTTACCTTCATTATATTTAAGTAATATTTGTTACATAACTAAGTCTATAATAAAGTTGATGTTTTTTTTTTTGTTTTTTTCAACTTTCATGTATTTGGTATCTTATCCCACAAGGATATGTTTCATCATATACCTCATTTACTCGTATAAATCAACAACATGAAAGTTGAGCAAGTCGGATCAATATTCTTACATGAATATTTAAGTGTATAATAGTATATTTTTTAGTATTTAAGATGGACTCTTTAATTATGTCTAATCTAAATTTCGGTGACACACCATATGATAGGTAGATCGGTAATTGTCAACATGTATGGATGCTTTTTAAAGAGAATTCTGATGGTGTTGAACACGCCAACATGAGTTGAAATGCATGATTATTAAAAATGAGATAAAAAGTCACTATTATATTAATTGTGGTACATGAAATATATATATCTTGAAAGAATATTCCATACGACCATCTTACCTTCTCTAGGAAATTACCTTCCTACTCCGGACGTGCTTTCTTTTATCTTGCAATCTATTATATTCCTTCTCCTCCTCGTCATGTTGTGGGAGAGAAGTAAGAAGGCCAGATATTATTTTTTTGTAAAAAAAAAAAGTCAATTAGATGAGTTGATTGATGTGACCCACTACAAAAGACTGATCTATACGCATGCAATTAGCTAAGGTTGGGAATTTGGACAAATAGATATATTATCTGGTCCAGACAAATGTTCAGATAGTCGAACCTGTGATATATGTAAGAGTGAATAATTGTCCAATTGCTGTTAATTTGATGTTTATTCTCTTATCATTAATTGTTCCATGCAACTCACCACCATGTGACCCATCAATGTCATCTCGGATGTGGGTAGATTTTTAAATGACATTTGTTAACTTGCAAAAATAATTCTTTTATAGGTAAATTTTATTTCAAAAAATAAGAATTATCAACAATTATATATCAATAATTAAATATAGTTGTCGCCATATAATATATTTGTCAATAGTTATATATAAGTCGTTGAAATATATTTAACATTTATCAACAAAAATGAAAACCCGTTGACATACCTCATATTTGTCAACTGTTTTAAAACATCCTTGACAATGTTAAATATATATCGATAGTTATATAAAGTCATTATATACCTCGACATTTGTCAGTAATTATATTATATTGTTGATAAGTATTAATTATATTGTAATATTTTATTTAACTGTTAATATATATTAAACATTTGTCAACGATTAATATGTAATCGTTGACATGTTTTACATTTATAAGTGATTTTCTACAACTGTTGATATATATTTTAAAAACATTAAAAAAAATAATGGACGATCTCCCGCTATTTTGAACAACTTTTATTAAAAAAAAATTAAAGACCCACCCCCGCCCCCCTTCTCCCACCGTGCCCCTCTCTCCAAAGGTCTCTCTCTCTCTCTGCACCCCTTCCACTTCACGTCCCCGCCGCGGCCACCGACACCGCCGGGGGCGACAAACACCGAGGAGAAGGCGAGCCGTCGCCGCGAGAAGAAGCAGCGGCAGCTGACCCTGATACGCCGCGCCTTTTCGATCGATCGCTTCTCTGATGTCGACGGTGGATGCAGTACCGGCGCCTTGGCGGCTTCTCGCCTCCCCGTACACCAGATCGACCTCTCCGGTTCGTCATTCTGGTCCTTCTGGATCTCGACTTCCCCTTCTTCTGACGGCGGCTATTTCCTTCTCTCCCCCCCCACAACCTTCACACAGTGCTATGGGAGCAGGCACCACGACGGCGCCACCGCCGCCCGGAACAACCACAGCGGGGACGCCGACCAGCACATTGAGCCCGCCAACGGGCGTCTTCGGCCTTGACCCCCACCGGTATAACGACGGATGGCCCCGCAGACTCACTCTCCGTCGTCGTACGTCATCTTCTCCGGGTTGGTTTTGCTCGCAGGTTGGCGGGTGACCTGATCCTCGTGTGCATTTCCGGCAGCAGCAAGCCGTTCCTTCCACTTTCCGTTCCCCAGAGACCCTGAACAGAGGAACATGGAGACGCCCAGATGTCTGCTAATTCTTCAGTTCTTCCTCCCTCTCTTCGAATGTCTTCCAAACTTCGATTACAACGGAAAGGAGGGGGTTTTTCACTTCTCCCTCTTCTTGGGTGGGATGGAACCATGGATGGAAGAAAAGCTCACCATCAGGAGGGATATATAAATAACAGAGTATAGTAGAAAGATAGAAATTAGAAAAATTGAATGTTTTGTGGAGTCGGTAGAGATGATTTCTGTAATCCCCGTTATGTAGACCACCGGGCTCTTCGAATGCAGGGATCATGATCCCATGAGAGGTACCTTCTCTCGTCCCCCTCCTTCCTTCCTTCGTCAGGTCGCGGTGATGGCAGCGGCCGCGGCTCCGAGGGTGAGGCCAGGGAGGTGGCCGGGAGCAGCGAGATGGGGGGCTGCCGGGGGACGACCGACTGGGCGGCGCCGCCGCGGGGGCGGATTTTTTTAATCATTACATTTTTTTTTGAAAATAAAACTTTGTCAACGGCCGGAGAAGCCGCTGACATATATCTTAAGCCATTTCTACTGTTCTCATCATACCGAGAAGAATTTTGTAATATAGCTGAGAGGCACATAGGAAGGGAATATTTAAAAATAAGATTAGATATATATATATATCCCTTTCTAAATATAACATTTATATATATTTATCCCATGCTCATAAATTGTCAGAATATAGTTTATATATCTAAATATTTATAGTTATACTATTTTCCTGTTGAACATCACAAAATCTTCCTGTGGTGGTGTTTTCCTGTTTGAGCCTCAGCCAACGGGTCTTTATCGGAGAAGATGGGGAAGACGAACGTCGGTGCGGATGGAAGTCTGTAAGACCAGAACGGGATCAGGGGGGTCCGGTTGAAGAACCGGGGAGAACCCTCTAATGGCTAAGTCAGTACGGGACTGAAGAGGCTTGAAAGAAAGGGGGTTCTCTCCGGTGTGTTTCGCACGAGGGCGAGCGTGAGCGTCTAAGACGACGTACCTCTGCATGGAGGTTACCTGGGCCTTTTTATAGGCAAAGGTGTTGAGGAAGTGGGACGGAACATCCCCTAATGACGCAGGAAAGGGCGCGCCAGTTAGCGTCCTCGGCGGGGAGTTACGCGTTGAGGCGTCCGTTGAGGAGCTCTGCAGTTAACGCATCGCTTGATCGTGGGGCACGTGCGGTGTAGCCGTTATAACCGCCGCGAGGGGAAGAAGGGCTGCTTGGATTCTCCTGGGCGGAAGGTACCGAGCAAGTAGCCTGCTCGGTGGGCTAGACCTGCTGTTCGGTAGCTGAGCGCGCTATTAGGTTGACGGACTTGCTGTCCGGGCCTGGTGTCCGGAGGCACAACTTGTGCAGACGGGGCCACAGCGTGCTTCGAACAGGGTCTGTTCGGTAGGCCATCCTGGACCGAACAGGCTTGGGGGAATCCGGAGATCACCCCGGGACCCTTGAGCGCTTTGATTGCCAGAACGTGCTCGGAAGCTTGAGCTGAATCCGAGGACACGCGGCATAAAGGCCGAAGCCCTGGTGCCTTGATGGGTCAAAAAGGGGCCGTGTAGTACCCCAGAAAATCCATTATTTAAAAATTATAGATAAATCGAAATTTATCATTAATAAATTCAGATAGTTAAAAAGGTACGCATCATTATTGCATGCGTATAAACCCCTATAAAAATTTCGTAAAAAGAGAGTAGTTATACTTTAAATAAGTTCTCTAATGACCCATCATGAAATTTGGGCATAGAAAAATCATTTGGACCGAGTTTAAGAAATTATGCGACTTATTAGCATAATTAAGGAATAAGTCGAATACTCATTATTTTATGACCCAAAGTGGATTATAAATAAAAATAAACATGTGGGTAGACTTTAAATAATATGGATGATAACCCATTATGATATTTGGACCAATGGACAATCTTGGCCCATGAATAAATTCTCTAATAAAAGGATAATTAAAAACCCATTAAGTAAAGTAAGTACATGGGTTGTACAATTAAGCTCACATGAGTTATTGGGCTAAGAGTAATTGCCCAAATGATGAATATTAAAATATTGGTATGAATAATATTATTCAATTTAAAAATATGAAATTACGTGAATAAGTGTGATAAATAGATTTACATAAGATAAAGGGTGAATAATTGGAATTAAATCAATACCCATTATTAAATTAGTAATGAGTTTTACTAATGGACCTAACATAGATTTGTTGGGCCCAAATAAGAAGCCCATCATGAGATGGGAGATAATTACTAAATTCGTACCTAAAATATTAATAAATAGAAAAGGGTTAAGATAATGAGTATTTTAACTCTTAATCATCTTAAAAAGAGTCCTAACCCTAGTCTAACCAAATAGGACTCTATCCTAATCTAAAATTGGGATTTAGATGTGAGACAATTGGGTTAAATATAAGAGACCCAAATTAAATAGGGAAATTCGTAACTATATTATCTCTTAATTAAAAAGGGGTCATTAAAGCACTAATATGACTCATATATATCTTAATAAGAGTCCTAATCCTATCCTAAACCATTACCCACGAAATTAGGCCTCTCCCTTACCCAATTAGATAGATATAGCAAGAAAATATGTGATAATTATGGAAATTCGTTAATTAAAGGAGGAGGAAAGAGTTTTAGGTGATTTGAACTCTACAAGCCATAAAAACACCCCCCATTTGACCCTAGCACCCCACAATTTCGTGCTAAGGCTTTGGAGATGAAGAGGAGAAGATCTGGACCAAGGAGCAAGGAAGGAGAAGGCTTGGAGCAAGAAGGGTTTTCATAATTTCGTCATCCAAACTAGGGTTTTCTTACTCCACGAAAAAGATAGGCAATCTCTCAAGCAAAAATCGTGAAATAATTACCCTAGGTAGCCTTCATGTACCTCTTCAAAAGCCCTATGGTTTCGTGGTATTTTGTTCACCCATTTGGGCGAATTTAATTCATGAAGTCCTGCTGTTCTCATGAACTGAGATCTCATGTTTTCTCTAATTCCCGATGTGTACATGTTCTCATGCCATGATAAATTCTCCGATATACTAATCTTATTATCTTTCAAACGCACCTAGTCTTGCTCGATTTCGACCTCTCTTTAGGGAGAATTAAATATTGAATCCTATCTACAGCATGTACCCGACTCTTCATGAAACCTTTAAACTTCGTGCATACTTGATGTCCGTCATGATAAAATTCTCTAAAATAATACATCTTGTTAGCTTTCAAACGCCACTGGTTCATAATTGTTCATTAAGTATTCATCTCCAATAAATTCGTTGAACCCTACTGCGCTGTTTAGGTCGTCAGAATGTAACATGTTCAAAGCATGCCTAAATCTTGTCTAATTTCAAATTAATCGTGCATGCTGATAGATCTATATCTCTACTTTATTTGAAACTGAATTCGTGATTTTTCGATCATTATCGATTTTATATTGGATTTAGAAGAGCCCTGTTTCAAATCTGATCAACCCTAGAAAAAGGGAAAAAAGGGCCGGACTCTCCTGATATCGCGACGGCGCGACCCGCCGCGATATCAGTGGGTCGCGTCCCGCCATCATGTCGCGTTAAGAACGCGGTGACCTAAACCACCGCGATATCCACCCCGAACCGAGCCAGACCGGCCGGTTCACTTGTCGCGCCCAGCCGCCTTGTTGCGACCTGGAGTCGCGACGGGTACCCCCGTCGCGTTAACAAAAAATTAGCCAGAGCCCGAAATTGCTTATATACCCTTGCTCTACTTGTTAATTAGTCATTGTTTAGTCTTAATTAAATATTGTTATTCATAATTTGATCTGAATAAATATTAATGTGCAATAAATTAATGAATCTAATTAATTTAAAAGGCTTGTGCACAACCCATCATGCTCTTTGATTTCATACACTTGCACACACTTAACCATCATGTTGCCATTAAACTTTATTAAATTCTCAATAATATATCTGGTAATTAAGTGAAATTAATTACCTAATTTTCTCTATTATTTAAATGACATATGTCTTCGTTTATTCGCGTGTTTGTACACCGTTATCGCGTCCCTCTGCCTTCGAGCACTCGAGGCAAGACAGACAACGTTTCATTATACACTTTTTCTTGACATGGACCACCTCTCCACCGGGAATACTACTCGACTGGACCTAGGGACTCCTTGTCAAGACCTCCGTAAGTCTTCTTGGCTTTGGCGCACGTCCTTAGTCAACGAGCTGGTTGTACCCTTAAATCCCGATTACACTCTTAGGGATCAGTACGATCCAAACAGCCTTAGTGAGATCTCTCTTATCTTGTGATCACGCCGGACCACCTGGCAGTGTACGCGGCACGGCTATTGGGGCGGTTGTGACTTCTACCAGACTGCCGGTACCCGACCTGGTGCTGTGCAACCGTTACTATCGTGGTTTATCGTTGTTTTACGATATACCCCTATCTCGTCTACTATCCTTGTACTCTCATCTATTCACGTTCACTCACTATCTCGTCTATTCATCTAGTACCCTCTTGAGACTCTTGAGCTGTTGTGGCTCCCATTGCTTGTACTATACATGACTGTCTAGCGCCATAATATGGGTCCGGTGACCCTACTGACTTGAATGCATACTGTGCAGGGCACGGAGAGTGTCCGAGGGGCTCCAATCTAGTCCTGGGGGCAGAGAGCCACCCGAAAATACCTGCAGGGGTATTGACGGTGTTCTGCATTGCACCGGTTCTGACTATCTCGACATTGGCTAGACATCTAACTGTTACTATTAGTCTGAGGAGTTCAGACGTACTGAATCATTTTGTGCTATTACTGTGCTAGCACTGACTGTTATACAGTAGTCTGAGGAGTTCAGACATACTGTACATCGTTAAACGGCTACTGTCCCAAAGTGACTATTGGTACTCGACTAGTGCACCGTGGTGCAACCATACACGTTATCTCATTACATGTTATCTCTTTACACGCTATCTCTGTACATGCATCTGTTACACGCTATCTTGATATACAAGCTATCTCGTTACACGCCACCTTGATACAAGCTATCCTATTACATGTCATTTTGATACACGCTATCTTGCTATACACTATCTTGTACACGCTATCTCGTTATGTTGTCATCCTAATTTTGCAATACTCTTGAGAAATGTATTATCGTTCACTTGTTATCTTGCACTATTACTCTTGACTGTACATGATCGTTCTCTCTAGTTAACCTGCGTTACAAGACATTAATCACTTAAAGCATGCTTGTTACACGAGATATTAAGTCCTACTGAGCGTTATCGCTCACCTTTCGTTATTTGTTATTGTGTTTTCAGTAAGCAAGTGACAACCTTGCACACACAACGGGATTGGACTGGAGTGATGAGCGTCCTGAAGTCATAGTGATGGAATGTCTTAGTACCTTAGAGTCTAGTTAGATATTTGCTTTAGATTTCTTTTCCAATGTAATAATGTCATTGAGCCCTATGTTTTGGCTTTGATTAGTGGTTGTAATAGTTTAGATGAATTATCAATAAAATGATGAGTTCTATTGCAATATTGTTCATTAGATGCTCTGATATTTGCGAATGTATGCGTAATTTTCATTACCATACTCGTTGTTCATGCCTCCCTGATTTATTCCGCTGCTAAATTAGCGGGCATGACAGGCCGTATGGGGCCTTGAAGGGCCGCAGATCCAAGAGGCTAGAATAGCCTCTACACTTCCCTTCAGCTAGGATTCGTATGGGCATGATTTGATTAATAATTATGTAGGTCTGTGTTTTAGGTTCTTTATTTTTTTTAGCATATAAAAGTAGTATGAGCACCAAAAGTGCATGCAAGCACAAGTGCAACCATTTATATGTATTAAGAATATTTTTGAAATTTTAAAAAATTAAAATTATAAATACAAACATTACATTTTTACATAGACATACATACAAAAAAAAAATTTATACACTCGGAGGCCTTTAGTTTGATCACCATCAATATCTATGCATCTATATTTATTTATTTGTTAGATCTGTTTTATACAACATCTAGTGCAATAACTCACTCCCAACATACCAAGTTGTAGTAGACAAAACAATGTTATCTCATTGATCTCCTGGTCGCATATATTTGCCATCAGTATCCACTCACGCCTCCAAAAAGATGAAGAGCTAGCACTAAGATTATACATATGAGAGCAAAATCCTTCACCAATTCGTTGCAATGTTTTACTGTTTATTTGTCATTCTTATTTATTTTATTTCTACATTTCGATCCTTAGATCAGAAAAACAGAGATAACATCAATCTTAACTTTAATCTTAATTAGTTCACCTCTTTTCACGCTCCATATATCTCAATCAAATAGTGGGGAACATGGTGTGACACATATAGATTATAAATGTGTGACATTATATCAATATTCCTCTTGCCAATTATGTCTTCTTGTTCTTCTTCTGTTAAACTATTAATTGTGATATTGATGTCTTCAAAGTTTTGTAGAATACTACCATTGTAGAATGTTTCAATATTGATACGTTAATTATGACCCAGATATCTCTCACTTAATATGTATGTATGTCACATTAGCAAGCTATACTTACTGAGGCATACATGCACGTATGCGCTCCCTCATCAGCATGATCCACACAGTCATATTATTTGATATCACCTGAACTTTCTCCTTGCCTCCACAGGCACTCTTGTCAGTGATAAGCCAGTGTGTGCCTCTTCTGGTTTCTGACCTTTGAAACGTATAGAATTAATGTTGATCTACCATATGGCCTGTTCTTCCAGAGGAACATTAATGCATGCATGCCTTCGTCTCACAAGCATCCGCCTCCACACTGGTGAAGGCAGCAGGACCTGTATCGTGGCACCTGCAGGTATATATGTGATCCCCTTCAAGTCTTGCCATCCATTCTCTCAAGGTGATGATGTGCATGCATGCACGCGCGTTATCCTTTTCCCTTTTCCCTACACCCCCCTGTAAGCCTTTTGGAATCTAAAGCCCACGGGTTCTTGATCTTGTTGATCAGGTTATTGTTTAAGTACTTGGCGAGAGAGACACCATTTGATTAATGGGTTGTTCTCTTTTGATAACCAGATGAGTTGAACCTTATGGAAATGGCATCACGCACGTACGACGCTGCAGGAACCACGGGGAGACATATTAATTAATTGTTACCACTAATCAACTAAAGCCTCGGCCATTCGTACTATCAAACCTAAGAACAGTAAATTTTAAAATTTCCTTCTTATCAGGCTATTTTTAAATTAAATGACAAATTAATGAGCAAGGGTATTGGCGATAAAACTAGTGGTGCTGCAAAGCCACACGAGGCGGGGTTTCTTCATTACCAAAAAAAGTAGTGATGCTGCAGCATTTCTCTTAATTACACTCATGATATGAGAGAGGAAATTTGAATCCATGATTCATAAAAGTGTCAGTACTTTTTTTTTGGTTAATAGTCCAGTGACATCTGTCACTGGACAACTCAGCACCGCCCTGAGATCGAATCCGGGACATTGCTCCCCCCGCACCCCATGTGTCCAACCCGCCTAACGGCGGGGGACAAAAAAGTATATGTACTTGAAGGACATTTTCAAAGTAGTTTCTTTCATGAAACTATTAATTAATTAAAACCGGTTCAAGGACCCACATATTGTGTGCTTACTTAAATGAGTCATAATCAACACAAGAAATATGAGAGTTGCACATAGAGAAGGGCCTAGATGGGGCCTACAACTCTAGGGGGTGCAGGCCCTGCTCCGCCTCTCTACACCCGGAAAAGCTCTGAGCGCCCTGAAAGTTAGTATTTCTCATTTAGTATTCGCCCTCACATGTAAGTGGAGTCATATAGGTCTATCTACATTTAAGGACAAATATTAGACAAGTATGCCCCTTCAGACAGGTAGAAAGTCACTCTTCTTTGTTCAAGATGCACTTTATTTTTTGTGAACTCACTGTGGTACGTGTGGTACGTAGTCGTTCCATTTTGTTTGTGCGCCCTACAACAAGTTACATTCAAGAATTTAAAGATGGGTGACACATGGAGAGGGGAAAAAATTAACTTAAGGAAAAAAAAAGATGGGACAATTATCCATATATCTCTGAAATTTTTTATAATATTTAACTTATATTTCTCGAAATCTAATTATTAGATTATATATCTCTCAAATCAAAAGAAGTATCATATATAGCTCTACCGTTTTATTTCATCTATTTAACTTAACTACAGTTGATTAAAAAAGAAAATGATCGATTTAAGCACCCTCTTCTCTCTCCCCCCACCTGAGCCTCTCTTTCTCCCTCTCTCAAGATATCTCTATCTTTTTATCTCTATTTTGACGATTCTATCGATTGAACCAAATATTCTTTATATTCTAATGGTCAATTAATTATCACAAAGATAATCTATATTTTTTTCAATTTGAAGATATATAATCTAATAATTAAATTTCGAAGATATATCGTTAATATGAAAGATTTCAAGAGTATATACATAATTTTTCAAAAAAGATAACAAGAAGAAAAGAAAACAAGCAGCTAAATTTGACATTAAATCGGTATAGAAAAAACACGTACATTAACACCTCACCTAGAAGACGCCACTTTCCAAATAACATAAGATGCAGTACATAGAGTGGAACCAGCACATTATCGAAGCTATGTAAAGATCTTAATATGCTAATCAAGTTCGAATCCGTGGTTTTATGCACATTATATAAGGTTAGGTTAAAAGTGTTACCTGGACCTGTCAGCCTCTCATTATGTATATAAACTATGTCTCGTTTCCTAACTCTTTCATCTTTTCTTTTTAATCTCTGCAAAGAGTTGAACTTTTGTCCCCATTACGATAATATGATATGGCTGTGATCCAGGAGTCGGTGTCATGGTAATTAATCTGTAATAGCTCACTTGGCCACTAGGACACATGAAATGATACCTTGGATTTGTCTCAGGCCTGGTCGGCGTTGTCTCCATGCATGTCCTGCAAAAGAGGTAAGACCATAAACAATAGGGTAGAAAAGCGGCATATAAGAGTTGGAGGTATATATCTGCACTTGCATGACACTTGTTTCTTGCATCCCATTCTTTTATCATATCAAGGCAAGAAAGGTGATCATCTTGTTGAGATTACTGTACTTATGAATTAATGGCACATCCAGGATCCATTCATCTACCAAATTTGAACCTTCAACTGTGTATAATGGATTAATATGATGGGAACCGGTTTACTATAACATAATTTTCTTGACACCAAATTTGACAAAAAATATTAAAAATATGCCACATCATCACTTTTCAGAAGTAACACAATAAATACTTCATAAAGGAGGGAGTTGTGGTGAATTTTAATTGATGTGTTAAAAAATGTGTTACTTAAACCATTTTCTTAATATGATCTAGTACAGGACGCCTCTCTCTCTCTCTCTCTCTCTCTCTCTCTCTCTCTCTCTCTCTCTCTCTCTTACTCGCACATACACATAACTAGATACGCACGTTGCCCAATGGTAACATCTCTCTGACCCATAATCTCTGCTTCTCTCCCTACACAGGTACATCTCTCTCTCTCTCTCTCTCTCTCTCTCTCTCTCTCTCTCTCTCTCTCTCTCTCTCTCTCTCTCTCTCTCTCTCTCTCTCATATACACACAGTCTCTTCCTTCATTCTTGAGGGGTTCTATATATATATATGCTTCTTGTATAAATGATCACGTTAGAAGATCGAACTGTGGAAAACCCACGTTATTATATCTATTCCCCAGTGGTACGAGTTTGTGGTTTGAGATTTGCAGGTGGGCGAGGCAGTGTGGATTCCGGGCACGTTGTCCGAACGTGCATGCATGGATGCATGGCACGGTGTCGTGTGCGGAACCTTGCCCATGCACAGATTCCTCTCAGTCGATCGTCTCAGCTTAATTGTGAAATATATTCTTCAAACTTTTCAAACATGGTTTTGTGCCATCAGAGTGCCGATCACCGACCACCCCTAAGTTATAAAAGGACGAGCGTGGTCTCCTCTCGCTCTTCGATCTTAATTAAACTACGAACGGGGATATAGAGAGCCAGTTGCAGCACGGGAAGAAGCGTACGTACTGGAGGCCACGAATACTGTTTGCATGTCCAAGTCGGTGGCGTCTTGCAGTGGGTCTTCTCCTGGCATTAACATATCCTTTCGATCCAACTGGTCACCTTGAATCCACTATTGGAAGCAAGGAATCCCTGGTTGTTGGAATCCGCTTTCCTGCATGTTTGGGTTTTGGATTTGGGCCGGGGCAGGGGAATCCAATTGGTATACCGAGCGTACGTAATATATATATATATATATATATATATATTATATATATATATATATATATATATATATTTTTGGAAGGATATTTTATATACTAAGTTGAAGTGGCAAGTGGAATGCATGGGGTATATTCTTGGTGTGTTTCCTGTTGAAAATATTAGCATGTGTAAAAATAAATACAAACAACATGCATAACATGAGATATAGATAAATCCATATGTATCAAAAAGGAAAACAGAAAATGACACAAGGTGAACTCTCACTGGTCGACCGGAGCCTCGGCTCGATCGACATCTTAGCATCACCTAGGCTGATGTCCCGACGTCACTTAAGCCGACAGCTCAGCGTCGCTTAGGCCGACAACACCGTCTCGGCTAAGGACCAAGATCATTTTGCCTGCTTGATTCCTGTTGAATCTGCCATGACCTCAATGAGTTGATAGCGATTTACATAAAACTAACAGTACAGAACAAAAGTTATACATCAATATTCTCGAGAACATAATAGTGATTTGAGGCTTTTCTATCATAATAAACGAGGTCTTTACCAATCAACTGCACTTAATTAAGATCTTCGTCTGTGTTGTAGAATACATCTTATGATGTGTGGCTGCCCATGCCGAGCCCTGCCTCACATATCACGTCTCCATCAACAACTAAGTTCTCACATCTCCCAACGTTATTTAATCCCTTCAGCTAGCTGTGTCATTGGGTGCTGAGAGGACCTAGTGCGGAGGCCAATCCGAATCCTTTCCCGACGGAAAATGGAATGTGTTTAAAGAGAGAAGATAGGGAAAAATTCCTTGCAAAATAATCTCACATCATGTGCTATATAGTTTCCAAATCCCTTTAAAGATAACAATATGAAAGATTGTCGGCTTGCAGGACGAAGTGACTACGCCCATTAACTCCATATTAGGATTGGGCTTTACAAAGTCTCTGGGCCTGGGCCACAGAGATGCGGACTCGGAAACGAGTTTGGACCTGGGCTGTGTTTGGGCCTGAGACGCGTCTGTGACGTCGTTCAGAGAATCCTACGTCAGGTCATTACTGGCCGATGACCACAGTTATTCACTTGATCCCATATATAGAAAATGGTATTAACAGAATGGGGATTACGATACTGCAGCCCAATTCTTTTTTTTCTGGGCATCTCTGTTTGCTCTATTGAATCTTGTTTTAGTCTATTTTTATAAGAAACTACTTTCTGCCCTAGTATTTTTGGGATAGTAATAGTTTTTCAAATCTATGAAACGTGTGTTAATAATGACGATAACCTATGGGAAAAGAGTTTAATGTGACCATGCGCATGATTGTCCTGCAACCCATTTTTTTTTTTTTTGAAAAGTTTAGTGTACTTTTATATTACACTTAACTAGAATATAATTAGGCAATAATTTTATGTGGCACCCCTCACATGAGGAGTGATAAAGTGACATCCCAATTATTAGATGCCACATGAATTTATTACTAGTTAATAGTTATATTGTACTTAAGTACAAGAGAACGACTTAGTACACTTTCATATTGTACTTAAGTGTAATAAGACTAGGCAATAATAAGTCCATGTGGCATCCAACAATTAAGTTGTCACTTTATCACTCCCCATGTGAGGGGTGCCACATAAATTATTGCCTAGTCATATTACACTTAAAGTGTAATATAAAAGTGCACTCTCTAAATACAATATGAAAGTACACTAAGTCTTTCTTTTTTTTTTTTTAGATTTTGCTGGGCATCTCTATTTGCTCTGTTGAATCTTGTTTCAGTCTATTTTTAAAGAAATTACTTTCTGCCCTAGTTTTTTTTTGGATAGTAATAGTTTTTCAAATCTGTGAAACCCATGTTAATATGACGATAACCTAAGAAAAAGAATTTAAGACATGGGGATCTCTTGCAGTCATCCTCTATATTTTGCCTGACAGATTTGGACTTACGCCCTTTGTTTCCCTCCTGTAGAATCAACACGGGGCCACGAGTCACGACGGACTGAGAACGTTTGCCCAAAAGACAGAACCGATATTCAAACTTGAGAAAGGCTTAATGCACTTTTTTATTGCACTGAAGTACAATATGACTAGATACTAAGTTCATGTGGCACCCAATATTAGGTTGCCACTTTATCACTTCCCATGTGAGAGGTGTCACATTGATTTAGTACCTAGTCATATTACACTTAAGTGCAATAAAAAAAAGTACTAAGTCTTTCTCTTCAAACTTTTTTCCTTCAGCAGCAACATTGCCAAAAAAGATAGAACTGTTATCAAACTGGGCACAAGATTAACCCTGAAGATACTTGTTTACTTCCCTGCATTACTAACTGCTCATAGAACCGAATACAGTAGCTAGAAATAAGAAAGAAGCAATTGTGCAGCCAATTGTTTGTGAGGCAGAGATAGAGTGTTGACATGGACTGTGGCATAGGACACTGCAAATTGAATAATAATGACTATAAGACACAGAGAGATAGAAATATATAGATTATATATTCAAAGTTATGTACGTTTATCAATGTGTCAAAGTTTCATATGAGATCGATTAAGTTACAAAGATTCAATGTAAATAATAAATTTGAACTTACTGGCATCATTCATCAATGTACATAACAAAATTGATACGAATTGTTCATCAAACTACTAAGTTTAATGCTAAAGTAAAAAGTTGACACTTGTTGAAACTTTACTGCCTGCACATGTTTTCCCCCTTCCTGTCTCTATACTTCCCCCCAAATCCAAGCACAAGTGCCACCTCTTTAAATATCTTCCTCTCAGAATAAGCAACAAAACTCTCACCAGGTCTAACTGTTAAAGTCAAAATATCCATCCGCCGCGATATAAGCATATTATGCTTATCCTAAACCTGATGGACCTTTCGACTTAATGTCAGTCCAATGTAGTTATCCATTTTCTCATTCTGATTGACTCAACTGTCATCAAACGGGACTTAATTTATGGATTTTGATGGTTTCCATGTTTCCCAGATAGGTCAATTATTATCATTCTATTTTTTAAAAGCATGATACTACACATCAAGAGTTAACCAATGCCATAGCCAGGACAATGTTTAACACATTGAAATGGGAAACAGGAGTGAGAATCAAGGAATCCAATCAAAGATGGTGGTATGAAACCAAGATGACTCTCAACCCCTAACTCTCCCATAACTTAATTTAGTGTAGCTTATAATAGCAAAATAAAAAATCTCCAACTGCAATAACTAGAAACCGTCTTGTCTAATAACTTTGATTAAAACAGATGAATTGTCAATTTAACCTGTTCAGGTCCCTTTGTTTGTCTTTGATTTTTCCTTTTATATAGTGTACATATTGGTTCTTTTTCTCTGAATGAGAGGCCATATTTTGGAAGCTGGAGAGCTCATTTGTTAGAGCTATATTAAGAATGAATCAGGGGAAAGATCCAAGAGAAAGAATTATACCCGGGAATCAGGTTACTAAAGGAGTTTAATATGTTTTCCTCTTGCCAGTCTCTCTTCAGTTGAAGAAAAGACAAAGTAGAACACTACCATGTAACAAAAAGTTATTGTGCAAGAGGAAGTAGTATCAATTAATTCTATTAAAACCTTGCCTTAGCATCTATTGATCTTCACTGATTTTGATTGTATGCTTCTTAATCATTTACAGAAAACCTTACCCTATTAATCCTTTTTTTTTTTACAAAGAAAAGGTTCTATTCATTACTCAGCAGAAAACATAACAGAGACATGGGCATAAGCCATCAGTACAAAAGGTGGGATATTAGGAGAATCCCAAGAGCCTTGGGCACCAGAAGTAACTGTATGGTGTGCAAGACTATGAGCAGGCAGAGTGACCACAAGGAGCAAATGATGTTATGATTTCAGGGTACATATCGAGCAATTTTATGCAGTCTTCATTATAGAGCTGCATCTCCAAATATTGCATTTTGCGTCTATACGAGCTCGGACTACATTCTTAGCATCACTGAAAATATGTGCCCTGATGTGCATCTCTGTTATCCATTTGATTCCCTCAATTATAGCAAGAGCTTCAGCTTCAGGTGGGGAATTTTCTGGGAAGATAGAGGATCTGCACTTTGTAATGTCCCAGTTCTTGTCAATTAATCATAGTTGTCAAGGCGGTCGCCTTGGCGGAAAAGCGCCAAATTGATGGCTAGGCAAAAGTCCGCCTTTTAGGTACCCAGAAAGGCATCCCTACGTGGACTAGGCGAGCGCCTTTGCTCGCCCGGGCGCCTTGGGTGGCCTGTGTCGTTTGATGTTTGGGTGGATTGGGCCTTTTGATGCATGGTTCAATACCTTATTTTCCTGAAAGAATATCATTTATATAGTTTCATTTACTTAAGATATTATATGTAAATAAAGAAGTACCTCCATTTAAATCTAATAAAAATATCAAAAAAATCATCTCTCTTACCAATAAAAAGTCAACTCTCCTATCCAATAAGAAAATTATGATTTTGATGATTCCATCAAAATGCCGACATTCTAATCTCTCATAATTTTGTCTAACTAAAAATTCATAATTTAAATAAAGCACATAAAATATTAAAAATTTAAAATCTGGTAAAATAAGTCAAACGTATATGTGACTTCTCCAAGAGACTCACTCTCCTACTGACAGCACTCAGTCTACCTACGACCTCTCGCAATTTGGTCAAACCTAAGCTACTATTATCACCAAAAACTCATGAGAATTGTCACTTTCTGTTCTTTTCAATTTTGAAACATATTGTGGGATTATGTGGTGGACTCCTTTAGTTATTTACCTATTTTAAGTGTGTTAAGATATTGCACTTCCTATTTTCATTTAGCATATTTACATGTATGAGTATTACTTGTTTGTTTTAAAAGTTGGAAATTGATTTTCTGATGATATATGATATTTGCACTTCTTGTTTTATTTACTGTGCTTGTTTATTTGAAGATGTCAATTTAGATTTTTTTATGACTTTATGATATATAATGTGAGTTTGTTTACTTGTAATTTAATTTTTGTTGCTTTCATATAGTTTTGACCTTTTGTTGTCACATTTATTTTTTTTGCAAGTATTTTTTGTGATATGTAGCTATTATCTATATTTCTCAAATTATGTATTATTTTAATAATATATCTACCATATTATGATATATTATTGCAATTATGTCTGCCATATTATGATCTTTTTTATTGAATTTTCATCATCATATATATTTTAGAGACATAAATATCATATAAGAGGGACACTTGAAAATAGCTCATACTTAGTTCTGTCCTAAATACCTAGGCACCGCTTAGGTGGGGCCTAAGTGCTTAAGCGATCTGAGACCCCAAGTACGTCTTAGTCGCCTTGACAACTTTGCAATTAATATAAGATCTGCAACAACTACATTGTTTTTATAAGCTGCATCTACCAGGAGAATGGCTTCAGAATTTAGCTCTATCTCAGGGAACCAGTGGATCTTCTGCATTTGAGACCCCTCTGACGGCATCATACTGGTCCAAAAGGCTAGATCCTGATAGGCTATGACCAGGATAGAATGTGTATCAATTTGCTTATGCTCAAACACCAAGCGGCACCTTGCCTTCCAAAGGTTCCACATGATTGCCAAAGCCTGAATAGGAAAGTTATGATCCTGGTTGGACACAGCATAAGAGAGTTTGTCCCAGTCCAAAATCTTTCCAGAGATTTTGCTATGCTCATCCACCTTGTAGTTGAGATTACTAGAAAACCAAATTCTTCTTGTTTGATTGCACTTAAAGAACATATGATCAATTGTCTCTTCATTATCCATACACATGGGGCAAATCCTGCTTAGATGTGGACAGACCCTGGCCAGTAACTTGGGTGGGGAGGGCATTAGACAGAGCCTTCCAGACAAAGGTGATCATTCTAGGAAGGACCTCTTTCACTAACTTTGGTTGCCACAAGATCTTCGACACTAGATGGGCAGTAGAAGTGCCTGGGGAAGGTTTCTTGTCACAAAGAAATATGTAAGCAGATTTAGTATTCAATTGGCCATCTTGGGTCTCAGACCACACTATCTGATCATACTCTCCATGTGGGTCTTGGGGGACTCTAATATTCAGAATGGCTTCTTTGTCCCCATCAACTAGCAATTTGCTAAGTAGTGGTTCAATCCAATTTCCATTTACAATCAAATCAGCCGCTGTGGTGGGCAAAGGCCCATTATAATCCACCCTGGAAGTTAAAAGGGCACATTTATCTGGGATCCATCTATCTTCCCACATATTAATGCTAAAACCCGTTTTGACTAACCATACACAACCCTCCTTCAGAGTTTCCCTGACTGACAGGATGAGTGCCAAATATGAGAAGTAAATTTTTTTCACTGAGATGCCAGAATGAATGGGAACCACAGTATTTTGCTCTTAGCAGTTTAGTCCAAAGACCTAAATAGTCATTAGGGAATCTTCATGTTAATTTCATAATAGCAGCTATGTTGAAATCATGCATATCTCTGAACCCCAGACCATGGATGGCAAAATCGGCCGACTCGGAGCGGAATCGGCATTGGCGACCCGATTTGGGGGGGTGGGGGGGGGGGGGGACAACGACCCACCCACGTATAAGGTGGAATCGGGGTGGATCGACCGGAATCGGCTGGAGTCGGGCCGACTCGCCGACTCCACCCCATTCCATGTCGACTCCGTCTGATGTTGGCCGATTCCTCAGCTTACCTTAAGTACGTTTGATCCCCTTCACTTACTTATTTACCTGAATATCATTTAGTAAATGTTATATTTGTAGTTCATTTACTTAAGAGTGATGATAGTTTAGATTTGACCAAATCCTAGAAAGTGACAATTCTCATGACTTTGAGTGATGATAGTTTAGGTTTGACCAAATCCTGAGAGGTCTCAAGCAGACTAAGTGCTGTCAGTAGGAGAGTGGCTCCCTTGGAGAAGTCATATGCAGTTTGACTTTTTTTACCGGACTTTGGATTTTTAGTGTTCCATATGGTTTATTTGAATTATCAAATTTTTAGATAGGCCAAATTATGAGAGATTAGAAAGTTAGCATTTCGCTAAAATCACCGAAATCACGATTTTATTCTTCGATGGGAGAGTTGACTTTTATTGGTAAGAGATATGATTTTTTTGATATTTTTATTGGATTCAAAGGGGGTACTTCTTTATTTACATGTAATATCTTAAGTAAATGAAACTACAATATGATGTTCAGGTAAATAAGGTATCATATTATCGTTGCTCTGTATTGTCATATGAACATATGTGCAACTAGACTATGGATATACAAAATGTTCTATTATTATTGTTTTTAAAGAATTTCCTGATTTTCTGTGATTTTTTCTCATTTTTTAATCATTTTTTAAGCTGTCCGATCCTGGATTGGCCAGACTCCAATGGAGGCGGGCGGATCCTCCGATCCGACCTGACTCGGGGTCGGCTGGGTCCGACCCAGCACCCCCCCCCCCCCCCCGACTATGCCATCCATGCCCCAGACCACCTCTGCACTTGGGTTTTTGTTTTTTTATGCCAGGCCAGTAGAGGTGATTTTTTATTACATTTTTGCTTCCCAGCCAAAAGTTCCTTTGAATTCTTTGAAGTTTTTTGACAAAACACTTGGGAATCAGAACAGTATTCATGGCATGAATAGGGATGGCACCAAGGGTGAATTTATTTAGGACGCTTTCCCTGCTGATGTTAAGGGTATTCACTTTCCACTGATTCATTCTCCTACACTCTCCTCAAGAAATTTAAGTTTGTGCTTTTTGTTTTTCCTAAACAGAGGGGTGTGCCCAAATAGAGAGTATGATTCATATTACCAAATCCACTGATCTTCCTGAGATGATTCTGAAGTACTTTTGAGGTGTTTTTACTGAAAATGATGCCAGACTTTTAAGCATTAATTTCCTGACCAGACCAACTAGAGAATTGCAAAAACTGTTTCCTTCATAGCCATCAGTTCTTTCTCCACTGCCCTTAAAAAAAAATCATAATATCATCAGCATGAGCATATGGTGACAGCTGGGGCTTGAGAATTTAGCTTGTAACCTGTGTATAGTCTTGTATCCCTCCATGGGCAAACAAGGAGAAAGGGATTCCATAGAAAGAATAAAGATATATGGAGACGATGGACTCCTTGTCTGATACCTATGAAAGGACTGATGCTTCAATTGCTTCACCATTGAAATTAATAGAATAGGATACAGTAGTGATGGAATTCATGACCAAATTCTGACTTTTGTGGGAAAAACCATGCTCATTCAGCATACTATGAATGAATGGCCATTCCACCCTGTCATAAGCTTTGGAGAGATCTATCTTGAGACCAAAAACACCTGTTTTACCCCCTTTATTATGCATAGAGTGGATCAATTCCTGAACAGTGACAACATAGTCAGTAATTTGTCTCCCTGGAATGAAGGCACCTTGATTGTAGGAGATACACTCCATAAGCAGAGGTTCAATCCTGTGCAAAGACAAATGGGTCTGAAGTCGATAGCTTTATTTGCATTCAGGCATTTGGGAATAAGAGTCATGAGAGTGTGGTTAATTCCCATAGGAAGCCGATTACAGTTGGAAGAAGCTAATGACAAGGTCCTCAATGTCCTTAACAATATTCAATGACACTGAATAAATTGGGCACTGAGACCAACAGGACGGGGATTTGTGTAATGGGAGAGAGAAAACTACTGTTTCAATTTCTTTAAGAGATGGGATTTGACAGATCAAGTCATTTTCAGAAGTAGTAATGGACCTGTTTCTAAGGTTGAAATGAGGGGGGATTGGAGTGGATAAGCAGAATGATAGATATTTTGGAAAAATTGGATGTAATGGGCCTTGACTACATGATTATCACCGATCCATTCTCCAGTAGGCATCTGAATACCAGAGATAAAGTTAGAACTTCTCCTGTTAGTTGCACTTATATGGTGAAACTTGGTGCTCCTGTCACCCTCTTTAAACCAACAAGTCTTTGTCCTTTCCTTCCAGAACAGATCTTGTTTGAGCAGTTCCTCCAGTTCATTGCTAAGTCTAATTTCTTCCTCGATCCAATTCTCAGAGATGGGCTGTTTGCTTATCCATTCTAACTTCTGTTGGATATCTTGAGTACGCCCCTGTGGGTGAGGACTATGCTTTTTCTTCCAAGTCTTGATTTATCTCTGCAGAATGAGTCCAGCTCGCCTTAATTACATCCTTAAACATTGGTTTAGTGAACCAAATGTGCTCCATTCTGAAGATATTCCTTCTAAGCCTTCTGAACCCATGACTATCAAGTAAATAGACTGTGATCACTATAAACTCTAGAGAGATGGTGAACAGTAGCATTAGGAAATAAGTGTCTCCAGCCCCCATTTACCAGAACTTTGTCCAGTCTCTCCCTAATGTGGAATTTTGCTGATCTTCTATTGGACCAAGTGAAGAGTTGTAACGTTGTGGCCGTTCGGATCTGTGTTTATTGGTTTTGGCGTGGTGCTCTTGACCAAGAGGTGGTCATTGGGCCTTAGTCGTGGTCCCCGTGCGTTGTGTGGGTGTTGTGGGCCGAAGATTTTAACCCAAACAGTCCATAGGTTCACTGGTTATGAACGCGACAGGGTGAGGCGTCGCATTCTTAACGCGACGGTCACACGCGTCGCGTTCTCCGCACCGCCTTTGGGACGCGTGGCATGAAGAGTTTTCAGAAGACGACAGTTAGGTATGTCGTGTTCTGAAGGCGACAGAATGCTAAGTCGCGTTCTTGTTTCCAGTTGGGATAAGTTTGGCCCTCCGGCCAACAGAGTAGGAAGCTCTGTTCGACGGGGAGAGGGTGTTGTGGCGATTTTCGGCGACGTCAGCTTGGGAGCTCGTGTTTTGACGTGGTTTTGGCGCATAAAAGCTGCTCGGAGCATGGAGAGCCCCAATCGAGCCTCGTTCTGCGAGTTCTTCTTATTGGTAGGGACTTTCTTGTTTTTATTGCATTACTTGATTGATTGGAAGCATATTTAGATGTATCGATGTGTAGTTGTGTTTCTTGTATAGTTTAATGGATTTGTAGAAGTTTGGCATGTATGGAAATGAGGTTTTGAGCTGGTTTCTGTGTGAAAACGGAGGTGTGGGTTTCTATCTGAGAATGCGACGGATCGAGCTGTCGCGTTCAGTCGCGACTTTTGGCCCTGTCGCGTTCTGGTTTGTGAACGGGCTTGTCGAGCCGTCGCGTTCTTAACGCGACGGTAGACACTGTCACGTTCTGGTGTGTGATTGCGGTCAGTCGGGTTGTCGCATTCTTATCGCGACAGTGGCCCCCGTCGCGTTCTTCTGTCCGAAATGAGTGGTTGAGCCTTGGGCAATGATGGTCCTGTGTCGTTTTAAGGTATTTCAAGTAGTTCTCAGTTGATTAATGATTAGTAAAGCATGTTTAGGTTATGTAATAGTGGTGTTATTGAGTGAGTAATGTGTGGTTACGTTACTTATGTTAAGTATGTTATAAAGGTTATGTGATTCATATGTGTGGTTATGTGCATTATGATGCGTTGCCATGGAGGCCATGAGATGGCCAATGATAGGCAGGTTATAATGTGGATCCCGTGTTTAATGGTGTGTTATTGCTTGGAGGTCACGTAGTGACCAGTGACGAGCCAATTATGTTCAATGTGTTGTGATATAAGTTTTACAGGGTGTTAAGTGATCGGCGTGGTTTGTGTGCTTTCCGAGTTTGGTGGTCCGGCGCCTATTCCGGAATGCCTCTCTAATCGGGTACCCCAGGTTGTGTGAGCCAGGCATGTTAGTGCTCAGGGTTTGTCCGGTACTGTGCGTACTGTTGAGGTCTGTGTCGTCTTCCTGGACACCCTCCTCATGTGTTTGAGTAGTACGTCCGTTTAAGGGAAAGACGACTAGGAGCAGCAACTTGTGTTTGTGGGTGTGCAGTCGCTTGTAGCGCGCTCGTGGTTGGAAGATGGACACCAGTAGACGTCACTGGTCCCCAGCTAGTCCGGTTTTCCAGTGCCTCACTTTAGGGAGCTTAGGCCAGAGTTCCTAAAGGTGTCAGGCATGGGCCTGCAGTAGTGTGTGGTCTGCAGGTGTGGTGTGGTTGATCTCCACTGTTCTTGGCTTTACTGTGTGGTTGTGGAGCGGCAGTTGGACCTTTCGTTGTGACTGCGAGACTGAGAGGTAGTTCTTGTGTTGTGTTGTCCGGGTTGGATATTGACGTCATGAACCAGTAGTCCGTACCCGTGTGGTGGCGTCGTTCTTTCCGACTCGTGCTTTGCCAGTGGTTGTGGCTTGTAAGTGGTGACTTACCGGTTGTGGTTTGACTCGCTGTGGTGTGCCTTGTAGGAGGCACAGATGTGTTGTGGTTTTGTGGGTAGTGGTGGTTTGTCGTGGTACCTCGTGCCTTTAAGTACCCGTACCCTGTGTGGGTTGTTGGCTGTTGTGGCACGCAGTGTGCTAGCATTTTCAGGTGTTGAGGTCGAACTGTGCTCTGTGGAGGTCGTGTTGTAAGACCTTCCACTTGCCGTGTTGTACTCTTTTAAAGGTGACCTTCCAATGTGTTGTGGTTTTAGGGTATACTGGACTAGCTCTTGGCTAGCAGTCCTATTACCCATGTTTGAGGTTCACCTATGAGGCTTATAGCTTAGGCAGGTGGTGCCTGTGAGACTTGTAACTTAGGCAGTGCTCTGCCTGTGAGGCTTGTGGTCTAGGCGCTTCAGTGATTGGGCGGACTAGTGATGCTGTGCTAGTCCTGTGTTTCCTCTTACTTTCCGAGGATTGAATTAGTTGATATGTTATATTTAATTACAATTTATCTATGATTAATGAGTGTCTGTTGTGGTTTAACTATCGGCGTACCAGTGAGACCCTTAGGGGTGAGGACTTGGTTCTTCTTTTAGTTGTTGGTTCTAGTGTTTCTGAGAGGTTCCTACTGAGCCTGTGACTTGTTGAGACTCACTATCCTACAGTTCTTTCAGGATTTGGCGTATGTTTGCTTGCAGCGGCGTTGTGACAGACTTGTACCACCAGCAGCTGAGTAGTCATCGGTGTCAGTGTGAGCTTTGCTCCCTCGGGGTATGCCCCAGGTAGTTACTGTTCTCTTAAACATGTAATAATATATTGGAACAATTATACATTGTTGTATACAGGTATGAGCACATGTATTTTCTTGTGTCTTATACTGCTGTGGTTGTCTTTTATATTCTTACTAGACACTTGTGTGAGATATCCCTTACGAGACTTCGGTCCGATCGCAGGAAGCGGACTTGGATAGGGAGCCTTATTGGGCATAAATATCCAGGGTCGCTTCAAGAGTGATCCATGGAAACCCATATCAATGAGACCCATGTTGCAAATGAAGGTATTTAAAGGCTCAGTGTCTAGCTATCTGATTCTAGCTCCCCTTTCTTCTTCTGATTGCTTGGCAACTGTGCTAAAATCTCCCATAATAATGAAAAGTAACAAGAGCTGCTTCATATGGTCATAGATGTCCTTCCACAGATCTTTCCTTTTTGTAGCTTGGTAGGTGCATACACACAAACAATATACCACACTTTGACATTGTTCCTGTCATCCGCAGCCAGCACAATCCAATTTGAGTCAGATCAATTAATTGAAATGTTCACATCGTCCTTCCACCAAGTACATAGTCCACCAGCTTTCCTTGAGCTTCTACAATGTGATAAGACTTGGTATTTCTCATTGCCAAGAATTCTTAACCTGCTGCATTTTACACTTGGGGTCCGTCTGGTTACATGTGAAACCCCATATAAGAAATATTTTTCATAAAAACTATATATAATAGGTTATTTTGGTACTGTAGCAAATCCGGATTTTTTTGTAAAATCCCGATAAATAGAAATCTATTATCATATGTAGAAAATTACATTGAAATTAAACAAAACTTTATAGTTAAGAACTAAATAATATATTGTCAAGGTGGATAAAGAAATTATGGCAATTTGTGCACGTTTGGTATGACAAACCGTAAAAGCCGATAAAGTCGGAAATCCACTAAGGCATGAGCGTAACCCAAAGACCAGAAAACCAAATATGATAATTGGACTCATGGAGTTTATTGGGCCAAGTATGAGGATTAAACGACCCTAAAATAGTAAAAAAAATATTAATTCGTGTAACCCAATTAATTAACTAATTAGTGAGCTATCAAGCCCAATTGGGCCATCAACTTGGACCAAAACTAAAGGAAACCCTAGCCCATCATAGAAGGACGAACTCTTGGCCATAACCCCAAGGAAATTCGGAGTTGCAGACTCAAACAAAGGCAATAAATATAAGGAAACTTGTACCTTAGAAGTTAGAGTCTCATTAGGACTCCTAAAGACCTAACCCTTTAAATACAACCCAATACCCTTCCATGGCCAACCTAACTTGTTGTTGTGGAGGCTTTGGACGTGGGAGAAGGCTAAAAGAAGGAGGAGGACATGAGGATTTCAGAGTTCTTCCTCGTTCTTCCCCAAATCGCGAGCAAGAAACCTAGGAAACAAAAATGACCCAAAGGTAGGTATTCTCTCGAGCTTAATCTAATTAAACAACCACGTAGGTACTTCTTGATACCAGGAATCTCATGAACTTGTTTTTCCCAAATCTTATTATGTGGTTTACTCATATTTCATGTTACAAGGTTTTGCTCATGTGCTAACCGACCCTTCATATTCACCTTAGATCTTTGTCCACTCTTATCTCATGATAGAAATTTTACTGTAGATACTTCTTGATCTTCTGAACACATGGGTACTATTTCCCCTAATTTCTATCGTGTATCTTGTGGATTTCTTAATTCATGCTCACTAGGTCATACGTCTTGTTCTTCGTGAAAGGCCCCAAGTATCATGTTGAAAGCATGATGATAACCTAATTGCTTGTTACATTTTGTTTTCCTACAAGTCTAGTTATTTCCATCCAAGTTTCATAATTTTTATCATGTATACATTGGGAATTTATCATTTAAGTGTACTGTCAAACCCTTTAGAAGGCAACCCGCAATCCAAGGAGATCTGTTTTCCTTTATAGGTTCGGACAGGAATCCTGAGATTGCGACGCATCGATATGTCGTATTCTGTTTGGGGTCGCGACAAGCCCTTGTCGCGTTCTTAAGCAACAGGTACTGTGTCGCGTCTTTCTGTCTATCTTGAAAGGCCCTGTCGCGTTCCTTTAACTACTATGTAGCTCTATGCATACCATGTCGCTACTAGACTAAGGGCATGTCGCGTTCTCAGACTATCACCATAAAATTGAGTTTTCTCGAGAAAAAAAACATGTCATAAACAGTAAGTTAATGATATATATCCCCTAATGACATATGTTAATGAACGGTAATAAAGTGTGAAAATAACTTAATCATGTTAATAACATCTTTAATGTTAACTCTCACGCTCTTAAAATACATATATCTCATGCTCGTGTTTTGTACCATCGTTTTAGATGTTACCTCGTGTGACGTGTTCTCTCACCGTGTTGTAGTTAGGATTAGGAACACCTCTATGTGACTAAACGTGCTCTCTGCCGGTATTTCTCCTATTAGACTAGGATGTCTTCATGTGAGACCTCGGTAAGTCTCCGTAGGCCTTGGATTCTCATAAGGTCGCGAAGCCGATTGTACCATAAAAACCCGTTGAACCCTCCTGATCATGCTGGAAGTACTGTACGTCATATATCAACCAGCTGTGTGCGATTGTCTTGCTATTCTCATCTTGTATTAAACTAGTACTGTCGTTATGTGCAAGTGCCAGGGGAAGTTGTTTCTCGTGGTTTGGTAAGCAAGAACTTGTTTTGGTTCTTGCATTACAAGTTCTCATCTTGTTCTCTTGTTGAAATCATCTTATTCATAACCTTCTCATGGCCATTAAAAATTTGTCTAGACAAATCGTATGGATCTTTAGATCTGTTGGACTAATAATGCTAGGCATTAATGGGGCCTGGTCAGATCTTAGTATGAGCACTCAAATATCGTATACCTGTAGGATTGTTGGACCATGGTGTTGGCATTGCACCAAAATCATGTTAATCATGTTAAATCGGTCTATGACAATCAAATCATGTACTCGTGTATCGTGCTTGTTGCATTGTGATCGTGATATGGCCAAATCGTGTACTTGTTATTCGTGACATGTTCTTGATATGGCCAAATTGTGTACTTGTTATTCGTGACATGTTCTTGATTGCTTATTCATGCTAGACTCGTACACATGCTCTTTCCATGTTACTGCTATTTGAACTCTTGTTATCGTGATCGATCCTTAGTTATTTTGCTTGCTATAAAGTGTTAATTCATGTAAAGCCTACTCGATTCAAGAGATTTAAGCCTTACGAGCATTCGCAACCCAGTTGCTACGTCTATTTCAGGTGACAATGAATTGATGAGATGTTGGGGATGGGCAAGAGTGGTCGAGCGTCCCGATTATCTAGAAGTGCAAAAGAACATTTACATCAAGTAAAGACATCTAGTGCTATGTTAGAATTGATTTCCTTTGAAATGTATTAGTAGACGGGGCCTATGTATTGCCGAATTGGTCAATGTAATAGTTTTGAGTTATGAACGAATGGAAATGATATTGATATTTTGTTTCACTACCTTGTGTACATTAATGGTATTAATATTATTTGTTATACTACTTGCTCGTGCGTTAATAAATACATGTTTCGATATTCCGGGTCGAGACGTGACAGGTACTCTGAAAAGTTATCCATGAAAATATTATTCTCAAAATTATGGGTTTGACATCCAGTTGAGACTCTGAACGCCATTTTCCCCATTTAATTTTTGTCGTCCACACGCGGAGCCTACCTTATTTCGTCGTCCTTTGCCTTATTTTGCGGCTGCGAACTAGCCCGATTTATATAGCAGTCTGTTTCACCGCCCGCACTGGGTTCCATGGTCGTCAACCAGAACGCCTTCACCAACGACCTCCACCCCCAGAACTTGGTTCTCGCTACAGCCACCGGCTAGTTCCTACCTCCCTCAGACCTCCTCCTCACCCACCAACCTACGACAGCAGTAACCCTCACCAGTTCTACACCGCCGCGGCCTCCCCTGCCTCCGACTTCTCGCCCGTGGGGTTCACGGACTTGTTCGCCGCCTGGCCTGCTGCGTTATACCCTCACCAACAGAAGGCTCTCCCCAATGGATCCCCCCTGAGCAGGCGGTGACCCCCCACTATGGCAGCCAGTGCGCCGTCCTCCAATGATGGCGCCCCCAAGGAGCTGCCGTGGTTGTCCCTGTCCTCCTGTGCTTCGTCTTTGTTGCACGGCTAGACGTGGAAGAAGAAACAACACCACTACTGGGAGATCATACCACAAGCCAGACAGAACAGGATAGAGGAGAAGACGACGTACAGAGAAGACTCACATAGAGAGAGAGATGGTGATGGCGTCTGCAGTGTCAGGGGGAAGATCCTGCCCTGCCCAAGCGACAGCGCCCTCCGCTATGTCGGCAACTACACTGACATCATTGCCCTTCGTAAGGATGCATCGTTTCAGAGCTAATGTAGAAGATGAATCACCATCTGTTTGAGGAAATTTTTAGTTGAAAAATATGTGTAGTTGATTGCAGGGGAGCAGAACTAGGAAGTGAGGGACGGCAGCTACCGACCAAAGTGAAGATGGACACAAGGGTGCAGAGGAAGGTGGAGGCCAGCATGAAGAGAGAGGGCTCTAGCCTACGTGACATCCCACCAGGTACCACCCATGAAAGCTCCCCTCCTTGCCCCACATAAAAATGGCACACACCATCACGCAGTTTGTTTTCCCCATGCCGATGGCGGCATAACATGTTCTTGCTCTCCGATGTTGGCACCAGCAGCTGAAGTCGGCCTACCCCAGTCCTGCCGGGCTGAGATCCGACAGGGTCCCTATGTGTGGGGCTGGATGGACTGCCACTTCCAATCCCACTGTCCACCCATGCGACCCTGAAGGCGAGGGACCAGCCCATTTCCCCTTTCAAGTGTCAGAATCTGCCGTCGAGCAGGGCAGGGACGAGAGAAACGAGAGCCTGACCTGACTATATGTGAAAATTATTTCTGAAAATTGTTTTACTGGAAAACAAATGTCAAAAAATCTTTTCAAGAAAATCATTTATGTGGGTACCAAATGGATAATTATACTTTTTATTTTCTCATAAATGTTATTCCTCGGAAAAAAAATCCCTATGAATATATTTTACAACCTACCAAACGGACCCTTAGTTTCAGACAAAAAACAGAAATCAGTGTTAATTGAGTGGGTTAGCTGATCAATGAAACCCATTGTAGAGGCCCCACTCATACCTCTACAGTTCCAAGAGAGCAGCTTCATTGGAGAGTTGGGCCCGGTTAAGGAAGGCTGCCTCTGCCTTGTTTGGACTTTGGGATGTAATGGATTTATTTAATGGTTGCTCATAAAGAGTCATTTTCCTGACTGAATTAGCTCTAGCCAACTTCTTCATACTCCTGATTTTATTAGTGGGCTTGGAGCTGGGTTTTTTCCATTTCATGAGGGCTCTCATTAACTGCTTCTGGACATTGTTCAGTTCTCAGTATTTTACTTGTATCTAGGGGTGGCCAGCAAATTTCCTTTTGACAGAATCAATCACCATACTAGAGGGGTCAGAAATGTCTGAAACAGGAACATTAATTAGAGTTTCAGTGGTGGTACATTGGGGTGCTTGAGTGTCCCTTCCAGCATTAACTTCTGACAACACTTTTGATAAACAACTGGGATACTGTCTGGGGGCAAGGCCAATGGGCAGATTTTATCCAGTGGGCAGACTGTACCATCCTCTCCCTGAGTCAGCTGTGAGTGGTTGGTATTGCAAAAAGCATGTTCGACTGCTGGGTATTATTCTGGTTCTGAGGAGCATTTATTTATTCAGGTTGACATTAGACCCACTGCTTCCACTACACCTTTTTCAGTCTCCTCGCCATACCTTTCTCCCTCTGTCATCTGATGTCTACCATGCCAACATCAGCAGGAGTCTCCTTAAGCAGGTTTCCAAAGGCTTCCAGACTGAATGAACCATATTGATGTGAACTTGTACCAGGTGTGGTAGTAGGACTGAGCTTAGTGTGATCATTCTTCCAGTGGGGGAATTTGTATGGGATAGCTTCTTCCATCTTCACTCTCAGACCGGAGAAGCAATCTGGTGAATTTGTGCTCTGATTTTAGTAAGCTCACCACATGTTTCAGCTTCATGACCAAGTCTTCCACAGAATATACAAAAACGGGGAAGCCTTCAAAAAGTAGTTGGGAATTTCCTTATAGAGCATCTGATAGTTGAGATTGAACTGATTTTTTCCAAGGGGACTGCGGCATCAAATCTAATTTTAATTTGAGCAAAGTCACTCCACTGGCTAACAATATCTGAAAGTGGGTTGTATGGAACCCCAATCTGAGCTGCCACCTTCGTAATAGCCTTCTCGGTCAAATACTCTTCAGAAGAGATGGATCTGATTCTCACCACATGTCCACATACTTTGGTAAGTAATCCAAAGGAGATGCATTTGGTCTTCCTCTTTCATCGAGTATCACATCATTTGTAGATCCGAGGTGTCCTTCGGCAAACTTTGTCTACATCTTCTAGAGCAGTGAATCTCACAATAAAGATGTCTGTGTGACAGTTAAGAATTTTTCACTCACCTTTAGGATTCAGCTTGCCAATCCACTCTTTAACCATGCTGGTCTCACCTCTTATCAGTAAGAACTTGAAAATCAGACTCAATTTCCAACGTTCATTTCCATATGTATTACTTTGATCCAAAACAGTAATTGGGTCCTCCTGTTCTTTAGACATCATCTTCTTAAATCTCTGCAGAACTGCTTCTTCATCTTGCTCCAGTAAAGTTTCTTCATTTTGTTCCAACGACATTCTAGTAATCCAACTGACTGACTACGGAGTGGAGTGAATAGGATCCATCTAGCTCAGTCACAGTGACAACAGGAAGAAAAAGGAGGAAACAGGGGGGTAGGAAAAAGAGAGTAAAGAGAGCGATGATGAACAAAGACAGCTACAGGGATACCAATGACCCAGTTCAAGGTAGTTGGGGAGTTACTCACTAGATGACAAATGATGAACAGTAAGGATCAAACGGTAGCATGTCAAAGAACAGGAAAACTACAATCACCTGCTACTGGAGAGCCATTACCATTATGCTTGCTAACAGGACTTTCCCGTCTGTGAAAGAGTTGCCATGGTGTCTCCAGAGTCCAGAGGACTTTAAGAGGAAGAAGATGAAACCTGGGAAAAGAGAGGAGAAGGGGACAGCTCCAATGAGAGACCCAAGAGGCCCTCGTTGACCATTCTAGTGGAGGCTCTGGAGACTCTCTGCTGACCACACATGGAATCATGCAGCCCTCACTTGTCCTCAGCAATGTGGCAAATGCTCTTTTCCCTTACCCTATTAATCATTTTCAGAATCATTGCCTTATTTAATGCAGCTTATCCATTCGATGTGTGCAATTCCTTTTTCAGACTCTTAGTCTCTTAGTAATGCATGTTAAGCCTATTGATTTTTTTACTTGTTTAACCAATCTACTCTCATTGTTTACCTTGTGCAAGCATATCTTTCAAAGAAACTAGAAGTTTACAAGTTACTTTACTTTATTAGTTGAATATCATGTTGGGATTGTTGCTTAATGTTAAAACAACACATTAAAGCTCTGTAACAACATTGGAAATAAACTGATATAGTGCTGTTATCCTTTAGATTTTATGTCTCAATATGAAACTTCTAACAATTTCCCATTTCAATCTCATATTAATCCATCTTCATTATCTGTTGCCTAAGCAATAGGACATCTTTAGATCGCATCCAACTGGATAGAGATCTAATTTCTAGGTGCCCTTTTTGTATAATTTTACTTGCTATAATATAGCAGAAGAATTTTTTCTCTTTTCTCTTTTATCCATTGAAATTGTCGCACCTACCAGCAACAGATTCTGAGGATAGACTATAGGCGTATGATTCGGTCATTGACTATCATCCGATGTTCTTATGGGATTTTTTGTCATTTTAATGATACCAAAAGTCTCAAATAATATGATTTTGCAATCAAAGTTTCTCAGGAATGGGTACATCCAGCTTCTTCTGTAATTAAAAGCATTACGTAAAATTTGAATACTTGAAAGGTTTCAAATTATTTTAGGTGCTTTAGGTTATAATGCATTATGGTCCTCAATTTTACAAGATCGTTAAACTGGCCAATTCCACTTTAAACAGATCAAATGGGCCAATGTAGTCCAGTGCTAAGAATCATTGCTGGAAAAAACACATACTTTCGATCCCATAATGTAATTGTCTTTTTTTTTTAAAACATGACACCATGGCACATTGCATTGAGAAACAACAGCAGACTGGAATGAATCATGTGCCTTCTCATTGTAATTGCGTGTTGTTGTTATTCTACCTCCTATTTGGTATATTCCGATTCTTGAATAATCTAAATGTATGTTCTTGACTGATAGTGAATCATGGCTTGCATATCATTTTTTCCATTCCAAAAGGCTATTATTTGAAGAACTGATATGTTACCACTAAAAAGTTCATAAAGAAAAATTACAGTCAAAGTCTTACTTTCTCACTCCTTGTTAAAAATGAGGCAACCACACACTTTTTGTCAAAATGCTTAAGCAGCATTGCGACATGTCCTTGCAGGAAGTACTCATATGCATTAAGTTGGCAATTTCATGAGAATGAGATAATATTTCGATTTCAGTTGAATAAGATCCTCTTGGCAATTGTTGAACTAAGACCTTACCTGACCCAAGGTAGTAATCAACTAATCATTGACCACAAAACCCAATTCAGAACCCTCCATCAACAGATGTGGGATTGTTTCAGAAAAATACAATGCATTCAAGGCAACATTATGAACGCCAAGTCACTTTCTATGATTCCACATGCAGTTTGTTGGAGGCTCCAGATGGAAATCAAAGTGACTATCTTTTTTGGGGGAATGGTCTACGTTAAGCACATATATTTACGTCTAATTTTTTCTTATACAACTAAGATAGATTTATAGGGTGTTTGGGAGCAACTTTTTTTAAAAGACGATTTCTATCTAAAAAAATTATAATAATTCTCTTTCTATCTAAATTTTAAAATTAAAAAAAAAAGTGTTGTAAGATGTTTGCATGAGCCAAGGAGGGGGAGAAAGGAGGACGCTGGGGGCCGGAGAGGGGGGAGGGGGGAGGGCGCCGGGGCTGGGGCGAAGGAGGGGCGTTGGGGGGGGGGGGGGCGGGGCTGGGGGGGTCGGGCCCGGGAGGCGAGGAGCGGTGCGCCGGGGCTGGGGGGCAGGGGAGGGCCTGGGTGGGGGCGCAGGGGGGGTCGGGGCCGGGAGGGGGGGGGGGCGGGCGCGCGGGGGGCTGAGGCTGGGCGGGCCGGGGGGGCGCTCGCCGGGGGGGGAGCAGTGTCGGGGGAGGGGGAGCAGGGCCGGGGTGGGGGGGGGGGGGGGGGGGGGGGCGCGGTGGGGGGGGTTTGGGGCTGGGGGGGGGCTTCCGGCTGGCGGTGGGGGGGGGGGGGAGGGGGTTGGTTTCGCTGGATAAAGGGGGGGGGGGAGAGGAGGAGAAATCAGTTCTTAAAAAAAAATAGGGTGAGACTTTTTTTTTTTTAAGAGAGATTTACATAGAGAAAAAATTCTTCCCTAAAAAAAAAATTTACTTACCCAAACACTTCTTGTATTGACTTCTCTCTTTTTTAAAATTTAGAGAAAAAAGAGGTAAAAAACTGTAACCAAACACCCTATTATTCTCAGGATTTGTTTAACTGTCTCCAGTAAAGAGATAAAGATTTCAACATGATGTAATTCTTTTGGTGAGGATGAGTAAATTCTCGTCTCCTACTAGGATTAAATATCATGTATTTATTCAAAAAAATGAAAGTATAGTTCACTAATTTTCAAAAAAAGGTTATTCTTTTTGTACATATCTTACATCTCTATTGTACCTGCACTGCAGTGCATTTACTTAACTAGTTCTAGAAAAAGTAACAACTAGCAAACAGATTGCATTTTTATTAGCAAATGCCGAAACCCCAGTAGCAGATATGACTCAACAAGGGATAATCATAACAGGCAAGAGATATTAGAGCAAGATACATGGCATTCTGTACTATTCTTCTATGTAAACTACGATCACGGTACCTAATTTTCTCAGAAGTCGGCATGCTATCAGATCATAAAATGTACCCGCAACGGGAGGAGGCGGCGAACAAGGACGCCGGTCTCCACCATTAATTAGGGCTGGGGACGCAGGCGATGATGGAAGATGCTCTCCTTGGGGATCGCTGCGGCCGAGGGCGTGCCCGGGGCGGTGGACGCCGCCGCAGAGTTTGGGGCGGCGGGGGAGGGCGGGGAGAACTCGCGGACGAGGGCGGCGAGGGACTCGGGGTTGACGCCGCGGTCGCAGAGGGCGACGAGGAGGGAAAGGGTGTGGCGGTCGAGGCCGGTGTCGAGGATGTTGGACATCTGGAACGCCATGTCCAGCGACTCCTTCGCATTCCTCGCCGCCTCCGCCTGCTGCTGCTCCATCGATCCCCGCACAATAGTCCCACATCGTTTGATGCTAGTTTCTAAAACCCTTTACAAGACAAACAGCACTTGAAAAGGGCCGGGTTGCAGGATGAAGTGGCTAGGCCCATTAACTCTTAACCCAGAGTGGGCTTTGGAAAGTCTCCGGGCCTGGGCCGCAGAAATGCGGGCTTAGAAATAAGTTTGGGTCAAAGTATATAGGGTTCGAGGCTGAGACATGTTTGTGGAGCCGTTTGAAAAATCTTGCGCTTGACCCATTAGTGGCCAATTATTACAGTTATCCACTTGGTCCCATTTACAAAGTGGGATTAACAAAACGGAGATTACAATCTTGCAACCCCCTTTTTTATTTTATTTTTTCCGGCAAAGGGGAGTGGAACCCCAAGATCATCCACCGCGGCGTGAAGGTGGCCAACATGTTGCTGGACGATTTTTAACGTCGTCATGGTAGGGGACTTCGGCCTCGCCAAGCTCCTGACCATGGTGATTCCCACATCACCACAGCCGTCCGGGGCACCGTCAGCCACATCGCCAATCCTCCGATAAGACCGACGTCTTTGACTTGGAATAAAGGTGGTGTGGGGTTATGGCTTGTGGGTGGCCCTAAGATGGTGCATTCTATGGGTTTGTCTTCCTTTGTTATCGCCACCGCGTACCAGAGAAGGTGTCCGTCCAGTCGGGCGTGATCGTGTTGTGACGGATTCGGCTCGACGCGCTAACATCGCGGTCTTGGGTTAGACGCGAAGGTTTCTTGTCGCAGTCCCCCTGGCCGACGCAATGTTTTTGTGACGGCACAGGTGGACGCATTAGCATTGGTGTTCCCTCGATTGGTTGTCGATCTTTCTAGTGGTTCCGGTTGAGGTGTCGGTGTGGACCCCCTGGCTCGCTCTTGGCATCTTCAGGTGGAGAACACGACAGTTTGTCTCGCTACATTCAATGACTGAAGATGACACCACCGTGATTGTGCTTCGGCGGTGGTGTCAGGTGAGTCGCCTCTGTCTAATAATCTATTGATCGATGACCAATCGATTATTAACAGAGCGATTGATTTTCTGTACCGATTAGTGGTGTTTCAAGATTCTGACTGAATTGTTCGTGCTTTGGTTGACTGACGTTCCTCTCGAAGATCTGCGCATGCCTCGCATTTGTTGGACTTTTTGTGTATGACAAATCAACTATTTTGGCGTGGTTCTTTGTTGTGTTTTCCCCATCTATTTGCTCGGTGCTATGTACCCGAGCATTTGTCCCCTTCAGAAGATATTGTCATTTATCTGAGACCCCATCCTCATTAGCCCATTCATAGAGTACTTCAAACTATGAACGTATAATTCTTGAAGAATTAGGAGCACCCGAGGTGGTGAATCCACTATTCCTCATCGATAGTGTAATTGTCATGATCACATATGTATCCTCATGCATAGCCCTTTTATTACAACGGCGACTAGAGCCAATCTACTCTGTCTTTGTAGGGGGAGCTTGATCGGTGTGGAGGGGTGAGTACAGACCACTGATGCCCGGGATGGACTGTTGTTGCATCTGCTTTCTGCGCCAACAGAGGAAGAATCCGAATAGCAGGAGGAGCAAGGAGGTGGATCCGAGACTGGTGCCCACGGCGACGGCTACTCTCTGGGTCTACGACTTCCATGCACATGCCGACCAACTGTACGCATGCACCCATCAAACCAGAATATAGGAAGGAGAAGAAGAGGTGGAAAAATCAAACTACAAGATGGGTATAGATCGGGCGGGGGGTCTTGATGGAGAGAGCGACGCCCTCTGAGAGCACTTCGGTGAGGGGGGGCAGCGTCGTGGGCACGGCCGTTCTCGAGCACTCTCCCGTGGGGCAGCTTCCACATATCAGAGGGTTCCCCATGATGCTGCGTGTGAGCAAAGGACGGAAGAGTTCGGAATTTCTTCTACACATGTAGGGTGAGGAAGCTGGAGAAGCAGAGAATAGAGAAGTAATCTGACCTGAACGTCCTCGCTGGAAATGGTGGAACAGGGCCTGAGAGACTGTTGTAGGAGGGTTGTAAACGAGTCGAGTCGAGCCGAATATTATATATGCTGCTCAAACTCTGTTCGTTAATTTTTAATCGAGTGGAGTTCGAGCTTTATCGAGTATTGAAAATGGTTGTTCAAGCTTGATTCGTTTAAATAATTTGAGTTCGAGTTCTTAACGAGTCCAATTATATATATATATATATATATATATATATATATCCATATTATGTATATTTATAAGCTCAATTCAATTTACAAGTAAGAACCTAATTGTTTATAAGACCCAAATTATTTTATTTCAAGGTCATATCCCAAGATCTTTCATAGGTTACTTGTTTAATTATTTTAGTATAATGTTTAAAATATTTAACAACTATATTTATAATTTTATAATTAAAAAATTAAACGAATTTATTTACGAGCTTAAACGAGTCGAGTAGACATTTGCTCATACTCGGCTCGTTTATGAAACGAGATTAAATTTTTGTTTGAGCTTGACTCATTTACTTTACTAAAGGAGCCAAATTCGAATAACAATCGAGTCGAATTCGAACTACTTGTCGAGTGTATTAGTTCGTCTATAGCCCTTCCTTTCATAATTTGTGTATTTACACACTCATATTTAATCTTTTATATTTTAGTATTATAAGTATTTCGTACCTTAACAAAAATTCTTAAAAATAATAAATATTAATATTTTCATATTTAAAATAAGAAATTAATATAATCTGAGTATATTAACGAGTAACTAATCGAGTATTTTAACGAGCATATTATCAAGTATCTTAACGAGCTGTTCGCGAACGTATTCGAGTCGAGCATATCTCTGTTCAAGCTCGACTCGTTTATGAATCGAGCTTATATTTTTGTTCAAGCTCGGCTCGTTATCTAATAAACGAGTCGAGTTCGAGTTTTTATCGAGCCGAATTTCGAGCTACTTGTCGAGTGTATTGGTTCGTTTGCAACCCTATGTAGGACGCGTTCCAGAGCTGTTAACAAACCATATGTACTTAAATCTGGGAAGATAAAAATTTCAATACAGAAAGGCCATAATTTGAATCGAGAGCCAGAAAAGTGAAGGGCAGAAATTACAGGAACGAGAGTTGTGGGGATCTTTGATAGAGACGCCGGAAAGGGACCCGACAAGATGTTGTTGTTGAGCCTCCTGCATGCGCAACAACGACAAAAGATGAGGAAATTTTGAGAACCAAAGTTACAAGAGATGCTGCTGCTATAGCGTCGACTTTCTCAAAAAAGGTAAAGAAACCCTTTTGTTTCCTTTTTTGGTTCCTTTCTCTAAGATCGAGGTAGCGTAGCTCACAGGTATCGAAGAATCGCGAGTTGACCCAACAAGTCCCGACGCGAAATATCGAAACGATAAATAATTAAATAAATAGTATATAACGAGAAATAGACATCAAATCTCTACACAAATTGAAATAATGTCAAATGAACCATTTTTATTGATAATTCCACTAAATTATATTATAGTCACTAATTTAGAACCAAAACTATGAACTCAGAGTACTTTATTCAAATAAAATAATTACAAACTAAATTATCTAACTAACTGCTAAAAGCTTTGGTTGTCGAAATGACTGGTCACTCCTGCACTTGCTCATCCACAACCTCGTGCGTGTGATAGTCCCCATCAGACTCATCTGAAACACATGAAATAAATAACGTAAGATGAGCGATAACGCCCAGTAGATCTTAATATCTCGTAAAGACAAGTATGCTTTAAATGATTAATGTCTTGTAAGGCAAGGTAACTAGAGAGAACAATCAAGTATACTCACGAGAGTAATGTCACATGATAGCAAGAGAACAATAGTACTTCACATGAAAATAGCACAACAAGCATGATAACGGATTGACCATATAACGAGATAGCATGTATGGTTACACAAAAGTGCACTAGTCACGATAGCACGTTGGTTGATATTCATTCAACCACGAGAACATAGTACTTTGATTGATTGTCTTCGATTAAATCTTGATAGTATGGCACTTGGGTGTTATGTCGTACACCCTGATCATTAAACCCCGAGTAAATAGCCTTTCGGGCGCCCCTCCTTAGACCAGATCGAGCCTTTTATATGTGTCTGACATGATTATGTTTGTTATCTTAGACAATCAAATGATGGCCAAATAGAGTACCAAGAATAGGCGAGAGTAATTGAAGAATAGATGAGAGTATAGAGAAAATAGGAATAGACGAGAGTGTAAAGAGAGTAGATGAGAAATGACGGTCACATTCGTAAATCGACTTTAAACAGATGATAGTAACAGTTGCACAACACAATCATATGTCGACAGTCTGGTGGAAGTCACCATTGCCCAATAACCATGCTACGAATACTGGCCAGAGGTCCGGCATGATCTCAAGATAAGAGAGAACAATCAAAGGCCGTAGGATCATGCTGATCCTTAGGGGTAAAATAGGTATTGATGGTACAACCTACTCGTTGGCAATGGACGTCCGCCAAAGCCAAGGAGTCTTACGGAGCCTTGACAAAGAGCTCCTAGTCTTGTTAGGAGTATTTTCAACAGACAGGTCGTCCAAGCCAAGATAAAATGTGTATAGAACGTTGCCCATCTTGCCTCGAGTGCTCGAAGGCAGAGGGACGTGATAACGGTATTCAATCAAGCGAATAAAATGAAGACAGTATATTTAAATAAATAAAAAATTTTACATGATTATTTGCACCTAATTATCAGATAAATTATTGAGTAATTTCAGTAAGGTCACATGGCAAAATTTCATATTTAGTGTGTCCATGTGCAAGAGAATCAAGCTAGCAAGAGAGTGTTGTGCACACATCTTTTAATTAACAAAATCATGTGAATATAGTAAATGTTCATTAACACGTTGTTACTGTTCATAACAGTGTATTACAGGGCTTAAATAATGATTTTATGACATGATTAACATGGTTTGCATGCAAATTAGGGTTTCTCGACAGACAGTTAGGTCGCAACGTCGGCCAACGTCACGTTCAGGTCACGACAGGCTGGGCCGACGCGACGGCCATGATCTGGTCATGACGTGCCAGGCCGATGCATTCAGGTCACGACCGACGAGTCGACGCGATCCGGTTCAGCCGAGACGCCGATGCGACGACGAGGTTCTCGTCGCGATGAGTCGGGGTGACACGTTCAAGTCGAGATCGACATGATCTGAAGATCGCGACGCAGGATCCCGTCGCATTAAGAACACGACGTAAGGCCTTGTCACGACCCGGTTGAGGACGCGACCTATCGGGTCGTCGAGTTCTCAGGGTCTCGGCCTGAGCTCAGGAACTTGCATACGTCTCTTTGGGCTGTGGCCCATGCAGTCAAGGGCTTGACACAGTGCTCTTCAAAAATTCATATAAATTCGTATACATGATGAAATCACAAAATTAGTTTTAAATGAAAATAAACATGTAGAGATATCCACAGTAGGAAGTAATTTGACTTCTGACATGATATGATCATATTATACACATGACACTTCGCAATGTAACAAATCACACACACAGTGATGGAAAATGATTAAATTCGAAAAGGTACTTGATAGAAATTAGGGAAAATGGTGTCATTGGATTCCTGACATCAAGTAATATGTACATAAGTTTCATATCACGAGATTAAGTATGAACATGGATTTAGGATGAACAAGTCAAGTCGGGTACATGTTCTTAACAGAACTTTGAGCACGAAAAACTCATGAATGACATGATGAAAATTGGGGAAAATAAGGAGCTTTTGATACCTGGATCATGATCTATCTAGTGTCGAAATAATTTATTTTACTCGAGAGATTACTTACCTTTGAGCATTTTGAATCATAGGGCAAGAGTTGCAAAGAACCTTGAAGATCCCTTGTTCCTAGCCTTCTTCTCCAGATCTCCATGTCTAAGAGCTCCTCCTCCACGTCCTCCAAGTTCCAAGGGTTCAATAGGGTTGGCTAGAGATGAAATGGAGAAATATTTGCATGTTGTAAGATTCTTAAACACTTAAAACTCTTCCCTCTCCTCCAACTACGAAATTTCATAATTATCTCACATTTTTCTAGTCTTATCCATGTAATTGGCTTGAGGATAACTCTAATTTCGTGGCCAAGAAGTTAGGATAAAACTATGGCTCTTTTAAAGATAATTTTGAGTTAAAAATAGTAATTATCTTAATTCTTTTTAATTTATTAATATTTAGATATGAATTTAGACTTAAATATCTCCCAACCAACAATGGGCTTTAGCTTTTGGGCCCATTAATTCATGTATGATCTTTTAGGATAACCCATCACTTATTTTTACTAAATAATTTTTAATATTAATTCATATTTTTTTAATTTAAATTCATTTTTGAATTTAGAAATCGAAAGTTGCTCCATCAACGGTGCCGGAGAGGGCATTGTTGGAGAGGTCCAGCGTCTGCAGCTTGCGGAGCATCCCCAGCTCGGCCGGGATTTCCCCCGTTATGTTGTTGTTCTGAAGCAACCTGAGATGAGATACCCACCAGAACTAGATGAGCAAACTCAAACCAGAAGATTTCCAAGGCATAGGCAGTTGTCCTTGGGAGATCATGTCCTCACACTTGTTGCAGATTCGTGAGATTCCTAATCGCCCCGGACAACGTTTAGCACCCTTGATTTTAAAAAAATCAGAAAAATAAAATTTTATTATTTAATAATGAGATATATCGATTTAATTAGAATAAAGGGAGAATAAATAGAATTGAATGAAATAAAAAGAATTTAATGAATAACCCATTAAGCTAAATTAGTAGTGGGTTAAATAATTGGTCCAAACCAAATAGATTGGCCCAATGGGATGAAGCCCAACTTGAGAGGAGAAGTAATTAAGTGAATTTCGTATCTAATTAATTAACAATAGTAAAAGACTAAGATAACACTAAATAAGTCATGTTATCTCAAATAAGAGTCCCTAACCCATCCTAACCCCATGGGCCACGAAATTAGGCCCCTCCCTACCTTATTAGATGGATAATAGCAAGAAAAATAGGTGATAATTGTGGAAATTCGAAATTAATGAGGAGGAAGAGTTTTAGGTGGTTTAGAACTCTACAAGCCATCAAAACACACCCCATTCGACCCTAGCACCCCATAGCTTGTGGCTGGAACTCAAGGGATGAAGTGGAGGAGTCTTGGATGTGGGAGCTCGGAGGAGAAGGCTGGAGCAAGGGTTTTCCTCTTCTTTTCTTCGTCACCGAACCCTAGCTTTTCTTGTCAGCACCAAAAGGTAGGCAATCTCTCAAGCAAAAATCGTGTAAAATTATCCTAGGTAGCCTTCATGTACCTCTTCAAAAGCCCTATTTTCGGTATTCTGTTCATCCATTTGGGCGAATTTAATTCATGAAAACCTGCTGTTACCATGAACCGAAATCTCATGTTTTCTCTACTCCCCTGTACGTACTTGTTTCCATGCTATGAGAAAATTCTCATTGATACTACTTACAATAGCTTTCAAACTCCCTTCGTTTCGTTCTATTTCAATCTCCCATGAGGGAGAATTAATTCTTTGAATCTCTGTTAGATATATGCACCCAACCCTTCATGATTGCTTGTGAACCCTGTTTATACTTAATTTCAGATCGTGATAAAATTATCATAAATACTACATCTTGTTAGCTTTTGAACGCCCCTAGTTTCGTAATTTTTCATCATGAATACATCTCTAATTAATTCGTTGAACCCTGACTGCGCCTGTTTAGGTCACCGAAAAGTAACCTGATCAATGCATGTCTAAACCTTGTCTATTTTCAAATTAATCGTGCATGTTGATAGATATACATGTCTACTTTCGTTTAAAACTGGTTTTGTACTTTTTGGATCACCGTGCTATTTTATATATAAATTAGAACGTCCATATATCACAGAGAGCTCCCTGGGAAAAAAGGGAAAAAGAGCAAACCCACCTGTTATCGCGACGGCGCGACCCGCCGCGATAACAGTGGGGTTGCGCCGGCCATTGACGTCGCGTCAAGAACGCGGCGGCACGAGCCGCCGCGATTCACCCTGGACCGGGCCAGATCGGTCAGGCCCCGTGTTGTGCCCGACCGCCCTGTCGCGACTTAAATCGCGACGGGTAGGTCCGCCGCATTTTCAAGAACGGAAAATTGAAAATTGTGAATATGTCGTGTTGTTTAAGCTGTATACCCTTTAATTAGCCATGATTAACTCATGTTATAGTTAATTCGACTTGGTAAATTAATAAATGGCATTAATGATATAAATTTAATTATTTAAAATGACATTTGCACGACTTGTCATATCATCAAGATTTCTTTACACTTACACACACACAACATATTAAATGCCATTTGACCCCGATAAATTATGCAATAATGTATTCGGTAAATTATCGAAATAAATGACTAAATTACCCTATTTTGATAAAATACAATTGTTTCCATTTTATTCGCGCATTTTATCTACCGTTACCGTTTTCCCTCGGCCTTCGAGCGCTCGAGGCACGACGGACCCGTTTTCTACACCTTTTCCCTTGACTTGGACCACCTCTCCACCGGGAATACTGTCGATTGGACCAGGGACTCCTTGTCAAGACCTCCGTAAGTCTTCTTGGCTTTGTCGCACGTCCTTAGTCAACGAGCTGGTGTGTACCCAAAACCCGTTACACTCTTAGGGATCAGTACGATCCAAGCCTTAGTATATTCCTTCTTATCTGGTTCACGCCGGACCACCTGACCCGTGTTCACAGCACGGTTAAGGGGCGGTGTGACTTCTACCAGACTGCCGTACCCGACCTGGTGCTGTGCAACCGTTACTATCGGAATTTCACGTGTTTTACGAAATTGTCCCTATCTCATCTATTCTCCATATCCTCTCATCTGTTCACGTTCACTCTACTCTCTCATCTATCTCGTCTAGTACTCTCTTATCTCTTCTTGGTACTCTATTGGCCATTCGTGTGATTGTCTAACATAAAGAAATGACTAATGCCAGCGCAATAGGGCCCGATCAGGTCCTGGGAGGAGCGCCCGAAAAGTGCCAGTGCCCATGGGAGTTAAAATGATCAAGGATGTGTTACGGCATGCATCCAGCGCCATTTTACTATCTAGATTATCTATGACAATCAAAGTGCTATCTCTATAAGTGCAAGCGTGATCGTTACTAGTGCACCGTTGTGCAATTTACATGTTATATTGTTACATGGCCATTCTATTATCGTTCTCGTTGTACTATTTCCCCTGTGCCAGTTGCAATTGTTCTCTCGTTATCGTGACATGCTCTACATGACTTTACTCTCTAGTTAACCTACCATTAAGACATTAACTATTTAAAGCATGCTTGTGTTCATGAGATATTAAGTCCTACTGGGCGTTATTCGCTCATCCTGCGTATTTATTTTATGTGTTTCAGGTGAGTCGGATCATGACCACACTCACGAGGATGGGACCGATGAGGAGACTCAAGAGTGACCATTCAGCAACTAGTACTATCTAGTAGTATTCTGTTAGTATAGTTCTGAGTTAGTGAGTCCTTATGTAGTAGTTTGGTTTTCAATAAAGTACTCTGGGCCCTAGTTTTGGCTCTGATACGTTGATGTATTAGTCAGTTTATGAAGATGATGAGTTATTAGTGAATGTAATGGAGATTGTTGGATTCTTAATGAGATATGAGGTTGTTTTGGTATTATTTCCATTTGTGTAATGGTTTGTTATTTATTTCTCGCTCTGTACTTTTAAATAACTGTAATCCTGCTCCGATATTCTGCGTCGGGGCGTTACAATGTTCCTGATAGGTTCTGGCTCGGAGCTCCCCTGAAATGTCCAAAAACAGAAGCCACCATCGTTTTATAAAGACCATAAGACCAATTCAAACACCTAGAATGAAACTTTGCTTAAACAAACAGAGGAAGAAGAGGAGGAGGAGGAAGAAGAAGAGGAGAGGAAAAGGAGGGGCTGGGTGGATGAGCTCACAGGACAGTTACTCGGTTCTCTGCAGAGTCTGCATCCCAATTGCTGAGAACTCCATTTGGGTCGGTCAGGGCTTCTTGATGTCAGTCAAAGCCTCAACTAAAGAGCATAAAAGATGACACCACCAGAGAGACGACGACGACGACGAGACTAGAGCTGTCTGTGTTGGAAGATGCACATACCTTCATGGTTGAGAGGTTCAAAGGAGGTGGAAGGGCCGGCGAAGAGGAAGAAGGCAAGGAGGAGGTAGGGGAGCAAAGGCAATGGTCTGTACTGCCCAAACATCTTTATATATAAAGGATAGGAAAACTCTGGTTGCAAACCAAAATTTTAAAACAAGTGTTGCAAATTCAATAGAGGTTT
>CM024756.1:88317391-88386440 GCA_014218235.1 Colocasia esculenta | reverse complement strand
AAAGGAATCTGAAAAAAATAACCTTACTTGCTTAGCTGAGAAACCACTAATTCAATCTTCAATCAAAAAATGGACAATGAAAACACAATTAAAGAAAAGTAAAAATAATAATTATTTTTTGAATGAAGATTAGATTTAAAGAGCAAGAACAATGAAAAATAGAGTTAGAAGAAAAACTTAAAACTCTAATTGAAGAAATTCTTTAAGAAATCTTTATTAAAAGAATCAGTTAGAAAATAACAAAAGGTTAATTAAAAACAAATAGCTCTATGCTTAAAAGGCTCAAAAATCTGGCATAATAAATAAGGTCTTGGATACGAACCTCCGGAAAACAAAAACAAATTAAGTATTATGAAACTAATTCATTGCCAAAATTGTGAAAGAAACCAAGATGCCTCAGAAAAAAGCCCCTGTAATGAACAAATGCTCTCAAAAGAAAAAAGAAAAAAAAAAGTGTGTCTAAAATCATGTTTTAAACAAACATCACAAAGACAATAAGGACTACAAACAAATTACATTCATTGTTGTTCCCATTGCAAATAAATTAAGCCACAGTAAACACCTGCACAACTAGGCTCTTAGTATGGATTCCAGAAGGATATTTTCATGCATCTAACCTCAAGGACCCAAAAGATTTGGGTGTTGTGTCTCCGGGTTTTGATGATGTCGAGCGTGAGCTAAGAAAAGTGTCATAAATATATAAGAATTCTTCCAACACAAGTTTTTATATGACAAGAAAATTCACAAGTCAAAGATTTATGATATTATGTGTGTGACACGTGTTGCTTCATAGGTTAACACACATGTCTTAGTGGGTGAGTTACTGGAGAAAGTGAACCACTTGAGTCAACTCTACTCACAGGATAGGTCGACACTTCCTAGTTTTCCCAGTAGCACAGAGGTCAAAAGAATCGGAGAAGGTCAATCTAGTTGAAGATCAGGTCGACACTAGTTGGTTTTCTTGTAAGCGCTGACGAGAAAGAATCGCATAAGGTTGACTCCAGATGAGATAGGTCGACACAGGTCAGGTCGACACCAGTTGGGTTTCCTGTTAGCACTAAAAGAAAGAACTACATGAGGTTGACTCCATATGAAGATCAGGTCGACTCTCTCTAGTCTATGAGGTCGACTCCAGATGAAGAAGAACAGGCCAACTCTACCATTCTAAGAGGTCGACACTCAAATGCAATAAGGTCAACTCTATACTTATGAAGAACCAGTCTCTACAGCACAGTCTAATGGATCTGGTCGACTCATCGAATGGCACGGAGTCGACTCTACTGAAAGCATCTGCATTGGTCTAAGTCAAGTTCTGTATGCGTCGACACTTTGCTCAAGATGTGTTGACACTCCAACCTTCTTATTTCAGTAGAGGAAAAGAGATTACCAGCGTATTAGTTCCAGGCACGTGACCGAGGTCCAATGATTGGGATTCTAGGCACACTTTACAAATTTCTGAAGATACCCTTGTTGGCGGCAAAGCACCTCTCAACGAATTGGGGATTCTGTTGGGGCCCACCAAGAAGATTTTGATATGTCGATCAAAAAGGGGCGTGGCATCCTCTTCGAGAGAACCACACGATAGAGCAGAGAGAGAGTCTAAGAGTTGAGAGGAGAAAAAGGGGGTAGCGAGCTGAGAAGAATAGGCTTCGGTACAACTTGATCATCAAGAAGAAAAGATGTTGGATCGCTTCTTCATCCGTGTGTGAAGACCGTTGCTGATCAATTGAAGTAGAGCATCGGATTCCATTCAATTCAGAGACAATTGAACCTTAAGCTGCGGCCAGAAGAAGAGCCTAGAAAGAAGAGCCTGATGAATTCAGGCCTAGAGAAGATGTTGCAATTGGGGAGTTGTTTAAGCAAAAATCTGATGAGATCTCAACTCCAGTGAAACAGCAACAATGAGTATTTTCTAAATTTCTGCATGTCTTAGCGATTTCTCTTGTGTGTGTGATTTTCCTATTTCTTCATAATACCAAATTGCTTGGTTGTCTGCTCCAGTTGGTAGAAGAAGGACTGTCCTACACTTTGGAGTGAGGATTGTGAGATTGATATAATCTCGAAGTGTGAATCAGATGCATTGAGGCTGTGAATCAGCAGGTTGTATAGAAAGCTATGAATCAGCATTTCTGTGAGTGTTTCACACTTGGGGTTGTTGAGTGAAGTCTCACTTAGTTTAGTGAGGGTGGATGTAGGTCTCCACAATGAAGCCGAACCACCTTAAAAATCCGTGCTTGTGTGGTGTGTTGTGCATTTGCTCAAGTTCTATCTTGTCTGATATAAATAGCTCTTCCATATCTTAAGGTCTGGCTCGGGTTCTTAAATTTTTTAAGAGTTTTATATATCTATCGTCCCCCCCCCCCCCCCCCCCCACCCCCCCCCCCCCCCCCCCTCAGTTATTCATTCCATACCAAACACATGGTATCAGAGCTAGGCTCTCCAATTTTTTGGTTTAACAACCAGGAGAGATCTATGTGGAATGGATTCAGAGGATATATATTGCAGAAGGTCATTTTGTGTAGGTGTTCTTGCAAGCACATGATCATCAAATCTGGAGGGTAGTCAGTAATGGACCATATGAGTTACTAGAAGATGAAGAAAAGTGGACTCCGGAAGAAATCAAGAAGTCCAATGCAAATTGGAGTGCTATGAACATTATGCAATGTTCACTTCATCCTACAAATTTTTTAGGGTCTCCTCATGTGCTAGTGCGAAGGAGATATGGAATTGCTTAATGGTCATCTATGAAGGTACGTCTGAAGTGAAAGAAACAAAAGCTAAGATGCTAGTCTCTGAGTATGAAGCATTTAAAATGAACATGATGAAACCATTTCAGAGATGTATGGCAGACTGACCTTGTTGACAAATGATTTAAAAAATCTAGGAAAATCCTATACTGAACAAGAACTTGTTAGAAAAAATCTTAGATCCTATATGGCATACAAAGGCCACTGTAGTGGAAGAGTCAAGAGAAATTTGTCAATACAACTGTCGATGAGCTAATTGGTTCCTTGATGACTTATGAGTTGGGCTTAAAGAGAACAGAAGAACATGTCAAGAAGCCACTTGCTCTCAAGGCAAGCCCAAGTATCAAGGAAGTTACTGATGAAAGTTCAGGTATGTCTTACAGCTAAAAACAGCAAGTGGTATCTTGACAGTGGCTATTCAAGACATATGACAGGGGACAAAGATAAATTTTGCTTATTGTCTAAAAAGAAAGCTGGACATATGACTTTTGGAGGAAACAACAAAGGTAAAAATTGTGTGTTGTTCGGGTAACGGGGTAAAAGTCCTTCAAATTCAATGATGAGTACTTCTGGTGGAAGGGTTGGAACGCAACCTTTTGAGCATAAGTCAACTCTGTGACTAGGGTCACAAGGTAATTTTTTATTCCCTTGGTTGTACAATTTTTGAGCCAAATTTAAACTATGTAAAATTTTCTAGTAAAGAATCAATAATGTTTACATAGTTGATTTGGATGAACTTGAAAATAACAATCTTTATCTTGCTGCTAATAAAAATGATCTTGCATGTTTGTGGCATCGTAGACTAGGACATGTTAGCTACAATATGCTACATAAATTAGTTAGATCAACATGGTAAAAGGTTTGTCAGAAATTTCCTTCAAGCAAAATTTAAAAATCTATGAAGCATGTACTCAAGGTTAGCAAACAAGAAAATCCTTCAAAAGTATATTGAAAGTCAATCCTCTAAATCTTTTGAATTTATTCGCATGGATCTCTTTGGACCCACAAGGACAAACAGTCTCAATAGGAAAAGATTGGATATGTATTTGTTGATGACTTTTCAAGATTTACTTGGGTATTCTTTCATGCTCACAAAAGTGATGCTTTCATGGAATTTCAAGAATTCTATAAGAAAATCCTTCAAAAAGGAAAATCATGTCTGACTATGGTGGTGAATTTGAGAACACTGATTTTGAAAATCTTTGCAGGGAAAGTAATATCTCACAAATTTTCATCACCCAGAACCCTAAACAAAATGGAGTGGTAGAGAGGCGCAATCGAACACAAGTTGAAATGGCAAGAACTATGTTGATTGAGAGTGGGTTGCCTAGAAAATTCTGGGTAGAAGTAGTAAACACTTCTTGCTACATCTTAAATCATGCAATGGTAAGGCCTCTAAGCAAAATGACTCTTATGAACTTCTGAAAGGTAATAAACTTTCCATTGCTCATTTCAAAGTGTTTATGCACAATACATTATTCTGAACAACAACAAAAGTGATTTGGATAAATTTTAACCAAGAGTGAATTGGGAATTTTCTTGGCTACTCCAATCATTCTAGAGCATATAGAGCTTACAATGTCAAAGATCAAATTGTTGAAGAATCCCCTCACATAACCTTTGATGAACTCCATGATGATGTGTGCAAGGAAAAGGATGATGGAAAATTTCTAGAAAAGGAAGATTTGAATGACAATAAGGAAAGGAATCTACCATAAGCAAAAAATTCAGGTGATGAAGATGGGCAAGAAACAACAACTGTCAATGAGAACAAAGATCAACTTAACATCAGAATGCTAAGGGATCACCCTCAAGACAATATCATTAGTAGCCTACTTGATCCACCTAGAACAAGATCTCATTTCAAACTTATTTCTGAATTAGATCAAATGGCTCTTGTTTCACAAATTGAACCCAAAGATGTTGAAGATGCTCTAAAAGATGTTTGTTGGATAAATGTCATGCAAGAAGAACTGAATCAATTGAGGGAAACAAGGTTTGGCATTTAGTTCCAAGACCTTCCTCACAAAGTGTCATTGGAACTAAATGGGTTTTCAGAAATAAAACTAGTGAAGAAGGCAAGATAATAAGAAATAAGGCTAAGCTAGTTGCAAAAGGTTATAATCAGGAATTTGGAATTGACTTCGAAGAATTTTTCTCCTGTAGCTAGGCTAGAAGCTATCAGAATTTGCTCTCATTTGCATGTGCTCACTGTATTAAATTAGCAGCAGATGGATGTTAAGAGTGCCTTTAAATGGGTAATAAAAGAGGAAGTTTTTGTTGAACAACCTCTTGGATTTGAATGCACAAATTTTCCTAACCATGTCTTCAAGCTTGACAAGGCTCTCTATGGATTAAAGCAAGCTCCAGGGCTTGGTAGGACACATAATTAAGCTCATTCCTTACATGTAAAGGGTATTCCAGAGGTAAAGTAGATCAAACCCTTTTCACTAAAGTGCAAGAAAAGTGATATTTTGGTTGTCCAAATTTTTTATGTTGATGACATTATATTTGGATCAACAAAATCTTCCTTGTGTAAGGAATTTTCTGATTTGATGACAAGTGAAATTGAAATGAGCTTAATGGGATAACTGAAATTTTTCCTTGGATTGCAGGTTGTTCAAATTAAGGAAGGAACCTTCATTAATCAGTCAAAGTACATACAAGATTTACTGAAGAAGTACAAAATGGAAAATACTAAAGCCATGGCAACACCAATGAGCACAACATTGAGTTTGGATGCTGATTTGAAAGGTAACTTGGTAGATCCAAAGACTTACAGAGATATGATCGGATCCTTGCTTTATCTTACAGCATCTAGACTTGATATACAGTTCTCTGTGTGCTAGATTTCAGGCAAGTCCTAGAGAATCCACATGAGTGCTGCAAAAAGAATTTTCAGATATCTAGAAGGAACACATGAATTGGGATTGTGGTATCCTGCATCTAGTGAGTATAAGTTGAAATCTTATTCAGATGCGGAATATGCTGGCTATAATTGGATAGAAAGAGTACTAGTGGTCATTGCCAATTTATGGGAGGATGTTTAGTCGCTTGGGCTTCTAAGAAACAACACTTGGTTGCTCTATCTATTGCAGAAGTAGAATATGTAGCTGCAGAGAGTTGTGGCACTCAAGTGTTATGGAGTAAAACACCAACTCCAAGACTACCACATAGATCTTGGATGTGTCCCAATAATGTGTGATAACACTAGTGCAATAAATTTGGCTAAAAATCTAATTCAGCACCATAGGACTAAGCACATAGAAATCAGGCATCATTTTCTAAGAGATGAAGTCAGCAAGAACTCATTTGAATTGCATTTCATTGAAACAACTAAGCAAATTGCTGATATTTTTACAAAACCTTTGTGTATAAATGATTTTCATCTCTAAGAAGAGAACTTGGATTGTGTTGGTTGATCATGACTGATTGTTTGATAAATTTCTTGCAAATGCCTACTTAGATGATTGCTTGTCATATGATTTGATATTGCTTGTTGATTGATCACTTTACTTCAATATTTGGTGCACTTGGTGAGGGGGAGGTTGGTTCAATAATTCATTGTTTGGAAAGATAAGGTTCAGTAATTCAGATTGATCAAAAAAGTTGAAAAATATTGGTACACAGTGACTGCTATCTGAGAAGAATGATCCTTCAGAAAGTCTGTGTTTTCGCTTGAATAAGGTTGACTCAAATGGCAAGAGAGTCGACACTAATTTCATTGATACTGAATTCTCTTCAGTTCTTCCAGTTTCTGATGTAACGACTCTCTTATACTGGTACGATTATACCAATCCACATCGGTACAAAGAACGTCGTCACAGTAGGACATTTACCCAACACTAAACACTAGATTGAGATGTACATAAATATCAAAAGAGAACAGCGGAAATAAATAAATATTCTCATTCCATCATCATCATCATACCCACAGTCTATATAGCAATAGAAGAGGTGCCAATGTCCACATTATTACAACTCCAAAAAAAAAATGCATTGTCCATATGAATTACACAATTTCATTGATTACATACTAATGCAAGAAAAGTAACAACGTAGAAGTCTCCACAAAGGTAGCTACTCCTCGCGCTCGGAGTCGCTCCTCACTATGTCTTCCTCAGGAGTGGAGACACCTGTCACACCTATACGCCGAAACAAGGATGAATCTTCTAAAAGACCCAGCAAGCAATCCAAGAATAACACCCATACACATATCACATACACATGCTATCTTTTAACAATAAGGAGAAACGCATGGTTCATGCTCATAACAATTGACAATATAACATAATCATCCTACACATGATTTCTACACTTAACATGTAACATGCTTTATAATTCAAACTCTATTCATATCAATGCACAATTCTACCAATTTAGAATATGGAGTTATGTACAAGGTAAATAACAAACCTAGCATGGTATCTAAGCATTTTCACATGTAGTCACTACACTTAATCACATGTTTTCCTTACTGTTTTACTATAAATAAATTACATTTTGCACATGGTATCACATTTTCACATATTTAAACTTTCACATTACGTTATCACATGCTTACATTCCACATTTGCACAATTACATGTTCACATTCACATAATCACACTTTACACTTAATTGCCATGACACATAGTCCAAACCACCATTAGAAGGACACACTTACACATACACATACCCGTCACCTAGGCCACACAGTGACGAATCTTGGTTAACTGTGCAGAATCAAGAGAAGCCCTCTCCACCCTAACAAGTGGTACTTGTCCACCTCTAGGATTTCATCCTAATGCCCATAGGATATCACACACATTGAGCCTCCCATAGGGACTTACTACAGTACAGCTCCACAGCCCTCTATGGTAGCAGTGTCAATCTCGGCATAATTTCACATTAAACACTTATCACATTCACTCATTTTATCCACATACACTATTTAACACATTTACACACACTTTTAATTCATTACACTTGCTTCAGTTTTATATAACACAATATTACTGTTGTAGTGACAATTAACTCATAACAACATCCTAATCATGTTGCTAATTACTAAAATCCACATGATTAACTTAAACATATTTATCATGGTCATATGACTTATTAAACTAATAACAATGCCTATTGTTATCAAAACAAAACGAAATTTTTACCACAGGCTGTACACATGTTATATATCACATACCCAACATTTCAGATTTTTCGGAATAGTAGACTAATTTTCACAATTTAAAACAAATCTCACGCATAATAACAAGAAATCATTAAACATGATTCACAGTAAAACAGTCGTGCCTAATAGTTCCAAAACTCGAAAACAGTCATCATATGATCATGAAAATTTTATGAAACCTAATATACAACAAATTCATTTATTCAGGATTTTCATGGTCAAGTCATGCTCATTGTCCAAATACAGAAATTTTAATAAATGAAAAATTTATAGAAATTTGGCATAGTCTCATGAGAGCCCTACTGACTGTACTTGACCACATATAAATTTTACAGCATGCACATATACCCAGAAAATCTGACAAACATACAACAGGAATCAAAACAGTCATTCTGAAACCTGAAGAACTTGGCGGCAAAGGGGTTGCCGCCAACCGGGGTTAACGGCACAAGATGTTGCCGCCAACTCAGGATCTTAGCAGTAGCAAGCTAGCCGTCAAGTTCTTGTCTGCAGAAGTGCAGACTGAATGCACAAATACAGGAGAATTGGGGGTTCTAGGACACGAGATAAATTCCAGAAAAATACCTAGGACCTAAAGGACAAGGGTAGGGACGAAATCCCTTGATTAATTGCCTTTGAAAATTGTCTAATGGGATTAATTTGCCGAAGATGCCCTCCTCAGCCAAGCCAAGAAGGTGCTCACAATCCTCCCAGATCCGGTCTTTGTGTCGATGTAGATCGCACACCGGAGTCGGTGAAGCTTCTTCTATGCCAAGAGTATCTCCCAGTTGCAGAAGATCACCAGGAGAACTCCTCAAACGCTGGATCAAAGCTCGCCAAAATCAGGTTTTCACACAGAAAGCCCTGGGTTTTCCCAAGAGCGCAAAGAACCAAATCTCGCCCAAAACGAGGTATTGTATAGGCTTAAGGGGTCGGGGTACGCATTAATGATAGGATCCTACCGTTGGAGGTGGGTTTCCAAATCCAGAACCGGGGAAAACGCAGCCATTTCTTGATCTGAAATCGCAACAGAAACTGAGAAGTAGACGGCCACACTACTTCCGTCAACAGGAACTAAACGGCCATCGATCTGGACGTCGACTTAGAGTTAACGACACTGTGGTTGTCGTCGACCGGCTATCAACGTCCAAGGATGTTGACGTGACTGGCATTTCGGCTAGAAACACAGAACATCAGATAAACTTGCATTCACCTTATAAATACATACACTATACATCATATTATTTAAATACAATATGTAGAACTTAAATAAAAACAATATGTACATAAATAGACATGTATATACATATGTACATATACACAACATCATTTAAACATAATATGTACATAAATAAACACATATATACATATTCACATATGCACATAAACAATATACACAAAAGTAAATAAACATCATATGACAAAGTCCGCAGAATGAGAACAAAGTTCGAGGGCCTTACACCCTCTCCCCCTAAAAGAAAACTTCGTCCTCGAAGTTAGAATGAAACTAATCAAACAAGTGGGGATACTTCTTCATCATAGCATCCTCAAGCTCCCAAGTAGCTTCCTCCCACGAGAAGTTCCGCCATAACACCTTCACGGATGCAATGCTCTTGTTCCTGAGGTGCTGAACCTTCCAATTAAGGATAGCTACTGGCTGCTAAACATAGGACAAGTCTGGCTGAATCTCCACTGTCTCGTGACTAATAACATGAGACGGATCTCAGACATACCTCCTAAGCATAGATACGTGGAAAACTGGGTGAACACTAGCTAACGCTGGGGATAAAGCTAGCTCATATGCCACGATGCCCATCCGCCTAAGAATCTCAAACGGGCCAATGAATCTAGGACTCAACTTGCTATGCCTGCCAAACCTGACAACGCCTCGGGTAGGCGGAACCTTCAGAAAAACATGCTCGCCAACCTCAAACTCTAAGTCCTTCCTTCTGTTGTCGACGTAACTCTTCTACCTATCCTGTGCCGCAACAAGCTCTACCTGATAAGCTGAATCTTATCTGAAGTCTCCTGCACCAACTCCAGACCAATCAACTACCTATCACCTATATCCTCCCACCACAAAGGAGACCTACAGGGCACACATACAAAGCCTCGAACGGAGCCATGCCAATGCTCACATGAAAGTTGTTGTCGTAGGCGAACTCCACAAGAGGTAAATGACACTCCCAATCACCCTTCCAATCCAGCACACACGCTCTCAACATGTCCTCAAGCATTTGGATAGTCCTCTCGGACTTTCCATCTATCTAGGGATGGAATGCCGAACTAAGCTTCAATTGGGAACCTAAAGCATCCTGAAGACCCTGCCATAACCTCGAAGTAAACCTCGTGTAACGACCCCAAGAACCCGACCCTGGCCCACGCCGAGGACCTGATTTTCGCGGTCGCCGCCCATGGATCCAGAGACCCGGAAGGGCTATAATATGTATCTAACAGGATATGTAACGGAAGTAAACATCAACTATTAAACTAGAAGCGCACATGCGGAAACAGAAAGAAGACTGAGACCGTTGTGTACCGCTCTATGTACAGTCCCACACACACACACTAGTACAAGTAAAGGCACATGATAACAAGTCCATAGGGGCATACCTCGAGGGTGACGTACACTGAGAAGGGAGACCACTGCTAGCTACAGGGACCTCCACTACCGCCCCGTCTCGTCCGCCCGGCGCGCGCCCTGCCGTTGCTGAGAAGTCTCACCTGGGAAAGAAAGGGATGAGCTTCACAACAGAAGCTCAGTAGAGACTACCAATCTCCTACTGGCTCTAACAGGCAGAAGAATATATATATATCAAATGAATAATAGCAGTTATATCTTCTACCTACGAACAGAAGTGTGGAAACAAAGCTACAACTAGTGCGGTGCAGAAGTATAACACGGTCGAAAACTCCGTACGACTATTCATCGTGACCACCACATGGCTAACAAACATAGACAGGGAAGGACCCTGCTTGAACAAAGAACACTAGCTACGGAAAACACTACCACTAGGGAACTAGCACAGGTGCCACGGGTACAGTAAAAGTGGAAACGGCGAAGACTCCACAAAACACGGGACTTCGCAAGACCATAACCTGTCTCTCGGCTATAGTCGCGACAACCTGTCGCGACAATGTCGCGGCAGCCCTAGCCGACGCGATCACGTTGCGACACCCAAGAGCATCGCGATCATGTCGCGACTGGCCAGGCTGTCATGACAAGATCATGACCTCTATAGTGGTCGCGTCTTCAGCTGAGGGGGTTCCGGAGCAATCCTCCCAGGAACCACCCCAAAACCACGATACACACATTTCCACAAGGGGGAGGGGAGCATGTGCAACATGTATGAAAGCTGTAAATCACTCAATCACCCTTAAGACCCCACAAACATGGATTCACGAGAATCTATGCTTGATGGAAACCTACCTCAAGCACGAGCATGATCCTCACACTCCCACAACCCCAGACCATGAGGAAACATCGTCTCTAGAGGAGGGGAGCATGCTTAGGGCGAGAGGATCAAGGGTCCCTACCTCCACAAGAAGAGCCGACCCGTTGGGGCCTTCACGTAGGAATGACCACCTCCTCCTCGCTCCAAGACCAGGACCACGTCCCTTGCATGATCGGGATGCCACCACCTCAACACGAGCACCACGAGCAAGAAGATGGGCGAGAAACCGCAAGGGAGCTCGAGAGGGAAAGAAGGGGGAAGGAGGGGAAGTGAGAGGGTGAGAGGGGGAGAATGGGGCACACCTTCGGTTTTAAACCGACGGCCCCCAAGATGCGACGGGTTGGCCCGGTGCGACAACAACCATGTCACGGCGCCCCTAGGCGTCGCGACCATGTCGCGGCGGCCACCCCAGCCGACCCCAAAAGTAGTCAAACCTCGAAGACTGGGAAAAGCAATGCGACAGCTGGCCAAGTCACGTCAATGTTGTACGCTCCTGCCACCCGACACGACTATTCTAACAGACAGGACAGCGGTCACGTCTGTCAGAAAAGCAGCGGCGATGCCGTCAGATGCCATGACAAGGACGCGACGGCCACCCCCGTCGCGACAAACACGACAGCCGAGTGCAGCATGTCAATAAGCCCATCGTGGCAAGCCACTCTACAGCGACCATGTCGCGACTAGAGTGCCTGTCACGACCCTGAGGATGGGGCCAAAAGGCCCAAGGGGGCCGGGTCTTACATCCCACCCACCTTAAGACATTTCGTCCTCAAAATGAAAACAACTCGGCCTCGACCCGGAAAGCGTACAGGGAAAGATGACATACCAATCAATCAAACAAATAGGGAAACTACTTACGCATCTCATCCTCGTGCTCCCAGGTGACCTCGCTACCCACACGGTTCTCCTAGACGACCTTCACCGACAGAATCTGCCTTCGGCGCAACTGCTGCACTTTGCGGTCGACAACTCTGACCGGCTACTCTGGCACTACCTAAAGCTGTGAGTAGTCCAATACGTGCGACGGATCTGCAACATACCTCCTGCGCTGCAAAATGTGGAAAACACTGTGCACACCTGCCATCTCTGCCATAAGACTCAACCTGTAGGCCACCTTGCTGACCCTGTCAGTGATAGGGAAAGGCCCAATGTACCTGGACTGAGCTTTCCCTTCCTGCCAAATCTCATAACACCTTGGTCGCCAAGACCTGCAAGAACACAAGGTCACCCACACTGAACTGTAATGGCCTCTTGCGGACGTCTGCGTAGCTCTTCTATCTGCTCTGTGTTGTCTGAAGCCTCTACCTGACAAGTCTGACTGTGTCTGCATACTACTGCACCATCTCTGGTCCTAAAAGCTGCCTCTCTCTGACCTCGAACCAGTGAAGTGGTGTCCTACACGGGCGACCATACAAAGCCTCGTATAGTGTCATTCCGATGCTCGAGTGATAACTGTTGTTGTAGGCGAACTCTACCATCGGAAGGTGCAACTCCCAAGTGCCACTCCAGTCCAAACAGCACGCTCTCAGCATATCCTCCAAGGTCTGAATCGTTTGCTCTGATTGCCCATCTGACTGTGGATGATACGTTGTGGTCAGCCTCAACTCTGTGCCAAGAGCCCTCTGCAAACTGCGCTAGAATCCAGAAGTAAACCTCAAATCTCTGTCGGAGACGATTGAAAGGGTTCCGTGCAACAGAACAACTCTGTCCACGTACAGCCTGGCTAACCTGTCCACTGCCCACGACATCCTAACTAGAAGAAAATGTGCTGTCTTAGTCAAACGATCCACGATCACCCAGATACCATCATGTCGCTGCGGAGTACGGGGCAACCCAACTACAAAGTCCATGGTGATATCGTCCCACTTCCACTCGGGAATGGGCAACGACTGCAGCTCACCACCAGGATGCTGATGCTTAGCCTTCACCTGCTAACAGGCAAGGCACCGAGCGACAAACTCTGCCATGCCCCTCTTCATCCCTGGTGTAAGGCCCTCGAATTTTTCCCACTTAGTTTCAGTCATGTGTTGTGTAATGACTTGTGTATAGTGTCATGTATATGTATGTATATCCATATGTATGTAATTATTTATATATATTTTTTATTTGATTATTGTAGTTCATACATATATGTGTTTATTACGTATATGTTGTTTTATTACATTGTGTAGATAGTATTTAAGTATACATCACAATTGCATGTATGTATATAGTGTATATATATATATATGATTCCAGATGTTTCTGTGTTCTGGCCAAAAGACCAGTTGGCGTCAACATGCATGGACGTGCATGGGGATGTCAACGTCCAGATCGATGGACGTTAACTCCTGGTAGGCAGCCAGGTATGTAGACGTCTATCTCCTAGATTTGTTGCGGTTTCAGATCCGGAAACGCAAGCGATTTCTTCGCCCCAGTTATTAGAAACCGTCGTCCAACAGTCGGAAACCCTACCTAAATGCGTACCAACTTCTCTTGGCTTATAAAACACCTCCCTTCAACTAGATTGAGTCCCTTTGGCTCTTGAGAAAACCCTAAAAAACTTGTTGCGACCTTGAACTTTGAAACATTGGATCTGGCGATTGGAAGCTCCTTCCGGCGATCTACAACGACTGGAAGGGACTTGATTAATCTATGGATCTTCCCCGATGCCGGTGTACAACCAGCATCATCAACAGAGCCGGTTCGGGTGGGGGATTTGAGCACTTCTTGGCTTGGCCGAGGAGGGCTTCTTCGGCTTGATTCGACGGTTGTGGAATTTCTAAAAGGCAAGTAACCTTAGATCTCATCCATACCCATGTCTAGTAGGTCCCAGGTATTTTATAGAATTTCCTCGTGTCCTGCAACCCCCATTCATCTTTGTTTTATGCATTCAGTCTGTATATCTACTGACATGAACTTAACGGCAACATTTGCTACCGTTAAGATCTCTGGTTGCCGGCATGATCTTGTGTCGTTAACCTATGTTGGTGGCAACACCTGTGCCACAAGTTCTTCTAGTTTTACAGGATGCATGTTGTGTTAGATTTTCTAGATTTCTGGATTGTATACATGCTGTGGATGTTATTTTGGGTGAAACACATTCAGTAGATCATGCCATGTGATTTGGTCGAATTTTTGTCAACTGTGCTATTTATTAGAATTTCTGTAACATAATATTGAGCCTGATTTAGCATTGATAAATTCTGTTTAAATAGATCCATGTTAAATTAGAATTTCAGAAAATTACTACGACTATGTAATGACTGTTAGCAGGTTTTGAAACTGATATACATGACTGTACTGCTATGGGCCATGTGTAGTTGAATTTAGTGATAAATGTGATTGAAGCATGTTTTAATTATTAAAATTGTTTTACAGATCTGAAAAATATGAGAAATTGAGTATGTAATAAGGAAATGTGATTAAAATTTCATTGCATTTTGATAACAGTAGGTACTATCATGAGTTAAATGAGCGAAAAATGACATGTTAAGCATGCTAATGTTAATTGTATGAAGTTCAATTGTTAGCAGCATGTTTAGGTCTGTATTAAGAGTCAATTCATTATGAAACAGTAAAAGTATACCATGCATATGTGTTAAAATGCATGTGTATGAGTTAAGTGCATGTGAATACTATGATAACGTGATAATGTGAAAAGTGTATTAATTGTACCGTGTGTGACACTGCTACCATAGAGGGCTGTGGAATTGTACCGTAGTAAAGTCCCTACGGAAAGGTTCAATGTGTGTGAAATCTATGAGCAATTAGGAAGAAATCCTGGAGGTGGACAAGTACCACTGGTTAGGGTGGAGAGTGCTTCTCCCGGTTCTGCGCAGTTAACCAAGATCTATCACTGTTTTGCCTAGGTGATAGGTATGTGAATGTGTATATGTGTGTCCTTCTAGTGTTGGTTTGGACTATGTGTCACGGCAACTAAGTGTAAAATGTGAAATGTGAAATGTGAAAGTTGTGCCATGTGAAATTGTTAAGTAAATGTGTTAGCATGTGAATAAGTGTAAATCCATATGAATATGTTTAATTCATGTTAAAACAGCAAGCAAAAGGTATGTGTATTGATGTTAAATGCATGTGAAAAATGAATAGAATCCATGGTAGGTATGTTATTTATTTTGTGCAATCCATGCTTGAATTATGTGTAGTTACTTAATGATTTGAATGAGATTTAGATTTTTTAAAGCATGTTGAATAAAAGGTGTAAGATGCATGTCATAAGATTTCATGTTTAGTTGTTTATTGATATGGAACATGGACCATGTACTTCTATTTGTATGGATTTCAATGTATAGTAAAATTAAATTGTTTAAAGCATGCAATATGTATTTCTCCTTAGTAAAAAGGGTAATCTATGTAAAAGATATGTGTATGGTTGTGTTCATGGTTTGCTTGCTGGGTCTATTTAGACTCATCTTGCTTCGGCGTACAGGTGCAGGTGTCTCCACTTCATCCGAGGAGATAGTTAGGAGCGACTCCAAGCGAGAGGAGTAGCATTTATTATGGAGATCTCTCATTGTATTTTCCTTTTCATAGTATGTAATGAATAAACTTTTGTAATTCATTTGGACAATGTAATTTATTTCGGAATGATAATTGTGGACTTTAGCTTTTCTTTTAAATGGTATATGGACTGTGGATATTTAATGATGATGATGGAATGAGAATAACTTCTTATTATTCCGCTATATTTGTGTTGTATTTGTGTACATCTCAGCTTAGTGTTTAGTGTTGGGTCAATGTCCCGATTTGACGACATTCGTTATACCAACGTGGATTAGTATAATCGTACCAGTATAAGGAGGGTCATTGCACCTGGCCACCAGAAGAACCTCCTCAAGGTATGGTACTCTTGGTGGAACCAGGATGAACAGCATACCTTGATCTGTGAGCCTCTGACAATAGCGTCTGGCGCGCCTCCTCGGGAACGTACAAGCGGCCTCTGAACCTGACATCGCTGTCCTCGTCCAGCTCAACATCTAGCATCTGCAAGATATCTGCCAACTCTAAGTCTACCTGCTGCGCCTACAACACCTGTCGGTACACTAACGAACGAATTGACAAGCTGGTCATCACTGCTCGGTCTCTGCGCCTTGACGGGTAGAACACTCCTTGGGACAGCTCCTCAAATAGCCTCCACTCCCTGACCATCATCGAACTCAAGTGAATGCGCTTGCTCAAAGCATCGGCCACAACTTTAGCCCTTCCTGGGTGATAGGAGAGGGTAAGGTCGTAGTCGTTCAAATACTCCATCCATTTGCGCTGCCTCGAGTTCAAATCCCTCTGAGTGAAAATGTACTGCGAACTCTGATGGTCGGTGAAGATCTCGAACGCCTCTCTGTACAGATAGTGCCTCCACAATTTCAGAGTGAACACCAATGCTGCCAACTCTAAGTCGTGGGTAGGGTAGTTCTCCTCATGCTTCTTGAGCTGCCGAGAAACATAGGCAACGACCCCACCATGCTGCATTAGCACGGCACCCAAACCTGATTTCGACACATCAGTGTAGACCACAAAACCTCCACTGTCCGACGGAAAGACCAACACTGGCGCTGAAGTCAACCTCATCTTCAGCTCCTAGAAACTCCGCTCACATTCCTCTGACCAAACAAACCTGACGTCCAGCCTTGTCAACCTGGTCAACGGCTCTGTAATCCTGGAAAAATCCTCGATGAATCTCCTGTAGTAACCTGTCAAGCCCAGAAAACTACAAACCTCTGACACTGATGTGGGCTGCTCCCACGACAACACTACCGCTACCTTGGCAGGGTCCACTGCCACACCAGAACCTGAGATCACATGCCTGAGAAAGTGCACCTCCCTCAGCCAAAATTCGCACTTGTCGAACTTGGCATAAAGTGGTGACTCCACAAGGTCTCTAGCACGATCCTCAGATGCTCCTCGTGCTCCTCCTCAAAAGCTGAGTAGACTAAGATGTCATCAACAAGGATGACCACAAACCGATCTAGGTACTCACTGAACACCCTATGCATCAAATCCATGAATGTTGCAGGTGGTTTGTCAGCCCAAACGGCATCACGACGAACTCGAAGTGACCGTAGCTGGAACGGAAAGCCGTCAAGCCAACATCTAACTCTCTGATCCTCATCTGATAGTAACCGGATCTCAAGTCAATCTTTGAGAACACCCTGTTTGACTGCAACTGGTCGAACAAATCATCGATCCTCGACAACAGATATTTGTTCTTCACTGTAACCTGGTTCAGCTGCCGATAATCGATACACCAACGTAGACTACCATCCTTCTTCCTCACAAACAGAATAGGTGATCCCCACGGTGAACGGTTCGGACGAATGAAGCCCAGCTCAAGCAACTCCTACAACTGGCACTTCACCTCGTACAACTCTGCCAGAGCCATCCGGTAAGGTGCCTTGGACAAAGGCATCGTACCGGGCAAAAGCTCGATGGAGAACTCTACCTCCCGCTCAGGTGGCAACCAGGTAGATCCTCCGGGAAGACATCAGAACTCACAAACAACTGGCACGTCAAAAATCAATGATCTGCTAGGCTCTAAGGAACAAACATAAGCAAGGTACGCCACACAGCCATTACGGATCAAACGACGAGCTCTACAAAAGGAAATAAAGCGTCGACGGGTAGACCGGATACCTCGGAAGTAGAGAACGGGTGCTCTAGGTATCTCAAACTGAACGGTCTTCCACTGACAATCAACCACCACTGAGTGAACCTCCACCCAGTCTATGCCCAGGATGACGTCAAAGTCATGAAGCTGCAACGCGTATAACCTGGCCGGCAACTGGTGTCCCTCAACCTCAACAGTGACGCCCTCCAAGTAACCGAAAGAATACATGTAATCACACGGACGGAAGATCGACCATCACATCACACTGCCTCTCAGGTATGTGACGAACTAGAGACTCGTAAAACTCCTCAGAAGTAAAACATAGAGAAGCACTGGGGTCAACAAACACGAGCAACTCTACGAAGGATAGGCAAGGTACCTATAACCAGGTTTGACACCTCGGCTGGTCCCTAGTGAGTGCCATCACACGACACGACTGCGCCCACGCTACGGCGACTGCTGGCGCTGCTGCTGCAGCGGCAGCTGCTGGTGCTGATGAAACTGTTGTTTCTGCTGAAACTGTGGGAATTGCTAAGGCTACTGCTGGTACTACCCCTGCTGCTGTTGTTGGGGTGCCTGCTGCTAGGGAGGGTACTGGTACTACGGTAGCTGCTGCGCGTACTGCACTGGCTGTTGCGGCTACTAGACTTGCCCCATCGGGCATTCCCTCCTGAAGTGGCCTGGTAAACTACAAGTGTAGCAGACTGCCTCCTCCTGCCCTGCTTAGCTCCCTGCTGAACTGACTGCTCTGCAAACCTCGACTGACGCCTCTAATGCCGGCTCCGTCCTCCCCCGCGAGTAGACAACTGCCTAAACTTCGAGCGAATCCTGGAGCTACCGGAAGTGCCCGAGCCCGAAGAAGAAGAAGTCGTGCTACTGCGACTACCTGCGGGATGCTGGTATGGTGAGGACCTAAAAGAGGCTCCTCCCTACTACTGTTGCTGGGCTGCCAGGTCTCTCTCTCCAAGGCGGTGGCCTTAGCCATGGCCTCTCCTAAGGAGTTACACATGTGAGCCCACACACCGCACCTCAAGTCTGTCCTCAGTCCTGCGATGAACTTCTCCGCACAAGCCTGCTCACTGCCTGCTACATGAGGAACATGCCTCAACAACTGTACGATCCTCTAGTGGTACTGAGTAACTGAGAGATTGCCCAGCACCAACTCGTGGAACATGTCTCGTCTTTCACGGCGAGCGTAGTCGGGGAAGTACTCGCCGTGAAAGACCTCCAAAAACCACTGCCATGTGATCTGATCCAAACGCTACCCTTGAAAGTGAGTCTACCGCTGAACTCCCCACCACCCATGGGCTGCTCCCTTGAGCTGATACACCGCCAATCTGACCTGCTCCTCCTCGGCGCACTCCATAGTCTCGAACGTGCGCTCCATCTCGTGCGTCCAGCTCTCTGCCTTGTCTGGATCATACTCACCAAAGAACATCGGTGGCCGGAAATGCAAGAACCTCTCCAAGAGGGCGATCCTATCCTCAGCGACTGCCGTCCTCCTCGACCGGCCAGGTGCTCCCGATACCCAACACCTGCTGAACCGCTGGCTCGCCTGCTGCTCCGTTACTGCTGGGGGAGGTACCAAAGGCTGACCTGCTGCTGCTGCCTACTCGAGCTGCCACGCTCCCTGGTACAAGTTCCTGATGAACTACTCTGCTAAGGGAAACCAATCTACGTACTATTACGGCTAAGGCTGGTACTCCTGCTACTGCTGCCCACCTGCTGCTGCCACTACCGCTACTCCCTTAGGTTGTGCCACTGACTCCTCTGCTGACACCTCCTCCTTGACCTACCCTGCGCGGGCATATCTAACTCATCCTGCTGCTCAATCAGCTCTCTAGCCTGCATACGCCTGCGTAGAGCCATATGCTGCACGGCACACAACCAACAAGGTTAACAATACTAACTCAAGCGGCTAGCAGTGTACTTGTACTACTGTGGGACTTCATGTTGCAGTTTAAATCCTCTACAAGTCTTGTCAGACTCTCGCTCTGATACCAACTGTAACGACCCCAAGAAGCCGATCCTCGGCCCACGCCGAGGATCCGATTGTCGCGGTCGCCGCCCACGGATCCGGAGACCCAGAAGGGCTATAATATGAATCTAACAGGATATTAACGAAAGTAAACGTCAATTTCTAAACTAGAAGTGCACACGTGGAAATAGAAAGAAGAGCGAGACCGCTGTGTACCGCTCTAAGTACAGTCCCAACACACACACACACACTAGTACAAGTAAAGGCAGGGGATAACAAGTCCCTTAGGGGCATACCCCGAGGGTGACGTACACTGAGAAGGGCGACCACTGCTAGCTACGGGGACCTCCACTACAGCCCCGTCTCGTCCGCCCGGCGCGCGCCCTGCCGCTGCTGAGAAGTCTCACGTGGGAAAGAAAGGAATGAGCTTCACAACAGAAGCTCAGTAGGGACTACCAATCTCCTACTGGATCTAACAGGCAGAAGAATATATATATATATCAAATGAATAACAACAGTTATATCTACAACCTACGAATGGAAGTGCGGAGGCAAGCTACAACTAGCGCGGCACGGAAGTATAACACGGTCGGAAACTCCGTATGACTGCTCATCGTGACCACCACACACGGCTAGCAAACACAGACAGGGAGGATCCTGCCTAGACAAAGAACACTAGCTACGGAAAACACTACCACTAGTCAACCAGTCAAGTGCATCCACTGACGTCTTATCCTCGACCCAAGTCCAAACCTCCACGTCTCATCAGAGTGAGGCAGGACACGAAGTAACACAATATTAACCACCGTAGTCTGGCGGACTACGATCCCACGCCTGGCCTCTCCAAGTGGTTCCGGGGCCACAAGGAGCGAGGCAGTGAGAAGAAGGACTGACTGGCCTGCGCCGGGAAGGACTACAAAGGACCTCGGCGTCCCAGACCAACCACGAGAGCTCTGCAAACGACTCAACGCCGCTGTCCTAACACCATTTTTGCCTCTGCTTCAGAGTCCGCCTACTCGGCTGCCAACTCGAGCATGCTCGTAGCCCTGAGTACTCTCCCAACAAGCTCCTGAGGACGGGGGTCCAGGCAATGGTAACAACCTCTACAGGACAAGCCCTCAAGTGCCGAGCACTGGGTGACGACTAGTGTAGGACCGTACTAGGGAACTAGCACAGGTGCCACGGGTACAGTAAAAGCGGAAACAGCGACGACTCCACAAAACATGGGACTTTGGAAGACCATAACTGTCTCCCGGCTGTAGTCGCGACGCATCGGGTCGTCGCGACCTTTTCGCGACGCCTAACCTGTCGCAACAATGTTGCGGCGCCCTAGCCGACGTGATCACGTCGTGATGCCCAAGAGCGTCGCGATAATGTCGTGACCGGCCAGGCCGTCGCGACAAGATCACGACCTCTATAGTGGTCATGTCTTTAGTCGAGGGGGGTTCTGGAGCAATCCTCCCGGGAACCACCATAAAAACATGATACACATTTCCACAAGGGGGAGAGGACCATGTGCAACATGTATGAAAGCAGTAAAACTCAAGCACCCTTTAAAACCCACAAACATGGATTCACGAGAATCTACGCTCGATGGAAACCTCACTCAAGCACGAGCATGATCCTCACACTCCCCAACCCCAGACCACGAGGAAACACCATCTCTAGGGAGGGGAGCATGCTTAGGGCAAGAGGATCAAGGGTCCCTACCTCCACAGGAAGAGCCGACCCATTGGGGCCTTCACGTAGGAATGACCACCTCCTCCTCGCTCCAAGGACCAGAACCACATCCCCAGCATGAACGGGACGCCACCACCTCAGCACGAGCACCACGATCAAGAAGAACGGGGAAGAAATTGCAGGGAGCTCAAGAGGGAAAGAGGGGGAAGGAGGGGAAGTGAGAGGGCGAGAAGGGGAGAATGGGGCGCGCCTTCGGTTTTAAACCGACGGCCCCCAAGACGCGACGGGTCGGCCCAGCGTGACAACAACCATGTCACGGCACCCCTCGGCGTCGCGACCATGTCGCGGAGGCCACCCCCGATGCGACCCCAAAAGTAGTCAAACCTCGAAGACCGGGAAAAGCAAATGTGACAGATGGCCAGGTCGCGTCAACACTGTACACTCTTACCACCCGACACGACCATTTTGACAGAGGACAGCGGTCACGACTGTCAGAAAAGCAGGCGTGATGCCGTTAGACACCGCGATACGGACGCGATGGCCACCTCCGTCGTGACAAGAACGCGACGGCCGGGTGCGGCGCATCATGAAGCCCGTTGCGGTAGGCCACTCTGGTGTCTGGCGTGACCATGTCGCGACCAGAGCGCCTGTCGCGACCCTGTTGGGTTGAGTGTGTTGGGATTAATCAATTAATTTGTCTCTCCCTAATTTTGATGATGACACTTTGTGATTTTGTGAATAATGTGTAGAACATGTTACACATATTTTTCATGTCACAACAATGCCTAAGTAACATGTTTTTAATATTTATATCTTGTACTTTGATGATAATATCATGTGTTAATGACTTACACTCAATATTTTCAGGTTTACACAAGTTTGCCATAGTGGTGTCGACACATCCCATGGTGGTGTCGACATTGGCTCACTATTCTAGAAGCCCTTTTTGAAGACAGGGTCAAGTGGTGTCGACACCACTATGGCAAATTGTGTAAACCTGAAAATATTGAAGCCATCTATGGAAGAATCTCTAGAGCTTTTATAGTGTACATTCTCAAAAATAAAACTGTGGACGAATCTCCACATGTGGTCTTTAATGAAAACTCATTTTCAACTGATGATTCTACATCTTGCAGAGTTCCTCAAAATAAGGAAGAGGATGATTTCATTGTTGAATCTTCACCAACGTGCGGGAAAATAAAGACTCACTTGAAATTCTGGACAACCATTCACCTACCACAAGTGGATCAGGAATATTGTTCCAGACTTGAATGCATCTCAAGAGGTAATTCCTGAAAACATTTTTAAGAGATCATCCAATGAGAATGTAGTTGGTAATGTGCATGATAGAGTTAGAACTAGATCATCTTTTCTGAATACAATAAATCAAGAACCACTAGCACTAATTTCCCAAATTGAACCCAAGTCAATGATGAAGCTCTAATGAGTGAAGATTGGATCAATGCAATGCATGATGAACTTCATCAATTCGGCAGAAATCAAGTGTGGGAATTAGTACCTAGACCTAGTGACCAATCTGTTATTGGTACTAGATGGGTGTTTAGAAATAAATTGAATGAAAATGGACAGGTTGTTAGGAATAAAGCTAGACTTGTTGCCAAGGGGTACAATCAAGAGTTTGGTATTGATTTTGAAGAGTCATATGCCCCTGTAGCTAGGCTAGAAGCTGTGAGGACATTTCTTACTTTTGCATCAACTCTGAAATTTAAAGTTTACCAAATGGATGTCAAAAGTGCCTTTTTGAATGGATACATCAAAGAAAATGTTTTTGTAGAACAACCTCCAGGCTTTGAAAATGAAAAATTCCATGATCATGTTTTCAAACTTCATAAGGCTCTTTATGGTCTTAAGAAAGCTCCAAGAGCTTGGTATGACCGTTTGAGCTCATTCTTATTGAGAAAGGATACACTCGAGGTAATGTTGATCAAACCTTGTTACAAAAATAGTAAATAAACAAATCATTGTTGTCCAAATTTATGTTGATGACATAATTTTTGGATCCACAAATAAAGGTTTGTGCACTGAATTTGCTGACCAAATGAAAACTGAGTTTGAAATGAGTTTAATGGGTGACTTACAGTTCTTTTTGGGATTGCAGGTGAACCAAACCAATGAAGGGATCTTCCTCAGTCAAACAAAATATGTCAAAGAACTTCGGAAAAGATTTGACTTTCAGAACCTCAAACACTCAAGCACCAATTGCAATTAATGTAAAACTAGAGGAAGACTCACTGGTAAGTCAGTAGACCCAAAGATCTACAGAGGTATGATTGGATCTCTACTTTATCTCACTACTTCTAGACCTGATATTCAATTTAGTGTGTGCTTGTGTGCAAGGTTTCAAGCTAATCCTAAAGAAAGTCACATGTTAGCTGTCAAAAGAATTTTTAAATAGCTTGTTGGAACATGTGAACTTGGCATTTGGTATCCTGCTGGTTGTAAATTAGATTTGATTGCATATTGTGATGTTGATTATGCAGGTTGTAAGCTTGATAGAAAAAGTACTAGTGGCTTGTGCTTATATCTAGGTGGATGCTTGATTTCTTAGGCTTCCAAAAAGCAACACTCAGTTGCTCTATCCACTGCAGAGGCTGAGTATGTTGCAGCTGGTTGTTGTGGCACACAAATTCTTTGGGTGAAACACCAGCTCCTAGACTATAATCATAAGTTAGGATGCATTCCTATTTTATGTGATAACACTAGTGCTATTAATTTGTCTAAAAACCAATTCAGCATTCACGTTCAAAACACATTGATATCAGGCATCATTTCTTGAGGGATGAGGTTGCTAAGAAATCTTTTGAACTTCACTTCATAGCAACTGAAAATCAAATTGTTGATATCTTCACTAAGCCTCTTCCAGAAAACAGATTTTCATCTTTAAGAAGAGAGCTTGGTTTATGCAAATGTCCACATTATTCTTGACCTCTCTATCATTGGGTTGAGTGTTGTGTGTCTATGTTAGGACACATTCTGAGGGGGAGTGATTATTTCATGTCGTAAATATTGTTTCACTCTACATTCTTCTATCTATTTTTGCAAATAAAACTCTTCCGTTTTTGCAAATAAGTTCCTAACTCTCACATTGCATTGGTATTGTTGGTATATCAAATAGTGTTTGTAGAAAGACAAGTCAGGCTTGTCTGGACACTTTCACTATGCGTGAGTATATGTCTCCGCCACGTATCAAGAATCTTGTATGCAATTGTTGAGGGGATATCATTGTCCTTCAATACTTTTGGTTCTCTTATCTTAATGAAAGACTTATGGAATCAACAACTCAGGGGGAGCTAGAGAATTCATGACTCTTTTCTTACATAAACTCAAAATTGATTCATTGTGTTATTACAATACCTATCCAAGAGATGTTCATTAATTTTATCAAAATAAACCAAAGATAGGCTTTTTGACTGATCTATTACATTTCTACAGTCACTATTCATTTATATTCTGAACTCCTAAAGTAATTTAATTTCTTTAATAATATAAAGATCAATTGTGCATTGAATTTAGACTTCTCTTTGACAACTGATGAGGGATAAGGTTGTATCCAATTTTCTCATCTTCACTTTAATCGTTCTTTTGACAGAGCAATGGCACTAATGTTGAGAAACTACAAACCTTCACAAAGAATGAAGAGCAATGTATGTCATAAGGTGTTTTTGCTATCTCTGTTCTGAGGGGTAAAATAAAATTAAAAATATATATATAATAATTATGATAACTGAGTAACTGGAAATATTGGCGTCTCATAAACGTATATTTCCATGTCAAAAGGTTATCATTTACCCCTTGAAGCTAGATAATGAGTAAATCCTTAGTAACCAGGGACTATGGTGTGTAAAAAGTATTAGTTCTTGTGTGAAAAAGACTTACTACATTTGAAAGTTTATTTAAAAAATAATAATTGTCCAAGAATATTCAATCTCAAAAAAAACAACCTTACCCTATATCAAATTGTTTAAGACTGTTTAGTTTCATCACAATTCACTTCATTCTAAAAGAAATTTCATTACCTTGGATTGGAAGAATATGAAAGATTGCCATTGACTGCATTGAATGTCCTATATCATTCAAAGTGTCATTTCAGTGTTTCATTATAATCAATGAACATACCTTGGAAGTGATTGTTTAACCCTTGAATTCATAATGGTTTCTTGTTAAGAAATGACAAATGAATTCTTTAACATATTACAAATCCTTGAATAATTGATTCCATACCTCTTTCATCATCATAAAGACTCCATCACAGTTTTTCCTGAACATATCACCAGTTTTGCCCAGTCAGGTCGACACAGTCTTCTTCATGTGTCGACACCATCACTGGTCAGGTCGACACAGTCCCCTCCTGTGTCGACACCAGGTAGATTCTTTCATTAGTCACTATTTAGGGTAAAGAGCACCGGCGGTTCATCTTACCTCTTCATCTCTTGCGTCAAGCCTTTTTATATGCCCTTGTTTGCAGGTCGACCCACGCCTCTTTTCATCTCAAAGGAAACGACAGTTTTCTCTCTCGTTCCCACCATTTCCTCCATCCTCCATATCTTCCCATCTGAAGTCTCACTTCCTCCATCTTCTTTCTTCTTGCTTGCTACCATGCCTCCCAAGCAGACACCTAGAAGGGGCACACGGTCTAGGGCTACTGCGGGAATAGTGATTGAAGAGCCCCTGACCGAATGCAGGAGCAAGCGTCGCCATGATCCGATGCCGCAACAGGATGGTTCTTCACCTTCTGCCACTCCCTCCAAGCGGGGTAGGTTGTCATCTTCTAGTCGAGGAAAGTCCCCCAATTGTCTCGTAATCCGAGGAAGATTCTCTCCAGCTCTTCAGACACCAGTGCTTCATGTCTTGGAGACTCCTCCTCCACCTCATCTAGTTCTTTTGGTCTTCCTGAAGCCACATCTTCCAAAATTGCCACTGCAGGGAAACCTATTCTTAAGCCCCGAGCTGTTGATTTGAAAGATGAGAACTTCGCCAGTGCATTTCCTGATTTCATCAATTTTTTCAAATTTCAAGGCTGGCTGCACTTTATTTCTGAGTTTCGCACTTTTACCCTAGGCTGGTGTAAGAATTTTATACGAACTTGATTGCTGTTCCAGTGGGTTTTCAATCTGAAGTAAAAGGGGTTTCCATTCTTTTAACAACTGAGCTGGCTTCTACACTCTTCATGCTTCCAGATGCTGGGGAGGATTACCATGAATTTGAGTTTGATTTACATGAAGCATATACCTTGCTTACCGGTCTCCCCCATGATCGAACAGATTCCAGGCAAACTTATGTCACCAGGTTCAACACAAACACTTTTCACCTGTCCTTCAGTTAATTCATCACATTCTCCACAATCATCACACCACGAGGTGGTGGAAGGAACAGCCTCACAGACATTCAAAGATGTGTTATGTATTGCATGAAGAAGGATATCAAGATCAATCTGAATATGATCATGTCACAAATTTTGTCTGAAACAACCAGAAACGATCTTCACAGATCACTACCATATGCTTCTCATCTTACTGTTGTATTCAAACATTGGTGTTTCTTTTACAAATGAAAAAGTTCAGTCCATTCCAGAAAACAATATTTACTGTTTGAAGCATTTGCAAAAATTTATGGGCTTTCGGATTGAGAGTGATCAAGTTTGTCGAGGGCCATTGTTGTGCCACCAACTGCACCTGAGAGAGAAGCACAAATTCCAGATAATGATGTTCCTCCAAATGATCCCGTTGATCAGTCTCAGATTGAGGTTGAGATGGAGGTCCCACAAGAAACACCTGCTCCACCCACACCTTATACATCTCCTCCTCCTTCTAATCTCCTAATTCCTTTCAGTTTCCTTTCCCAATCTCATACATCAGCTTCCACATCTTCAGGTGGACCTTCTGTTCCACCAGAATTGTACAAATTCCTTCAAGAAAATTTGACAATCTCAATTCTCTGTAGAACAAATGTCAGACAGATTTGAGCTTCGGATACAATGATTGGAAAACTCTGTCAATGGGCAGTTTGTTAGACAGCAAGAGGCAGCTGAACATGCCACTAGGAGGTTCAATAAGCTCATTGGCACTTTGGGTGATGCATGTACCCAGCTCAAAGACCTCCAACTCAAGACTCAAGCTGTTCTGGAAGCTATCTTAGCCAACACTCAATAAGGTCTTTTCAACAGTCAGGAAGTTGTCTCTCAAGTGTCGAAGACTCGACTCTCTTTTGCTCACTTGGTTGATGATATGGAAAGCATGAAAACCTTGATAGCTCACATTGATCAGGAAATGGCAGATCTCAAGAGTAAGCTTAGTACCTTCCAACAGCATGGCACCATTCCAAGCTCCTCTTCAGCCTCCCCACATATGTCAGCTAATCTCAGTTCTTTTCAAGAAAACATGTATGATAATCATCAAAGGATGGAAGACCTGCTGCATACTCGGTTGTCCACTATGCAAACACAGATGAGAACAAGTCTGACTGCCTTGGAAGCCAGAATGAAGTCATTTGAGACTCTCTTACTCCCTATTCCTCCTCCTTCCTCTTAACACTTCTTTTGTTTTGCTGATGTCAAAGGGGGAGAAGAATTCATTTTGTAATGAAGATGTTATTGGCTTTCAAGATATATCTTCTGATATGGTCATCTTTTTGTTTAGTTGAGTATTTTGAAAATGTCAATTGAATGAAATGATGGTTGATGGTATGATGAACATGTTGAATGTCATTGTTATGTTTCTTGTATGTTTTGAACTATGTGAATGAATGGCTCAAAAATCACATTTGTAAGAAAATCAAATTGTCATGATGAATCAATGTTGTCATCATCAAAAGGGGAGATTGTTGGGTTGAGTGTGTTTGGAATTAATCAATTAATATTTGTCTCTCCCAGTTTTGATGATGACACTTTGTGATTTTGTGAATAATGTGTAGAACATGTTACACATATTTTTCATGTCACAACAATGCCGAAGTAACATGTTTTTAATATTTCATATCTCGTACTTTGATGATAATATCATGTGTTAATGACTTACACTCAATATTTTCAGGTTTACACAAGTTTGCAAGTGGTGTCGACACAACCCTTAGTGGTGTCGACACTGGCTCACTGTCCCAGAAGCCCTTTTTGAAGACATGGTCAAGTGGTGGACACACTCATTGGTGGTGTCGACACTAGTTCCAGTTTCTAGGAGACCTGTTTTGTGTTTGGGAGAGGGTGTCGACACACAGGCAAAGTGGTGTCGACACACCTCGGCTGAAGCTTCAACACCTGATTTATCTAGACACGTGGCCGCTTGGGGTTCAAGGGAAGTTGTCTTGGATCGTGTGCCCACGCACTCCAAGGGTACTATTGGACTTATGGGGCTATATATTCCTATTATTGGCCCCCCAACAAGAAGAAGAATCCAGAAAACTCCAGCAAAAAGTTTGGCGGAAAAAGAGGCATCTCCTGCTCTTGCTTATCTCGTTGCTACGGTGATCCATCTCCTTCCTTGAAAAGGCACGAGGGAGTGAAGAAAGCTCTGAAGAAGGAGTTGGAGCACTTCTCAAAGGAGCAGATCCAGCAGAAGCAAGCAATTGAAGAGAATTTCTGGCGATTTAGAGGCCATTGGAGCAGAGCATCGCCAAGTGATTAAGGGCATCACCAAGTTTCTTAAATTCACCTTCTGCAAGAAATCTCCATCGAAGAACACAAATACTGTATCTATTTCCCACTATTCTGAACTTGTTCTTCCGATTCATCCATGAGATTTGTGCATAAAGTGTTGCATAAATTCTGTGAATGAATCTGTCTTGAATCAGATCATTGCTAGAGGATCTGATTTATGTTGGTCTTGATCTAGCTTGTGTTTTGTGAGCCATCGAGCTCAGTTTTGGTGAGTTGAACACTCAGTGTGTGGTTGAGCAAGTGTGCTCAGGTTCTGGAGCGGTTATGCTCTGGAGTTTGTGTGTGAGCCATCAAGCTCAAGTGTGTTGGAGTCGTCATGCTCGAGTGTGAGTTGTACTCAAATTTGAGTAGTGTGTCCTCACTGTGTGAGGGGTGGACGTAGGAATCACTGGTGTGATTTCCGAACCACCTAAAAAATTCTATGTGCAATGGTTTGATCTGTTGTTCTGCATTAGATGCTTGCATAGGATTTCGCACTCACACTAATTGTTGAATTGCCTCACACATCATCTACACACACTCACACTTCAGATCAGCAAATTGGTTGTGTAAACTGATCTCTAATTGGAGGCAATTTTGAATTGCTTAAGCTTCCGCATTATTTGGTGTCAGATCCATTCAACCCCCCCCCCCCTTTCTAGATCTGATCCATCCATCTATTCGATCCTACAACCCTGAGGATGGGGCCAAAAGGCCCAATGGGGCCGGGTCTTACATCTCGGGTCTCGATCCGAAATAATGGCTTCAGCACACCATGCAATCTCACAATGCTACTGACATACAACCTAGCCAAACTCTCCACGAACTGCTTTTTCTTCATAGGCAAGAAATGCGCCGTCTTGGAGAATCGGTCTACAATCACCCAAATCGAGTCATTGCCCTTCACTGATCTGGGCAAACCCGTCACAAAATCCATAGTGATTGCTTCCCACTTCCATACTGGAATCTCCATCTTCTGCATAAGGCTAGATGATCGCTGATGCTCGGCCTTCACTTGCTGGCACACTAAACACCTGGATACAAATTCCGCCACATCTTTCTTCATACCAGACCACCAGAAGGATCTCTTCAAATCTTGGTACATCTTAGTGTTACCTGGATGAATAGAGAATCTCGACCTGTGAGCTTCTGCCAGATCATGCTCACGGACATCCACAACATCGGGGACACAAACTCGGTGCTGAAATATAATGACACCATACTCATCCCGAGCAATGCCTGCCTTGCCCACCATCTCTTGAAGCCTAGGATCAGCCTTCTGCTGCTCGATCACCTCATCCAAAACTGTGGACCGAAGAGCCAATTGAGCTACAAAAGCTTGACACAAAAGTGGCTCGAACTCAATCATCGCACAGGCTGCATCTCCAACATCTTCCAATCCTGCTAGAGTAAAGGCTCTTCCTGCTAAGGGTATCTGCTATGACATTCGCCTTCCCTGGATGGTACTGAAGCTCGAAGTCGTAGTCCTTAAGGAACTCAATCCATCTCCTCTGCCGCAGGTTTAACTCCTTCTGCGAAAAGAGATACCTCAGACTCTTGTGGTCAGTGAACACCTCAAATCTGACACCATAAACCTAGTGTCTCTAAATCTATAGTGCATGGACCACTGCCGCTAGCTCCAAATCATGATTCGATGGACCACTGCCGCAAGCTCCAAATCATGAGTCGGATAGTTACACTCATGCTCCTTTAACTGGAAAGAAGCATATGCCACTACCCTACCATGCTGCATCAACACACAGCCAAGACCGATCTGAGATGCATCCGAATAGATAGCAAAACCCTCTACAGCACTTGGAAAAATCAACACGGGTGCAGATGTAAGCTTCGCCTTCAGCAATTGAAAGCTACTCTCGCAATCCTCAGACCAGACAAACTTCACACCCTTCCTGGTTAGCTTAGTCAAAGGTGCGGCGATAGATTCAAAACCTTCAATGAATTGCCTATAATAGCCTGCTAAACTAAGGAAACTATGAATCTCAGATGGAGTCCTTGGAGTCTCCCACTCCAAAACAGCCTGAACCTTCGTCGGATCGACTGAAACTCCAGCGCCTGAGATAACATGCCCAAGGAAATGAACCTCGCGCATCCAGAAATCGCACTTGCTGAACTTTGCATACAGCTTGTGATTTCGGAGAACCTCCAGAAAAATCCTCAAATGATCATGGTGTGTAGCCTCATCAGGGGAATAGACTAGCACATCGTCAATAAACACACTACAAAGCTATCCAAATAAGGTCTAAACACCCTGTCATGAGATCCATGAACACTGCAGGGGCGTTGGTCAGACCAAATGGAAGCACCAAAAACTCATAATGCCCATAACGAGTCCTGAAGGCCGTCTTGGACACATCCTCACCTCTGATCCTCACTTGATGATAGTTGAACTGCAGATCAATCTTAGAAAATACCGATGCATTCTACAGCTGATCGAATAAATCATCAATCCGCAGCAAGGGATACTTGTTCTTTACTGTCACCTAGTTGAGCTTCCTATAATCAATGCACAACCTGAGGGAACCATCCTTCTTCTTCATAAATAATACAAGTGCACCCCATGGTGACACACTAGAATGAATAAATCCCTTGTCCAGCAAATCTTGCAACTGCTTCCTCAGCTCAGCTAATTCTGCAAGTGCCATCCGATATGGAGCCTTTGAAATAGGAGAGGTGCCTGGAACAACTCTATGGTAAACTCTATCTCTCTAGCCGGTGGCAAACCAGACAAATCATCAGGAAATACGTATGGAAACTCCTGCACTACCTCAATCTCTCAAGGGTAGGTGACTGATTAGCCTTCGATACTAAGACCACGCTGGCAAGAAAAGGCGTCACATCCCTTGTTCACCATCCTCATCATCTTCATGGTGGAGATCACAAACCTTCCCGCTAAGTTCTTGGCAATGGATGCGAGAACTCATCCTCACCAAGAATATGGAAAGTAATCTTCTTCCCATGATAATCCACCAAGGCATAGTGCTCCTCAAGCCAATCCAGACCTAGAATTGCATCATAGTCCTTCATATTTAGCAAATAGAAGCACCCTTCGAAGCCTCGGTCCTCAATGCACACCGGTAAAGACGTAAAACACTTACTAATCGATATCGTTCATGTCAGTGTGTTCACAAACAATGGGACCTCTAACTCCTGACTCTGCTACTAACTGCCTAGCAAACCGCTCGGAAATGAACGAGTGTGTGGCACCCGTATCAAACAAAACCCGAGCGTGCACACCCATCAATAGAACCGTACCTTCAGTGACCTTTTCCACTTGCTCGGCATCCTCTCGTGCTAAAGCAAACACTCGAGCTTAGGCTCGAGGCCTTTCTGGTCTCCCTGTCACTAGCGCTGCTGCTGCTGCCACTGTTGGGGCTGGCGCTCCATGCTGAATACCCTGCTAAAGTCTAGGGCAATCTTTGATTTGATGCTCACTGCTACCACACTTTAGACACTTCCCCGCTAGCTTTCAGCACTCTGTACCACCATGTGCTCTTCCGCAGTGAGGGCACATCTTCTTGTCTCTGGGCCTGATGCCGGGGGACCATGGTGCAACTTCCTGCTGACTACTAGCTACCACTGGGTGCTGTGGTGACTGATACGCTGCCTTCTTCCTGTCCTGACGCTGGAAAGGTGGTGCGGACCTCTTCTGCGATGCCTTCTTCTCTTCCAGATACTGCTCCATCTCACTCTCTTGCCTACACGCAGCGCTGAGAGCCTCCTCTAGCCTACAGTGGTCAAACGCCACAAGCCTCGACCTCAGTGATGGCTTAAGCCCCATCACGAACCATAGAGCCCTGAGTGAGAGAAAGGAACTCCTGCTCCATCTTGTCCTGGATATTCTCGGGGATGAACTTGGCCTGGAACAGCCTCGTGAACTCATCCCACGACACCTCGATAGCACCATCCTCGAACCTAGTGTGAAGTAATGAGGCCCACCACACATCGGCTCTCTCCTGTAGCATATAGGCGGCCAAGCTGACTTTATCCTCCTCGGCACACCTGATAGCTCGGAAGATCTTCTCAATCTCACTTATCCAGCTCTCCGCTAATTGGGGCTGACTCTCCCCCTTAAAAGAGGGCGGAGCCATCCTCTTGAATCTCTCCATGATGGAAGGACCAACATGGCCTTGCTTATGAGGAACTGGAGCTGGAGCCTGAGCCTGAGACAACAAGCAATATAAGCAACATAACAATCATACATTTAATAAAAATAGACTACTTCTATTTACCAATTCTAACCTGAGCCTCCAGCTGAGCCTGCAGTGCCGCCTGGGTGTGTGCCTGGGTCTGCATATCCTAAACCAGGCCTTGCATGAACACACCATAGTCCACAGGCAGTGGTGGAGGAAGTACAGTAGGACCCTGGGGTACTGGGGCCTACTGCTCACCCATGTCCTCATGCCTCTGCTCGTCATCCCGAGCCTGAGCACTATGCCTACCACGGAAAGCCATCGTCTGTAAAACAAATTTAATCTAGTTAGAAACTAAGTTATTTAGTCCTAACCATTTTCTTAACTATCTTTCATTCATTATTAAAAATTTTCTACATATGTGGACAAATTCTATAAAGACTTTGCATATTGTGAAGATGATGGTATATTCAAGTACAGTCTCAACCTTGTTGCTCTGATACCAATCTCTGTAACGACCCTCCTTATACCTGTACGATTATAGCAATCCACATCGGTACAAAGAACGTCGTCACAGTGGGACATTTACCTAACACTAAACATTAGATTGAGATGTACATAAATATCAAAAGAGAATAGCAGAAACAAATAAATATTCTCATTCTCATTCCATCATCATCATCATCATACCCACAGTCTATATAGTAATAGAGGAGGTGCCAATGTCCACATTATTACAACTCCAAAATAAAAATACATTGTTCATATGAATTACACAATTTCATTGATTACATACTAGTGCAAGAAAAGTAACAACGTAGAAGTCTCCACAAAGGTAGCTACTCCTCGCACTCGTGTCGCTCCTCACTATGTCTTCCTCAGGAGTGGAGACACCTATCACACCTGTACGCCGAAACAGGATGAGTCTTCTAAAATACCTAGCAAGCAATCCAAGAATAACACCCATACACATATCACGTACACATGTTGTCTTTTAACAATAAGGAGAAACACATGGTTCATGCTCATAACAATTGACAATATAACATAATCATCTTACACATGCTTTCTACACATAACATGTAACATGTTTTATAATTCAAACTCTATTCATATCATTGCACAATTCTACCAATTTAGAACATTGAGTTATGTACAAGGTAAATAACAAACCTAGCATGGTATCTAAGCATTTCACATGTAGTCACTACACTTAATCACATGTTTAGCTTGTTGTTTTACTATAAATAAAACACATTTACACATGGTATCATTTTCACATATTAACACTTTCACATGCTCACATTCCACATTTGCACAATTACATGTTCACATTCACATAATCACACTTTTACACTTAATTGTCGTGACACATAGTCCAAACCACCATTAGAAGGACACACTTACACATACACATACCCATCACCTAGGCAACACAGTGACGAATCTTGGTTAACTGTGCAGAACCGAGAGAAGCCCTCTCCACCCTAACCAGTGGTACTTGTCCACCTCCAGGATTTCATCCTAATGCCCATAGGATATCACACACATTGAGCCTTCCCGTAGGGACTTTACTACTGTACAGCTCCACAGCCCTCTATGGTAGCAGTGTCAATCTCAGCATAGTTTCACATTAAACACTTAATCACATTCACTTATTTTATCCACATACACTATTTAACACATTTACACACACTTTTAATTCATTACACATGCTTCAGTTTATATAACACAATATCATTATTTGCAGTGACAATTAACTCATAACAACGTCCTAATCATGCTGCTAATTAATGAAATCCACATGATTAACTTAAACATTTTTATCATGGTCATATGTATTAAACTAATAATAGTGCCTACTGTATCAAAATGGAACGAAATTTTTACCACAGGCTGTACATAGGTTATATATCACATACGCAACTTTATAGATTTTTCAGAATAGTAGACTAATTTTCACAATTTAAAATAGATCTCATGCATAATTAACAAGAAATTAATTAAACATGATTCACAATAAAACAGCCGTGCCTAATAGTTCCAAAATCTGAAAACAGTCATCACAAGATCATGAAAATTTTATGAAACCCTAATATATAACAGATTCATTTATTCAGGATTTATCATGGTCAAGTCATGCTCATTGTCCAAATACATAAGTTTTAATAAATGAAACTATTTATAGAAATTTGTCATAGTCTAATGAGATTCCCTATGACTGTACTTGATACATATAAATTTTACAGCATGCACATATACCCAGAAATCTGACAAACATACCATAGGAATCAAAACAGTCATTCTATAAAACCTGAAGAACTTGGCGGCAAAGGGGTTGCCGCCGACCGGGGTTAACGGTACAAGATGTTGCCGCCAACTCAAGATCTTAACGGAAGCAAGGTTGTCGTCAAGTTCCTATCTGTAGAAGTGCGGACTGAATGCACAAATACAGGAGAATTGGGGTTCCAGGACACGAGATAAATTCCAGAAAAATACCTAGGACCTAAAGGACATGGGTAGGATGAGAGCCCTTGATTAATTGCTGTGAAAAATCGTCTAATGGGATTAATTTGCCGAAGATGCCCTCCTCGGCCAAGCCAAGAAGGTGCTCACAATCCTCCCAGATCGGTCTTTGTGTCGATGTAGATGGCACACCAGAGTCGCAAAAGATCACCAGGAGAAAGAGTATCTCCCAGTCGCAGAAGATCACCAGAAGAACTCCTCAAACGCCAGATGAAAGCTCGTCAAAATCAGATTTTTGCACATAAAGCCCTAGGTTTTCCCAAGAGCCCAAAGAACCTAATCTCGCCCAAAATGAGCTATTTTATAGGCTTAAGGGTCGGGGTACGCATTAAGGATAGGATCCTATAGTTGGAGGTGGGTTTCCAAATGTAGAACCAGGGAAAACGTAGTTGTTCCTGATCTGAAATCGCAACAGAAATTGAGAAGTAGACGGCCACACTATTGCCATCAACAGGAACTAAACGGCCATCGATCTGGACGTCGACTTAGAGTTAACGACACAGTGGTTGCTGTCAACCGGCTCTCAACGTCCAAGGATGTTGACGTTGACTGACATTTCGGCTAGAACACAGAACATCAGATAAACATGCATTCACCTTATAAATTACATACACTGTACATCATATTATTTAAATACAATATGTACAACTTAAATAAAAATAATATGTACATAAATAGACATTATATACATATGTACGTATACACAACATCATTTAAACAATATGTACATAAACAAACACATATTATACATATTCACATATGCACTTAAACAATATACACAAAAGTAAATAAACATCATATGACAAAGTCCGTAGAATGAGAACAAAGTTCGAGGGCCTTACATCTGATCACTCTCTTTCTTCTCACATAGATCCATTTTCTGAGGGAGAGTAATTTAACTGTGAAGACTTTTATCTTTGGGAAATTTTTCAGGGGGAGTTAAAATTCGTATACTCTAAACTCCATTATCTCTAAGAGTAAAAGAAATGGTTTGTTAATTATAAACTACTAAGATTAACTTTGAAATTCACTGAAAACACCAAAGGGTTAAATAACAGTTTTTGAAAACATTGTATCAAGTGAAAATTGCATCCTATTCATTATGAAATTCCTATGTATTATAGTTTCTGTGGCTAGATTCTAAAAATCGTCAGAGTTGTATTGGTTTCAAATTTTTCTTGAGAGGTAAAAGATGTTCAAAAATATTCTTATAAAATCTTTGATGTTGCAGAACAATGACTAGGCTCTGAGAAATTGTAATTTCTGATAAAATCAATTGAATTTATTGAATGTCATGATGAGCTAGTTAATTTTGTTCAGAGTTGATAAAAAAATTTTGTGCTTACTGAGTAACTGGGGATTCTTGTGTCAAACCAATATGTATCCTCACATGAAAAAGTTGCACACAACCCCTGAGACAAGATGATTACCTCATTTGAGTAATCAGGAGCTCTAGTGTGTAAAAAGTATGAGCTCTTGCATGAAAATAAAGAGTAAATCTGATTGTTCATCTCTTTATGAAAAAGAAAAATGTCAATTAAAAATTGAAATTAAATTCTCTAAAAATCTCAAGTTAGTTTTTTATTTCAATACATCTTGGATTACTTTTTATATCTATTCAAGGTCACCTTTTTACATGTGTTGAGTAAGAGTTAATAAGACCGCAATTTCAACTAAAAGAATTTTTTCTCCTGTTATTTTTTCCTCTCAGTCTTTCAGTGTCTTTTAATTGGATAAAATAAAGTTTATAACTTCACACCATTATTTCACTAAGAGGAGTATAAAGTGAGGAAAGAGCAATACTCTTTTAACTTTCTCGAAGTTTCCCAAATATACATTTAATCATGGTACATTGCTCCTTTCCTAATTCTATATGAACAGTTCACTAAATCCTTCTTGCTAGAGTCAACACATGTTTGGTTAGGGTCGACACATCTTGTTCATCACTTTCGCAAGAACATGTTACCTTTCACTGTTCCGCATGCTCACTGTATCGTCTAGGGCAGGTCGACGCTTGACGCGTCTCTTCCTCAAATAGTATCAACTCATGTGTCCGTTCGAACTCATTGAATCCAACTACTTTTCCTCCTCTTCTTTCCACAAACCCTCGTTCCGTTCCTGCAAAATTCTATTCCATCTCTAGAATTTCTCACATCAAATATCGACTAAGAACAACCTTCTCCAAGGGCAAAAAGAAGACTGAGTTCGTTGATTTGAGCAGTTCTGATGAGGATGAAAGTGTGCAAGCATCACATGCAGTGCACTCTGAAAATCCTAATGTTCAGGGTTCAATCCAGTCTACTGATCAGGGCTCGAACGATCAAGAAAGTTCACACTCGAAGGGATCTAGGGACAGTAAACCAGTTGGCACAAATGGTTCTGAAGATGAAAATTCTCAAGGGGATAGGGTTGAAGTTGGAGAATTGCCTGAGACAGCAACAAGCAGTGAATCGAAATCACAGAGCATTGGTCAACCTTCAGAATCGAAAATTGGGGGAACATGTATTGATAATGAGACCAGTCAGGCTCAGGAGGCAGTTCCACATACAATAGAAAATAAATAGATTCTGTATCCAAGACTGTGGATGTTCATGATGAAGGTATGAGTTCTATTTTCCAGAATTGTTAGAAATGATTGAATTTCAGGGTTGGACATGTAACGGCCCGGATATTTATACCCAATAAGGTCCATACCCAGATCCGTCTCCCGCGATTTCTTTAGAATTCATAACGACTTGTTCGTCGTAACGATTTCTTCAGTACTCGTAACGATTTCTTTTGAACTCGTAACGAGTTGTCTGTCGTAACGATGTCTTAAGTTCTCGTAACGATTTCTTTAGAATTCACAACGACTTTCTAGCCGTAACGATTTCTTAAGTTCTCGTAACGATTTCTTAGAACTCACAACGACTTTCTAGCCGTAACGACTTCCTTAGTTCTCGTAACGATTTCTTTTGAACTCGTAACGACTTGTCTGTCATAACGATTTCTTTAGTTCTCGTAACGATTCCTTTAGAGTCCGTAACGACTTGCTCGTCACAACGACTCCATAAGTTATCATAACGATTCCTTTAGAGCCCGAAACGACTTGCTCGTCACAACGACTCCATATGTTATTGTAACGATTCTTTCAGAAACACAACGATTTGCATCTCATAACGATGTGTAAGTGTTTCATATCGATTTCTTCATAATACACGATTTGTATTTCACAACGATTCATAAATGCTTATAACGATTTCATTATTATAATAACGATTTGCCTATCAACTTATAACGATTCATAAGTCATAAAGGCATCAGCTTGTTCATATCGATTTCATTATTATATCAACACTCTTTGATATACGTTGAATAGTCAAAGTCGTATCTCGTCTGTTTGACTGCTATACATTCAATGCACTTTGAACGTATCTCTCATGCATGCAGACGATATCTTCCAGCATTGTGCTATTCTGTCTACATCTTTATTTTGACAGAAAGGAGCTTTGCTAAAACTAGCAATATCTTTTCCAAACTGTGACTAACGATCAACGACAGCCCTAGCTGTCTCCTATTTATTGTTGACATACTTGCAGATATCTACAAGACTTATCTTACAACGTTGGACACAAGATACAATAGATATTAAAATGTTTCTCTGGCGTGTACTAAAGGATAAAAGACTGAAGATCAGAAGCTTCCTTGCAGACCTGTCTAACGTACACCAGGATGAGAGACAACGGATCTTTAACATTCAAATTTCAAGTAGAAGCTTAAATACAAACTCAAGACTGAGAAGAAAGACTTTTTTGAAGAATATTATTCTGAAAGAAAGCATCGCCAATCCTTCAAGTCTTCTGTGATTCAAACAGAGCGAAACTCTCCATTCCAATCCATCTTAGCTCTTTAGCTCTCAGTGTTCAAGAAGAAATCCTGTGAGAGCAAGTGTAGTCTTTGGAGAGAAACCAGTGTTAAAATTCCTTCTCTCTCGAGGCTGTTTGCTTCAGATTGTAGCTGTTTGAGCTAGTTCATGAAGCTTGTTCTTATACTTTCTTTTATTAGTTGTGTTCCCTTCTGGGTGAAAGAAGACCTGGTGGTATCCAGGGTGGTTGTTTTTCCCTTCAGGTTGAAGGAAGACCAGTTGTGGCTGGGTGTAAGGATCCGTGAGGGGGATAGTACCCTTGATAGTGAAATCCTGAGGTTTGCTCAGGGACTGGACGTAGGTCTCCTGTGGAGAGGAGTTCCAAACCAGGATAAAACCTTGTGTCTTGTGATTGTGTTTGTGTGTTTGCTGTCTCAATTTCCTCTAACTCTAACCTTTGTTTAAGTTGTTGTGAAATCATTTTAGTGAACAGGTATTAATCAAGATCAATTTTTAATAACCCTTCACCCCCCCTCTGGGCTAGCTAGCTGGGCAACAAGTGGTATCAGAGCAAGTTTCTTCGACAAAGAAGAAGATCCAACGATCTGAAGAGTAAAGATCCATGGCAGCCCAAGGTAATTTCGAAGGTTATTCAGTCAACAGACCTCCTTTGTTTGATGGAGAAGATTATACCTATTGGAAAACAAGAATGGAGTACTTTCTACAAGGCCACGATTATACAATATGGTCCATTGTAGAAGAAGGCGATCTTCTAGTCACACAATGCAAAGGCTCAGGAACTGCATTTATATGGAATGAAAGTTGTGAACAAGCCTTTCAGCTGTTAAAGGAATGTTTATCCACCGCACAAATTTTAGCCTTGCCAGTAGAAGGAAAAATATTGAAGTCTACACTGACTCGGGTATTGGACTGGGATGTGTATTGATGCAGGAAGGAAGGGTTATTGCTTATGCCTCTAGGCAATTGAAAACTCATGAGAAGAATTACCCAGTACATGATTTGGAATTAGCCGCAGTAGTTTTTGCTCTTAAACTCTGGAGACACTATTTGTATGACAACCAATTTATAGTGTACTCCGATCACAAGAGTCTCAAATATTTGTTCTCTCAGAAAGAATTGAATATGAGACAAAGAAGATGGATGGAGTATATCAAAGATTATGACTTCAAAATAGAATATCATCCAGGAAAGGTAACATTGTGGCCGATGCACTCAGTAGAAATCGTAACCAAGGTATGTCAATTGCAAGTAAAGGAATGGAAGTTGTTAGAAGAGTTTTCTACATTGAGCTTAAAAACTAAACTGCAAGAAACAAGAGTTGTAATTGATAACATGATGGTGCAATCAGATTTGCTAAAGCAAATTAGAGAACAACAGAACAATGATCCTATGTTGACAGAAACTAGAGAAAAATTGGCTTTTAGATCTGATTTTAATGAAGATGAGCATGGAAATCTTCAGTTTCGAAACAGATTATGTGTACCAGATAATTCTGAAATCAAGAAGCAAATCTTGGAAGAAGCTCATCGATCACATTATACGATTCATCCAGGAATTGTCAAGATGTATCAAGATCTGAAAAAGCATTTTTGGTGGTGTAACATGAAAAAGGATATTGTGGATTTTGTAGCGAGATGTTTGACCTGTCAGAAGGTTAAAGCCGAACACCAGAAACCGGCAGGAAAGTTAAAACCACTTGAAGTACCGGAATGGAAATGGGATAGCATTGGTATGGATTTCATTGTCGGACTGCCCAGGACACGAAGTGGATTCGATGCAATTTGGGTAATTATTGATCGCCTTACTAATCAGCCCATTTCTTGGCAATTAAAACAAGATGGTCCGTCAATATTCTAGCAGCCTTGTACATGAAAGAAATTGTCCGATTGCATGGGATTCCAAAAGACATAATTTCTGACAGAGATGCAAGATTTACTTCACATTTTTGGAGAGAATTACAAGATGCATTGGGGACTAAGTTAAAGTTTAGTACTACTTTTCATCCTCAAACCGACGGACAGACAGAACGAGTAAATCAGATCATTGAAGATATGTGTCGTGCTTGCATATTGGAGTTTGGAAACGATGGAATACTCATTTAGAAATAATGGAGTTTGCTTACAATAATAGCTACCAGTCAACTATTCAAATGGCACCATTTGAAGCCTTGTATGGCAGGCAATGTAGATCACCATTGTGTTGGTAGAATTGAAGGAATCACATATTCTTGGACCCGAAATGATTCAAGAAACAACAGAAATTATTAAGTTGGTACGAGATCGGATGAAAGCTGCTCAAGATCGACAGAAAAGTTATGCTGATCAAAGAAGAAGGAGCTAGAATTCCAAGCAGGAACATGTGTTTCTTAAAGTATCACCCCAGAGAGGAATTAAAAGATTTGGTATTAAGGGAAAATTGAGTCCAAGATATTTGGACCGTTTGAAATACTAAAAAGAGTTGGGGAAATGACGTACCAACTGGCACTTCCACCACAATTATCTAACGTACATGATGTTTTTCATGTGTCAATGTTGAGGAAATATGTGTATGATCCAGAACATATTATTGAATACCAAAATCTGGGGATACAAGAAAATCTGGCATATGAGGAAAGACCGGTGCAGATTTTTGATCGAAAATCAACAACTTCAAACAAGGAAGTTCCCTTATTAAAGATCAATGGAGCAGGCGAGGATAAGAGGAGGCCACATGGGAACTAGAAGATACCATTAAGACGAGATATCCAGAATTATTTCCAGTTAGTATAATGATCTTTATGTTATTAATTTGGAGGACAAATTTTTTTTAGTAGGGGAGAGTTGTAACGCCCCAGAAATTTAAAGATTAGAAAATAGAAATAATTTGATTAAATACCTTAGAGTTGTTAATAAATTGTGATAATTGGATGATAGACTTAATTAGTGGTAATGAACATTATCCCAGTGTCGCACCTCGAAATGCGTGCCTCCACAGGGCGATTCTGGAATCGACGTCAAAAAAAAATCCGAGAACATCATAAATTCCAGAAAAATGTGGAGAAATTAAATATGTAATTTCATGAATTTTTCGACATACGGATTTCAACGTACAATCGACGCGACCATTTTTCGGGTGATTTTTCACCTATTGCAAAATAAAATCTAAAAATTTATTAAAAATCATCACAATTAGTAAAACCATCATATTAATGTATGGTTAAAATTTCATGATTAATGGATATCATTTGAGTATGTTTACATCAACCTTAGTGGACCAGCTGAATTACTTAGGATTACGGAATGGCTTTTCTGGGTTAATTGTATAGGGGGTACGTGGAGGCTTTAGATGAAGACAACACTTGAGGAAACATGGTAACACCTCAGTACCATGTGTAACTCTCTCATCTTGCATGGGCTAGGTGTCCAAGTGAGGTAAAAGGATTCTTACCTTAACACCTACCCCCCCTACGTGTTCATGTGCATGTAACCGTTTTTGGTTCTATAAAAACCCTCCATCACCATCGTACACACCTCTTTTCTCTCTTCTAACTGGTGTGTGTGTGCTACATCAGAAGTTTCATCCACTTCCACTGCATTCTAGTGAATTGAGCTATCAATTCTCTTTGAGGAAGCTTCAACGGTTGTTCTGGTTCATCTCCTTAGGGTGGATTGCTGTGGAACTTCTTCTTCGTGCAAGTGTGCTTTGCTTCTTTATATTTCTATGGATTTCTGAAGCCAAGGATCTCACTCTCACTTCAACAAGGTAGGATTCTCCTCTTGATCTTTCTAATTTCTTCTACCACCTCCCTTGGATTCTCTGGGTGGTGGCATGAAGAAATCTAAGTCCAATGTGAAAATCCAGACATTTGTGAAATTGGAAACTTGATATTGATCCTATTGTTACCAAGGTTTAGAAATCATGTTCATGATAGGAAATCAACATGTCATCATGTTTTAGCTGATCCACAAGTCATAAGTATCTACATCTTGTTGTCTTCAAACCATTCAACACAATTAGAGTGTTGCTTCTATTGTATAGATTAGATAGAACCTCAATGATTTTCTTCTTTTAGCTAACTTAATGTGTTGAGGTATGAAAAGACTCATTAGTTGGTTCAATTCATATAAGACTCACATAGAAAGATGAGGAGAAAAGAGTTCTAAGAAGTAGTACTTCCAATTATCCTCTTTGAGTTCACTTTTAGCTAGAACACCCTTGTAAATTAAGTCCCATGATCTTCAGTTTTCAGATCATGTTACCATGAGTTTTATATTTGAAACACACTTGTATAGGGTCCAAATCATGTTAGGAACATTAGAGTAACTTTATAGATCCATTGGAGGTCAAATGGAATGGTTTTTATGCAGTTTACATAGCCCCTGTCGACAGACGAAGGTCTGCCTGTCGACAGGAACCCCTGGCCAGAACCCAGAACTTTCAGCCTGAGTGTACCTGTCGACAGACCCATGCTGGCTGTCGACAGATACACACAGAGCTGAAAGTTCAGCTCTGGCAGAGCAGCCCTGTCGACAGCAGATCAAGGCATGTCGACAGGTCATGACCAAACCTTGTTTCTAGCCTTGTTTTGACCCCGTTCTTTCATGAAAATCATACTCTTTTTTCTACTTGTTAGTATACCTTTAGATTATGTATTTTACTACCAAACACCCATTTAAACCAGTCAAGTTAAAACCTTCTTGTCACCTTGGGTTATTACTACAAGTTCTGAACTTATTGTCTTCGTGAGAGTGTCATTTCGAGAAATCAATGTCGAAAACAAGTTCCTTGTTCTTGTATAAAACTCTGAGTGATTATGAGTAAAACCTGTTGTATTCTTGATTCATTACAAAGGTAAGAGTGTGGTGATGACAAATTGAGAGTCTTGGACTCAATCTAAGAGTTTATGCTTGGCAAATAAGGGCTAGTTCAGTCCCGGAGGAGCACCCGAATTCGTTTAAGTGGCCGCGCGGAACGATAAAGGATTAGTGGATGTTTGGCATAGCATCATTAAGTGTTTGATTGGTCATCATTTCATTTTATTGTGTGTTCATATGAGTTCAATACAATTCGTGAATGTTACTATGAATCCTTGAATCTTGAGTTCATTGTTCCATAACTTTGCTATCTAGTGTCAGATAGCAATCTCAGTTTAGTTTGCAAAAGCATGATTACATGTATAACTTCTTGTCACTTACCTTGTATCTTGATCTCTTGATTATAGACTTGAATCCTACTGAGCTAGTTAGCTCACAGAATTCTTTTTCAGGTAATCCCAGGGGAACAATGATTAAGGGGGAAAGAGTGCTGAGTGAACCACGAATCTACGAGGAGCTATCTACGTTCTTTTCTGTAGTGTGTATTAGTAAATGTAATGTAAAAGTTTCTTTTGACTTATTCCTCATGAGATCTGAATGAGAAACTTTTGTAATAAGACACTATGAGGCTATCTTTTATGAATAGATATCGTGTCTTTTCGTGTGTGTTATATTCTGTCACTTCCGATAAATAGTTAATTTATTAGGACGTGACACATATGAATTAAGGAAAGAAGTTAAAAACTTAATGAAGAAAATAATAAACTATCAAGCACACTAGAGATTTACCAATGGTAAAAACTCTCTAATATTAAAGGTGCTAGAAGAGCAGGTAAGAAGAAAATGGGTTAGGATATACACCCCCAGATATGAAGAACCATAGTCTACCCTAAAACATATCCAACACCAAAGTTTATACCTGAACAAGATTAGCATATAAAGTTGAGTTCAAGTATATAGAAAAGGTAACAAAATTGTCCTGCTGTGATCACTGCAACAAATTAGGACATATCGCAATAACATGCCCAACAAAACATAAAAAATGGATAATAAAAGGTAAAATTAATGATACTAACCCATCAGGACCCAAAGAAACTTGGGTACCTAAAACTAATGTTTAAATTTAGGGAAACTCAAAGCATCCAAATGGTACTTGGACAGTGGATGCTCAAGACACATGTCAGGAAACCAGAAGTTCTGTGTCAATCTCCAAGCTGAAGAGGGAACAGTTACTTATGGAGATAATGGAAAAGGCACAGTGATAGGAAGTGGGTCCGTGAACATCAAAGGAAAATCAGTTATTGAAGATGTAATGCTAGTCAAAGGATTAAAGCACAATCTCATCAGCATCAGCCAGTTGTGTGACAAAGGCCATCAGATTCAGTTCCAAGATCAAAGTGCAGTATATAAAGGATGGAGCAGTCATATTTGAAGCATATAGAGAAAGAAATTTGTATGTTCTCTATCTCGAGGAACTCAAGGATCAAGATGTCTGTTTGGCAGCCAGCAAAGATCATCAACAGAGCTGTGGCACAGAAGACTGGGCCACTGCAGCTTGGATGGATTGAACAAGCTCAGAAAGAGAAATCTAGTGGAAGGATTGCCAAAGGTCAACTCAAAAATGGATAGCATCTGCAGACCTTGTGCAAGAGGAAAGCACACCAAGAGCTCTTTCAAATCAAAGACAGTAGTGACCACCTCAAAGCCATTAGAATTACTTCATATGGATCTATTTGGGCCAATGAGGACTACCAGTCTCGGAGGAAGAATTTTGGATTTGTCATAGTTGATGATTACTCAAGATTTACTTGGGTATCCTTTCTAGAGCACAAAGATGACACCTTTGATAATTTTGTCAGCTTCAGCAAGAAAGTTCAGAAAGATCAGAAATTCACCATTATATCTATCCGATCAGATCATGGTGGTGAGTTTCAGAATGAAAAGTTTGCAAAGTTCTGTAATGATCAAGGAATTGAGCACAACTTCTCAGCACCAAGGACACCTCAACAGAATGGAATTGCTGAGAGGAAAAATAGAACTCTTTTGGATATGGCAAGAACCATGTTATCAGAATATGACTTGCCAAGATATTTTTGGGCCGAAGCCATCAACACTGCAAGCTATATCATAATAGGGTAATGATCAGCCAATTCTGAAGAAGACTGCTTATGAACTCTACAAGGGAAAGAAACCAAAGATCAGTCACTTCAAAATATTTGGATGTCCTTGTTTCATCCACAACAATGGAAAAGGGACATTGGTAAGTTAGATGCCAAATCAGATGAAGGCATCTTTATGGGGTACACTTCTAAACCCAAAGGTTATAGAGTTTTCAATAAATGCTCATTATTATTGAACAATCTGTGCATGTTATTTTTGATGAATCTAACCCCTCCTTGAAAAAGGAAATTAGTGACATTGATGATGCAGATGACTTGTCCGAAAAATTAAAGAATACCTCAATTGAGGACAAGGAAGATCCACCTCTGGAAGAACTGCAGCAGACTGAAATTCAACATGAAAACCTTCCAAAAGAATGGAGACATAAGAAAGATCACCCTCCTGAGAATATTATTGGTGATCCATCCGTAGGGGTAAGAACAAGAGGTAATGTAATCCCTTGTGATTATTTAGCCTTTGTTTCTCAAATAGAGCCTAAGACAGTCAATGAAGCTTTAACTGATGAATCATGGATAATAGCCATGCAAGATGAACTAAATCAGTTCAAGAGAAACCAAGTATGGTCACTTGTTCCTAGACCATCCAATCATTCAGTTATTGGCACCAAGTGGGTGTTCAGAAATAAACTGGATGAGTCTGGAGTAATCTTAAGGAACAAGGCCAGACTGGTAGCTCAAGGCTATTCCCAAGAGGAAGGCATAGATTTCGATGAAACCTATGCACCTGTGGCTAGACTTGAGGCTATTAGGATTTTACTTGCTTATGCATCTGCATTAGATTTAAAATTGTTTCAAATGGATGTCAAATCAGCCTTTTAAAATGGATTTATCAAAGAGGAAGTGTATGTTGAACAACCTCCAGGTTTTGATGACACCGAATTTCCAAATCATGTATTTAAACTCCATAAGGCTCTATATGGTTTAAAGCAAGCACCTAGAGCCTGGTATGAGAGGCTCAGTACTTTCTTATTAGATCATGGTTTCACTAGAGGTCAAGTAGATAGTACATTATTTATAAAATCTAAAGTCAAACATATACTTCTTGTGCAAATATATGTAGATGATATTATTTTTGGATCTACTGATGAATCTCTTTGCAAGTACTTTGAAAAGCTTATGCAGGGAGATTTGAAATGAGTATGATGGGAGAGCTAAACTACTTCCTTGGATTACAAATCAAGCAAGGGAAGGAAGGCACCCACATCTGTCAAGCCAAGTACACCAAAGAGCTATTAAAGAAATTTGGTTTTGAAGGTGCGAAGCCACTGTCAACGCCAATGAGCACATCAACCAGAATGGACAGTGATCAAATGGTAAAAAGGTAGACCAAAAGAACTATAGAGGCATGATAGGGTCATTACTTTACTTAACAGCAAGTAGACCAGACATTTTATTTAGTGTATGCATGTGTGCTAGATATCAAGCAGACCCTAGAGAGTCTCATTTAATTTCTGTGAAAGAATATTTAGGTATTTAGCTAGAACTCATGATTTAGGTCTTTGGTATCCAAAATCTTGTGAAATAAATTAGTAGGATATTCTGATGCTGATTATGCTGGATGCAAAGTAGATAGGAAGAGCACCAGTGGTTGTTGTCAGTTTCTTGCAGGATGTCTGATATCTTGGTCCTCCAAGAAACAAATTCAGTAGCTCTATCAACAGCTGAGGCAGAATATGTTGCTGCTGGAAGTTGCTGCACACAACTCCTATGGATAAGCAACAACTTGAGGATTTCGGCATTCATATCAAGTCAATTCCACTACTGTGTGATAATACAAGTGCCATCACCTCACCAAGAATCCAGTGCAACACTCAAGGACTAAACATATTGAGGTTAGATATCACTTCATTCGAGATCATGTAGCTAGTGGTAACTTAGAAATTTCTTTTATAGATACAAATGGTCAACTAGCAGATATCTTCACAAAGCCCTACCTGAAGAGAGATTTACATCTCTTAGAAGGGAATTAGGGATGTGCAATTTGTGAAAAGATTTCTGTATTTAATTGGCATATAAATTTTTCAGATTAAATGAAATTTTCTCTCTTTCCCTGACTTTAAGCAAAACTCAGCTTATTTACTCTTCTTTGACCGTTGTTGTGTTAAAAGCAGTTTGACTCGTCAAACCCTTTTGTCGCCTTCTGCCGTTACCGCCTTTTTGGCGCTTCCTGTTTTCGATAAAGTAATTTTAATTAGTCAAATCGTTCTGGGAACGACTCATCTTCCACCTTTACCCTTTCTCTTTTATCTGTTCGCCCAAAGCCGATGCCCTAACGATTCCGGCATCGACTCTCTGCAAGATTTGAAGCTTTCTCTTCTTCCCGCGAAGAATCCCTCGAGGGCTTCCATCTCTTCCATCATCTCCCTTCTCCAGAACCGTTTTCTTCTCTCTACCCATGGCCACTCCGATGATCTCCGGAAGTGTAGGGGGCTACAGTGCTGAGTACCTGTCCGCAGAGCAGCAGGAAAGATTCACCTTCGTGAAGACGAAGATTTGCGGAAACAAGGCAGTGGATGTTCAGAATCTAGAGAAGAATGGCATGAGCAGTTTAGTAGAAGCTTTGAGAAGGATGCAGTGGATGGATGTTGCCACTTTCTCCGAGGTAAGTTATCCCGACCTGGTGAAAGCCTTTTTCGTTTGTCTGAAGTCAGAGGCGGATGGGTCCCTTGTCTCCTCTTATTAGGGTATCCAAATTAAGGTAGACCATGAACTCCTGCACACGTTGTTTGGAGTGAAGACATCTGGACATAGTGGGGTTCACACCGTGAACGATGAAGCAAAGGGTCTTGGCATTATAGGTCCAGGTTTCAGGCTGAAAGACGGAAAATTAGATATCAATCAAATGTCTGCATTCAACCGTCTACTCCATTTCATTATCTGCCAAATTGTGGTTCCCCGGAGTGCTACTTTCTCATCTTGCACTAGGGCAGATTCGGATATGATGTTCTGGTAATCCAGAATAAGGAGATTAACTTGGCCGCAGTCATGTTGGAGAGAATGAAGTTTGCTAGTGCTCAAATCTGGGATACAAAGAGCAAAATGAATGTATCCTTGCCCTACGCTCATCTCCTAACCAAGATTTTCAAGCATTTTGGAGTTGATTTATCTGGAGCTGTTGTGGAAAAGATGGGCCAGTCTATAAGGTCCAGGAACCTTAAGAAAAGTGGTTTTTCAGTGCAGAATGGGATATGGACCAAGACCTCTGTGGCAGAGGGAGGGCCATCATCGGAGTTGTCCCAGAGATTCAAGAAGAAGCAGCAGATCCTCCAGCAGTTTTAGAGGTAAGATCAGCAGCAGTAGAGTCAGCAGCAGCAGCACCCTCAGTGGAACTCCAAGCAGAGATTTCAGGATCACCTATTATAGAAGTTGAATCTCATCCTCCAGAAGTTCAAATGGAAGAAGCTGTAGCAGGTGTGGCAGATCCTTTGCCCACCTCAATAGTTGCCTCTATTTTAAGAGATGTTTTGGACTCTCTTCCCTCCACCTCAGTTACTTCAGAAACAGGTGGACTTGATGAAGAAGAAGCTATGGCACCAGGCCATACAGAAAATTTGACTGAATCAGTTGTCAGTGTTGAGGTGCAAGCAGCTACTCAACAAGAAGTGATTTTGGAAGATGTTCCCAGCCAAGGGGAACAACATGCTAGTGAATCAAAATTGTCAGAATCCGTGGCAGAAGGCCACTCTGAGAAAATGTTTTGGAGGAAGCTCCTGCCCAGGGGGAGCTAGAAAATGTTGATCTCCATGCTCCTATTCAGGGGAGCAAACTGGCAATGAGGAACCATTGATAGAAAATGCTCCTGAGACAGATGCACCATCTCAGAAAAATCCTCCTCCTGCCAGCGCTCCTGTAAGTGAAGAACCAAGTGCAAGCCATGTACATATTGAGGAGCTTGTCACTCAGCAGAGCAAACAAAAGAGAGTGGTTCACAGAAGGTCAAGAAAGAGCCACAGAAAAGTAAATCTGAAGCCAGTTATGGAATTGTTGAAGGCTCAAGGAGATATTTTATCATCAGTTCAGACCAGTGTGCAAGGCATTCTGACCAGTCAAGCTTCAACCACCTCTGAGCTATCTTCAGTCCGAAATGCTATGAAGTGGTTCAACAAGGAAATGTCTGATATGAAGTCCATGCTTGCTACTCTTTCAAGGTCAAGTGGTTTTTCTCCTGCAGCTACTCAGAGCAGATCAGCAGCTGTTCCTCGGCCACCAGGGCCTCCAGCTCAAGAGTCTCGGCCAGCAGGGCCTTCAGCTCAAGCATCAGGGCCACCAGGGCCATCAGTGCCAGCATCAGGGCCATCTGGGCCGTCTGCAGTTGTCAGAGAGGGTCATGCAAAAGGGAAAGAGCCCATTGAAGCTACCAAGGCCCCTGACACTTCTACTCTTGCAACTCCAACCCTCTCCTCACCTTCATCTCCTTCTACAGCCCCTCCAGCACCACCAACTCTCAAACACCCTATGCCTCGCACCCAACCTTCTTCCTCTCTCATTTCATCTCAACCTTCTTTCTCTCCCACTCCTTCTCACACCTCAGCTCCATCATCATTCTCACCTTCTTCACCTCTCACTCACACCACTCCAGTTCGCCCGTCTACATCCTTCAATCCCAAACACCTCTTCTATCCTCCTACTCCTCCTTCCTCTGTCACCTTCATTCAGAAAAACCCTCACTTCTTGGTGTCTTTGACACTAATATTCCGGATGATTTTGAGAGAAATACCCTCCTCACCATTCTCTCCACTGCCACTCATATCCACAGGACTGATCCTCCCAGTCCTGCCAAGAAAAAGAGGAAACATTCATCCTCTGTCAGCATCCCCTCCTCACCATTATTTCCTCCTCTTTGGTACTCTCTTACCCTCGAACCTCAGAGAAGACCTATCTATAGGGAATACCTTCAAAATGCATCCTCTCCACCGTCTATGGTATTCTTTCCTCAACCTCTCTGAGCATTTAAACACTGTTCTTCCTTTTACCCAGCTGTCCCACCCTCAAAAATCCAAAATCTTTGGGCACTGAGTTCAAGACTGAAGATCAGTGGGCCAATGTCAAGGGCAACAAAGCTCAGTACACAAATACTTGACTGCCAGGGCAGAATCCCTTACCCATAGAGCTCACCCACTCACGCTTTCTGAGTGGTTTACTCTTCAGCATAAAAACTCTTGGGGACCTTTCATTTTGAAAGAGATCAGAATTGCCAAGAACTTCCAGCTGTACAGTGATTTCTGCTACTTGAACAAGCTGCCTGAAGTCCGTTCTACCATTTCATTCAGCCATAGTGATGCTGAGATCAGAACATCCAATAAATCTTCCCCTCACAGTGGATTTTGCCGATCTCAAAGTTGACTCTCCAGTTCTTCTGCCGAAGCTACACTCCTTAGTGTTTGACTCAGATGCAGGCTCCCATGCCTTTGATATGTTTGCTAAGCAGATGGGCAGAATGTCAGCTAAGCAGGGTAGAATGCCTTCCTTTTTGCGGTTTATCTTCAGAGAATACCACTCTCTGGCCGCATTTCCTCTCAAGTTTTGGCTCCACTCATCTCTGAGTGTGAGGCTTTCTCCCACCATATGGGAAACACTCTACAAGGAACCCCATCTTCAGTTGCAAGCCATCAACAGTTCCTTGGTCCGTCAAGCTAAGCCTATTCTATCAGCCGAAGCCTTCATGGATCTCAACTCCATAAATCCCATTCAAGAGATCTATGTTCAGTGGGCAGCCAGATATACTGCCTTCTATGCTCTGAAGCAGGATCTGCTTGATCAGAAGATTTTCTATCCAATCTCTCTGGATAGATTTCTCCATCGTGCCAGCTTTGGAAAGAGCACCTACTTCCGATTCATACTGAACAAAGATCAGTATGAAGAATTCCTGGAAGAGCAGCGGCAGCTTTACATTCAAGGATCTCTCCAGCCATGGGTTCTTCCTTCTCAGTTGCTCCTGGTGTTTTCGCCAGACTTTTGAAGACATGGAGATCAAGGCATGGACTGTTATTTCCCAGCATGCCTCCCTTTTGTCTCCTATGTATTATCTTACTCCTACTTAATACAAAGCTTTCTCTCTTCTTTGTCTCATACTATCTTTTTGCTTATTGACAAAAGGGGGAGAAAACTAATGCAACTCTGAAAAACATGTGTTTTCTTTATGTTGTTTAGTATATTTTGTCATCATCAAAAAGGGGGAGATTGATGACCAAACTTTCTCCATATAAATTAATTCACTTATTTATATATTAATTTTGATGATTAACAAAACATTACTAATGAATTACTTGAGCCTTGAGGACAGGAAATAAAAGTAAAAAAAAGTTCAAGACAATCAGGTAAGACTCTCACTTCATAATTTTTCCCAAGTCATTGCATCGACTTCTTCATACTTCATATCGACTTCTATTGATAATCAGAACGATTCCTTTATAAATTCATAATGATTTCATAAGTATTATGATCGATTTCCCTTCTGACCGAAAAGTCGTGATGTTTCAAACAAATCGATACCGTAACGATTTCTTAAAGATCTCATAACGATTCTATAAGACATCGCAACGATTTCTTTTGAAAGCGTAACGACTTGTCCATCGTAACGATTTCTTCAGTACTCGTACGATTTCTTTTGAACTCGTAACGACTTGTCTGTCGTAACGATTTCTTAAGTTCTCGTAACGATTCCTTTAGAATTCATAACGACTTGTCTATCGTAACGATTTCTTCAGTGCTCGTAACGATTTCTTTTGAACTCATCACGACTTGTCTGTCATAACGATTCTTAAGTTCTCGTAACGATTTCTTTAGAATTCACAACGACTTTCTAGCCGTAACGATTTCTTAGTTCTCGTAACGATTTCTTTAGAACTCACAACGACTTTCTAGCCATAACGACTTCCTTAGTTCTCGTAACGATTTCTTGAACTCACAACGACTTTCTGTCATAACGATTTCTTTAGTTCTCGTAACGATTCTTAGAGCCCGTAACACTTTGCTCGTCACAACGACTCCATAAGTTATCATAACGATTCCTTTAGAGCCCGAAACGACTTGCTCGTCACAACGATCCATAAGTTATCGTAACGATTCCTTCAGAAACACAACGATTTGCATCTCATAACGATTTGTTAAGAGTTTCATATCGATTTCTTCAAAATACAACGATTTGTTTTCACAACGATTTCATAATGCTTATAACGATTTCATTATTTAATAACGATTTGCCTATCAACTTATAACGATTTCATAAGTCATAAAGGCATCAGCTTTGTTCATATCGATTTCATTATTATATCAACACTCTTTGATATACGTTGAATAGTCAAAGTCGTATCTCGTCTGTTTGACTGCTATACATTCAATGCACTCTGAACGTATCTCTCATGCATGCAGACGATATCTTCCAGCATTGTGCTATTCTGTCTACATCTTTATTTTGACAGAAAGGAGCTTTGCTAAAACTAGCAATATCTTTCCAAACTGGACTATGATCAACGACAGCCCTAGCTGTCTCCTATTTATTGTTGACATACTTGCAGATATCTGACAAGACTTATCTGTACAACGTTGGACACAAGATACAAGATATTAAAATGTTTCTCTGGCGTGTACTAAAGGATAAAACTGAAGATCAGAAGCTTCCTTGCAGACCTGTCTAACGTACACCAGGATGAGAGACAACGGATCTTTAACGTTCAAATTTCAAGTAGAAGCTTAAATACAAGACTCAAGACTGAGAAGAAAAACTTTTTTTTGAAGAATATTATTCTGAAAGAAAGCATCGCCAATCCTTCAAGTCTTCTGTGATTCAAACAAGAGCGAAACTCCCATTCCAATCCATCTTAGCTCTTTAGCTCTCAGTGTTCAAGAAGAAATTCCTGTGAGAGCAAGTGTAGTCTTTGGAGAGAAACCAGTGTTAAAATTCCTTCTCTCTCGAGGCTTGTTTGCTTCAGATTGTAGCTGTTTGAGCTAGTTCCTGAAGCTTGTTCTTATACTTCCTTTTATTAGTTGTGTTCCCTTCTGGGTGAAGGAAGACCTGGTGGTATCCAGGGTGGTTGTTTTCCCTTCAGGTTGAAGGAAGACCAGTTGTGGCTGGGTGTAAGGATCCGTGAGGGGGATAGTACCCTTGATAGTGAAATCCTGAGGTATTGCTCAGGGACTGGACGTAGGTCTCCTGTGGAGAGGAGTTCCGAACCAGGATAAAAATCCTTGTGTCTTGTGATTGTGTTTTTGTGTGTTTGCTGTCTCATTTCCTCTAACTCTAACCTTTGTTTAAGTTGTTGTGAAATCCTTTTAGTGAACAGGTATTAATCAAAGATCAATTTTTAATAACCCATTCACCCCCCCTCTGGGCTAGCTAGCTAGGCAACAGCGCCACCCCTGGTAAACCCTGAAAAGAACTGTAAGGGATGAGCCTCAACAGTCACTGGCTCAATAGGGACCACCTAAAACCACACACAATCAGGAAACCTTAATCTCAACGGGTCTAATTGGCAACACCGAAGCCACACATTCATGCTCACAGCCAAGCATAATTACAATACTAAACATAATTAACTAGTTGCTGCATCTCAGAACATATAGAGACCATCACCACAAAGCCCACAGGCACACCACCTCAACAGCTGGTCGCCTAAGCGTAAACCACACAAGCAAAGCATTGCCTAAGCTACTAGCTTCACTGGCAAGCCTCTAAACATATGGGTAATAGGATTGCTAACCAAGAGCTAATCATTTATTCCCTTAAATCACGATGTATCGAATATCATACTTTAAGAAACAGGACTGGCTATCATGATACCAATCTATCGCGCACTAAACCTTATCGGAAACTTATCCAAGGAGGGTAAACACAACAAGTGCAAGGTCTCACAGCATGACCTCCACTTCACCATTTAAAAAGGCTAGTACTTAACGTACTACAAGAAACTAGTACCCACAAAGAGTACAGGTACCTACTACCACAAGGTACCACCACGGAACACAAACACAACTGTGCCACCACGAGGGCACACCACTACCAATCAAACCACAACCAGTGATCTCAGCTCACTAACCATAATAACAACCGTGCCAACACATGGCACACCTTAACGATAAAATTACAACTAACACATGCTATAGCCAATAGAAAAGCACGAGTCGAAAGCACGATGCCACCACACGGGATAGACTACTGGTTCATGACGCCAGTATCCAACCCGGACAACACAACAAGAACTACCTCTCAGTCTCGCAGTCACAGACGTAAGTCCAACTGCAGCTCCACAACATAAGTAAAGCCAAAGAACTATGGAGACCAACCAAACCACCACAACCTATAGGTCACACACCCTGTAGGCCCATGCTGGCACCTTAGAGACTCTGGCCTGAGCTCTCTAAAGTGAGGCACTGGTAACAGGACTAGCCAGGGCCCAGTACGTCTACTGGTGTCCATAACCCCCAGCTACGAGCGCGCTACAAGTGACTAACACAAACTCTCACAAGTCACTGTCCCACTGCCTCTTTCCCTCACCGGACGACAACTCCCCCGAGAGTGAGGTGTCTAGGAAGACGACAAGACCTCGACGGTACCACTGCACCGGACAACCCCGAGCACACACAGGTGCCTGCTCACACAAAACCTGGGGCTTCCAACTGAAGAGGCATTCGGAATAGGTGCCGGACCACCAAACTCGGCAACGCACTAATCACATCATAAACTCATATAATCTTTATTACAATCCACGATACAAACGTAAGGACTAGCTTGACCTGGTCACTTCGTGACCCACAAGCTATTCTACACAACACACACTAAATCACGGAAGTTAACCATACCTGGCCTATCATTGGTCACCATGTGACCTCCAAACCATCTCACACTAATACATACATATATCACAACAATACACACAACCTGCCTGTCATTGGTCACCCTGTGACCTCTACGGCAATACACATTACTTAACATGTATATCATAATACTCTTTAAAAGACCTTAATAGACTAGGGCTGGGTTCATATGTGAACCTTCATTGCCCGGTCACCTCATACTAGCTATACCAGCTATACTACAATAATCACAATATCAACCACTAGCCATGCATACTCATACACAACACTCAAACTATATAAACATCACGTAAAAGCATGCTCACTTCGTGAGCACCACCCTTAAACACGTAAACCACACACAAACGACACACTAACCACGCTTACTAAGCGCTACAAGTGTCAAGGCATCATTAGCATTGCCATGCACAATAATTAAACGATAATCGAATAACCAAAACACCACAGCATGCAAAGCAAAACCTTCAGCTGTGATCGCGACAGAGGCCATGACCGCCTTCTGATCGCGACACCACGATATGACGCGATAAGAAATCCTGTCGCGATGGGTCGACCTATCGCGATCTAGTCGCGACAGCAGAGTCCATCGCCTTCTCAGGCAAAACCCTAATCTGGGAACCATCTCTGGATCTTTCATGCAAACCACCCTAAATCCCGTTTCAACCCGGTTGTCATGCTCATTTCACCTCCTAGACATGGTATCTACTGTTTTTAAAGCAATAAACAAGCCAATATGCAATCTACGCAACAAATCAAGTAGAACTCCCTACTTTCACGAAGAACGTGCAATCCAAGCATGGCGCGGCATTTCCCCACTCCTCGCGACGTCCTCACATCGAGAGCGCATCGAACACCATGCCGGAACGCCGAATCGCCCGTAGCAACTCCTCCCCTGGTCGAGCAGAGCTTGTGAAAACTCTGTTTGGCCAACCTTCTTAAAAACCTAACAGCGGTTAGAATCGCGACGTACCTTCCCATCACGACCTGATTGCAACGGACTAGGGCGTCGCCTTCCCAATCCTGACATCAGCAAGCTCCACTCCATGCGCGACACGCGGCGCACATGCAAACGTCGACCCCAGCGGCGGCAACCAGAACGTGACCCCCACTACCGACGCATTCAGAACGCGACCTACACCTCCGTCGCGTTCACATCCAGTGAACCAACGGGCACCACGGGCCTAACCTGCCGGTCTACTAAGCTTCACACAGCGCGCGGAAACCACAACCAAGGCCCAATGACCCCATATTGGTCATGAGCATCACACCGAACTAATAAATGCAGATCCGAACTACCACTAATCAACAATCCGCGAAGATCCAAAAATGTGCTACGTTACAGGACAAGCTTTGTAAGTGAACATAGGATTTTCTATCCTATTTGGTTCAAGAATTTTACAAGAATTTGGTTAGCAAGGAACACACTTTAGAGTCTACAGTTAGAGGGATTCCCATAATTCTCCCACAGACTTGTGAGTAAAGCATTGGATATTCCTAATGAAGGTCATAATCCACATGAGCATACTTTCTATCTACATGAAGCATATTCTCTTATGACAGGGTTAGATCATGATAAAGAAAACATTGTCCAGACAAGGGTGTCTAGTATAAATGCAAACAAATTTTCACCACTGAATAGAGTGCTACACCATATTTGCACTACTATTCCAACCCCCCAAGGAGGAGGGAGACATAGAGTCACAAGCCTTCAGAGATTTCTTCTCTACTGTTTGATCACTAGAGAGAAGGCAAACTTGTCAACCATATTCTGCCAGCTTCTTCATGAATCCACAAGACCTGAACTCAAAGAAGTATACAATTTGCTCATCTATCTAACAATTTTCAGAAAGCAATATTCCTCTTTAGAACAAAAAAACTAGAACAATTCCAAAGTACAACATCTATTGTTTGGCACACAGTGAAGTTTATGAAGCTCAAACTGGAAAGAGTCCAGTTGGTGAGAGGACCAACTTCCTCTCAAGTTCACGAGTCTGATGAAATTGTTGTGGAACAGCCACCTTAAGAATAGAATTGTTGGACCTTTTGGTACGGCACAAGCTAACCTAGAGTGGGGGTGAATAGGTTTTCTAAAATCTGAAAAACAAACTTAAACACAGAAAATTATCACTTGAAAGTTTGGTTAGTTGAGTGTGATAGAGAGTAGCAGTGCGGAAGCAAATAACAATCACACAGAGGACATAAGGAATTTATCCTAGTTCGGCCCTTCCCACATGGCAGTCCTACATCCTGTCCCCAAGCAACCTCTTGGGATTTTACTAAACAAGGATACAGTCCCCATCAAGGACAATACAACACCCAGTACCCTAGCTGGTCTTCTTCTCTTTCCGGGCAAGAAGGCAGCCCACTTCTATTACAGGTTAAGAAGCCAACCTCCTGGTATAAACCTCAGTGCGGCTCTACTAGACACAAACCCCTAGCCAAGTTCTACACTGTATACAGTCCTACAGCTAGACAAACGTCTTTCTTATAAAAGAAAGAACAAAGCTGAGAGTTGGAACAGATGAAAACCAACTAAAAGGAACTCTCAGCAAATAGACTCTCTCCCCCAAATTACAAAGTTGCACAGAGAGAGAGAGAAGAGAGGAGAAGGAGCTTGAATGCTTGAGTGCTTCAATGCTTGAACACTTCTTCTTGGGCTCGGGCTCTTTTCTCTTTTCCTTTGAGTGTGTTGGCGTTTAGGCTCTTCCTAGATGTACACTCGTAAAAATCTTCAGGAAAGCTCTACATTCTTCTTCACCCTTGCTTCATCTTTTATATAAGCAGCTTTGAACAAAGTTGGAGTTCTAGCCATTGCTCATCTTCTTTTCTTTTGATATTTTGTGGTCTACGAGGTCTGCAAGCATAGAAGAAAGTGTTTAGATAAAAGAGTGTTTCTGTCAAAAAAGTTCATACCTCTCTGTTTCTTATTGTCATCCAGAAGTGGTAGGTAAGCCCTTTTTGACTGACAGGAGTGAAGAGATCCTATGAGACAAAAAGATCTTCTGTCGGAAAGACAGAAGATTACGTAAATGAAATATATTTGACTTTTCATTAGGCGCCAAAGTATTTGAAACATCAGAGTATAAAGGAAATCGATGTTTAAGTTGAAGTCGTTGCTGGGCTCAAATCGATCTTTAAGTAGAGGCAAATTGTTGTTTAATCAAGTCGTTGTTTGAAAGCAAATCGTTGTTTGCCTTATGAAATCGTTACAGCAATCAAATCGTTGTTTCACTTAACGAATCGTTACACGATCAAATCGTTGTGTGACTAAGGCAAATTGTTGTTTAAGAGCAAATCGTTATTTGACTAAGGCAAATCGTTGTTTAAGAGCAAATCGTTGTTTCACTTACGAAATCGATATGAGTCCAAAATCGTTATGCTCACTTATCAATCGTTATAAGATGAAGTCGTTGAGCGATCAAACGTTGTTTAACTTAACGAATCGTTACATAATCAAATTGTTGTGTAACTTATCGAATCGTTACATGATCAAAACGTTACACGATCAAATCGTATGAGTGTGAAATTGATGTTTCACTTACGAAATCATTGTGAGAGTGAAATCAATGTTTCACTTACGAAATCGTTGTGAGAGTGAAATCGATGTGAAACGAAATCGATGTGGCACTGTGAACAGAAATCAATGTATATTGAATAGACATCGATTTATCTTTTTAGTGCAACTCACACAGTGATAGTACAATAAATTTATATTTATTAAGAAAACATGATATTATATATTTAATACTATTCAATAATCATAAATTTTGTTATCACAAAAATAAGGGTAAAGTATAAGAGGGTTCAACAATGTCCCCCTTTTTGGTGATGACAAAATTTATGAGAATTTTCTGACAAAACAAAACTTAAGGCATAGAAAATATAGAAAATTCATAGACAAAGCATACTCTCCCCCTTTTGTCACTAACCAAAAAGGAAGGACCTTACCATCCATTCTCTCCCTTTTTAAAAAAAAAATTTTCTTACCATCGAGGGGTTTCAACATGATTAGACGTTAAAGAATAACTCCCCCTTAGTGTATGCCCCCCCTGCATAAGGCTCCCCCTAACAAAGAGGGTCTTCTTGAGGTTTCTTCACTTGTCTGTTGACAGGTGTTTCTTGGTGTGTCGACCTGTGATCTCTTGAGTCGTCTTGTTGACTGGTGTTTGTCAAGTTTTCAAGATTTTTATCTATATAGATCTTAGGAAAAGGTTGTAAAATATTAGTAGCAATATAAAATTCAATATTTGTGACTATTCCCTCTTCAGATAAGAGTTGGATGAAGAGTTGACAATCACCCTTGCCTTGAGCATCCCAGATGCTCTAAGGCTATCCTGCAAACAACTAACACATCACTTCACATAATCACTTTGCACATGCACACTTATTCACATATTTACACATCTTTTACCGTGACACATAGTCCGAACCACCATAAAGAATGACACTATCACACACATATCAGATACCCGTCACCTAGGCAATACAATGACGAATCTTGGTAACTACGCAAAACCAGGAGAAACACTTTCCACCCTAGCCAGTGTACTTGTCCACCTCCAGGATTTCATCCTGATGCCCACAGGATATCACACACATTGACCCTTCCCATAGAGACTTTTCTACAGTATGGCTCCACAGCTTTCTATGGTAGTAGTGTCAATTTCGGCACATTAATCACTTAATCTCACTAATCACATGTTTAACACAATTCTTATGCTTTAATAGTCTATTCACATGCTTTAGGACACCACAATATTTTAGATTACAGAAGTAGTCGTACTATTTAACAGTGGTAAAATATGCTTAACAGATCCTAATCATGGTACTAATCATCAGAAAAATTATTTTAACTAACCATGCTTAACATGGTCATTAATGATTATAACTGGAAATAGTGGTCACGGAAGTCAGAACATGCTCAAATTTTAATCACACATCTTATACATGGAGTATATCAGATGTCTATTTTTTAGAATTTTCACGATAGTATTTATATTTTAAACATTTAAAAAATTCTAGAAAAATAACAAGATAATTTATTTAAACATGGTAGATAGGAAACCGACGACTCTATCTATTCTGAAACATGTACACAGGAACCCTAAGTTCATGGAAAATACTAAGATAATAATATGCCACACACTTAATTTATCCTGAATTAAACCTAATATGGCATGCTCATTTACTCATGACAGAATTTCTAAAGTTTACAAATATGATCAGAAAAATATGAGAAATTCGTGACTCAATCTACTAAATGTATCTACAAGACAAAAATTCCAAAACCTATGCACACATTCGAAATCTCTGAAAGATCACATCACATATGTTAAAACACATTTTGGAAAATCTGAAGAACTTAACGGCAAGGGGATTGCCGTCAAGGGTGGTTAATGGCAGATCTGTAGCAACCCGAAAAATTCAGTATTTAAAATTCGAAATAATAATTTTTTATAAAAAATAGAATAATAGAAACATGCATACCATTATCGTATGTGCAAGAAACATCTAAAAAATCCGTTAAAAATTATAAATCAACCCCAAATATTATTCCTAAGTGTTCCATGAAGAAATTCGTACAACGAAAAATCTGATTGGCCAAGCATATCTCACACGTGACTAATTATCCAAATTAGGGAACTTAGTCAGAAAACCGTTAACACGGAAAAAAATAACGCGCCCATAATTAAACGAACATGTTGAAAAGACTTCCAACATCATGAATGATTATCCATTATCGGAATTGGACCAATGGACCTCTCATGCCCATGAATAAATTCAGGTAAGAAATGCAATAAAAATCAGTAACTCTATTGTTCCCTATTTAAAATAGAGAAATCACATAAGATAAATTTCAATAAATAATGGGCTTTGTTAAATGGACTCTCTCGAAATTATTGGGCCAAAATAGGGACTTTTAAAAGAAGAATAATAGAAAAATACCCTAAATTCGTAACTTAAATATTACTTAAATAGAAAAGAGGTATTTTAGCATTTAAAATAGCTAATTTAAGATGGAATTGGATTTCTAAATCTACCCTAATAGGTTGGCCACGAATTTAACTCCTATCCTAACCCAATAAGAAAGTGGAAAGCTTAGAAGGAGGTTAAGAAATAGGGAATTCGGAATTTAATGGGGGTTATAGTCCATTAGGAAATAACAACCCAACAAGCATAAATACTCTCCTAAATCCCCCATGGCCGGCCCTAGCTCGTTGCCAAGGGTTGCTGGACTAGGAGGAGAGGCCGAGGAGGAGGCGATCTCGTGGGGAGAAGACTCTCTCAAGCTCTCTCTCTCGTTCTTCAAGTTCTAGCCCTATAAGAGGAAAATGACCAAAGGTAGGCATTCTCACGAGCAAAATCTAATTAAATTTGTCTGTAGATTGTTCAATGCATCAGGAACAAAACTCTTTTCGTTTCATAATTTTTCATTCACCCAACTTTTGTTCTTGATTTATGAAGTTCTGTAAACTCCATGACCCCGAACCCTCTTGTCAAATTCATATCTCCATGTATACTCGTTCTCATGCCACAAATTTTTTACTGGAGATACTGATGATTGCTAGTCTTATTTTGCCCCTGAAAGCCCTAAGACTCATCCACCATATTGCTCGAATTATTAATTGTTGATCTCTACTATACACAGTTTCATGTTCTTCGTAAATACACTTGTTTGAACCATGTTGAAACCATGTTGGTTTTCAAGTTCCTATTTACTACAAGTTACTCTCGCATGTCTAGATTAATTTTCAAGTGGTTTCATCATTTTCATCAACGGTACAATTAGTTATGATTTTCTGAAGTCTCTGTGTCAAAATAAGAAAGTTGGACCACAATCCTATGCACTATCCTTTTCCCGCTCGAACTCAAGTACAGTACCTGAGAATGCGACGGCCCGATAGGCCGCGTTCTCAGGGCTGTCATGACAGCACCTTCCGTCGCGTTCTGAACGCGACAGGGGTTGTTGTCGCGTTTGGCTGCCTGACCGAACAGACCTGTCGCGATCCTCAGACGACCCTATCATGTTCCACTTTGACTTCGTCGCAACCCTCATATGGGTATGTCGCGATCTGAGCTTTTTGCATGAACCCCTATTTCTAAAATTCTTGACTTTCTACAATAACCCTTTTCCCTGTTAATTGTCTTAAACTCCGTAAACGAAATTGTTAATCATGGACATGTAATTAGTTAATTAAAGGCCTTTCACTTGATTATTTCATCTCCATGAATTCTCTTACCACATGCACACACTTGAACCATCCAAATATGGCCCAATTTGGCATGAAAATATCTCATAATGTACCTGGTAAATTGTTTCAATAATGTATATTAATTGTCCTATTTTAAATGAAATTGTCTACGATTCTCGCGATGTTTTGAGAATACCGTTATCGACGCTCCACTGTTCTAGAATTCCTCTAGAACGTCGGGCACTTGTTTCTATATACACACTCACTTGACTTGGACGAACTCTCCGTCGGATATTCCTTCTGCCGGACTAGTGAATCCTGTTCAAGGCCTCCGTAAGTCTCCTTTGTCCATGGATTCCCACATGGTCGACGAGCTGATTGTACCCTAATACCTATGATACCCTTAGGAACAGCAAGTTCCAAATGGCCTTAGTTGCTCTAGCTCTTATCTTGAATCACGCTGGACCTCTGGACCTATGCATAACAAGGCCAGCAGAAGGGTTGTGTATTCCACTTGACTGCCAACACCAAACGCGCGTGTTGTGCAACTGTTACTATCGCTCGTTACTCGATGTTTCATGTGCAATGACCAAGATCTCATCTATATTCTACTCGCTCATCTATCATGTTCACTCTACTATCTCATCTATCTCGTCTATTCATCTATTACTCTCTGGTACCCTTTGAGCTGTGTGGCTCCTACTGTTTTGTACTGCTCATGACTGTCTAGTGCTAAAATGGGTCTTGTGACTATACTGACTTGAATGCATATTGTTGAGGGCCCGGAGAGTGTCTGAGGGGCTCAATCTAGTCCTGGGAGTAGAGAGCCACCCGAAAATACCCGCAGGGGTATTGACGGTGTCTGCATTTGCACCGGTCCTGACTGACTATTCTGAATTAGCTAGACATCTGACTGTTACATTGTTATTGTTAGTCTGTTAAATCAGACGTACTACACTGTTACTGTACTACCACTGACTGTTATTGAACTGCTATTGTCCTGTTATTGAGCGACTACTATCGTACTCTCTTCATGCTCTACTTGATACTTGCTATCTTGAGTTATTGCGTTCTATCTGACTTAGTCACATTCAAAGTGCTATATTCTCTCTTGCTATCACGGATAACCAAAGTACCTTTACTATTTCGATTGAGGAATGTTAATCAAAAGTGCTATATTATCTCGATTGATGAAAATCAATCAAAGTGCATTTACTCTTTACATGATCATCTAATATCTCTTCCTTGCTATACATGTCGCTTGCTATTTCTTGACAATGATGTTACTTGCTATTGATGTATCGTTTCTATCGTGACTTAACTTTAGTCATCGTGCTATACTTGATTCATCTGCTATTCGAACTATGTTACTTGTGCTATTACTTTCTCGACTTTACATGACTCTCTCTATTATTATTTACTCTTCCATTTAAAGCATTAATCATTTAAAGTCTGTTTGACTATTGAGATTTAAGTCCTACTGGGGTTATCGCTCACCCTTCGTTATTGTTATTGTGTCTCAGGTAATTCGGACAATGACGTTACACACACCAATGGGACGAGACCAGAGTGATGAGCGACCTGGAGTCAGTTGATGATGTTTCCCTAGTACTATGGAGTCTAATAGTTATTGCTTTAGATTTCTTTTCAATGTAATGATGTCAATGAGCCCTATGTATTGGCTTCGAATTAGTGGTTGTAATAGTCTTAGTGATTTTATAATGAAATCAAGAGTTTATTTCAATTATTGTTCATTAGATACTCTGATGTTTACGTCTATAGCGCAATTTATGTCACCATACTCGTTGCTCACGTTTCCCTCCGATTTATTCCGCTGCTAAATTAGAGGGGCATGACAGTTGGTATCAAAGCCTAGGATGTCCTTATTAGGATATTTTAAGTCTAGGATGTTCTAGGTGAACTGCCATGACCGTGTCTAAGTCAACCACCATACCTATGTGAGAGATTGGGCAAAGCTGGGGTTATGCTAGGAGCTTAACTATATGTATAAGCACTATAAGTTAAGAGGAAAAATTAATAATTATTATTGCTCGCAGGAACTAGAGGAGATGGCTGGCGAGCATGCACAATGCGCGAATTACAACAGACCGTATAGGGGTTAACTCAAGCCCTTAACAACGTGATTTAAGCAGGAGCAAGAATGGGGCAGGAGACTTATATGGAACTTTCAATGAATAAATCCCCCTAGGTTTAAGGAACTCCGGATCCCGATGAAGCTGAAAATTGGGTGAAAGCAATGGAGTGAATTTTTAGAGTTATGCAATGTTCAGAGAAGGAGAAAGTCCTTCTGGCAACCTTCCAGTTGGACTGCGATGCTAGAGCTTGGTGGGAAGCCAGCAGTCGTGTGACGGCCCTCATTATACCGGTACGGTTATACCAACCACGTCGGTATAGCGAGAGTCCTCACAGTGGGACATTTACCCAAACGACTAACAGCTGAGATACACGCGAATATACAACAGAGTAGCGGAAGTAAAAGCAACTGTCTCCATTCATTCATCATCCACATTTAACATACATGAAGTTGAAATTAACAATAAGAACTAAAAGTTCACATAATTTAAATTGCTGAAATTTAAATACATAGTGTCTACAATATACATCCTTTTCATGATATTTCTAATACAATGTTCCAAATTACATACTATGGAATGCACAAGTCCCAAAGAAACTGCAAAGACTAGCTAATCTCCGCACTCGGAGTCCATCTCCACTGTCTCCTCCAAAGGTGCCACGTCACCAACTACACATGTACGCCAAAGCAGGAGTGAGTCCAAAGACTCAGCAAGAAACACTACCCATAACATACACGTATAAGTCATAGCGGTTTCTACATGCACATTTACAAATCTTCAGCATAGCATGCTAGTCATTTTAAGTTTCAACCTATCATGAAAGTTTTACAATTTTATACATGGATCATGCTTTCAGATTTTAAGATAAAATTTACCTATCACATGCTCTCTATTCATTTACTCATGAAACTTTGTCTTTAAAGAACCAGGACATGAGAGCTACCTACATAACATTGTGCATACATGAAAGAAACACGACTAGTATGGATCTTACAGGTTTTAAACACATACATAAACGTTTTCACATGCTTTAAGTTGCTGATTCACATGGTTTCATGGCTGAAAACCTATACATGAGAGCTACAATATTGCTAAAAACATATCATGTGAACAACCCATCATGCTATCTTGTACTCGTGTTCACCAATTATCCCTAACATGGATTCTAGTCATTTTGCACATATAACATGATGATATAACATGAATTACTGATTCACATGATTTCAGATTTGTCTCACATGGGTTTCAATATCATAACCTTCATTTAGAATTTCACATTTTCTTTACACAAGTTTCCTCTTTCACATAGTTGCACTTTACACATACGCATTTCACATTTGTTCACTTACACATTTACACATAACACATACACATTACACATTACACATTTTAGGTGCCGTGACACATAGTCCAAACCACCAAAGAAGGACATATACACATCACATTACACATAGACGCCATCTAGGCATTCCAATGGCGACTCTTGGACTGCGCAGACCGGGAGAACAAGTCTCCACCCTAACCAGTGGTACTTGTCCACCTCCAGAGATTCCCCCTAATGCCTTAGGGTCACTTACACACTGAACTTTCTCAGGGGGACTTTTCCCTGATACAGTTCACTGCCCTCTGTGGAAGCAATGTCACACTTGGCACAATTTACACATTTAAACCGATTTTTTTTTTTTTTACACATGGTTTACAGATATCACTTTTCATCTCATTCACTTTCTCACTCACATGCACATCTCTGCTTTTCCTAACATGGCACTACAGATTTCAGGAGCTTAACACACAGTAATTTCACCATTCAAGTTAGGTTTAAGCAATATCTAATCACATTACGATAACATACATAGATTATTGTCTTTCACATGAAAAATACATAACTTCTTAGATACTGGTCCAAAGATCTGAAATTTTAACCACATGCTATTTTCGGGTTCAGGTCATACACTCAATTTTTCAGATTTTTCTAAGCTAAATGAATTTACAGTAAATAAAACACTTATTTAGCATGCTATTCACATTTAAGCTAACATGGGGTTTAACACATCATGCAATTTTGCCACTTACTGTTTAAACAGAGGTTATTGTCACATACATGATCTGAGAATACAGAATTTACTCTAAATCATACAATTTGAGATCGATCACCCCAAATCATTCTGCATGCCGTTCTATTTACCGAACCGAGTTATTGGCAATTTATACAAGCATGGACAAATTATCAAAATTGAGATACATATACTGATCTACTAATCTTCATGCTCTGACAAAACTAGGCATTCAGACTAATCCTAATCATGAAACATGGATTGGCAAGAATTTCAACATTTCATGCTTACACATTCACAGTATAAAATTTCCTACATTCACCATCATACATCACACTCATCCACACACCACAATTAAAATATACATAGTGTATAGGGTTACCATATATCATCATCGAAACCATACCGAAAGAGTCGTATAGGAAGGGCAGAACAGGTCACTGTTCTGTCCAGAGGAACTTGGCGGCAGTCTCTGGCCGCTGACTTAGGGTCAGCGGCATGGTCGATAGACGCCAAGCATGATATCGGCGTCCAGGGACCTTGCCGTCCATGCAGGTCTGTGCAGAAACACAGACCCGACCTCTCAAGATTGGGTGAATGTGAGGGTCTAGGACTCGAGGAAAATGTACAAAAATTGTAAAACCGACCTAGACTCATACGGGGACATCATGGTTAGGTCACTTGCCTTTTAAAAATTGCACCAAGGGATCTAGGGCGCGATGCTCTCCTGGGCTGTCCCAAGAAGCTCCTAGAATGCTTGACTCCGGGTTCTGAGCGAGCTCCAGGGCCTTCCAAGTCGGGAGCCTTCCTCGTCGATTCAGCAACCTCCTTGAGCAGCAGATCCCGGAACAATCTTTAGGTTGAGGATTTTTGGGTTCCAAGTGGGGTTTTCCTCAGTTTTTTTCTAGGGTTTTCTTCTCTCTTTTTCTCCTCTTGCAAGGGTGAAGAGAGAGGGGTGGGAAAGGTAGCTCGGGTTCAGACTTAAGGAGAAGCCTTTCTCCCACTCTTAGGGTGACTTGACAGCCCTCAGAGCCATTGGGGACAGCCCCCCATGGCTGGCTTTCTTTTTCAAAAGTTTGCAGCTCTGCTGCGCATGCAG
>CM024756.1:88228054-88317291 GCA_014218235.1 Colocasia esculenta | reverse complement strand
ACGGGCACGGCGAGTATCCAAGCGCTCTAGTCTAGCCCCAATGACGGAGAGTCATAAATATACTGTTAACATGAGATATAATGATTACTGGCATTGCATCGGCGATGGGAGTACTTGCATGTTGAAAGCTAGATACATAAACCATATACACGTGTCCTAGTGTGCATTCCAAGGTGGCATAGATCCTTAGTGCACATTATTGTCTTCGTGCCTGATTACTGTTACATGATAAAAGTTCTTGCTCATGCGTGGGGGTGTAAACGAGCCGAGTCGAGCCCAGTAGTATGTTGCTCAAACTCTGTTTGTTACTTTTAATCGAGTTCGAGCCAAGCTTGAGCTATACCGACTATTGAAAATGCCTGTTCAAACTCGGCTCGTTTAAATACTCTCGAGCTCGAGCCCTTAACGAGTATCATAACGAGCTTAATTGAATTTGCGAGTTCGTATATATAAGTCCAATCCAATCTATAAGGAAAAAATTGATCGTTCATAAGACGTAAATTTATCTTATTGAAAGCTCATATCTCAATAGTTTTGATAAGTTACTTAATTTAACTATTTTAATATAATGTTTGAAATTATTCATAATTGTCACAAGCAATATGAGATTAATAGATAGACACTGCAAGGGGGAGGGTTAGTGTGCGACAAGGTAGGGGCGGTGCTACAACTCCCCTTCGCACACCACCCAGAGCCCCCTTTCTACACCGTCGGTGACAGTACTGCGGCCGCGGAGAGCCCGTGTGTCAGTAACGGATGGTACACAGTGGTCGCCGGAGATGCCAGTGGCCGACAATGTGCCCCTCGGCCCCACCGGGGGGCTCACCTACTACGCAGGTTGGTCTTTGGAGGAAGTAGATGCTTGATACGCTGGTGGATCTTGCAACACTAAATTTGTGTTCATACCCCTATTTTCATGATTTATGTATATACCCTCATTTGCATAATTTGTGTATATACATTGTGGATCTAGTCTATGACATTTAAGCCTTCATAAATATTTTATATTGTAATAATAACTGTATAAAAATATAAATATTTTTATATCAATAATACTTATTATATTTAAAAAAAATATTTAAACAAAGTGTTAGCGAGTACTTAAACAAGCTCTTAACGAGTATTTAATTGAGCTATTAAACGAGCTGTTCATGAGTATGATCGAGCCGAGCTCACATGTGTTAGGAGTCAGCTCATTTATGGATTGAGTTTTTTTTTTGTTCAAACTCGGCTCGTTAATTAAATAAACGAGCTGGACCGAGCTTTTTTCAAGTCAAGCTTTGAACTACTCGTCGAACGTATTGGCTCGTTTACACCCCTACTCATGCGTGCTTGCTTGCTTGCATGATATGGCCTTCTTTCGTTCTTGCAAATATTGATATACTATGTGCTTGTACATACTGCTCCACTGCTAGTTCTTTCTTGTTACATCTTCTAGATCTTGTTCAATCACTCTTGTGCAATCTATCTAGTTCATGTATCATGTTTAATTGGATTCATCGTACATGCATATTTAGATATTCGTGCTTGCCTAGTTCTTAAATTGTTAATCACTTACATCAATGTCCGCACATTGAGATATAATCTTACTGGGCTAGTTTGCTCATTCCCTACTTTTCAACAACATAGGTGGCATTGAAGTGGAAGACGATGGTCAAGACTATGAAGGGAATGCGTCAGAGTGATGGGAATGTTCCAACTTTAGTAACTATCTTAGTTTACTTTGAGAGTAGATTGATGTAATAGGTAGTGAGAGTAGATTGATGTAATAGGTAGTGAGATTCCTGTAGTTCAACAATGACAGAGTATGTATTAGTTCTACGTTGAAACAAAGTGTTTGAGATTTGAATACATGTTAGTTGTGTTCATTATTTGGCCCTATTATTATACGCGGGTCATTACACAACTAATGCTATCTATCTAGCTTTATTTTCCAACTGCTCACGGTCTTGGAATATCGACTCTAAATCTCTATATTTTCTATTGAGTAATTCTCGGGACACGACAGTTTAGTGGTATCAGAGCCTAGGAAAACAAAATTGGATATATCTCTCAGGATTAAGAGATACCTATGAAACCTAGGTCATGGAAATTACAAATAGTACCTGGTGAGAATGGGTAGAGACTGGGAACAAACTAGTTTTACAAACCAAGCACCCATACCAATTAAACTTCATGATTTAACTCAAACATTAATTGGTTGCTATCCTTTTCTTAGGAACTTCTATAATTCCTTAGCAATGGCCCGCAACCAGTGGCACGCCATGCAATAAACTGTGGCAGGACTAACCCAGGCATTGCAAAACATAGTGCTAGCTGCGAACTAGGCTGGAGCTACAAACAGAGCTAGCAATCTACATCGCAGCTTCATGAGTCTGACCCCCCTTGTTTCTCGGGATCCCCTAACCCGGATGAGGCGAAGAATTGGCAGCAGGAAATGGAAAGGATCTTCCAAGTCATGCATTGCACCAATCGGGAGAAGGTGTTGCTTGCTACTTTCCAATTCAATAAGGATGCGAGGGCATGGTGGAAGGCCACCTTGACTCACTTACCAAATGTGGCTACGCTAGAATGGGCAGGTTTCCTAGTGATATTCTGGGAAAAATACTTTTCTAAGATAGTCAAGGAAAAGAAAGCTGCGGAGTTTTCCGCACTTAAACAGAGGGGAATGTCGGTGGCTGAGTATGCAGCTTAGCTCATCCGCTTGGTTGTGTATGCCCCACATCTAGTGGGCATTGAAAGACTGAAAGCGAATAGATTTATGGATGGGCTTAGGCCCATATTCATCGACAGGCTGGGACCACTCAACATAAATACATATGCGAAGATGGTCCAGAGAGCCCAACTTGTGGAAGACGTTATGGCCAAGGTTGAAGGCATGAAGGGAAAAGATACAACAAAGCTGGTCTTTGTAAAGAAAGGATCGGCTAATAGTGCAGGAACTTTCCGCAACAACTACAATAACAACAAGAAGAAGAAGAGGTCAAACACTGGGAAGGACTACAGTATAGAGAAGAAGGTCAAGGTAGAAGGAAGACAGTTAGCTGAGTACTATCGTTTCTGCGACAAGCCAGAACACCAAGCCGAGGAATGCTGGAAGAAGCTCGGTGCCTATCTAAGGTGTGGTGGACGTGATCACTGTATACCTGATTGTCCCATGTTGAAGGACCAGCCGGGGAAGGCACAGAACGTACCACAGCATTAGGGACGCCTTAATGTTGTGATAGAAGCCAACCTACCCGAGGAAGGGGGTATGGTGGAAGGTACCATCTTCATTCACTCTCTACCTACTTTTGTTCTCATTGATACTAGAGCTGCATATTCATTCATTTCAACCGCATTTGCTGCGACCTTAGCTGTTAAACCAGTTCCGACGAAATCTAAAATCACAATAGCATCTCCCCTTGGCTCCGAATCTGGGCTTACACACTGCATGCCTAGATGTGAAACCGTGATTGGACGGCAGAACCTCCATGCCAATCTCATTTGCTTACATATGAAGGGGTATGACGCTATATTGGGCATCGACTGGTTGATAAAGTCTGACGCGATGTCAATTGTCGTCATAGGAGGGTTACCTTTAAATGACCAAACATCCCACAACTATATCTTCTTGGCATTCGTTACCGCTCACATCTTGTCATTATCTCATCCCTTAAGGCTTCCAAGCTGATAAACTAGGGTTGTGATGCTTTCCTAGTTTTGGTCATGGTAACTAAAAGAAGAAAACCACTCTAGAAGAAATCCCCATAGCTAGAGACTATCCCGACATCCTTCCAGAAGACCTACCTGGAATACCACCTGAACGGGAGGTGAATTTCACCATCGAGTTACTCCCTGACTCAGCCCCTTTTCCAAAGCACCATATCGCATGTCCCCTACGGAATTGCAGGAGCTGAAAAGGTAGATCCAGGAGTTGCTAGATCAAGGTTTTATCAGGCCCAGCACATCCCCATGGGGTGTGCCAGTATTATTTGTCAGAAAGAAGGACGAAACTATGAGACTCTGCATTGATTATCGTCAGCTAAATCAGTTGACAATAAAGAATAAGTACCTACTGCCCTGCATCGATGAAATATTTGATCAGATCTCCGTGCACAATACTTCTCCAAGATCGATCTAAGATCAGGCTACCATCAACTAAGGATCAAGGAAGAAGACATACACAAGTCAACATTTCGATGTAGATATGGCCACTACTAGTTTGTTGTTATGCCTTTTGGCTTAACAAATGCTCCAGCTGCCTTTATTCAACTCATGAACAACATATACAGGTCGTATTTAGACCAGTTCATAGTGGTATTCATTGATGACATTCTCATCTACTCGAAGTCTAAGGAAGAGCATGAAGAACACTTGAAATTTGCTCTGCAAGTGCTTAAAGACAATCAACTCTATGCAAAACTTAGAAAATGTGAATTCTGGATCGAAGAAGTATGTTTCCTTGGACATATCATAACCAAGGAAGGCATCTCAGTAGATCCTTCTAAAGTAGAAGCTTTGAAGAACTGGGAAAGGCCGACAACTGTGTCAGAAATTAGAAGCTTTCTGGGTTTGGCTGGTTACTATCGCCGCTTCATTAAAGACTTTTCAACGATAGTTGCACCATTGACCAGACTTACCAGGAAGGAGAATCCATTCACATGGACTGCCGAATGTGAAGACAGTTTCATGTCATTAAAGGAGCACTTAACATCAGTACCAATACTGACATTACGAGTGACTGGATGAAGCTCGAGGTGTACACAGACGCATCGGGAATCGGCCTTGACTGTGTGTTAATGCAAAATGGGAAAGTGGTATGCTATGCATCTAGACAATTGAAGAAGCATAAGGACAACTACCTTGTGCATGACTTGGAGCTAGCAGCTGTAGTCTTCACCTTGAAAATTTGGTGACATTACTTATATGGTAAGAAGTTCATTGTATTTTCTAACCATAAAAGTTTGAAATATCTATTTTCTCAGCAGGAATTGAACATGAGACAGTGGATTTGGTTGGAGTATCTTAAAGACTTCGACTTCACTATCCAATATCACCCAGGTAAAGCAACTAGTGTACCAGATGTTCATAGCAGGAAACCCATGGTTACCTTATGAAGCCTCATGGTAGGAGAATGGTGGCTACTTGAGGAATTTTCCAAGCTGGACATAGTCTCTAATGTTAAGGAGAAAGGATGTCTAATTGCTAATGTTAGAGCACAACCCACTCTACTTGAAGACATTAAAGCACTTCAAGATAATGACCCCATACTTGTAGAGGTAAAGGGTAATCTAGACCAAAGGTTGGATTTTTCCTTAGCAAATGACGGAAGCCTATTGTTCCGATCGAGGGTGAGTCTGTGTACCTGACTAAGCGGAAACAAAGAAAACAATCATGGATTAAGCTCACAAGACTAGGTATACCATTCACCCTGGAACTACTAAAATGTACCAAGACTTAAAAAGAAGTTTTTGGTGGCCTACCATGAAGAGGGAGGTGGCGGAATATGTCACTAGATGCTTAACCTGTCAGCAAGTCAAGGTAGAACACTTGCAGCCTGCAGGTAAACTTAAACCCTTGGAAACTCTAGCATGGAAATGGGAAGGTGTAGGGATGGACTTCATGTTCGGATTGCCCAAATCTAGGAGTGGATTCGATGGAATATGGGTGATTGTCGACCGCTTAACCAAATCCACTCACTTCTTACAAGTTTAGAACAAGTGGACAGTTGATGTTCTAGTTGCTTTTATATATGACAGAAATTATCAAACTACATGGAGTACCTATGTCCATTGTGTCTGATAGAGACCCAAGAGTTACATCCCATTTTTGGAAAGCACTACACTATTCCTTGGGATCTAAATTAAACTTCAGCACGACATTCCATCCACAGACTGATGGTCAGACGGAAAGAACAAATCAAGTGATAGAAGACATGCTTAGAGCCTATGTGCTAGACTTCGGATGTAGTTGTCATAAACATTTACCTCTTGTGGAATTCGCCTACAACAATAGCTACCAAGCTAGTATTCAAATGGCACCATTTGAGGCACTTATGGCAAGAGTTGTCGATCTCCAATATGTTGGTATGAGATCAGAGAAAAGCAATTGCTAGGTCCAGAAATGATAAGAGAAACTATGGAGAAGGTGAAGCTTAAAAGAAAGAATGGCAGTGGCACAGCAAAGGCAGAAGACTTATGCAGACACCAGAAGAAGGGATCTCGAGTTTCAGGTTGGTGATCATGTGTTTCTTAAAGTATCACCAACCCGTGGAATTAGAAGGTTCAGAATCAAAGGCAAGCTATCCCCAAGATTCATCGGCTCTTTCAAAATCCTTGAAAGAGTTGGTGAAGTTGCATACCATTTAGCATTGCCTCCACAACAAGATGGAGTACACAATGTGTTCCAACATATCCGTGTTAAAGAAGTATGTATGTGACCCTTTTCACATCGTCGAATATGAATTCCTAGAGTTCTACAAAGACGGGACTTATGAAGAGAAGCCAGTTAAAATCATAGACCGTGAACAATGCCAGTTAAGGAACAAAGTTATCCCCTTAGTGAAGCTTAGGTGGAATCAATTGTTGGGTTCTCATGTGGGAGAATGTAATAAGTGCTTAAATATTTTGATGATGAGCAATACTAATTGATGTTATGTGAAATGTTCACAAATGGTATGTTTGTTTTTGATGATGAACATTTCATGAACAAGACAAAATTGATGTGTTATGAATGTGTGAAACATGATGAGAATGACAATTGGATGCAAATGAAACACTATGCTATATGTTCATTATATCTCACTAATTATGTCTTTTAATGTAGGTGTGAATGTACACAAGATAAAGCCCAAAATCCAAGTGCAAAAGAACAAGACAAGTTGCTGAAATAGTGCACCTGTCAACAGATGAATAGTGCATCTGTCAACAGATGATTTTCGCCTGTCGACAGATCCACACAGAAAGCCCAGTCTTCTGGTTTTTGCAACTGTCAGCATCTGTCGACAGCAGCAAGTCGGCTGTCGACAGACGGAGTTTTGGGAAGATCTTATGGCCGGGATATGATCTATATTTAGGTGTTTCCTTTAGCACGACTCTCTATGTTTGGACACCATTATATAGGATCATATGAGGCTATTTTCTCAGCAAGGAGCCTCCACACAAAAAACCCTAAGCCAAGAACAAGAAGAAGAAGGTTCCCCTGTTTTCTTGCTTCAACTCTCCATCCAGCGTGAGGAAGATCCATCTCACGAGCGGAGTTGAAGTTGGTTTGTCCGTCTTTCAAGCTTCTCCATCAACTGATACCTGTCAAGACGAAGCTTGAAGTCCAGCCAGACGTTTACAATTTGGATTTGATCTTCAACTCAGAACTCTTCTTTTATACTACCTTTCATATCTTTGTGTGTGTGGTAGTGGTTCAAGCGTTCCTTGTGCTTGATCCACGCGTGGATTGTTGTTCTGATTGCGTGTTTGCATCATAAAACGTGTGTGTGGTGTGTTGGTTCGATCAAGGCTAGAGGATCTGATCTATTGTGGACTTGATCTAGCATGTGTGTGTGTGGTTGAGCCATTGTGCTCGTGTGTGTGTTGTACTCAGTTCTTAAGTAGTGTGTCCTCACTGTGTGAGGGGTGGACGTAGGAGTCACGTGGTGTGATCTCCGAACCACCTAAAAAATCCCTTGTGCACTGTGGTTTGACTTGTGGTTTGCATTGTGTTGCGCTAGATGCATGCCTAGGGATTTCGTCTACACACTACTTGTTAATTTATTCACACACATTACATCAGATCAAAGGGGTTTGATTGAGTAGATCTTTTAATCCGAAGTTATTTCAAATTGCTTAAGTTTCCGCTGCAAATCTATTCAACCCCCCCCTTCTAGCTTTGCCATAACCGAATATCCGATCCTAACAATTGGTATCAGAGCGGGTTTTCTGTTCATCGGTTGTATTGTGGGTGATCTGTCTTTGTGTGCTTAACCGCTCTGAGTCCTACTTGCTTTGTTGAGCGGGTTTAAATCTGATTCTGATTTGACTTGATTTGATTGAACTAATTGATTGCCTTTTGATCTCACTCAATATTTTATTGATTGGTCTAATCATCTGAAACATATTCAGAAATATGGAAAAGTTCTCAAGCATCATAAATAGACCTATGATAATTGAGTTTGATGACAAGGTTGATGAAATGCAGGTCTCCTCTATGAAAACATGCATGTCTAGAAAGGGAACGGAAGAAAAATGCTACATGGCTCATGGCAGCTCAAGAGGCTCTTCCCGTTCAGACGAATCTGAAGGATCACATCTGTCATAGAAGTCAAGATACTCTCAAAGGTCAGGTAAATCCAATTCAGATCCATTTGATGCATCAATATCTAATTCTGATTCAGAGGATGATATATCCTATGACGAATTGATAGAATGCTATGAGCACTTGTCCAATCAATTTAAGAAGGTAAAAGCTCAAAACAAGAAGCTAAAAGAAAAATTAGAGAAGAATGAAATGATAATTGATAATGCTCAAGCATTCTATGAAGAAAATGAAAAGTTGAAAATGGAGAATGAAAAATTGGAAAATGAAGTTAGAAACTATGGAACATGTTTTCTAAGTTGAAAGAAGATCATGACCAGATGGAATCTGAAATTTTGAATTTGAAAAGTCAAAATGAAAAATTGATTGATCATAATGAAAGTCTCAAATTTGATAATGATCAATTGAACAAACAAATCTCCAATATGGCTCATGATCATCAAATAAATGAGAAGTGCAACCAATTGGTTGACGAAAACAATCATCTTAGAAAGAGAATTGCTGACTTGGAAAATCAAGTTGTTCAAAGTGAAATTGAAAAGGACAAGAATTCTGTTGCACCTAAAGATAAATCTGTTAAGATTCATGTTCAAAAAAATGTTCAAGAACAAAATAAAAAATTGAATAAAAATGCTGCAAAAAGGAAGAATCATGTCTCAATTCAAAACCAGAAAAAGAAAATGGAAAAGAAAACAAGAGTCCACAAGGTCTCCACATCTCCTCCAGCAGCCCAGAATGTTTTAAGGAAATCTCCAATTCCACATCATGCCAAGAGATACCAAAGGGTACCACCTCCTTCTCCTCAACCCAAGGTGATGAAAGGTAGTCTAAAGGACCTCAGAGATTCCAGCAAATGCAATCACACTATGGTAAGCTCCAGGTAAGTACTCAACATGTTTGTTTCAAATGCAATAAACTTGGTCATCTTGCTAAATTCTGTTAGAAGAAAAATCAACATTCTCACAAATATGCTAAAATAGTTCAATGTTATGCATGTCATCAACATGGTCATGTCTCTAGGGACTGTTGGCATAGAAATTGTTATCTTGGGCATGCTCCCAAGCCCCATGCTCATAATTCCATTAATGAAAGAAATACATCTATTCAAAAAATAAAATCACTTTGGATTCAGAAATCATTGTTGAATTCTAACATTAATGTCATTGCAGGACCCAAGTAAGTGTGGGTCCCAAAACAAGCTTGATCAACAAGCTGAGATGTCTTGCAGCCAAAAATTAGAAATGGATTCATGACATTGGCTGTGCAAGGCAAGAAATGATGGAGAACAAAGTTTAATTTTTTTTTGAGACTGTCATTGAAGACTGTTCAGGTAGAATCTCTTTATCACTTCAGTTTTGAACTGCAAGAATTCCAATGGATTTTTACCTTTATCTGAGTAATGAAAATGTAACTTAATGCTACCCCCACATGACAATGCCACTTAGCAATTGGAATCATGTCATCTTGATTGCTTAACTGTGCACATGACCTCTTGATATATCAAATGATGACATGTGGAAAAAAACAAGTTATGCTTGTTTGGAAACTATCATTATGCGTGAGTAAAATACTCCGCCAAGTACCAAAAGTCATGTTATGCATAAGACTAATTATGTGCTACTTTTTATGCATGTGTTATGGGGGAGTAAATTTTGAACATGCTTATGGATGCTCTTTTGTGTGCAAATGCTTGAATGATGAATTATCATATGCACACTCTATGGGGGAGTAAGTTAAGCCTAGGTGAGTGAAATTCACAAGGGATACCCTTCATATTCAATGTGTATTTATCCCTCAATCTTATGGTTCAAATCACTCTCAATTCAAAGCCTTAAAGCTGAAGTTTCAAAGACCTTGTCGACAGCGCCAAACATTCTGTCGACAGATATGCCTTCACAGAACCAGTTTTTAAACTCTGAGTGTTTCTGTCGACAGCCGATTTTCTGTCGACAGCCAAGCACAGTTCTTGACCTCCCAGAACCAAGTCTTTCAGGTCTGTGTGCATCTGTCGACAGGCACTCCCTTACTGTCGACAGATACACATTTCAATGATAAATCTTCATCTTTTCTAATCCTTACCTTATGAGTATGTTCATATTATTGATGCAAGGGGAGAATTTGGACTTAATATTCATTGCAATCTCTTCATATTCACATGGTATCAAAGACATTGAATTAATCACAATGATTTTGATATAATATTTTGTGCTTGTGTCTAGGTTGTGTCATCTACAAAACATTGATCAAATCTAATGATTTTAACCTAACTCACTTGAATAACTCCCTTGAGGATTATCATGTTTCTAAAATGGTTTGATTAGTAGGAAGGTTTTTGAACTTAATGTTGTACATTAACCATTGACATTAAATAACCATTGACCTTGATTGATAAAAAAAAAATTGAGAAAAGCTACCTATTTCAAACACTCAAAAGTTCATAAAAAGTATTTGAAATGGGACAAAGGCAGAGCAATGATGAGTATCACTGAGTAACTGGGGACATGGGCATCACAAATGTCTGTCTTCGCGTAAAAAAGTCTTTTCATTATCTCTGAACAATAGTATGATGGTCACTCACACTGAGTAACTGGGGGTACGGGCATCCCTCATGTCTACCTTCACGTTAAAAGGTGAAAGTGATCCTAATTACTACTTTTCCCACATTAATTGACAAAAGAAATTGTTCAAATGCTTGAAATAGAGTGGAGCCTCCAAGATTTAAATCAAGGGCAATGGGTTGTCAACTGTCAAATGTTTATGTGGAGATTACCTTCCTTTACCAACTGAAAATCACCACTAAGGTATATGTTTTTCTACAACGGTTTTATTCAAAGGGGTTATCTTATTTTCAATGTTTTTGAACGATGGCTTCTAAATGCTACAACTTGAGATTCCCAAAGTATTATTTCTTAACCATTGTAGAATTTTATGTGTCCAGCTACTAGTGTCTATGACATCTTGCAATGGGTATAAACCAGTTCTGAACCTTAAAATTCTAATTGAACACTCATTCCCCACTCATACCTTTCACAATTCAGTTATGTGGGCACACAATTCTTTGCTTCATTTCCTTCCACTTCTCTTAAGTCATCAGTTTGTTTAACACCGCCATATCTTTAACTTTCATTTTCATCCATGTGTGCACTCACTATCTTTTTGGATGTTGCCAAAAGGGGAAGAAACATCAATTGTATCAATTGTAAGTTTTGTCATCATCAAAAAGGGGGAGAATGTTGGGTTCTCATGTGGGAGAATGTAATAAGTGCTTAAATATTTTTGATGATGAGCAATACTAATTGATGTTATGTGAAATGTTCACAAATGGTATGTTTGTTTTTGATGATGAACATTTCATGAACAAGACAAAATTGATGTGTTATGAATGTGTGAAACATGATGAGAATGACAATTGGATGCAAATGAAACACATGTGTTATATGTTCGTTATATCTCACTAATTATGTCTTTTAATGTAGGTGTGAATGTACACAAGACAAAGCCCAAAATCCAAGTGCAAAAGAACAAGACAAGTTGCTGAAATAGTGCACCTGTCAACAGATGAATAGTGCATCTGTCGACAGATGATTTTCGCCTGTCGATAGATCCACACAAAAATCAATTTCCAGAAAGCCCAGTCTTCTAGTTTTTGCAAACCTGTCAGCATCTGTCGACAGCAGCAAGTCGGCTGTCGTTAGACGGAGTTTTGGGAAGATCTTATGGCCGGGATCTATATTGGGTGTTTCCTTTTAGCACGACTCTCTATTTTTAGACACCATTATATAAGGATCATGAGGCTATTTTCTCAGCAAGGAGCCTCCATACAAAAAACCCTAAGCCAAGAACAAGAAGAAGAAGGTTCCCCTGTTTTGTGCTTCAACTCTCCATCCAACGCGAGGAAGATCCATCTCACGAGCGGAGTTGAAGTTGGTTTGTCCATCTTTCAAGCTTCTCCATCAACTGATACCTGTCAAGATGAAGCTTGAAGTCCAGCCAGACGTTACAATTTGGATTTGATCTTCAACTCAGAACTCTTCTATTATTCTACCTTTCATATCTTTGTGTGTGTGGTAGTGGTTCAAGCGTTCCTTGTGCTTGATCCACGTGTGGATTGTTGTTCTGATTGCGTGTTTGCATCAGACAACGTGTGTGTGGTGTGTTGGTCAGATCAAGGCTAGAGGATCTGATCTATTGTGGACTTGATCTAGCGTGTGTGTGTGTGGTTGAGCCGTTGTGCTCGTGTGTGTGTTGTACTCAGTTCTTGAGTAGTGTGTCCTCACTGTGTGAGGGGTGGACGTAGGAGTCACGTGGTGTGATCTCCGAACCACCTAAAAAATCCCTTGTGCACTGTGGTTTGACTTGTGGTTTGCATTGTGTTGCGCTAGATGCATGCCTAGGGATTTCGTCTACACACTACTTGTTAATTTATTCACACACATTATATCAGATCAAAGGGGATTTGATTGAGTAGATCTTTTAATCCGAAGTAATTTTCAAATTGCTTAAGTTTCCGCTGCAAATCTATTCAACCCCCCCTTCTAGCTTTGCCATAACCGAATATTGATCCTAACATCAATGCCTAGACGAGGACGATACATGGGAAATCGAGGAAGCTATGCATAAGAGGTTTCTGGAACTATTCGCAGGTAAGTAATTTCCATTGTCTTATTCATGAATTTGGGGACCAAATTTCTTAAGTGGGGGAGGGTGTAGCACCCCGAAAAAAATTGTGATTAAAAATGAAAGATAACTAGAAATAATGATTTAATATTTATCAAGTGTTTAAAACATACGCATCATGATCGTATGTGTGAATGGACAACTTACATGAAATAAATCACGTGGTTAGTCATTCTTTCTCCCAAGAGCCTCCTTGTTTTGTTCTAAAATTCTCAATCGAGTTGTGACTGTTGATGGCAGAATTGCTGAAAGTGGAGTTCCTATGGTCTCTAGATGTAGTTGTTGCACTTCCCTCAATTTGAGGACCTGAACCATGTCTTTATCAATTGTGAGATTGCTGTTAAAATGTGGAAGTGGCTCCTTCCTTTAATCAGTAACAAGGTGCACCTACACACTCAAATAACGGCTAGGATTTGGGACTTCATCCAAAAAACAAATGTTAACTCTCCTGCTGGTTTTATTTGCATTTATGGGTTGATACTAATGCTTTGGGAACTCTAGAAAAGCAGATGTTCAGCTAGGTATGAGAATAAGAAATTTTGGTCTGGGGATATTATCAGAAATATCAAGCTTCATATCCAGTTTGCTCTTACAAAGACCGATTTCAATATTTCTCCTAATAGGCGGAAGATCAAATTCTTCATAGCTATGGTTTCCATGCTAAAGTTACCCTTAAGCAGTTCAAACTGATTCGTGGATACCTCCATAGCTGGCTTTTGTTTAATTGTCGATGGCGCTTCCAAAGGTAATCCTGAAATATGTGGTGATGGTGGATGTATCCGGGATAGACATGGCAAGATTCTGGTTGGCTTTGCTCACTTTTATGGGGATGGAAACAACATTATTGAAGAAACTCGCGCCCTTTGTGATGGCATTCGCTTGGCTCATACCATGGGTATCAGTTTATCAGCTATTACTCTGATCATTAACCTTGGTTAAGTCATTCAACAGGGATCCTGTATTGCTTGGCAAACTTATATTTGGTGGTGGGCAGTGAAGAATTGTTACAGGATGATTTGGAATTTTTTATCATGTCTACGGCAGGCTAATCAGGTGGCCGACCAGCTTGCAAACTATGCTTACTTCTTCAATGTGTAATGAGGTTTTTGGGGGTTTTATAGTCTACCAAATTCTTGTAAGGTGCCTTTACTCATTGACATATCTGGTCTAATGAATGTTAGACTGGTCTGATGGGGTTTGTATCTCTTTCTATTTATAATATTTTGGCCAGAGCATCTCGCTGGTGGAGTGGGATCATTCTCCCTCCCTGGGGAAGGGTGCACTCTCCTGGCTGAGATTCTGAGGACCAGGTTCCATAAAAAAAAATAAAAAAAAATATCACGTGGTTAGTCTTCTAATAAGACTAGACAACTACTGGATAATTTTTGGGCCAAACAAACACTCTTAGCCCAAAGAACAAGAACCCAACAGGAAGAAAACCCGCAAAATTCGTAAACCTAATTGAGCAGAAAATAGAGGAGGCAATTAGGGCAAAATCAAAAGTAATTACCCTTACATAGCAACCCAAATTCGTGCCTAACCATACTAGGATGTTTCCTAATAGTCCTCACACTCTAATTTGAAAGATGCGCAGAAATATCTATTATGGTAATCTAGAAGGAGGGGGTTGAATAGATTTCTGTCAATTAAAACACTATGACCTTCTTTTAAATGGAGACACAGACTTGTCGATATCTCAAACAGAGTTGAATTAAATTCAAACAAGATGTGTGTGTTTGTTGTGAATAAAACAGAAGCAACCTATCTAGCGTGTGTAGAATCAACGTGCCTACCAATCGTCTACCGTGAAGATGTAGCAAACCACAGGACACGAAGATTTAAGGTGGTTCGGAGTACACAACTTGGTATCCTACGTCTACCATCCACACACACATGCAGAAAGACTGCTTATGAGCGAGTTCAATCACTACAACACACACACACCACGTTGTCTGATGTAAACAAACAATCAGAATAACACCACACATGCAGATCAAGCACAAGAGACGCTTGACCCACTACCACACACACAGAGTATGAAAAGTGGTAAGAAAGAAGAGTTTAGAGTTATAGAATCAAATCTTGAGATAGAACTCTTCGAGGTGGTCATCCAGAAGAACTCCAAGCTTTGTCTTGATGGTGAACACTTGATGGAGAAGCTTGAACCGTGGACGAAAGCTTCAACTCCGCTTGGAAGATGAATCTTCTTTGCTCTGGACGGAGGGTTGAAGCAGAGTAGCAGAAAGAAGCTTTCTTTCTTGGATTTTGCTCAGGGTTTAGTTTTGGTTGCTTCTTGCTGCGAAATTACCTCTTTATGTTCTATATATATGGGTGTCCAAGTTAGGAGAGACGTGGTAAAAGGAAACACCCAAATACGGAACATATCCAAATCTCAGAAATGAAGTTTCTCTTCGTCTGTCGACAGGTCACTGTTCATCTGTCGGCAGGTATTGACAGGTTTGCAATTTCCATAGCACTGGTCTTCCGAGAAGTGTTTTCCTGTGTGTAGCTATCGACAGGCGATGTGTGGCTGTCGACAGGTACACTTCAACTTGTGTTTCCTGAAAGGTTTCAGTCTTCCCTGTGTCTAGCTGTCGGTAGGCATCTTTTGGGCTGTCGACAGGCACTTGCTGATGTGTTTTTCTTTGAGCTTTTGCTCTTGATTTTGATGCTTGTCTTGCATGCATTCACACCTACACTAAAGAACATTATTAGAGAGATATAAAAAATATGTAGATGATCAATTTGAAGCATGGTTTGACATGTTGCTTGACTTGTCAATGTCCTCATGTTACAACCATCACACAACATCCATTTATATTGTTCATCATCAAAAATATGTAATCACAAACATCACACATGTGAACCCAAAATTCTCCCCTTTTTGATGATGACAAAATTTCAATTTATGCATAATGAATGGTTCTACCCCTTTTGGCAACATCCAAAAAGACAAGCATGGACTCATGAAGGCAAACAAAGTGAATTCCATTGAATAAGCATTCAGCACATACAGTTACAAAAGTTGTTCATGACACGACTGAAAGGAATTGCAAAAGAAGGAAATAACATGATAGACATAACAAACTAAGACATCAGTGATAAGACCTGACAAAACAATAGAGAACACTTGATAATGGACTCATAGACTCTATATACGTCGTCAGTCCCAGATGCAGGGGGATGATGGAAATCGCGAAACTCAGTAGAGAGCCTGGTGAGCCAGTGCTGAGTGTCAGCCAATGCATCATCCTAGTCTCAACATGATCGAACCGAACATTGAACTGAGCAAATCCAGTGGTCATTTGTTGCTGCATTTGGGTCAACTGAGCAAAAATGAATTCTCTAAGAGGTGCTCTGGAGGTGCTTGAGCTTCAGCGTCATCATGAACATCATCTCCCTGAGCATCCATGGCTCTGCTTGGGAGTCTTCATCAGCTTCATCATCAGCCAGGTTTCTTCATCAGCTGCATGCTCCTTGCCCTTGAGATCCCTTGTCACATTGCCTTCAACAAGCTTATAGCCCATCCGATGTGCAGCAGTAAGATCAAAGGAAGTTCATGATTTAAGATCAACCAACTCCCTTTGGGAATATGGATGCCAATGAACAAAATGAGAGAGGTAATGGGGCAAGCATAGGGCATCGACCTTGTGGAGTTCTGAAGCATTGCCTGATTAGGTCGATCATAAGAAGAGGCAGATTGAGTTGCTCAACATTAAGAAAGGAGTAGAACAGGGATTTGTGAACATCGGTCACAAGTTCCCTACTTCCATCCTTGGGAACAAGAATGGTGGTGAAAATATGATGAATAAGATGATGAAGAGGAGGAAAAGAATTTGGTTTCAGCTTCAAACGATCTATGGTGGAATCGCATGGCTGCAAAGTGATGAGAGTGTAATACTCGGATGCAGAAGGATGATTTTGTAAGACATGAACTCCAAAATGGGGATTTGAAAGGCACGAGGGAGAAGATTAGGGGTGATTTAGAAGGGAGTGCCTTTGATGACGTGTAGAGGTTACCAGAATCCGTGATCCCCAGATTGTTGTAGAACTCCGTCACAGCGGTGGGAGAATATCGAATGTGGGAGTAATAGAAGGAAGTCCAGCCCTTGATGTCGACGAGGGGCTGCAAATCGTGGAACATATCTTCCAGCGAGAAAAAGTCAACATAGTGAGGTTGAACAAACTTGGTGAAGGTGCCTTGAACTTTGATCAATTGCAGATTCAGAGGGATGATGAGTTCTGGAAACCGATCGTCCTGATGCTTTGTGCGGCGCTCGATAGGAGCCCCGGAGCCCGCCGGCTTCTGGAGAGAGGGGACGGAGACGAGAAGCAGGGTGTTTCCCCTTGGGAGCCATGAGGAAGAGGGAAAGTGGAGGTGAACTCAGAAAAGAGAAAGAGACAGGAAGACGAGAGAAGCCAGGAAAGACTAAAATCATGGTCTGGCGCCCTGGAGAAGAAAGGTTGGGGTTTAGAGAGAAAGGAGAAGGTGTTTTGGAAGGAGGGGAGGAATAGGAGGCGTGGGTTCCATTTTAAAGAGAGTGGGTAAGAGTTTGAAAAGGAAGGGACCCACCAAATCCGACCCAAAAGGCACGCCGATTGGGCATCTTAACGGCCCTGGCTACCGGCTGTCGACAGGTGACTGTGCATCTGTTGACAGGCACACTCAGAAATTGCCATATCTTGTTTTGACCGAATTTTGTTGTGCAATGAGCGTCCAAAGATAATATAAGGTGAAAATAGGTATATACACATTATAAAATGTCATACCCAATAATATTAAGACACGCCATAAATCTATAATGGTTGTAACATAATACCATAGGAGTCTCGAGTTGGAGCATTAAGAAGACATCGTACGTAAGCATAGGAAAATAAGATAACCCCTTTCAACAAGACCATTGTAGAGAAGCATATTTCCTAGTGGGTGATTGTCAGATGGTATATGAGAAAGATGTCCACATGAGGAGTTAACCATAAACAACAAAGTGCTCGAGATTTGAGAAAAATGGAGGCCACTCTATTTCTCTTTTGTCAATTGAATGTGGGAAAAGTAGTAATTAGGATCACTTTCACCTTTGACGTGAAGGTAGACAATTGGGATGCTCGTACCCCTAGTTACTTAGTGAGAGTGACCATCATACCATTGTACAGAGATAATGAATAAGCTTTTTGACGCGAAGACAGACATTTGTGATGCCCATGTCCCCGGTTACTCAATAATACACATCATTGCTCTGTCGTTGTCCCATTAGTTTTGTTGATACACTTTTGAGTGTGAGAAATAGGTAGCTTTTCTCCTTTATGAATATTTAGGTGTTTGAAAATCACGGGCAAAGAGCATTTATGGTTAAAAATCAATGCAAGGCACAAGGTTCATGATCGTCAGACTTATCAGGTCACTTGGGAAAAATGATTATCTACAAGGGAGTTCTTCAAGTGAGTTAGATTAAACCCATTAGTTTTGTGCAATGTACTCTGAATGAGACAACCTAGACTCATACAAGAATAGTATGCCAAAATCATTGTGGTTCAGACAATAGCGTTGGTATTATGTGGATATGAAAGATTATAACATAAGTAAGTAACCAATTTTCACCTTACATTGAATGTATGAACATGCTCATAGAGGATGATGAGAAAAAATGAAGATTTATAGATGAAGTGGGTATCTGTCGACAGCTAATGAGAGCCTATCGACAGATATAGATAGTGGTGAAGAACTGGGTTCAGGCAAGGTGTAGCTGTCGACAGCAGCTGTCCTGGCTGTCGACAGATACACACAGACAGAAAAGGTGGAGTTTTAGGAGATAGAAACTATGTCTGGCTGTCGAGAGCAGTAGAAGTGGCTGTCGACAGACACACACCGGGTTCAATTTCTGGGTTCTCTGAAGGCATAGCTGTCGATAGGCTGTTGGGGCTGTCGACAGGAACTTTGACAAAACAATTCAAAGGCTAAGATGAGAGAGAAAAATTGGAACTTTAGGTTGAGGAAATGAAAACTTATGAAGAATAGAGATTGTCCCTCATGAATTCACTCATCAAACCTTAACATACTCCCCCATAGTATGTGCATTTGAGGACTCAAACATTCAAGCAAGTCAAGCAATATTTTCATATGCATGGCAATCATTCGCAGACCAGAGATCATTCATAAGCACATGAGTACAGAAATTCATTTGTTTACAAATATGAGTGGGCAAATTGAAAAGAAACTATATACCCTATTTGAGGTGTATGACCTTTATATGCAACTTGAGTATGGATACGTGGTGGAGAATATTTCCTCACGCATAATGATAGTTTCCAAACAAGCAAGACTTGTTCATTCACATGTCACCATTTGATATACCACATAGTCCTTACACAAAGAGCTTATAGTCAAAAATTGGGTATAGGTTTCATTGCATTTTACACAAGCCAATTCTCTCCTTAGTGTAGTGAATCTATCATTAGACAAGGGTTTTGTGAAAATGTTAGCCAGTTGCTCTTCAGTGGGTATGAAGCTAAGCTCCAAAGATTTGTTGGCTACCTCATCTCTCAAGAAGTGATGTCTAATCTCATGTGTTTGGTTCTTGAGTGTTGAATTGGGTTCTTTGAAAGGTGATAGCACTAGTGTTGTCACATAAGATAGGTGTGCATCTAATGTCAATGTTGTAATCACGCAATTGACTTTTTATCCACAACACTTGAGCCGCACAACTCCTTGTAGCAACATATTCTACCTCTGCAGTGGAGAGTGCAACCGAGTGTTGCTTCATGGATGCCCACGAAACCATGCAACCACCAAGGAATTGACAATACCCACAAGTACTTTTTCTATCAATTTTACACCTAGCATAGTCAGCATCAGAATATGAAATCAAGTTAAAGCTACTCCCTGCTGGATACCAAAGACACAAATCATACGTACCTGAGAGATATCGAAAAATCCTTTTAACTGCAACCAAATGGCTTTCCTTTGGACTAGATTGGTATCTAGCACAAAGAAACACTAAATTGTATATCTGGTCTACTTGCAGTAAGGTAAGGAGAGAGCCAATCATACCTCGGAATTGCTTTGCATCTACCATTTTACCTTTTCATCATTTTCCCAATTATGCTTGTGCTCATGGGTGTTGAGGCACGCTTGGCTTGTTCAAACTGAAAATGATTCAGTAGGCTTTACATATTTTTCTTGATTATTAAGAAGCCATCTTCATGTTGTTTTACCTGCAAACCAAGAAAAAATTGAAGCTCCCCCATTAAACTCATCTCAAATTCACTGTGCATGTGTTTAGAGAACTCTTCACACAGTGATGGGTTAGTGGAGCCCAAGATGATATCGTCCAAATAAACTTGAACAACAATTATGTGATTGCAAACATTCTTAGTGAAAAGGGTTTGGTCCATTTTACCTCTTGAGTAGTTTTTACTCACAAGAAAATTGCTTAGTATGTCGTACCAAGCTCGGGGTGCTGCTTCAAATCGTAAAGACCTTTGTGCAATTTTAAACATGGTTAGACTTTTCATTATCCTCAAAACTAGGTGGTTGAGAAACATAGACTTCCTCTTTGATGTAGCCATTCAAGAAAGCAGTTTTAACATCCATTTGAAAAAGTTTGAACTTGTTTGAACATGCATATGCTAACAAGATCTTACTGCTTCAAGTCTAGCTACAGGTGCAAAAGATTCTTCAAAATCTATCTCAAAATTTTGGTAATACCCTTTGCTACCAGTCTAGCTTTGCTTCTCACCACTTTACCCTCTCATTTAGTTTATTCCTAAACACCCACCTTGTACTAATGACAGAAATTCAGGGTTTAAAGAACTAAACTCCAGACATTATTTCTTAGAAACTGACCAAGTTCTTCATGCATAGCATTAATCCATGAATTTTCTTTTAGAGCCTCTTCAACATTTTAGGTTCCACTTGAGAGACAAAGGCTAAATGATCTGTTCAAGTATTTGTTTAACCTGAGACCTAGTTTGAACTTTATCATTTACATTTCCAATTACATTATCAAGTGGGCGATTTGGAGTACCTCACATTTGTGATTGTTGAAGGACCAAGTTGATCTTGGACTTGAGGAGGTGATCTTGTGGAGGTTGTTCTTGAGGAGGGTTTGCTTGAGGAGTTTCACCTTGAGGCTCTTCCTCTTGTGGATCTTCTTCAGATGCATCATCTTGCTTTTGGAAAGTATTTCATGATTATCATCATTGTACCTGCGAAAGTATCCACTGTTAGTTATTGTTGCTACATGAGAATTTCCTTTTGCTTTTCATGTTGTTTCCCAAGTATTGTTACATCATCTCATCATCAATACCTGTGTAAATTTGAACTATTTGTCTTTGCATGATATCATCAAAACAACATGTGGAGTTTCTTCCACAGTTCGATTTTTATAATTAAAACACTATATGCTCTAAAGTGTTATGAGTATCCCAAAAAAATACCTGGATCTTTTGGCTTCAAACTTGTCTAAATTAACTTATCATTGTTATGTATAAACACTTTGGAGCCAAAGACCCTGAAATACCCAATACTGGGTTCTTACCTTTTAACAGTTCATAGGGGGTTTTCTTCATCACAAGTCTTACTAGGCTCTGTTCAGAATATAGCATGAAATGTCACCGCTTTGCCCCAAAAGCTCCTTGAGAGTTGGCTCTCGACCAGAAGAGTGCGAGCCATTTCCACCAAGGTTCTGTTCTTTCTCTCCACTACGCCATTTTGCTCCGGAGTCTGGGAGAGGAGAACATGTGATCTATCCGTGGTGCCTGCAAAAGTCAGAATAAGAGTTGTTATCAAACTCCCCCATGATTAGTGCGGATTGAGCATATCTTATGAATGTTCCATGCTCAATCTTATTAAAGAATTCTTCAAAGACTTTGAGTGCTTCATTTTTGTGACCCAAGTGAACCTCGAACAATCATCCACAATGACAAACCCAAAGCATTTGCCATTGAGACTTCAAAAAGGTCCATGTGCAACAGTTCATAAGTTTTGAAGTGATTACTGATGCTTTACATTTGAAAGACTTCGGGTTTGTTTTCCCTGTGCACATGCATCACAAAAACTCTCATTTTTATTAAAAGAAATGTCAGGAAGTCCACTTACCAACTTCAGCATCATGATCTTCTGCAATACGTTATAGCTCGCATGACCAAGCCTACGATGCCACAAAGTCAACTCATCCTGTTTATTTAACAAGACACAGATTTATTTTCTGGTTCATCTAAATCAACTGATAGATGTTGTTCACTCTCTTTCCAGAAAACTTAAGACTTCCTATTTCTTTATCAACAATTGGCATGCTTTTGATTCAAAAACAACTTTATGACCTTTATCACATAGTTGGCTTATGCTAAGCAGATTGTGATTAAGACCATCAACTAATAACACCGTTGTCTATTGAGTTAGAGGCATACTTACCAATCTTACCTATGCCAATGATTTGGCCTTGTTGTTACCTCTAAAGACAACTTGACCTCCCTCCTTCTCCACCAGCAAACAAAATTATCTTTGTCGCCATCATGTGCCTCGAGCAGCCACTATCCAAGTACGATTTATTTTGATTTTGGGCTACTAGGCATTCTGCATAGATGGATCAGACAAGAGGTTTTGGAACCCAAATTACTTTGGGTCCAAATGTTTCATTCATGCCAAAAAGTAAGTGCTTTGGAATCCAAACTTGTTTGCATTTCAATTTGTTTGAATTGTTCCAACACTATTTTTTATTGTGCCCAAGTTTCTTATAGAAATTGCATGATGAAGATTTCTCAAAACATTGTTTTGTTATTTTGTTGAACATCCATTTGCATTTCCCTTTTTGTTGCCTGGATGACTGTCCCTTGGCGGCATACTTCCAGCCTGTCGACAGCTCTCTTTCGGTTGTCGACAGACTTCTTAATTTTTTGAAAAGCTGAAGACTTTTTTGGGTTGCTGTTGCTTACCCTTTGCTTGAGTTTTCTTGTTCTCAGGAGGAACCTGTTTGTGTGCTTGGATACAATCAACAAAAGATGTAATTAAGTCTCTCTAATTTTCTTTTGTTTTAACAGGTTGATACCTAATCCCATACTTTGCAACAAAAGTATTGATCCCAGAATTGCATCAAGATTTTGCTTTCCTTTTACAAATCTTGTAAGATCTTCAGATTTTCCTTTAAGGTCATTTTCAACTTTTCCAACTTTTCTTAATCTCTTGATTTTCATATTGAAGAGTTTCAAGGGAATTGAAAAGGCTTAGTTTTTCTTTTTCACTCTCTTGCAATTTTACTTTTTGCAATCCATTTCTTCACAGTGAGCTTCCTCATCAATTTTCATCATTTCATCAATCTTTATTTAGGACTGCAATCTGTTCATCATTGGGTGTGCTATGAACGAATGAGTTGATTTTCTTTTTGAGTACTTCATTTTCAGACTTGAACTCACAAAATTTCTCAAAGAGCAATGTATAAGCCTCTTATCGTTCATCTACAGTATAGTTTTCAAAGGAAGAGTTTACCTCAGTGGAGTCCTCACTCCTTGCCATTAAACAGTGAATTTCTTCATCTCTGAGCTTGAGCTTGCTTGTGCGTCCTCGTCTTCATCTTCATCGCTCCAAGTTGCCAACATTGCCTTGGCTTTCTTGAAGGAGAAATTTCTTTCTTCAGTTTCTTCTTGAGCTCTGGGCATTCTCTCTCATATGCCTTGGTTTACACTTACACTCATAGCACACAATCATGTCAGATTCTTGTTAGACTCAAATTTATTTGAAAAGTCTTTCTTTTGAAAAGGTTGGAATTACCTGAGCCTTTCCTTTTGAATTTTAGGAATTCTTGAACTGTCTAGTGAGCATGGCCATTTCATCATTCTCACTATTACTAGACGTTTCATTATCATCACTTTCCTGTTGAACATCTTTTTGGAACTAGAGGAATTTTTATTGGAAGCTCTTAGAGCAATAGATTTTCTTAGATTTCTTCAGATTCTTTCCTCTTTACATTTATTTCATAGGTCATTAAGGAACCAATTAGCTCATCTAATTTCATTTTGAAAGAACCTTAGAATCCTCAATGACGGTGGCCTTCGTATTCCAAGAGGATGGAAGAGACCGAAGTATCTTCCTTACTAAGTCATTCCTGAGTATTCTTTCTTAAGACCTATCAACCCATTGATTATTAGCATGAACCTTGCAAACATATATGATATGGGTTCATCATTTTTTATTTTAAACATCTCATATTCAGATACCAGCATGCTCACTTGGGTTTCCCTTACCTTAGACGTACCTTCATAGATGAGTTCAAGCTTGTCCCACATTTCTTTTACTGAGGTGCATGTGGAGACTCTTGAATACTCCTTGGGATGCACAGCGCACTGCATCATGTTCAATGCACTCCAATTGAGAGTTCCCTTAGCAATTTGGTCCTTTGTCCAAGTATCTTATGCTCGGGCAGCACATATGCTCCTTCGTTGACATCATCCATCGCTCAAAGTTTTGAGCTCTCAGAAAACCTGCATACGATTTTTCAAATAGGATAGTCAGTGCCATCAAAGAAAGGTGGCCTGGACACTGAATGTCCCTCATCCATTAACCCTTGTTAGATTCCATGAGATCGAGAATCTCCTGATCGTAAGATCAAATAGTGAAAACATTAAATCGGAGAAACCTCGCTCTGATACCAATTGAAAGATGCACGGAATTATCTATTATGGTAATGTAGAAGGGGGGGGGGGGGGTTGAATAGATTACTGTCAATTAAAACACAATGACCTTCTTTTAAATGGAGACACATACTTGTCGATATCTCAAACAGAGTTGAATTAAATTCGAGCCAAGATGTGTGTGTTTGTTGTGAATAAAACAGAAACAACCTATCTAGCATGTGTAGAATCAATGTGCCTACCAATCATATACGTGAAGACGTAGAAAACCACAGGACATGAAGATTAAGGTGGTTTGGAGTACACAACTTGTGTATCCTACATCCACCGTCTACAAACACATGCAAAAACATGCTTATGAGCGAGTTCAATCACTACAAAAAACACACACCACGTTGTCTGATGTAAACAATAATCAGATCAACACCACACACGCAGATCAAGAACAAGAGACGCTTCCCCACTACCACACACACAAGTATGAAAAGTGGTAAGAAAGAAGAGTTCAGAGTTGTAGAATCAAATCCTGAGATAGAACTCTTCGAGGTGGTTGTCCAGAAGAACTCCAAGCTTCATCTTGATGGTGAACACTTGATGGAGAAGCTTGAACCATGGACGAACTGGCTTCAACTCCACTTTGAAGATGAATCTTCTTCGCTGGATGGAGGGTTGAGCAGAGCAGCAGAAGAAGCTTTCTTTCTTAGATTTTGCTTAGGGTTTGGTTTTGGTTGCTTCTTGCTGCGAAATTACCTCTTTATGTTCTATATATATGTGGTGTCCAAGTTAGGAGAGACGTGGTAAAAGGAACACCCAAATACGGAACATATCCAAATCTCGGAATTGAAGTTTCTCTTCGTCTATCGACAGGTCACTGTTCATCTGTCGACAGGTAATGACAGGTTTGAAATTTCCAGAGCACTAGTCTTCCGGGAACTGTTTTCTGTGTGTAGCTGTCGACAGGCGATGTGTGGTTGTCGACAGGTACACTTCAACTTGTGTTTCCTGAAAGGTTTCAGTCTTCCCTGTGTCTAGTTGTCGACAGGCATCTTTTGGGCTGTCGATAGGCACTTACTGATGTGTTTTTCTTTGAGATTTTCCTCTTAATTTTGATGCTTGTCTTGCATGCATTCACACCTACATTAAAGAACATTATTAGAGAGATATAATAAATATGTAGATGATCAATTTGAAGCATGGTTTGACATGTTGCTTGACTTGTCATTGTCCTCATATTACAACCATCACACAACATCAATTTATATTGTTCATCATCAAAAACATGTAATCACAAACATCACACATGTGAACCCAACATAACTAGGATGGGAATCTTCAAACTAAGAAAGGGATTAATCAAACTCGGAATTTCCCTTTCCCAGACACATTGGGACTACTAAACAACCCTAAACACTCAAATACTCTTCCTAAGACCCTTGGGACGAGTTTACCATTAGTTGGGGTCGTGAGAAGGACTGCTAGAGCACCAGAGGAGGAGGAGATTGCCCCCAACCGGAGCCATCCTCCTCTATTGTCGTTTTGCATCGACCGGTAGAAGACCTTTCTTAGCATCGACCAAAGGTAGGTTATGTCGGGCCAAACTTGAACAAATCATACACCATGTTAAAGTTCATCGAGTCTAGATTCATGTGCACCTGTTTTCACCAATTTTCATCGAGCATGCTATGAGTATTAAGTGTTTTCCATGAGTCATGCATCATTAGGGCTTTGAGTGATCACATCGTATTTCATGCATCCATGACCGAATTGGTTCAAACAAAAGTGTTGTTCTCTTCTACTCATCATCCTCTACAACTTCCATGTTCATGGTTCTATCCAAAGAGCCTTAGATCTCAAGTTATAGGCCATACATGCATGAATGTGTCGTTTCCACGGTTTTCAATCTGAACCCTAAACCACGACCAGACCAGGTGTCGTGATTTAGAGATTGGTATCACGACAGGCCGCCGTCAGGATTACCCTAATCGCGACTGCACCCTCCGTCGCATTTTAGTTTTGTTTCAATAGGATCCGATGCATCAAACTGTGTGCCATAAAGTTTTTAGTGCATGTTTGAATCGCGACTTGTTGTACCATCGTGATAATGCTATTTTCCCACCTTGGTTATCGTGCACAGTTCGTATTCTGATGTTCACCTGAATGCGTCGGTCAACATAGTCACGATTCAGAGCTCACCAATCGGTATCCTACCGATTACTCCTTAACGCGACCGTCTAGTATGTCGCAATTATGTTTCGATTGCTCGTAACGCGACCGTCAACCCCGTCGCGATTTAGAAGATCGATTGTACACCTGTCTTATCTATTTCAGCCTTTGTAATAGGCGATGACTGAACCTGTCACATATTTAAAAGCCTACCCGAGATCTGTTTTAACAGTCTAAATTGTTACTCTTGCATACTATGTGTTATAGAGGTATTGATCAGTCTGTCCAGTGTCTTAAAACCTGTTAACCCGTGAAAAAGTCATAACAATCTGAAAGCTGTGCCAATTGTTATTAATTGCTTGATCTATTCCTCTTAAGATTGATATGTTTATCTTGCTGATCTAGCTTGTTAAAGTGAATGAATATCTTGCTAAAAAAAAATAAAATGCATGATTCTATATTCTGTCATCATGATACTTGCTTCCCGCTTTGTTTTAACAAAGTGGATTATGGATTGAGACACGTTCTACACTACACTCTTGCTCATATAGATAGCCTTTCTTGGGGGATTGAAAACTCTCGATCGGTCATTCCGTATTGACAGACTAATGACCTTTCCTCTAAGACCTTCATAAATCTCCGTACTCTGTGGATTCTCTCATGGAGACCGAGTTGGTTGTACCATTGAAGTTCCATAGAGATAACGTGCACTTCCTTTCTCATCTCGTTCTCATGAGTGTGACTTTATAATCTTCGACTTAAGCCATTAATGTAAGGATTTAACGAAAGTGTAAATTGTGTCGTTATGCTGTCGAAATTCTCTCACGACTATTGTAATCATGTTCACTTCATTTATCCTCTTGCAATCATCATGAACATTATATTGAATTGTTATATCTTGAAATTCTTGTTATTGGCCATGATTGACTGTGGGTGTCTACATTTGAAAATAGTGAGATTTAAACCGGGCACGGCGAGTGTCCAAGGGCTCCAGTCTAGCCCCAATGATGGAGAGTCATAAATATACTGTTAACCATGGGGTATAATTATTACTGGCATTGCATCTGCGCTGGGAGTACTTGCGTGTTGAATGCTAGATATATAAACCACACACACGTGTCCTAGTATGCATTCCAAGGTGGCATAGATCCTTAGTACACATTAGTGTCTTCATGCCTAATTACTGTTACATGATAAAAGTTCTTGCTTGTGTGTGCTTGCTTTCTTGCTTGCGTGATATGGCCATCCTGCGTTCTTGAAAATATTGATATACTGCATGCTTGCACATACTGCTCCACTACTAGTTCTTTTTTGTCACATCATTCTAGATCTTGTTCAATCACTTGTGCAATCTATCTAGTTCACGTATCATGTTTAATTGGATTCATCGTACATGCATATTTAGATATTCGTGCTTGCCTAGTTCTTAAATGTTAATCACTTACATCATGTCCGCACATTGAGATAAATCCTACTGAGCTAGTTTGTCACGCCCCACCAATTTAGCAGCAGAATAAATGGGGTGAACGTGAGCAAAGTACATTGTAGTGTAACTTGCTCAAACAGTTGAGTGATTCAGAGTGACTAATGAACAATACTTGAAATAAACTCTTCATTTTATGGATAATTCACAAAGACTATTACAACCACCAATTTAGAGCAAATCCTTGGGCTCAAATGACATCATTACATTGGAAAGGAAAATTAAGCAAATATCTAACTAAACTATATTATACTAGGGTAATTTCGTCAATATGTGTAGGTCGGTCATCGGCTTGGTCCTGTCCCATTGGTGTGTGTAACGTCATCATTCGACTTACTTGAGACACAATAGAAAATAACGTACGGTGAGCGATATCACCCAGTACGACTTAAATCTCATGATCAAGCATGCTTTACATGATTAATGTATTAAAGAGCATAGTAGCTAATGATTGAGAGAGTCATGTACATGTCGAGAAAGTAATAGCACAAGTAGTATGGTTCAAATAGCACATGGAACACGATTAATGTCAAGTCACGATAGAGAGCGATGACACGTAGATATTAAGTAAAACGTCAATGTCAAGTAAATAGCAAGTAAAATGTATAGAAAAAAGTGAGATTGGTCATATAGAGAGTAAATAGCACTTGTTTTGATTGTCTTCGATTAGTCTAGATAGTATGGCACTTGGATGTAATGTCGAACATCCTGATCATTAAACTCCCACGGGTAAATGGCACTTTTTGGGTGCTCCTCCCAGAACCAGATTGGGTCCTTTATAATATTGCTTGGCATTGGTTATGTTTGTTATTTTAAACAATCAATAGATGGTCAAATAGAGTACCAAGAATATATGAGAGTAATTTAAGAATATACGAGAGTGTAGAGAGAACATGAATAGATGAGCGAATATAGTATAGATGAGAACTATAGGTCAATGCGCATGAAACAACATTAATAGGCGATAGTAACAGTTGCACAACACGCATGATGGGTGTTGGCAGTCAGGTAGAATTCACTAACCATCCACTGGCCATGCTACGAACATAGTCTAGAGGTCCGCGTGATATCAAGGTAAGAGAGAGCAAATCTAATGCCGTTAGGATCATACTGATCCCTAAGGGTGTTATAGGTATTGAGGGTACAACCAACTCGTCGACCATGTGGGAATCCATGGACAGAGGAGACTTACGGAGGCCTTGAATAAGGATTCACAGTCTGGTAGAAGGAATATCCGACGGAGAGTTGTGTCCAAGTCAGAGAAAGTGTATATAGAACCAAGTTGCTCGACGTTCTAGAGAAATTCTAGAACAGTGGAGCGTCGATAACGGTGTTCCAAACAACGAGAGAAGCGAATACAAGTCCATTAAAAATAGGGCAATGATGTATAATTATTGAAGCAAATTACCATATGCATTATGGAGTATCTTAAGTCAATATGGATGGTTTCAAGTGTGTGCATGTGTTAGAAAATCATGGATATGAAAGATCAAGTGTATGGCTTTTAATAGCATAATTACTTGATCATAATTTAGGTGAACCATTTAATGCATTAACAGGAATGTATAGAGACTGTACCAAGACATGATCATGAAAATCTAGGGTTTATGTGGAAAACAGCATAAGGCGACGTACCTTTTAAAGGAACGTGACAAGGTCTGTTGAGATCGCGATAGGGCCTTTAAAGAAATGTGACAGGGTCCCTAGAACAGATAGACAGAATGTGATGCAAAGTCCTATCGTGTTAAGAACACAACGAGTTGCCTTGTCGCGACCCCCCCCCCCCCTGAGAGCGTGACCTATTGGGTCATCGCGTTCTCAGGGTTTCTCCCTGACCCCGAATGGGAAATTAGATTTCCTTGGATTGCGGTCCATGCTTTCCAAGGGTTGACACATGGGTGTTTTAAAATAGAAAACTCGATGTGCACTTGATGAAAAATCATGAATAAATTTTTAATGAAACTAGACTTGCATAAGTATAAACAGTAAAGAGTAATTAGAATCTTATCATGGTATTGATAGGCTATGAACTGGTTCTTTCACGATGAACTCAGAAAATGACATAGTGATGGAAAGAGAATTAATTCATAAGGGTACATGATAGAAATTGAGGAAAAGTATGTCATCAGTTTCTTGACATCAAGTAGCATGTATAGTAAAAATTTTCATAGTACGAGATCAAGTGTAGACAGAGAATTTTGATAAACATGATGGGTCAGGTACATGTTCTTAACAGAACTTCAAACATGAAATTGACATGATAGGGATGATAGAAATTGGGGAAAAGAGAGGGCTTTTATTCCTAGTATCAAGAACAAACTACAGTCGAGATTAATTTAATTTAGCTTGTGAGATTACCTACCTTTGGTCGATGTAAACTCCTAGGGTTAAGAACTCGAAGACCATGCTTGTAGATCTTCTAGCAACCTTCTCCCCACGATTCCTCCTCCTATGCCTCTTTCTCCACATCCAAGAAGTCCCAGCAGAATAATACCGTCGGCGATGAAGGGTTTGGGGGGTTTTATACATCTGGCATGTTTAATTCCTATATAACTCTAACTTCCCTTTAACTACGAATTTCCATGTCTATCCAACCTTCCTAGCTTTAATCCTCCTAATTGGGTTAGGATTGGACTCTAATTCCTGGCTAGCTAGTCAGGAAAGGGTTAGGAGTTCATTTTAGATGTACATGAGTTATATTAGTGATTTACTTACCCTTTTTAATTAGGACCAATAGCGTTACGAATTTTATAGTATTTTACTTTATTCTATCTTTTAAAACTCCTATTTTGCCCAATAACTCTGATATGAACTATTTATAAAGCCCATCACTTATTTTGCTTAATGGGTTTTAATTTTGGATGTTGCTCCTAATTTAATTAAGAATTAATGGTTATTGTCAATTCGATAGTTTTTACTTGTTTTTCCATTATTTTTTAACTTCTCTTTTTGATCCAATTATATTATTCTATTTTACATATATATTATCATATTTATTTTATATTGAAATTTTTAGGGTGTTACATAGTTTGCTCATCCCTACATTTCAACATCATTGGTGACATTGAGTGGGAACACGAAGGTCAAGACTATGAGGATATGTGTCAGAGTGATGAGTGTATTCCAACTTTAGTATCTATCCTTAGTTTACTTTGAGAGTAGATTGATGTAGTAGGTAGTAAGATTACTTATAATTTTCCCTTTATTGAGTCTTAGTCCTGTAGTTCAGCAATGACAAAGTATTTATTAGCTCTACTTTGAAACAAAGTGTTTGAGATTTGAATACATGTTAGTTGTGTTCATTATTTGGGCCCTATTCTTATGCATTGTCGTTACACATCTAATGCTTGCTATCTAGAGGCTTATCTGCCGACCGCTTACGTCTCGGAATATCGATTTTAAATCTCTATATATTTCGCTACGTAATTCTCAGACGTGACACAACTATCTACATACTCGATGAAATTTGGGGAAAATAGGGGGAAATGAAGTAGACCCGAAGAGTTTTCCATGGATACCAATGTTATCTTGTTTGTGCCTGAGATCACCAATCTTTTATTGCTCCCAAGTTGGGCCTTGTATAGGTCGCTGCATGACGCAAGGGGATGAAGAAGAGGGTTGTTGTGGCCAATCTCCTACTTCCAGCCATCCAAGAGCACCTCCACACAACCCCAACAAGTTCTAAACTAGTCTCTTGAGGTTTATGGGTGGTATTTATAGAGTTATGGTTGTTTAGGAGTCCTACTCAAGCTCAACTTGAGAGCTCCAAATTCTCCAACAAGTTTCCTAAAATTGGGGTTTCCTAGCTTGTTTTTGGTGAGGGCAACCTTAGGAAACGTCCTCACATGGTCGAAATTGGTCTTGGGCAATTTAGAAGCCCATTACATTAAGTTTTAACCCAATTCAACCCCTTTTATGAATGCCCATAAGCACTACGAATTTATGGGGATTTCTCCCCACCAATTATTCTCTTGGCTCAATTGATTCGTTTGGGCCCTATCTTGGTTGTGGATGTTGAGAAGTATTATTTAGTCCCAAGATATATATTTTATTATGGATTTGATTAGTTTTTGAACATGTTATAATGTTCTCGATATTATGTAGTTTTATTGTCTTACGTCGTTGCTCAGGGTTTCGCTAATCCAAACATATTTGTTTCACCCTAAATTGTTTACTATTATTTTCATCCAATTATTTGATTCCAAATTATAAATTTTCATCTCATTCCATATCAATTTCACACATATGATAATAGCTTTTTCATTGTTGGCTTATCTATCTTTAAATCCGATATTGAATCCTTACATAATTATTTGTGTAACGACCCACTTCCACCGGTACGGTTATACCAACCCACATCGGATGAGAGCAAGCCGCTACAGGGGAGAAAACCCCAACGATAGACAAATGGGCTGAGATATACACAAATAGAAAGGAATACATCGGAAATTTAAATAAACTCTTATTCCATCAACTTTATCAACCACATTCCACAGTCTATATAGTCCAAGAAGAAATAACATACATCCACTAATCATATAGCCAGTTCCAATTACACAAACCAAGTTCAAATTACAAAATGTAATACATATTATGAAATAATTACAAGTCTTCAAATCACTCTTCCAACTCTGCTTCGGATCTTGCTAGCTCCTCGGCTTCTAAATCTCCTGAAATGTTTACAAGGTGAGTCTACATAATACTCAACAAGTAACTTAAACTTCAAACCATATACTTATCACACATGCTTTCTAACAATTTAACTAACACATGCTCATTCTAAAACATGGATACTAACATGGAATCTATTAAGTAAAACTACATTAACACATGTGAAACAATAAATCAAACATGGATACTAATAACATGGTATCATTAACATAGCACATCATACAATCACATGCTTTCATAATTTACTCACACATACACTAACATATGGCCATCATTTAATTTACAACATGATACTAAGAACATGCACATCAAGTAATTATAATCCATGGATATGATAACAGCACCTACACATGGTACTAAACATGATATCACAATTATATAAATCACATTAACACACGTAGGACTTGAAACTATGCACTTGTATTTTGGTTTTCACATGATCTTACTTTCACATTACATTCACTTTCATTTACACACGATTTCACATGGTTTTCACTTTCATATTCACGTATCACGAATCACTTGGCTATGCACATAACATGTGCCACGTTCACATATCACTTGCACATACCTTGTGCCACATTCACCTATCATTTTACACATGTTCATTTTACACACTGCCAAGACACAGCCCAAACCACCACTAGAAGATCACGTAACACTTACACGTACACTACGTAATTAATCACCATGCAAAGTGATCAAGTCTAGGTTTCTGCAGAAACCGGGGGAAGCCCTCCCCACCATTACCAGTGGAACTTCTCTTGTAGCACCCCGAAAAATTTAATTACATAAAAATTCAAATAAATGGAAATATATAATTTTCATAATATCAGAATATTTAAAACATACGTACCATTATCGTATGTGCAAGAACACATCGTAAATTCTGTGAAATTATAAATCAACCCCAAACATTATTCTTAAATGTTCCACGAAGAAATTAGTGCAACAGAAAATCCGATTGACCAAGTGCATATCACACAGTGATCGATTATCCAAATAAGGAAACAAGTCGGAAAACCGTGAACACGGAAATATGACGCGATCATAAATTAAATAAAAATGTTGGAGAGACTTCCAACATTATATATTTATGACCCATTATCATAATTGGGCCAATGGACAACATTTGGCCCAAAAATCAAATGAAGCAAGAAAATGCATGGAAATTCGTAACCCTAAATAAGCTGAAATTAGAAAGAGACAATTAGGGTAGAATTGGGATGCAATCATGCACTCTTGGAAACCCAAATTCGTGCCTAGCCATCCTTGGGGATTGCTTGATGGCCAAGTCACTTCAATGGAGATAGAAATCTGCAAAATATGGAAGGTAATATGCTGAAACCACAACTTTGCCTTCCTTGTTGCAATAGGACTCCTAAAAGGCATAGTGCTTAAATATACTCCACCAAACCCTAGGGATGAGTTTTACAACTTGCTGCGGTCGTGTGGAGGAGTTCCTGGTGGCTGGGGAGCTATGGAACGACCACACCAAGCTCATCTTCTTCCCCATTGCGTCTGCTTTGACCTGTGCAAACCGTCCACTTGGAATCGACCAAGTAGGTCAAACCTAAATCCCATCATGTAGACTTATACCCATGGAAAGAGGGTCAAGTATACTTCCTAACCCAACTAGAATGCACAACTTTCATGCTGTATACTCGGAGTATTAGGCATTCTTCTACCAGTGGTCGGAGCAAGGGTTTTCTGATGAATGAAACATCCTCAACCCAAAAGGTAGGGTTTCTCCTACCAAACTTTAACAAATCTTATACCAATGTGTATAGCATCAAGTCTAGTTTCATTTCCAATTGGCTTCATCGAATTCCAATGAGTACATCTTGAGTTATAGTCATTTTTCCATAGTCGTGATGATTTATTATGCATCCCGAGGTCATTTCAAATTATTTAAAATTCATAGTTCTCTTCTACTCCTTGTTCCCAACAACTTTCATGTTCACACTTTTGTCTGAAAAGCCTAGTTTAGTAGATATAGTGTTGCATGGATCGAACCCCTGTGTTCCTGTATTTTTCGAAGTTTTCGGTCTGATCTCTGAACCGCGTCCGGCTCAGACGACGTGTTTCAAGCGTCTGTAATCGCGTCGCTCATGGCCGATGTGATTATGTGAATCATGACCATCTGGTACGACATGATTCTCATGCCGACCAGTAAACGGTGCACGTGGGTCTTCGCGCCGCCTGGGAGTCGGAGCCTGTTTGAACCGCGGCGGTATGCCCGACACGTTTCAGGCGGTTTTCCCACCCAAGGTGTTATTAAAAGAATTTCATTAAACGCGTTCGGATCCCCCGATGCGATTCAAGCATTAACGCGGCCACCAAGGTGGACGTGATTTTGAGTCTTCACTGTTTCGCTTGTTTTCACTGTGCATTGTGTTTTGAAGTGCGTCCATTGTGTAGGACACGTATTTACAGGCTTACCGAAAATTGTTTAACATGGTGTTAAGTGTAGGTTTTACATGGCATGGTTCTAATCATCTCATGAGGCTTGTTTAATGGCTTAAAAGTTTTTAACCCATTTAAAATCAATAATTACATGAACATTATTCTAATTGCTTTCTTAATGGTGTGACCATTCATGTAACTTGTGATTCACTCTTCCGACTGTTCTACCATGTTTAAATGATAATTGTTATCTTAAAATCTTGCAAACCATGATTAGTTAAAGTGCATAGGTTTATCCCATGTTATATTGTTAAGTGCTGTCCGCAAGTTTGAAACCGATGGATTGGGGATTGAGACACGTGTTCACTACACACTTGCACATCTAGGCAGCCCATTCTTGGGGATTTGGAAGCTCTCTATTGGTCGTTCTGTATCAGTAGACTAGCGACATTTTCTCTAAGACCTCCATAAATCTCTGCACTCCGTGTGGATTCCCTCATGGAGATCGAGTTGGTCGTACCATTGAAGTTCCCTGGAGATAGCGTGCACTTCCTCTTCATCTTGTTCTCGTGAGTGTGATTACAATCTAGACTCAAGCCATTAATGAAAAGATTGAACTAAAGTATAAATCGCACCATTATGCTGTCAAATTTATCTCTTGACCATTGTTATCATGAAATCATGTTCAATTTACTTATTATTTGTTCTCATCATCATTATGAACCTGACATTACATGTGCATACATCTTGAAACTCCTAGGAGATTATTAATGACTGTGGGTATCTACATTTAAATTTAAATGTGATGTTGATCGGGCACGGCGAGTGTCCAAGGGCTCCAGTCTTGCCCCAATGACGGAGAGTCATACATATACTGCAAACCATGGGGTATAATGATTATTGGAGTTGCATCTGTGTGGGAGTACTTACTTGTTGAATGATAGATACATAACCACATACACGTGTCCTAGTGTGCATTTCAAGGTGGATCATTCCTTGGTGTACATTAGTGTCTTCATGCTTGATTAGTGTTACATGATCGTGCTCGTGCTTTCTTGCTTGCGTGATATGGCCATCCTGTATTTATTGCAATTAGTGATATCTTGCGTTCTTGAAAGCTACTGACATCAAGTGAAAATCTTTCTTGCTTGTACAAAGTGATCTATTGCTAGTTCTATCTTGTTAAATCCTTCTAGATCTTGCTCTATCATGATCTCTCTATCTAGCTTGTTTCATGTTTTAATGAGTTTTATTCGTACTTGCATATCATGACATTCATCATGCTTACCTAGTTCTAAATTGCTAATCACTTATATCATTGCCCGCACATTGAGATATAAATCCTACTGGGCTAGTTTGCTCATCCCCTACTTTTAACCATTCTAGGTGATTATGAAATTCAAGAGGAGGAGAAAGTCGAGGATGGGAATGCGTCTTAGTGATGAGCGTCCAACACTTGAGTCTATCTATAGTTAGTTTGCTTTGAGTGTTAGATTCATGTAGTAGGTAGTGAGGAATAAATGTACTTTCTTTTATGAGTCTTAGTCCTGTATTAGTTACTTTGATACATTGAGATGAGATTTGAATACAATTTCATTTGAGTTCAAATTTGGGCCCTATTATGATGTTGTGTTGATACACTCTAGTGCGTGCTTGCTAGAGGCTTATTGCCGACTGTTCACGTTTCGGAATATCGACTTGAATTATTCGAATATTATCCGGTACGTAATTCTCGGGACGTGACAATTTAGTGGTATCAAAGACTAGGAAAAACCAAATAGGATATATGTCTCAGGATTAAGAGATACCTATGGAACCTAGGTCATGGAAATTAAATATAGTACCTGGTGAGAATGGGTAGAGACTGGGAATATGTTAGAATGAACAAAACACTCCTACCCATAATGTATCTAGAGACATTAATTGGTTTCCATCCTTTTCTCAGGAACCCTCATAACACTCAACCGCAATGGCTCGCAACCAATGGCAAGCTATGCAAGAGACCGTAGCTGGTTTGACCCAAGCACTGCAAAATGTGGTTCAGGCTGGAAATCAGGCTACTACTGCTAGAAACGGAGCGATGATCTGCACCGTAATTTTAGGAGTTTGAACCCACCTCGTTTCTCTAGCTCCCTGATCCAGACAAAGCGAAAAACTGGAAAGAGGAAATAGAATGAATCTTCCAAGTTATGCAATGCACAAATAGGGAGAAGGTGGTTCTGGCCACTTTCAATTTACTAAGGATGCCCGAGCATGGTGGAAGGCCACATCAGCCCATCTGCCAAATGTTGCTGAACTGGAGTGGGTTGGATTCTTGGAGATATTTGGGAAAATATTTCTCTGAAAGAGTTAAGGAAAAGAAGGCTGTGGAGTTTGCCGCACTGAAGCAGAAAGGAATGTCTGAGGCTGAGTATGAGGCTCAGTTCACGTCTGGCTATGTAGACCCACATCTAGGGGCATAGAAAGACTAAAGGCTAACCGGTTCATGGATGGGCTCAGGCCCATGTTCATTGAGAAGCTCGGACCTCACAACATCCAAACGTACACTGAGATGGTCCAAAGAGCCCAGCTAGTAGAGGACACGATGGCCAAAGTAGAAGGAATGAGGGGCAAGGACAACTCAAAGCCAGGCTTGTTAAGAAGGGCACCTAATATTGCTCCAACTTCCGCAACAACAACAACAACAATATTAACAATAAGAGGTCGAATGCTGGAAGAGACAATGCTGTAGACAAGAAGGTCAAGGTAGAAGGAAGGCAGTTTGCTGAGAACTGTAGGTTTTGTAATAAACCAGGGTACTTAGCTGAGGAACGCTGGAAGAAGCTCAGGGCGTGCTTAAGATGTGGTGGTCGTGACCACCATATTGCTGACGTCCATGCTGAAGGACCAGCCAGGCAAGGCCCAGAATGTACCACGGCGTTAGGGACGCCTTAATGCTATCGTAGAAGTGAACCTACCCGAGGAAGGGGGTATGGTGGAAGGTACTATTCCATACACTTCAACCTGCTTTTGTGCTTATTGACACTAGAGCTGCATATCATTAATTTCCACCACATTTGCTGCAACTCTACCTGTCAAACCTGTACCTCTGAAATCTAAGATCATGTAGCCTCTCCCCTTGGCTCAGAATCTAAACTCACCCATACTTGCCAAAATGTGAAACTATAATTGGAGGACACAATCTGTGACGGCCCTCATTATACCGGTACGGTTATACCAACCCACGTCGGTATATAGCGAGTGTCATCACAGTGGGACATTTACCCAAACGATACGAACAGCTGAGATACACGCGAATATACAACAGAGTAGTGGAAGTAAAAGACAACTGTCTTCATTCATTCATCGTCCACATTAAACATACATGAAAATTTGCAATTAACATTAAGAGCTAAAAGTTCACATAATTTAAATTCTGAAATTTAATACATAGATGTCCACATTATACAAAATTCTCATGAGAGTTCTAGTACAATGTCACTTTTACATACTATGAAAACACAAAAGGGGTACACTGCTCCAACAATCTAAACTCCGCGCTCGGAGTCCGTCTCTACCGTCTCTTCCACGAGAGTCTCGTCACCGTCTATACCTGTACGCCGAAGCAAGAAGTGAGTCTTAAAGACTCAGCAAGCAACACTACTCATAACATACACGTATAAGTCATAGTGGTTTCTACATGTACATTCACAAATTACAACCTATGGCATGCTAGTCATTTGAAAGTTTCAACTTATCATGACAGTTTTACAATTTAATACATGGAACATGCTTTCAGATTTCTAAGAATAAAACTCACCTATCACATGCTCTCTATTAAATTTACTCGTGAAATTTTACCTTTAATGAACCAAGACATGAGAGCTACCAACATGAACACTGTGCATATATGAAGGGAAAACACAACTAGCATGGATTTTACATGTTCTTAGGCACATACATAGACATTTTCACATGCTTTAAGTTGCTGGTTTCACATGGTTCAATGGCTGTAAACTACACATGAGAGCTACAATGTTGTTTAAAACATACCATGTGAACAAACAATCATGCTATTTTGTACACATGCTCATCGATTATCCATAACATGGATTCTAGACATTTTCGCACATATAAACATGATGATAACAACATGAAATTACTGATTTCACATGGTTTAGATTTGTCTCACATGGATCTCAATGTCATATTCTCACATTTTTAGTTTCACATTTTCTTTACACAAGTTTCCAATTCACATGGTACTTTACACATACACATTTCACATTGTTCACTTACACATTAACACATGAACACATACACATTGCACATTACACATTCACATTTTAGGTGCCGTGACACATAGTCCAAACCACCAAAGAAGGACATATACACATCACATTACACATAGACGCCATCTAGGCATTACAATGGCGACTCTTGGACTGCGCAGACCGGGAGAACAAGTCTCCACCCTAACCAGTGGTACTTGTCCACCTCCAGGATTTCCCCCTAATGCCCTTAGGGTCACTTACACATTGAACCTTCTTAGCGGAACTTTTCCCTGATACAGTTCCACTGCCCTCTACGGAAGCAGTGTCACATTGGCACAGTTACACATTTACACATTTTACCGATTTTACACAGGTTTACACATATCACTTTTCAATCCATTCACTTTCTCACTCACATGCATATCTCTGCTTTTCCTGACATGACACTACAGATTTCAGGAGTTTAACACACAGTAAATTCACCAATCAGGTTGGATTTAAACGATATCTAATCACTTTACGATGACATGCATAAATTTTTTTACATTTCACATGGAAAAATACCTAACTCCTTATATACTGGTCCAAATGACCTGGAAATTTAACCACATGCTATTTTCGGGTTCAAGATCATACATTCAATTTTTCAGATTTTTCTGAGCAACATACCATTATCTCAAGGTTTTATAACCCTACACATGCTTTTCTTAATTCAATTGAAAGCGTAATAATTAGATAAGCATAGAGAATTTTCCAAAATTTCAGAACAGAGACTAACCATTATATGCATGATCTGAAATACAGAATTAACCTAAATCATACAACCATAGATCGATCACAACAATTTTTCTTGCATGACTTTTATTTACCGAACCGAAATTAATAGCAATTTATGCAAGCATGGACAATCCATTAAAATTTGAGTACACATGTACTGACCCACTAATCATGATCTGACAAAACTTAGGGCACTCAGACTAGTCCTAATCATAAAAACATGGATTGACAAGGTCACCCACAAATCATGCTTGAAATTTCATAGAATAATAATCTCTAACATTCACCACCATGCACACTCATCCATCCACACACCACATTCATCACACCAACAATATACATAACATATAAATGATTACAGTATATCCTCATTGTGAAACATACCGAAAATAGTCGTATAGAAGTGCAGAACAGTCACTGTTCTGTCCAGATGAACTTGGCGGCGGTCTCTGGCCGCTAATTCAGTGTCAACGGCATAGTCGATTGACGCCAAGCATAATCTCAGCGTCAAGGGATATTGTCGTTAATGTCGGGTCTGTGCAAAACACAGACCCGAGCTCTAAAGATAGGGAGAATGGGAGGGTCTAGGACACGAGGGAAAATCCATAAAAACTATAAAACCATCCTAGACACATACGGAGACGTTATGGTAGGGTCACTTGCCTCTAGAAAATTGCCAGACGGATCTAGGGCTCGGTGAAGCTCTCCTTGGGCTGTCCCAAGAAGCCTCCAAAAGAGCTCTCCTCTGGGTTCTGAGCAAGATCCACAGCAAGCCGAGGTCGAGGAAGCCTTCCTAATGATCCCTCTAGCCTCCAGTTGCAGTAGAACGCCGGATCAAGCTTCAGAAGTTCGGATTTTGGGCTGCAAAGATGGGGTTTTCTCACAGTCCGAAATAGGGGTTTTCTTCTCTTGTTTCTCTCTTGCAAAAGGGTGAAGAGAGGGGTTGGGGAGCAGATTCGGGTTTAGACATATGGGAGAGGCTTCTCTCCCACTCACAGGGTGACAAGATGGCTCTCAGAGCCGTTGGGGACAGCTCCCCAATGGGTGAGCTACCTTGTTTCCGGAATTTCTGGCTCTGCAACGCATGCAGGTCAGAGAAATCGGCGTCCACATCGTTGGACGCTGGGATTAGTGTTGGCGTCCATGGGTGGACGCTGACACCACCTCGGCGTCATGCTATTGACGCCAACATGGCCTTCGGGCAGAAGTCTAAATCATGCAGAAACCCATGCACACCATGCCTATTTACATGTAATATCCATATAGTTTTATGCACACTCTACCATCAAGTAATACATACATTATTTATTATGTACATACACACATAAGTACAATAATACATACGTAGATACACACATATGTACATTCACAACGTGAATTATCTACATGCAACACAATAATACAACAAAATTCGAGGGCCTTACACCCTCACCCTTAAAACAACTTCGTCCTCGAAGTTAGAACGACACTACTCAAACAAAAGGGGATACTTCTTCTTCATCGCATCCTCAAGCTCCCAAGTAGCCTCCTCTCGTGAGAAGTTCCGCCATAGGACCTTCACCGACGCAATACTCTTGTTCCGGAGATGTTGAACCTTCCGGTCAAGAATAGCTACTGGTTGCTCGACATACGAAAGATCTGGCTGGATCTCCACTGGCTCATGACTAATCACATGAGACGGATCTCGGACATACTTCCTGAGCATAGAAACGTGGAAACGGATGAACGCTAGCCAAGGCTGGGGGTAAGGCTAGCTCATATGCCACGCTGCCCAAAGTCTGAGAATCTCATATGGGCCAATGAACCTGGGGCTCAACTTACTATGCCTGCCAAATCTGACAACACCTCGAGTAGGCGATATCTTCAAGAAGACATGATCGCCAACCTCGAACTCAAGATCCTTCCTCCTGTTGTCGGCATAGCTCTTCTGCCTATCCTGTGCCGCAACAAGCCTCTTCCTGATAAGCTGGATCTATCCGAAGTTTCCTGAACTAACTCGGTCCGATCAACTGCCTATCACCAGTCTCCTCCCAACATAACGGAGATCTGCAGGGCCTACCATACAACGCCTCGAATGGAGCCATACCAATACTCGCATGAAAGCTGTTGTTGTATGCGAACTCCACAAGAGGTAAATGACGCTCCCAATCATCCTTCCAATCCAGAACACACGCTCTCAACATATCCTCGAGCGTCTGGATAGTCCTCTCGGACTGTCCATCGGTCTGGGGATGAAACGCCGAACTGAGCTTCAGCTCCGAACCTAAAGCATCCTGAAGACCCTTCCACAATCTCGAAGTAAATCTCGGATCTCGATCCGAAATGATCGACTTCGGCACACCATGCAATCTAATGACGCTACTAACATACAATCTAGCTAAACTCTCTACTGACTGCTTCTTCTCATAGGCAAGAAATGAGCAGTCTTCGAGAATCTATCTACAACTACCCAAATCGAGTCATTGCCCCTTCTAGATCGAGGCAAACCCGAAACAAAGTCCATAGTGACAGCTTCCCACTTCCATACTGGGATGTCCATCCTGCATAAGGCCGGATGGTCGCTGTCGCTCGCCTTCACTTGCTGACACACTACACCTAGACACATAATCCGCTACATCCTTCTTCATGCCGACCACCAAAATGACTCTTCAGATCTTGATACATCTTAGTGTTACCCGGATGAATAGAGAATCGCGATCTATGAGCCTCCGCTAACACATGCTCACGGACATCCACTAAATCAGGGACACAAACTCGATGCTGAAATCTAATCACACCGTCCTCATCACGAGCAATGCCTGCCTTGCCCACTAACTCTAAGAGTCTAGGGTCGGCTCCCTGTCGCTCGATCACCTCATCCAAAACTGAGGATCTAAGGGATAGCTGAGCTACAAAAGCCTGACACAGCGATGGCTCTAACTCGGTCATAGAGTACGCCGCATCCTCCAACATCTTCCAATCCTGCTGGAGCGAAGACCTCTTTCTACTAAGAGCATCCGCTACGACATTCGCCTTCCCAGGGTGATACTGAAGGTCGAAGTCATAGTCCTTCAAGAACTCAATCCATCTTCTCTGCCTCAGGTTTAATTCCTTTTGGGAGAAAAGATACTTCAAGCTCTTGTGGTCGGTAAACACCTCAAATCTGACACCATAAAGATAGTGCCTCCAGATCTTTAGTGCATGAACCACTGCTGCGAGCTCTAAGTCATGAGTCGGATAGTTCTTCTCATGCTCCTTCAACTGACGAGAAGCATAAGCCACACCCTTTCTTGCTGCATGAGCACACAGCCTAAACCAATCCGAGACGCATCCGTGTAGATAGCAAAACCCTCTACACCGCTCGGCAAAACTAACACCGGGGCTGACGTGAGCTTAGTCTTCAATAATTGAAAACTACTCTCACACTTCTCGGACCAAACAAACTTCACTCCCTTCCTGGTAAGCTGAGTCAAAGGGGCGGCGATGGATGAAAATCCCTCAATAAATCGCCGATAATAACCAGCTAACCCAAGAAAACTACGAATCTCCGAAGGGGTCTTGGGAACCTCCCAATCCATAACTGCCTGGACCTTCGCTGGGTCAACTGCAACACCAGCACCGGAGATAACATGCCCGAGGAAATGAACCTCGCGCAACCAAAAATCGCACTTGCTGAATTTTGCATACAGCTTGTGCTCACGAAGAACCTCTAACACTAACCTCAGATGCTGACGGTGCGTGGCCTCGTCCGGAGAGTAGACCAACACATCATCAATAAACACTACGACAAAGCTATCTAGATAAGGCCTAAACACCCGGTTCATGAGATCCATGAACGCTGCAGGGGCATTGGTCAATCCGAAAGGAAGGACCAAGAACTCATAATGTCCATAACGGGTTCTAAACGCCGTCTTGGACACATCCTCACTCCGAATCCTCAACTGATGGTACCCAGATCGCAAGTCAATCTTAGAAAAGACTGATGCATCTCGCAACTGGTCAAACAGGTCATCAATACGAGGTAAGGGATACCTGTTCTTCACAGTCACCTGGTTTAGCTTTCTGTAGTCAATGCACAACCTAAGTGACCCGTCTTTCTTCTTGACGAATAATACAGGTGCGCCCCAAGGGGAAACACTAGGGCGAATAAATCCCTTATCAAGCAACTCTTGCAACTGCCTCCTCAACTCGGCTAACTCCGCAGGTGCCATCCGATATGGAGCCTTCGAGATAGGAGAGGTGCCCGGAAGCAACTCTATGGTAAACTCTATCTCTCTATCCGGTGGCAATCCAGACAAATCATCGGGAAATACGTCTGGAAAATCCTGCACTACCTCAAACTCCGCAAGAGTAAGTGACTCATCAGCCTCTGGCACTAACACCACGCTGGCAAGAAAGCGTCACAACCCTTGTTCACCATGCGCATCGCCTTCATGGCAGAGATGACATCTTTCCCGCCACATTCCTCGGCAAGGGATGAGAGAACTCGTCCTCACCAGGAATGCGGAAAACAATCCTCTTCTGGCGACAATCCACTAACGCATAGTGCTCCTCTAGCCAATCCAGACCAAGAATAGCATCATAGTCCTTCATCTTTAGCAAGAAGAAACACCCATCTAGGATTCTATCCTCAATGCACACAGGTAACGACGGAATGCACTTCCTAGTCGATACCGTACCCGCAGGGGTGTGCACAGACAAAGGGACCTCTAACTCCTCAGACTCTACACCTGACTCTAGGGCTAACTGCCTAGCGAACCGCTCGGAAATGAACGAGTGAGTAGCACCCGTATCAAACAAAACCCGAGCGTGCACACCGAAAAGCAAAACCGTACCTTCGGTGACATGCTCTGCCTGCTCGGCGTCCTCGCGAGCTAAAGCAAACACTCGAGCTGGGGCTCGAGGCCTTCCTGGTCTTCCTGTAGCTGGCGCGGCTGCCGCTACTGCTGGGGCTGGCGCTCCGCGCTGAACTCCTTGCTGAAGTCTTGGGCAATCTTTGATCTTGTGGTCGCTGCTCCCGCACTTCAAGCATTTGCCCGAAATCATCCAACACTCGGTACCACCGTGTGTCTTCCCACAGTGGGGACACTCTTTCTTTACACCCGGGGAACGTACAGAAGGTACCTGAGAGTTGCTGACTGTCACGGATCGCTGCGGTGTCTGGTACACCGTTTTCTTCTTGTCTTGCCGCTGAAATGTCGCTGCTGGCCTCTTCTGCGAAGCCTTCTTTTCCTCCAGATACTGCTCCATCTCTCCCTCCTGCCTGCAGGCAGCACTGAGGGCCTCGTCCAGTGTGCGGTGGTCAAACGCCACGAGCCTCGTCCGCAGTGATGGCTTGAGTCCCATCACGAACTTCTTCTCTTTTTGCGCTCGTCTGCCACGATATGAGGGCATATTTAGAAAGTTCAGAAAACCTTGCCTCATATTCCAGCACAGTCATGGAGCCTTGAGCAGGGATAGGAATTCCTGCTCCATCCGATCTTGCACATGCTCGGGGACGAACTTGGCCGAAAGAGCCTCACGAACTCGTCCCACGCAACGTCGATAGCTCCGTCCTCGAAGCGTGTACGCAGTAGGGAGGACCACCATACATCCGCTCTCTCCTGCAAAACACCTTCATAAGCACCAACTAACAAATTCTAGCTTAAGCAGAACATACAAACATACAAAATTAAAATCTACCTGTAGCATGTAGGTGGCTAATGTCACCTTATCCTCATCAGGGCACCTGATGGCTCAGAAGATTTTCTCTGTCTCCCTTAACCAACTTTCTGCCATTAATGGATCACTCTCCCCCTTAAAAGAGGGTGGAGTCATCCTCTTGAATCGCTCCATGATGGAAGGTCCACCATGGTCCTGAGCTGGTGCCTGAGCCTGCTACATTAAACAATAGGCAATACACAATAAACACAATATCATGCAATTTAAATAGCAAAACTACTAGTTGTTTCATTATTCTACCTGGGCCTCCAACTGTGCCTGGAGTGCTGCCTGGGTATGAGCCTGCGTCTGCATGGCTTGCACCAGACCTTGCATGAATACTCCGTAGTCCACAGGTGGCGGTGGGGGAAGTACAGGGCCTTGCGGTGCCGGGGCCTGTTGCTCCGCCCGCTCATCACGTCGCGGCTCGTCCTCACGGGCCGGCGCTCCACCACGCCTACCTCTCGAAGCCATGGCTGTAATAAATTTCAGCCACCATTAGAGCTAGGTTACTAAGTTTCCTAACCATTTTCTTATCTATTTTTCACTTCTTATTAGTGTTTTCTACACATGTGGACATACTTATCATGCAATGAAGATGATGACTTGGGTATATTCATGTGCAATCTCAACCGGTTTGCTCTGATACCAATCTCTGTGACGGCCTTCATTATACCGGTACGGTTATACCAACCCACGTCAGTATAGCGAGTGTCATCACAGTGGGACATTTACCCAAACGATACGAACAGCTGAGATACACGCGAATATACAACAGAGTAGCGGAAGTAAAAGACAACTGTCTTCATTCATTCATCATCCACATTAAACATACATGAAAATTTGCAATTAACATTAAGAGATAAAAGTTCACATAATTTAAATTGCTGAAAATTTAATATAGATGTCCACACTTATACACTTCTCATGATAGTTCTAGTACAATGTCACTTTTACATACTATGAAAACACAAAAGGGGTACACTGCTCCAACAATCTAAACTCCCGCTCGGAGTCCGTCTCTACCGTCTCTTCCACGAGAGTCTCGTCACCGTCTATACCTGTACGCCGAAGCAAGAAGTGAGTCTTAAAGACTCAGCAAGCAACACTACTCATAACATACACGTATAAGTCATAGTGGTTTCTACATGTACATTCACAAATTACAACCTATGGCATGCTAGTCTTTTGAAAGTTTCAACTTATCATGACAGTTTTACAATTTAATACATGGATCATGCTTTCAGATTTCTAAGATAAAACTCACCTATCACATGCTCTCTATTCAATTACTCGTGAAATTTTGCCTTTAAAGAACCAAGACATGAGAGCTACCAACATGAACACTGTGCATATATGAAGGAAAACACAACTAGCATGGATTTTACATGTTCTTAGGCACATACATAGACATTTTCACATGCTTTAAGTTGCTGGTTTCACATGGTTCAATGGCTGTAAACCTACACATGAGAGCTACAATGTTGTTTAAAACATACCATGTGAACAACCAATCATGCTATTTTGTACACATGCTCATCGATTATCCCTAACATGATTCTAGACATTTTCGCACATATAAACATGATGATAACAACATGAAATTACTGATTTCACATGGTTTCAGATTTGTCTCACATGGATTTCAATGTCATATTCTCACATTTTTAGTTTCACATTTTCTTTACACAAGTTTCCAATTCACATGGTTACACTTTACACATACACATTTCACATTGTTCACTTACACATTAACACATGAACACATACACATTACACATTACACATTCACATTTTAGGTGCCGTGACACATAGTCCAAACCACCAAAGAAGGACATATACATCACATTACACATAGACGCCATCTAGGCATTACAATGGCGACTCTTGGACTGCGCAGACGGGAGAACAAGTCTCCACCCTAACCAGTGGTACTTGTCCACCTCCAGGATTTCCCCCTAATGCCCTTAGGGTCACTTACACATTGAACCTTCTCAGAGGGACTTTTCCCTGATACGGTTCCACTGCCCTCTACGGAAGCAGTGTCACATTGGCACAGTTACATATTTACACATTTACCGTTTTACACATATCACTTTTCAATCCATTCACTTTCTCACTCACATGCATATATCTGCTTTTCCTGACATGACACTATAGATTTCAGGAGTTTAACACACAGTAAATTCACCAATCAGTTGGATTTAAACGATATCTAATCACTTTACGATGACATGCATAAATTTTTTACATTTCACATGGAAAAATACCTAACTCCTTATATACTGGTCCAAATGACCTGGAAATTTAACCACATTTATTTTCTGGTTCAAGATCATTCATTCAATTTTTCAGATTTTTCTGAGAACATACCATTTTCTCAAGGTTTTATAACCCTACACATGCTTTTCTAATTCAATTTGAAAGCGAATAATTCAGATAAGCATGGAGAATTTTCAAAATTTCAGAACAGAGACTAACTGTTATATGCATGATCTGAAATATAGAATTACCCTAAATCATACACCATAGATCGATCACAACAATTCTTTCTTGCATGCCTTCTTATTTACCGAACCAAAATTAATAGCATTTATGCAAGCATGGACAATCATTAAAATTTGAGTACACATGACTGACCCACTAACATCATGATCTGACAAAACTTAGGGCACTCAGACTAGTCCTAATCATAAAAACATGGATGACAAGGTCACCCACAAATCATGCTTGAAATTTCATAGAATAATAATCTCTAACATTCACCACCATGCACACTCATCCATCCACACACCACATTCATCACACCAACAATATACATAACATATAAATGATTTACAGTATATCCTCATCGTGAAACATACCGAAAATAGTCGTATAGAAGTGTAGAACAAGTCACTGTTCTGTCCAGATGAACTGGCGGCGTCTCTGGCCGCTAATTCAGTGTCAACGGCATAGTCGATTGACGCCAAGCATAATCTCAGCGTCAAGGGATATTGTCGTTAATGTCGGGTCTGTGCAAAACACAGACCCGAGCTCTAAAGATAGGGAGAATGGGAGGGTCTAGGACACGAGGGAAAATCCATAAAAACTGTAAAACTATCCTAGACACATACGGAGACGTTATGGTAGGGTCACTTGCCTCTAGAAAATTGCCAGACGGATCTAGGGCTCGGTGAAGCTCTCCTTGGGCTGTCCCAAGAAGCCTCCAATGAGCTCTCCTCCGGGTTCTTGAGCGAGATCCACAGTAAGCCGAGGTCGAGGAAGCCTTCCTCAATGATCCCTCTAGCCTTCAGTTGCAGTAGAACGCCGGATCAAGCTTCAGAAGTTCGGATTTTGGGCTGCAAAGATGGGGTTTTCTCACAGTCCGAAATAGGGGTTTTCTTCTCTTGTTTCTCTCTTGCAAAAGGGTGAAGAGAGGGGTTGGGGAGCAGATTCGGGTTTAGACATATGGGAGAGGCTTCTGTCCCAATCACAGGGTGACAAGATGGCTCTCAGAGCCGTTGGGGACAGCTCCCCAATGGGTGAGAAATCGGCTCTGCAATGCATGCAGGTCAGAGAAATCGGCGTCCACATCGTTGGACGCTGGGATTAGTGTTGGCGTCCATGGGTGGATGCTGACACCACCTCGGCGTCATGCTATTGACGCCAACATGGCCTTCGGGCAGAAGTCTAAATCATGCAGAAACCCATGCACACCATGCCTATTACATATCCATATAGTTTTATGCCCACTCTACCATCAAGTAATACATACATTATTTATTATGTACATACACACATAAGTACAATAATACATACGTAGATACACACATACGTACATTCACAACGTGAATTATCTACATGCAACACAAATAAACAAAAATTCGAGGGCCTTACACAATCTCCTGCCGACCTCATCTGTTAGACATAAAGGGTTATGATGCCATTTTAGGTGTCGATTGGCTAATTGAATATGATGCGATGTAAGCTATCACCATAGAAGGGTCTCCTTAAAAGTCTAAATCTTCCAACCTTGTCACTTCTTGGCACCTGTTATCACAAAACCCTGTCTTGATATCCTCTCTAAAGGCTTCCCGCTGATCAACCAAGGTTGTGACCCATTTCCTAATTCAATCGTTGCAACTAAAAGAAGAAACCAACCCTAGAAGACATTCTCATAGCCAGAGACTATCCTGATGTGATACCCTGAAAATTTTATTCATTTTATATGTGCATGTATAATTATTTGTTGTGTGTATAGTGTGTGTATTCAATTATGCGTATTATAATTTCTATATTCCTTATGAACTAGGCATGTATATATGATATTTTCGTGAGAATAGGCAATTAGCTAAATTGATGAGTATTGTGTATACTAAAATACTAGGCTTGTAATACTTAAGTAATACTATGCATGCTAATCTAATTACCGATGTGCATGTTATGTTTCATGCATAATGTATATAATTATGTTGTAAATGCCTATATATTTATGCATATGATAATTCATGTATGTGCATGCAAGGATTTCTTTTGTTGTATAGATTATTCATAGATAACTTATTCCAAATTGTATCTTAATAATATTATGCATACTCTATCTAAATCTTGAAGTGCATACCATCCTGCCTATTCCATGGAGGTTGTGTGTAAAAATATACATATATGTATGCTACCTTATACATATGATATCTATCTATTTAATCCTATGTACATCAATTCATCTATAGTATGTGAATAATACATAGATAATATTGTCCATATAATAGATAATTTGCTATGGACGATGTAAGTATATGTATGCTATTTTCATACAAGTATAAAACATACATAATTGTGCATGCATTATCTAGTTATCAATGTATGTAAATCTCATGCATATGGTGCGTGTTGTACACATAGTAAGAAATTATTATCATACACTTTGTAAGTAATCATGAGTTTATTTCTGAGCATGCAAATTATATATTAAACGTGTGTGAATTATTTAATTATTGAGGTGCCCATTGTATTAATTATTTTAATGCACGTAGTTAATGTTATGGATGTGCGTATGTATACATATATGTGTTATCCTTGTTTAAATAAATTTATCTACTTTAAGCGTGTTAAATTAATTAGGGTATGTAAAGTACTTGGATGATAATATGCATACAATATTTAACTAATAATGGACACATTTTAATCATAAGTTCATGCGTAATGTATGTAATTATGCAATGTGTACGTATATGTGCACATAAGTATGTATTGATGCATATTGTTCTTAATTATGATTAGTGTAAATTGTAATTAATTAAATATTACATAATGCAAGTATTTTATGTGGTAATGATATATGAAATTATTTTTGCATATACTAAATTATTTTAGTGCATTTATGCATTAAATTCTAGGTCTGTCGGTGTTTCGGCTGCTCAGGGCTGTTGGCGGCCAGGACTTGGACGCCAAGACACTGTTGGCGGCCAGACCTGGACGCCAACCCCCAGTGGGCGGCCACCCCCTGGACGCCTACCTCATTCTGGCGGCCAGACCTTGACGTCAACTGCCAGGTTGACTACAACCGATGTTGACGTTAATATCCAGCTGCGTAACGGTTCTCTAGAATTGTTAATGTCGTGTTTTGGCTAGTTTCAGATTAGGAAACCCTTCCTAAACCTTGGGTAACCTACCCTAATGCGTACCCAACCCTTGAACCTATAAAATACCCACTCTGGGATGAAGGAAGGCTTTCAACATTTGGTGAAAACCTAGCTCCGAGATGGTGAAAAGCTGAACTTCGGAAGGCCGGATCCGTCACTTGGAGGTGTTCCCCGAGGAGCTACATCAACTGGGAGGTAGCCTATACATAGAGGAAGAGATTCCAACTCCGAGGAGCCATCTACATCGACAGGAGAAGAAGATCTAAGGCGTTTCCGAGCACCTTTTCGCAGGGCCGAAAAGGGCTTCACCGACGATTCTGATCTTTGTAGATTTTTTTAAGAGGCAAGTAAACCTAGATCTTGATCCTATACATGTCCCCTAAGTCCTAGGTATTTTTACGGATTTTTCCTCGCGTCCTGGAACCCCGAATTCACCATTGTATGAAAAGTCGTATGTATGTGCTGCTGGGAGCAAGTAGAAGGCAACATAGGTTGCAGTCAAGTTCTTCAAGAAGTTGACGGCAACATCCCTTGACGTCTACTTCTTCAGGACCTGAAAGTGTGCTTTTTGATCTTCTTTGCTGTTTAAATAATTTCTGGATATGGGTATACTCTAAAATTTTATAGGTGATGTATACTGTTAGTAGGTCATGTCATAATATTGCCTAATTTTCTGTGAACCGTGTAATTATGAAAATTCAATAACTGTACTATGTGTACCATATAAGCATGTTTAAATAGGCATAAATGGAATTACTGTAAGTTAGGATTCATAAATTTACATGACAGTATGAGTACTAATATCTGACTTCTAAACTGTTAGAACATAAACATGATCACATGTACCATGTTAAATGATGTTTCGATAAATATGACTGAAATCTATTTTAAATTGTAGAAATTATATTTACTGTTCGAAAAATCCAGAAAATTTAAGATGTGATATGTTTACTGTTAGTAACCTGGGATAAAAATTTGGAACTAATTGATGACAGTAATTGTGATTATTAGTTAAACTATGCGGATTATTCATATTTGATATGATAAAAACTAATCTTATGTAATTTAGTAATTTGCTGCATGTTTAGAATTGTAATAGGAGTTGTTTACTTCTGAAAAACCATAGTATCATGATCAGGTCAAATGAGATATAGGCAAATGGTAAATAAGGTGTGAAAAGGGATTAAATAGTATATGAACAATACGTGACTAGTGTGAAAAATGTGAATGAGTGAATGTGTAAATGGGCCAAGAATGACACTGCTACCCTAGAGGCTTCGAGAGCTGTACATAGAAAAGTCCCTATGGAAGGCTCTACATTGTAAAAGTTTGTCCTAAAGGCATTGGGAAAAACCCGGAGGTGGACAAGTACCACTGGATAGGGTGGAGAGAGCTTCTCCCGGTCTGCGCAGTTACCAAGATTCACCACTTCATTGCCTAGGTGGTGGGTATGTGATATGAGTTGTGTTATGAGTTATGTGTTATGAGATGTGATGAGTTATGAGTATGAGATATTGTTTGTGTCCTCTAAAAGGTAGTTAGGACTATGTGTCATGGCATTTAAGAAATTGGAATATGTATAAAGTGTAAGATTATATGCGAATGTGGCACATGATGAGTGCAAATGATATGATATGTGATAAATGAAAACCAAAGAGTAAATGATGTGAAGAATATGTGAAAAGATATGTAAGAGACAGTTAATGTTATTGAGAGTGTGCTTGCATGTGAAAACCGATGTAGTAATGCATAATGTTCATGTTTTCATGCATTAATTACCTCATTTGCAATATCATGCTTATCATCATGTCATGTAGTTATATTCTTCATGTAATAGTGTATGTGAATAAACATGAGTAACCATGTCATTTATGCAACATGAAAGATGAAAATGTAGAATTGTGAATTGATAAGATAACATATGAACAAATGTAAATCCATGTAATTGAATGTAATTCATGTCAAAACAGCAAGTAAAGTGTAGTTATGAAGGTGATAAATGTATGTAATATTAATTAGGTTCCATGCTAGATGTGATGTTTGCTTAGTACAAAGTTTCAAGCTTTAGTACTTATTGTTGCCAACCAATTTGACCATGTTTTAACTTCTCAATTCATGTTATAAAATATGAAACCATGTGTATGAGATGTATGTACATTTAAAACAGCAAGCAAAATGTGAAATTAAATATGAAAAGTGCATGTGAAAAGTGAATAGTCATCATATTAGTTGTTCATTCCTTTATGTCAAATTCTATGTTCTAGTTGTAGAAATATGTCATGAAATGAATTAATGTGGAAATGAAGGGATCATGTTATGTGTTAAGTGTAGAGAATATGTACAAGTGTATAGTAATAGTACCCATGATTTAGAATAAACATATGATAGAATGAAGCATGTCTAGGTGATTAAAAATGTGTTGATAGCTAAGAGTATGTTCCATGTGTTTGGGAGTTTAAATGATAGTATGTATTCATGAGTGTTTAATAGCTTAATGTGAATGTGATATGTTTAAGATTAAGTCTTTGTTTTACTTGCTGAGTCTTTGGACTCACCCTTGCTTCGGCGTACGGGTTGACAGGTATCCCGTGCTAGGGGGAGAGATGCTATCTTGGAGGAGAGGCTTTTGAGGAGCAAGTAGTAGTTGTATTTTCCTTTCATAGTTGAATAAAATTGTTATTTGGACAATGTAGCTCTTTCATCATGTAATAATGTGGACATTGTCATTCTATTTTTTGCACTATATAGATTGTGGAATATGGGATGGTGATGGACTAAGTTAAATTGTTGTATTTATTCCGCTGAAATCAATTGCTATCTACGTACTTTTCAACCTATCGGCTAGTGTTGGGTTTTATCCCACTGTAATGACGCTCTTTATACCGATGGGGATTGGTATAATCGTACCGGTATGAGGAGGGTCGTTACACCTGATGTATTCCTAGAAGAATTACCTGGTATACCACCTGAGTGGGAGGCAAACTTCACCATTGAGTTACTCCCTGGGGACATGCGATATGGAGTTAAAGAGTAATTCTTGGATCTGCCTCTTTACTCCATATCGCATGTCCCCTGTTGAATTGCAGGAGTTAAAGAGGCAGATCCAAGAATTACTAGATCAAGGCTTTATCAGGCCTAGCACATCTCCTTGGGGAGCACCAGTACTATTTGTCAGAAAGAAGGACGGGACAATGAGGCTATGCATTGATTACCATCAGTTAAACCAGTTGACAATAAAGAACATGTATCCAATGCCCCACATCGATGAACTGTTCGATCAAATATCTGGTACACAATATTTCTCCAAGATAGATCTAAGATCAGGCTACCATCAATTGAGGATAAAGGAAGAGGATATACATAAGTCTGCATTCTGAAGTAGATATGGTCACTATGAGTTCGTGGTCATGCCGTTTGGGTTGACAAATGCTCCAACGGATTTCATGCAACTTAGGAATAATGTCTATAGGCCATACTAAGACCAAATCGTGGTGGTGTTCATTGATGACATCCTTATTTACTTTAAGTCCAAAGAAGAATATGAGGAACACTTGAAGGTTGCTCTACAAGTGCTTAGAGATAATCAACTCTATGTAAAACTTAGTAAGTGTAAGTTCTGGATGGAGGAAGTGTCTTTCCATGGCCACATCATATCCAAGGAGGGAATCTCTGTAGATCCATCCAAGGTAGAAGCGGAAAAGAACTGGACAAGGCCGACAGCTGTGTCGGAGATCAGGAGCTTTCCGGGTTTAGCCAGATATTATCGTCACTTTATTAAAGATTTCTCAAAGATAGTTGTACCATTGACCAGGCTTACTATGAAGGAGAATCCATTTGCATGGACTGATGAATGTGAATAAAGTTTCAGGGCATTGAAGGAGCACCTCACCTCAGCACCTGTACTGACACTGCCAGTTGCTGGGGGTAGTTTTGAAGTATACACTGATGCATCCAGGATCGGCCTAGGCTATATACTGATGCAAAATGGGAAAGTCATATTCTATGCGTCCAGACAATTGAAGAAGCACGAGGACAATTATCCTGTACATGATCTAGAGCTAGCTGATGTAGTCTTTGCCTTGAAGATATGGCGTCATTATCTATATGGTGAGAAGTTCATTGTGTTTTCTGACCATAAAATCTTGAAGTATCTATTTCTTAGCAGGACTTGAATATGAGACAGCGGAGGTGGTTGGAGTATCTCAAAGACTTCGACTTCACTATCCAATATCATCCCGGTAAAGCAAATGTTGTGGCAGATGCTATAAGTAGGAAGCCAATGATCATATTGTCAAGTCTAATGGTGGACGAATGGAGATTATTAGAAGATTTTGCTAAGTTAAATATTGATGCTGACATCAAAAAGAAGGGATGTCTTATTGCTAGTGTTAGGGCACAACCTACACAATTGGAGGACATCATAGCACTCCATGACAATGACCCTGTGCTTATGGAGATTAAGGCTAATCTAGATCAGAGGCCGTATTTCCCTTTAACTGAAGATGGAACACTATTATTCCGAGATCGAGTCTGTATACCCGACCATGCAGAGACCAAGAAGATTGTTATCGATGAGGCCCACAAGACTAGGTACACCATTCATCCTGGAACCACCAAAATGTATCGAGATCTTAAAAGAAGTTTTTGGTGGCCAAATATGAAGAGGGAGGTGGCAAAATATGTCGCCGGATGCTTAACATGTCAAAAGATTAAGGCGGAACACTAGCGACCTGTAGGTAAACAGAAACCCTAGAAATCCGGCATGGAAATGGGAAGGTATAGGGATGGACTTTATTTTCGGACTACCAAAATCTAGAGGTGGATTCGATGGTATCTGGCCGCTTAACTAAGTCGGCTCACTTTTTGCCAGTGAAGAACAAGTGCTCAGTAGATGTTCTGGCTGCATTGTATGTGAAGGAAATAGTCAGATTACATGGAGTACCGGTGTCTATCTTGTCTGATAGAGCCCCTAGGTTTACATCCCACTTTTGGAAAGGACTGAACTATTCCTTGGGATCTAAACTAAACTTTAGCATGGCTTTCCATCCGCAGACTGATGGTCAGACGGAAAGAACCAATCAGATGATTGAAGATATGCTTAGAGCCTGTGTCCTAGACTTTGGAGGTAGTTGGCATGAACACTTACCTCTTGTGGAGTTCACCTACAACAATAGCTGCCAAGCTAGTATTCAAATGGCACCATTCGAAGCACTTTATGGCAGGAGTTGCCGATCTCCAATATGCTGGTATGAAGTTGGTGAAAAACAAATGCTAGGACTAGAGATGATCAGGGAAACCACAGAAAAAGTTAAGCTTATTAAGGAAAGAATGGCAGTGCCGCAGCAAAGACAAAAGGCATATGCAGATAATAGAAGGAGAGACCTAGAGTTTCAGGTTGGTGATCATGTATTCTTGAATGTGTCACTAGGACGTGGATCAGGCGGTTTGGCATTAAAGGCAAGTTGTCACCAAGGTTCGTCGGGCCTTTCAAAATCCTCGAGAGAGTCGACGAAGTTGCATACCGTCTGGCCTTACCACCACAACTGGATGGAATACATAATGTGTTCCATATTCCATGTTGAAGAAGTAAGTACGAGATCCGTATCATGTTATAGATATGAACTTCTGGAGTTCAACAAAGATAGAACTTATCAAGAAAGGCCAATTAAGATCGTGGACCGAGAACTACGTCAACTAAGGAACAAGGTCATCCCACTAGTAAGAGTGAGATGGAATCACTACAGAGAAGAGGATGAGACATGGGAAACCGAGGAAGCTATGCGCAAAAGATATATGGAATTATTCGTAAGTAAGTACACCTCGCTTGTACAATAATTTCTATCCATGAATTTGGGGACCAAATTCTCTTAAGTGGGGGAGGGTGTAGCACCCAGGAAAATTTAATTACATAAAAATTCAAATAAATAGAAATAAATAATTTCCATAATATCGAAATATTTAAAATGTGTACCATTATCGTATGTGCAAGAACACATCGGAAAATTTTGTGAAAATTATAAATCAACCCAAAACATTATTCTTAAATGTTCCACGAAGAAATTCATGCAACAGAAAATCAGATTGACTAAGTGCACATCACACGGTCATCGATTATCCAAATAAGGAAACAAGTCGGAAAACATACGACGCGATCATAATTAAATAAAAATGTTGGAGAGACTTCCAACATTAATATATTGATGACCCATTATCATAATTGGGCCAATGGACAACATTTGGCCCAAAAATCAAATGAAGCAAGAAAATACATGGAAATTCGTAACCTTAAATAAGTTGAAATTAGAAAGATGCAATTAGGGTAGAATTGGGATGCAATCATGCACTCTTGGAAACCCAAATTCGTGCCTAGCCATCCTTGGGGATTGCTTGATGGCCAAGGCACTTCAATGGAGGTAGAAGTCTTCAAAATATGGAAGGAAATATGCTGAAACCGCAACTTTGCCTTCCTTGTTGCAATTGGACTCCTTAAAGGCATAGTTGCTTAAATACTCTCCACCAAACCCTAGGACGAGTTTTAAAACATGCTGGGGCGGTGTGGAGGAGTTGTTGGCGGCTGGGGAGCTGTGGAACGACCACAACAAGCTCATCTTCTTCCCCATCGTGTCTGCTTTGACCTGTGCAAACTGTCCTCTTGGAATCGACCAAAGGTAGGCCAAACCTAAATCCCATCGTGCAAGACATATACCCCTGGAAAGATGGTCAAGTCAACTTCCTAACCCACTGGAATGCACACACGTTCAAGGAGTATACTCGGAGTATTTGACATTCTTCAAGCAGTGGTCAGATTAAGGGTTTTCTGAAGAATGAAACTTCCTCAACACAAAAGGTAGGTATTCTAAGGCAAACTTTAACAAATCTTATACCAATTTGTAGATCATCAAGTCTAGTTTAATTTCCAATTGGTTTCGTCGAATTCCAATGAGTACATCTTGAGTTACAGTCGTGCATGATAGGGACTTTTTACGTTCATTTAATTTATCTTGCATCCCGAGGTCGTTTTAAATTATTTAAAAATCATAGTTCTCTTCTAATCCTTGTTCCCAACAACTTTCGTGTTTTCATTTTTTTTCCGAAAAGCCCTAGTTTAGTATATAGCATTGCATGGATCGAACCCCTATGTTCCTGTATTTTTCTGACTTTTCGGTATGATCTCTGAACCACGTCCATTTCAGACTACGCATTTCAAGCATCTGTAATAATGTCGCTCGTGGCCGATGCGATTAATTGAATCGGGACCGTCTAGTACGACGTGATTGTCGTACTGACCAGTCAACGGCCCGCGTGGGTCTTCGCGCCGCCTGGGAGTCAGAGCATGTCTGAACTGCGACGGTATGCCCCGACACGTTTCAGGTGGTTTTCCCACCCAAGGTGTTATTAAATGAATTTCCTTAAATGCGTCCGCATCCCCCGACGGAATTCAAGCATTAACGCGGCCACGAAGGTGGATGCGATTTTGAGTCTTCACTGTTTCGCTTGTTTTCACTGTGCACTGCATTTTGAAGTGCGTCCACTGTCTAGGACACGTATTTACAGGCTTACCCGAGAACTGTTTAACATGGTGTTAAGTGTAGGTTTTTCCTGGCATGGTTCTAATCATCTCATGAGGTCTATTTAATGGCTTAAAAGTGTTTAACCCATTTAAAATCTATAATTACACCAACGTTATTCTAATTGTTTTCTCAATGGTGTGAGCATTCATGTAACTTGTGATTCACTCTTCCTACTATTCTACCATGTTTAAATGATAATTGTTATCTTAAAATCTTGCAAACCATGATTAGTTAAAGTGCATAGTTTTATCCCATGTTATATTGTTAAGTGCTTTCCGAAAGTTTGAAACTGATGGATTGTGGATTGAGACACGTGTTCACTACACACTTGCACATCTAGGCAGCCCTTTCTTGGGGATTTGGAAGCTCTCTATCATCATTCCGTATCGGTAGACTAGCGACCTTTTCTCTAAGACCTCCATAAATGTCCTCACTCTGTGGATTCCCTCATAGACACCGAGTTGGTTGTACCATTGAAGTTCCCTGGAGATAGCGTGCACTTCCTCTCTCATCTTGTTCTCGGGAGTGTTATTTACAATCTAGACTCATGCCATTAATGTAAAGATTGAACTAAAGTATAAATCATACCGTTATGCTTCCAAATTTATCTCTTGACCATTGTTATCAGGAAATCATGTTCAATTTACTTATTACTTGTCCTTATCATCATTATGAACATGACAAAACACATGGTTACATCTTGAAACTCTCCTTGGCCATTATTAATGACTGTGGATATCTACATTTAAATTGAAATGAGATGCTGACTGGGCACGACGAGTGTCCAAGGGCTACAGTCTAGCCCCAATGATGGAGAGTCATAAATATACTGCAAACCATGGGGTATAATTATTACTGGCATTGCATCTGCGCTGGGAGTACTTGCTTGTTGAATAATAGATACAATAACCACATACATGTGTCCTAGTGTGCATTTCAAGGTGGATCTTTCCTTGGTGTACATTAGTGTCTTCGTGCTTGATTAGTGTTACATAATCGTGCTCGTGCTCGTGCTTACTTGCTTGCGTGATATGGCCATCCTGCATTTATTGCAATTAGGGATATCTTGCGTTCTTGAAAGCTACTGACATCAAGTGAAAATCTTGCTTGCTTGTACAAAGTGATCTATTGCTAGTTCTATCTTATTAAATCCTTCTAGATCTTGCTCTATCATGATCTCTCTATTTAGCTTGTTTCATATTTTATTGAGTTTTATTTGTACTTGCATATCATGACATTCATCATGCTTAGCTAGTTCTAAATTGCTAATCACTTATCATTGCCCGCACATTGAGATATAATCCTACTGGGCTAGTTTGCTCATCCCCTACTTTTAACCATTCTAGGTGATTATGAAATTCAAGAGGAGGAGCAAGTCGAGGATGGGAATGCGTCTGAGTGATGAGCGTCCCAACACTTGAGTCTATCTATAGTTAGTTTGCTTTGAGTGTTATATTCATGTAGTAGGTAGTGAGGAATAAATGTACTTTTCCTTTTATTGAGTCTTAGTCCTGTATTAGTTACCTTTGATACACTGAGATGAGATTTGAATACAATTTCATTTGAGTTCAATATTTGGGTCCTATTATGATGTTGTGTTGATACACATCTAGTGCGTGCTAGCTAGAGGCTTATTTGCCGACTGTTCACGTCTCGAATTATCTAAACTATTATCTGCTGCGTAATTCTCAGGACATGACATGTCCACCTCCAGGATTTTCAAGACCCTTACCACGGGTATCACGTAACATGTTTGAGCTTTCCCGTAGGGGCACTACTATAGTACAGCTTCAAGCAATCTAGGGTGGCAGTGTCTTATAGGCACAATTTATTTATCTTGTCACATTAATCATTATACACACACAAGCAACTTGTTCTCTCACTTTTCATGCACACACACACATATCATAGAGCAATTATAAATAATTTCTGAATACACACTTAACCATGAATAGTAAGTAACAGAATTTAATCAAGCTGCTAATAATGTTTTAAAACATAATTGACATCTATCCTTAACACATGGTATAGAAATCTTCACTAATTCACAACTCTCTTTATAGTTATTAGAACATGCTGAAATTTTAACCGCAGAGTACATAGGCATCACAGAACACATCACTAATTTTTTCATAAATTTTTTAGCAGTACAACTACTTTTCGTATTTAACAGGGATTAGATTAAATTTATCATGATAAATTAACTAAACATGGTAGACAGTGAACTAATGGTTCTAACATTTCTGAACTGTGCATACAATAATATTGAGTTCATGGAAATTTTATAACATCATAACATGCATCGATTCTAATTACTCTGAATTAAACTCTATCAAATCATGTATATTTTATCATAACAGAATTTTATTAATAATAATTATCATTGAAAAATCATCATATTTCATGGCATGATCTAATGAACATATTAGATAGGACCACATTTTTGAAACACATACATATATTCACTTTTACCTGAAAATTTGCATCATATACAGTCACACAATGTTCTGGAAAAAAATCAGAGGAACTTGACGTCCAGGATCTGGACGCCAACAGTGGTAGATGGCATGATCAACTGCCATTTACCTAGGATCTTGATGGCAACAACGTGGCCGTCAATCTTCTGTTGCACACAGTGCAGTCTGAAACACATAAAACATAGAATCTTGGGGGTCCAGGTATGAAATAAAAATCCAGAAAATTATGAAAACCCTAAGGATGAGTCTATGGATTAAACCATTATCTACTTGCCTGTGAAAAATTGTACAATGGGACTATTTTGTCAGAGAACCTCTCCTCGGTGAAGCCAGGAAGACGCCCAAAAACCACCCAGATCCGGTCCTCCTATCAATGTAGGCCGCACAACGAAGTCGGGGATGATTCCTCTATCCAAGGTGCAGCTCCTAGTTGAAGAAGATCACCGATAAGAACTCCCAATCACCGGATCCAGGCCGCCAAAAATCGGGTTTTCTCACAAAAGGTCTTAGGGTTTCTCAAAAGCCAAAAAGATCTAATCTGAACGGAAGCTGGGTATTTTATAGGCTAAGGGGGTCGACTACGCATTAGGTTACGCCATCCTCCCTTTGGACAGGTTTCCTAATCAAGAACCCGGAAGAAAAGCCAACGCTTCTAGATCTGAAATCCATAACGCATTCAGAGAAGTAAACGACCAACATACTGTCGTTGACCAATAGTCAACGTCCATCGATGTTGACGTGGGGAAACAGTAAACGACACAACTTTGGCCGTCTACTCACTCTTAACGTCAAGAGATATTGACGTTAAAAAGAGTTTCGGCCCGAACACAGAAATGATTAAATAAACACACATACACAATATGAATACATACTATATACACTACATTACTTAAATACCCTATGCACAGAAATAAATGAATATAATATATGCATAAGAATTACATATATTTATACACATGCACATAAGTAACTAATTACTTATAATATGGACCAAATAAACAATATCAAATGCATAAAATTCAGGGGCCTCACAATTTGTAATAACTTGATTTCCTCCTATTTGTTCTATTTATTTATGATTTTAAAAAATGGGTTGTTGCAGTATGATTAAATCCTTTACTGTAAAGTAATGTTCATTTAATTATTACAAAGAGAAAACTCATTCAATATTATTTGGCGCACATTCAAAAGTTATTTCAAAAATGGTTCATATCCTTTGTGCAAATATCTTCTATGTATCTAAAGGTCTTAACCATTGAATGTGTAGGTTTTCGGACTCAGGTTATATTTTCTTATCTTGTGTATAATGCAAGGATATCTCTCTTTTCTAGAAAACAAAAAGGTAACTACTTAGATTAGCAGACTATCAGCCAGAAATATAGACTGTCTGAAGAAGAGGTATGGGATGACTGACACATGACTTCTCTTACCTAACACCCTCTTTCATGCATTAAATACCAATAGGTATCTGGTACTCACATGAAGCAAACATTAGACACTGCTAACGTCTTGGAACCATGCATGCTTAAGAAGAAGACTCTATGGATTTCTCAACAGATATTTTCCATTAGTCTATAAATGGAAGGAGACTACGAAACACATATTACAACAAGTTATTGCGTGAAGACTTGTCAATTTTCTGTGCAAAACAATTAGCTGAGAGCTTAAGGGAAATCTCTCAAGCTTCCAGTCTTCAATATCTCTCTCTCTTGCGTTCCTTCGATCTTTCTAGAGAGAGACAACATTGAGTCTAAGTATATTTCTTGTAAATCTTGTCTTCTCAGACTTCATCTTAGATCAAGTACTTTTTTGTGCTTCAGAGTGTGTCTCTTTGTGTGAAGAGATGGTTTGTAGAGTTGCAGGCATTATTCCCGTTAGTAGAAGGGATTGTCCATTGTAAACGGGGTGTTGTAAGTTCCTCTTCTGTGTGTGAAGAAAAGACTAGCTAAGTTGGGTGTGTAAGCATCATTGAGAGGGATTGTACCCTTCGTTTGTGAAATCCCAAGTTGTTCTTGGGGACTGAATGTAGGACTAAGGAGGGACTCAGTGCTGAACTATGATAATATTGTTGGATGAAGCCCCAACCGTTTCACAAAAGGCTCGAGATGGTAGTGAAGGCAGACCGTATTTCCTTTATGGCAGCGCAGAACCCCACCCTAAGCGGTGGGCAAACATGAGGCGCTTCGCACTGAAGGATCGAGGTGAATGTGTGGAAAAGATCTAGAAGGGGGGGGGGATGAATAGATCTAAGCCACTTTTGTGGAAGCTTAAACAATTTTAAAAACACTTTAGAATCAGAGGCAATTTTATCAGTGAAAAGTCACTGATCTGATAAGATTAAAGTGAGTTGGTAAAAATAGATGTGAAATAAGTTGTTTATGTGAGTAAAACCGATCCTATGCAAGCATCTAGCGGATGAATTAATCAAACCACAAATAGACAAGTGCACCAGGATTTTTTAGGTGGTTCGGAAATCACCCAAGTGATTCCTACATCCACCCCTCACAACCCTTGAGGATTCACTAAACACAACTGGGTAACACACCCACTGGAGCCTGACAACTCCAACACTGGAGAGCTTACAACTCACACCACTTCTAGAGCAAGACTACTCTAGAACAACTGAGCAAGACTGCTCAACCCACACCTGAGTTCGACAACTCAAAACTGAGCACAACGGCTCACAACAACCTGAGCACAAGGCTCACACAATTACTTGCTAGACACCAACTCAAGACATAGATCTTCTAGCAACAGATCTAGTCGAAATTTGAGAACACTAATGAGAATTATGCAGAAGCACTTGCATAATCTCAAGAGATATCTCAGAAGAACAGAAGTACAGTAAAATGTATTGAATGACTTCGTTCTTCAAGTGTACTCCCTTTTAGAAGCTTGGATTGGGAAGAAGCTTGCAAACTTGAAGTCCAAGGCGATGCTCTGCAATCTGGGAGGTTGGATCTTCCTTGAATTCTTCTCCAACGATGGCTTCTGCTTGATCTGCTTCCTTGGGATGCTTCAGAGGCTTCTTCAAAGATCAAACCCCAATTCTCACACCTTGAATTGGTGAGACGAGGTCTTCTGGAACCTCCAGGAGGCAGAGGAGGGAGACACGAGCTCTTGTGGCCGCTAGGAACTTTTCAGGAGGCACAAGAGTTTGTTGGGTCGGCTCTCTCTGATGATTGGCCATAAACGAGGCTTTTATACACAAAAGATTCCAAGTATACCCTTTTGGGTACAAGGGCATGCGATCCCAGGTTGATTCCTGATCGCCTTAGGAAGACACGTGCATTCAACAAAGGTAAGTTGGAATCTTCTTGGAGTGTGTCGACCTGCCCTGGTGGTAGTGTCGACACACTGATCAAAGCCTGAAATATGGTCTCTGGAAAACCCATGGTGTCGACACACTCTTCAGGTGGTGTCGACACACTGATTGCAAACTGAAGGCTTGATCTTCTGGAAGCCCATCCTGTGTCGACACACAATCCAATTGGTGTCGACACCCTGATTAAACCTGAGAACTGGCCTTCAGTGGGAAGTCCAGTGTGTCGACACACTCACTGGCCTGTGTCGACACACAATCAGCACAGATGTGTTTTCTGCCTTCGAACCTGAGACCTTGTGTCGACACCATGAGGGGTGTGTTGACACACTTTTACACACAGGTTTGTTCCTGAAATATACAACACATATATCATTAGTTAAATGATTTATCAAGAATATAAATGATAATGTGGATTAAAACATGCCTTTTTGAACATGATTTCAGGTAACATATTTATGACATGATTCGTTTAAATTGCTTTTAAAAAAAATACCTCTTGTCATCATCAAAATAGGAGGGAAATGTTATGAAATATACACTCAACCCAACACGCACATGGTGGTTAGTCCCTGCGGCGGGTTGGCTCTGTCAAGCACTGATGTGACTATACACACCCGATCCCAGGCCAACATGTAGTAACAACGAATCCCTAAGGGAGTTGCTAGACCCCATAATCCACAAACTCCCCCTCAGCGACACTCGGGGAATTCAAACCCACACCTCACTCTGATACCACTTGTTGGATCAAGCCTCAACCATTGCACCAAAAGCTCGAGCTAGTAGTGAAGGCGGACCATATTCCTTTATGGCAGTGCAGAACCCCACACTAAACAGTGGGCGGACATGAGGGGCTTCACACAGGGCGGTTAGTCCCTGCAGCGGGCTAGGCTGTCAAGCACCGATGCGACTACACACACCCGATCCTCGGCCAGTATGTAGTAAGAAAGAATCCCTAAGGAGTTGCTGGACCCCATAATCCAAAAAATCCTTGTCCATTGAGTGTGATTGTTTTTGTCTTCATTTCCACTATTAACTAGCATTAACAATCACATTTAAGTCTTTGTATTGAGCTGCAGAAATTTCTATAGCAACCTATTTAAGCCCCCTTCTAGGCTTGCTACTGGGCAACATCTTGCTCTCTTCATTGGTGGCAATGCCCAACTCTTTAATGATCATAGATATGAGGTTTTCATATGGCAGTCATACAATGTTGGACTTGACTGCACTAAATCTCCTTGCCAACGTTAGTCATGATCTTCATGATAAACTATGGCAAGTTGATCATCTCCACCTTAGCCAAATTGTACATTATAACTTTGTCTTCCTTGGTCACTATTGAGAGACTACTGCTAGGATGTTACAGCAGATCATGTGGTAGATTCTGCCTACTACAAACAACATAGTGGCACTAATCACTTTTTCTTCTTCTTTATCTACTAGCATTAGAGCCTCTCTAACCTTAGAGTTATTGATGTTGCTAGTGGGCTCAACTCCAAATGAATAGCATAATGCCCCAAGTGGCCCTCCAATTCTCACTTTGTGAATGCATTTTTCTATGTAATCCCTTTTCCCCTATTTATTCTTGGCTTGCTTATGGAGAATTCTAGGACTCATTTGAAACACCTTGGATACAATGGCTGCCTATTTGCCTATTCGTATGCATCAGGCTTATGGATGTCAGTTTTAATACCCCGCATCTATCCAATCAAATGTGAATTCACTTCCTTATTTTTAGACGCCATTCTAGTAATTTCCTTTGTCAATTTTTAGAAATCCTAATTGCATATTTAAATCACATCAGGTCATCCAGATGTGAATTCCTATTTCCAATTTGTCATTTGTGTGTTTCCTAATCAATTTTTGAAATTTGGAATTGACGTCATCCTTGTTAGATATGATTTCCACTTCCTATTTCTGTCTGAATCAATTGTTTTGAAATTGATTGATCATTTTTTAAGGACGTCTGATACATCAGATCCCATTTCTACTTGCTATTTCTATCATAATCGATCATTTTGAAAGATGTTAATCCATTCAGATGCCAATTTAGCTTGCTATTTGTAACATCGTGGCCATCCGGATGCTAATTTAGTAAATTTTATGTGATTATTGGGTCAATGGGTGGCCATTGAGCTATGTTTTAGACTTCAGTGTGTTGTGTGCATGTAGTTGGCCGGTGATCTTGGCCCACATAACATTAAGGTTCTCTATTTTAGAATGTGACTAGGGAGGGCGTCGTGTTCGTAATGCGGCCTTCACCCATGTGATGATCTCCAAATCGCTAATTTTGTTCTTCTAGTGCATGTGCCACACACACCGAGTTTTTGCATGGCGTGGTGTTCATGAACGTGACGGCCTGATAGGTCACATTCTTAATACAACGGCACACCCTGACACGTTCTTGATTCTGAGGTTTTAAACATATGTTTTGTTGAATTTGTTGGATCGATATGGAGTTTAGATGTCCTAGAGGGAGGTTAATAGGACTTCTTGCACTTTTAAAATTTATCTGAAAATAGATCACACTAGATAGTAATGTTAGTACTTAGTGTAGTGTGTGTGAAACAAGTGAAAAGTTTGGCAGAATCAATAACACAAAGTGCATAGAGATTTATCCTGATTTGGTCCTTCCAAATGGAAGTCCTACATCCAGTCCCCAAGAACCCCTTGGATTTCACTAAACTGCCAAGAACACTTGGCCTTCTCTCAATCTGAGAGGTATTACAACCCACTTGCTCCCAAGCAAGTCTTCCCTTCACTGAGGGTATTACAACCATCTACAACCATAGGTCTTCCCTTCACAGAGGGGCACTACAGGGAACAAACCCCTGCTGGTTCCTTAAACAGAAATAACACAGTGTGTCTGCTCAGAAGAATGAGAAAACACATAAAATCAGAAAGAGATACAAGTAAGAATGGAGTTTCTGACTCTTTTTGAATCTAAAAGGGTGGACTGAAAGTAAAATCAGAATGCAGAAAGACACCCAAAAAGAAAGACTTCTAAATGCAGGAGAGCTTTGAAGTCAAAGCTTGAAGCAGTCTCTCTTCAGATCTTGAGCTTTTCTCTCTTTTCTTACTGAGTGTTGGTTGTGGTCGAATTTGACTCTATCTATGATCACTCGTCCTTTTTTTTTTGGTTGTTAATTCAAACTTCAGCTTCACCATATATAGTCTTCAGAGATTTCAGTTTCCCGTTTGAAACTGGCCGCTTGAAGATAGCTGTTTGAAAATAGCCATTTAAGAATAGCCATTTGAATCTGAGTGTTAGGTATTGAGACTAGAGACTTCTGAGGTGTCCATCATCAAATCTTTATCCCTTAAGTCTCGACGGCTTCAGGCTATACATATAGCTTCAATAACTGTCTGCAAGCTCCATACCCATGACTGAAAGCTAGCACGCATTGGTGGGTAGCTAAATGTCTACATGGTCAAGAAAAACACAGATACCTCCATTCTTTCGGAGGTAGATATGATACCAAATATATAAACCAGAAAGAAGTTCAGACAGATAGATGTTCAGTGCATTTAAAGACAGACAGACGTCTATATGGGTATGTTGGATCGAAATGGCAAGCAAAATAGTCCTAGAGGGGGTGAATAGGACTTTTGACCTTTTAAAATTTCTTCTGAAAATCACAGCACTAAATAAACAGTTAGTACTCAAAGTGATGTGTGTGATTCAAGTGTAGACTTGGCGGAAACAATCACACAAGAAAATTGAACACAGATTTTATCCTGGTTCGGCCCATCCCACATGGAAGTCCTACATCCAGTCCTCAAGCCAACCACTTGAGATTTCCTAATCTGCCAATGAATTTGGCCTTCTCTCACCCTTAAGAGGAATTACAACACCCACTTGCTTCCAAGCAAGTCTTCCCTATACAGGGGTACAACAATGCCTTTTCACCAAGGCCTTCCCTACACAAGAGGGGCAAAGTGCAGAGGCAGACTTCTGCACAAATGCAAGGAAATTTGACAGTGGTGTGTTTGCCTCAAAATTGAGCACAAAACACACAGACTTCAGATGGATACAACAGATATAGAATTGACTCTAAATCCTATCTAAAGTGATAGGGTGGACTAAAGAGAATTGAAACTGAGTACAATTGCCACCCACAAACAGAAATTCTCCACAGAATTTTCTGAACACAAGGAAGTTCTCAGAGGAAGTCAAGCATGAAGACTTTAGAGAGACCTTGAGGAATTCGAATGGCTCTTTCAGAAGAATGGACTTGAATGCACTTTCTGGATTCTCACTTCAAGGATGATCTATCTGCGTCTCACGGTATATCTGTTCTTTTCCTCTGGAGCTCTTTTTATAATCTTCAAAATATGACCGTTTGAGAGGATGACCGTTGGAGCTTTGTGGCTATTTGCAATATAGCCGTTGAGGAGGAATTCTGGGATCCTTTGGGTCTTGAAGTGTTTGTCCAATAGGCCTTCAAGTATGCTTCTTCTCGAGGTCTTCATTTTGTTAGCAGCTAGAAGATAAGCTCTTGTAGCAAGTAGCAGAGAGAGAGGCATGCTGAACACATGATCAATAAATGCCTGTTGCAGGACAAGACAAAGAGAAAACACATTTCCATACCCTTGTGGTAGGTGAGTCAGAAAAATTCAGTACAAGGACGGAACCTAGTATCCCATAAGTATTACAGACAATAGACAGATAGACAAAAAGTTAAGGTATGGGTCTATCAATGGTAGGTGAGATGGTCAGATGCCATGCATCTGATTTTACATAAATGCTATGTGTCTTGTGAAGCTAACAACAAGACAAGGTGGACATCAGAACTGAGGATTTCAAGGAGATATATTTCACAGGATAATTAATTTAGAAGGTGTCATGTCAAATCCTGTCAGAAATATAATCTTCGAAGTTTTAAGATGAAATGCATACAACAATCCTCCTATTGATTTTGCTTAAGATAATCAATTAGATTTGATGATCTTCATATAGTTTAGAAAATAGAGAGCTGACAAAATAAAAGGTACAAGTGCAGAATTGTCAGTGTAGTTGAAGGTGAACAGGAGTTGATTGGAGTAAGAGTGATTCCACTCATGAGTCATCATGGTGATTCGATTACAATAGGTGAGGATTTCTAAGGTATTTGATTGACAGTTGAAGGTATTAGTCGAATACAGAGCTGTAAAGCCCAGTCGAATTACAAAGAAAAAGACATTCGATTGTAAGAGTCGAAGTCATCAGTCGAATCATGAAGAAAAAGATATTCGACTGTAAGAGTCGAACTCATCAGTCGAATCATAAGAAAAAGACATTCGACTGTAAGAGTCGAAGTCATCATTCCAATCATAAAGAAAAAGACATTCGACTGTAAGAGTCGAATGGTATGTCGGTCGAATCGTATGTTCGACTGTAAGAGTCGAAGTCCTCAGTCGAATGGTATGTAAACGATGAGGACTTAGAAAAAATTCGATGACTTCTGACTGCTATTCTGAAGGAGTCGAATATGACAGTCGGATTCAGTATGCTGAGAGACAGTTGTGACCTTAGAAGATTTTGAGGATATCTTTGTGGTATAAAATATATTAAAGATTTGTCATAGCAAAAACATAGTTTTATAAATTAAGAAAGCTATTAATTTCTTAGAGGTGGTTGCTCAACAATTCTCCCCCTTTTTGTTAATGACAAAAAAATCTTTAAATAAAAATAAATAAATAAGTGATGTATACTATTTTTATACCTTTTTCTCCCCCTTTGTGACATTAACAGAAAGGATAAAAACGCAGAGAAATGCACAAGTAGGAAGAAATTGCATCTATAAATGGGCAAACATTCATAGTAGAAATAGTACTAAGAAGGAAATACAACTACAAAGTTTAGATTCTAGCTGAACGGGGTAACAACAGAGAAGCAGGGTGTGTTTAAGAAAGTTTGGATGAGCTCTCAAGGTTTTTCTTCATTCTTGGTAAAGGAGTGAGCAAACAGAGCTTCATCAATATTGTAGGGTGGGTTGGTGGAGGGTAATTTCTTGACATACTTGATGTGGCGCCTCCTGTACCAACCAATTATGTAATGGTATTTTTCAATGTCCATCCTGATTTTGAGAGGAACAAACTGTTTGGTGGATGCTAGATGGAGGAATTCATTGAAGGTCAGATTCCAGTAGAGACCATTTGAGATGGCTGCATCCTTAGCTTGATGGTACACAAGGTACCTCTCAGCCCATCGGTGAGTAACACTCTTATGAAAATCCGTAAGACTCTTGGAGTGAAATTGATTGAGGGTAAGTTTCATCTTCAAACACTGAGAGTGATAGGATGGATAGGCTGCTTCCCATTGTTCAGGGGTGAATCTTTCGGATTCAGCAAAACTTAACTGGATATCAAGAAGATGCTTGTCTTTCTTAGAAAACTGAAGAAATATGAACCTTTGGAAACTTAGCTTGGATTTGTACTTGATTTTGAACCTGGCAAAAATCCGAAGGTATCTGTTGAACATTGTTTCAGCAAAGGCTATTCTATAGGAAATTGCTCCTACCAGAGGAGGATGAAGACCAGATGGTAATGCCACTGTCATGGAAGGAACAATTTCTCTTTGCCCTCATAGCAAATTCTCATACTGCCCTTTGGAAACATCATGCAATCCCAGTTTGAACCTTTCATGGTTGAAAATCTCATTTCAAGGTACTTGGCCTGAGAGGCCCTGAGATGCTCTGCAAAAAGGGCATGAAATCTAAGAGAAAGAAGTTGAGCAGTTGTCAAGTGATGGGTTCTGGATTGATTTTCTAGAAACCTTGCTGCCTCTTTAGGATAAAGATCAACAAATTCTTGAGGTGTGAGGCAGTGGCTCTTTTGAGAGATGAGTTGAAGATCAGAAATAGAAAGTTGGAGGTTTGTATCAAAATAGGAAGCGAATGTTCAAACGTGAAATCTGGCAACCCATGAACTTCCAGAAATGCTCTAATAGCAGATATTCTCTGAACAAATTCATGTTTTGTTCAGAGTGGTGAGTGAAGGCATACCAAAAAGGAGAAGTAGCAAGGAAGTTTATCTCCCAATTTGGGTCCACTGGTAGCTGATAGTTGGATACTGGGAAGTATCTCAACTAAATGCATGAGAGTTTTCTTGGAGTCAGACTTTGAGGCAGTGGGAAGAGAGGAATAGAAGTGAGGAGGTTGAGTGGAAAGAGTCATGGTGAACTCTTTAAGTAGTTTAACATGATACTTCAAGGGGTAGATAGAAAATTTAACATCCTTATAGAAAGGAGTGACTTCTGGAAGTTGATCCAGAGAGGAATGTAGAGATGGTTGTGCTGATGATGATGGAGCAGGAGATTGTGGATCTGGAGTAGGTGCTGCTGGAGCTGGTATGACAGTTGGAGATGAGGCCCTAGAAGAAGAAGAGGGAAGAACAGGTTTGACAGGTACACCATTCTTGACTAATCTCCTCTTCACCTTTCTCTTAAATGTCTGGCAAACCTTAGAGGGTTCGAGAGGTCTCTTGGCTGCTGCCTGCTGCATAGAATCCTCTAAGACTGTTGCCACTTCTTCTGGCTGATTTTTAGATTTGTTCACCTATTGCTGCTCATCACTGGGTTCAAAAACTACTATTGCTAACTGAGCTTGCTGCTCAGTGGTCTACTTATCTAGCTGCTGCTGAGATTCAACTGAAATAGGCTGCTGCTCAGCCTAAACTTCTGGTTCTTTGACAGATTGCTCAAGGACTGGTTCCTTAGGTACATGTACTTGAGGTTCTTCTTGGTGATCTTGCTCTTGAGCTGGTACAGTCTCTTCTTGTTGCTGTGAGGAAGCAGGCCCTGATGGCCTAGAGGTGCCCGATTGGCACACCAACTGAAGTAGAAGATCATTAATCTGCTTGACCTCATCAGACAGACCGTCAAATTTAGCATCTAACAAAACAACTTGCATGTGGAGAACTAACATGTTCTCATGCTGGCTTCTAACCAAACTCAGGATGTCATTTAGGATATTGCTGCTCTCCCCCTCAGACCTTGGCCGGGTCTCAAACTAAGAAGGAGTGTGGTGAGGCTCTCTTTCTTAAAAAATGTGATCAAGGGGGGAAGAGGCAGGGATATATTTAGAAATAACTTTCTTGCCTCTGAGATCTCTTAGGACATCATTAATGGTGTCCTCTGGAGCATCATGAACTGGAATGGATGGAGGAACATCTTCTTGCACCGGAAATGAGTCTTCAGTTCTGATCGTGATGGGTTGAGGTTTATGCTGAACTTTGGATGCTGGGGCTTCATGTGTGAGCAGAGAAACCAAAGATTCATCAGGATAGATCTCATGTTCACACTCTGGGATAGAACTTTTATACCACAGATTTTGCTTCTTGCCAACTAAGGAGTACTTGCTTCTTTTCAAAGTAAAAATGCCTATCTTCTCTTTGTTTCCAACAAACATCTCTGTAGATAGATCCACTGAAAATTTCTTTAAGATAAGAGTAAGTAGAGATCCCTATGGAAGAGATTCTTGAAGATCCTTTGAAGCAATCATCTTTTCCAAAATTACTGCTGGCAGATTCACTTTATGCCTCTGAACTGCCCAAAATAACAAATTTCCATCTCTAGCAGTAATGGAGGAATGAGTTCCTACTCTAGGGGTTATGATATTGGTAATTACAGAATGAATCAATCTTTTCTCAGCAGACAACTCATTAACATGAAGGCCTCGTTTGCTAAGGGTCCCTAGGCTGCCAATAATCCCTAATTTTTGCTTTTCCAAGGGGATGAACTCACTAAGCTTATGCCCTGAGTTGGGACAATCCAGCAATTCGACCAAAAGCACTTCAGAAATAGTGATTTTGATGCCTTTGACATATCCTACTACTAAGTTTCTAGCAGAGACTTCCAATGAAGCATAAAAAGATCTGACTGCATCGGCAACAATGGCTCAGAAATATGACAGATTTTGGTCCAACCCATAGCATTCAAAGTCTCTTCTACCCAAGATAGATTTCCAGATAAGTGAGGGACTCAACAGCCTTTCCGGAGCAGATGGGAATCTTAGCAAGGCGTTGGAGTTGGTCTGGGGTCAATTGGACAGACTCTTGTGCCCTAAGGGAAGCCATCTAGACGATAGAAACAAAAGGGACTCAGGAATCTTCAAAGGAGAGAAGGAAATGATCAGTAGAGATGAAAGATCCTACCTTTCTTCCGGAGAGGTGAGGTTTCAGATGGTTCCTAGAAGGTCCTTCACCGGAGTACAGTGAAGGCGTGAAGAACGCAAGAAGACAAGTGAGTCGAAAGAGGATTTCAAACGGGTGTTTTGAAAGGTAGAAGGGGTTTACTTATATAAAGAGGGAAAAAGTAACTGGCGCTTGATTTCAGGATGAAAGGATGCGATGATTGATTTGACCGTTTAATTACGAAGGGACGCACCTTAAATGAGGTGTCAATTACCTCAAATAATTAATTAAAAACAAATTATGAATAGTAAGCGTCGTTTTAAAATAGCTTAATGAATCGAATTAGGTATTTGACTGCATCAGTCGAATACATCATTATAACATGAATCGAATGCATCAGTTCTTCATGAATCGAATGCATAAGTCGAATGTAGGACTTCGCGATTTTCACGATAGTTTGTCCACAAACAGTTCACAGAAATTCTTATTAATGCAATTCGAACACTACTTTAGGAGTTTAATCAGGGTTGTACAACCTATTTCTCTTCATATTGAAGTAAACCTATCTTCAGAGAGAGGTTTTGTAAAAATTTCTGCTAATTGATTTTCTGTAGAAACAAATTCAAGAGAAATATTTCCATTGCTTACATGGTCCCTGATGAAATGATGTCTAACCTCAATATGCTTGGTTCTTAAGTGCTGGATTGGATTCTTTGTTAAATTTATATCACTTAAGTTGTCGCAAAGCATTGGAATATCTTGAAGCTCATGACCATAGTCTTCTAATTGATGCTTGATCCACAAGAGTTGAGTACAGCACAACTTCTAGCTGCAATATATTCAGCTCCTGTAGTGGATAAAGCCACTGAATTCTGCTTTCTAGAAGACCAAGATATCAAACAACCTGCAAGAATTGACATGTACCACTGGTGCTTTTTCTGTCCAATTTGCATCCAGCGTAGTCAGCATCACTATAACCAATCAACTTGAAATTAGAACATCTAGGATACCATAGACCTAAGTTACTAGAATTAATAACCTATCTGAAAATTCTTTTTACTGCAAGAACATGAGATTCATTTGGATCAGCTTGGAATCTTGCACAGAGACAAACACTAAACATTATATCTGGTCTACTTGCAGTGAGATAGAGCAGTGATCCTATCATTCCTGTATAGGTCTTTTGGTCTACCTTTTTGCCAAGAGGATCACTGTCTAACTTAATGCCTGAGCTCATGGGTGTTCCTAAGGGATTACTTTGTCAAAGCCATACTTAGACAGTAGATCTGAAATGTATTTGGTTTGACAGATGTGAGTTCCTTCTTTGGTTTGCTTGATTTGCAATCCAAGGAAATAATTAAGTTCACCCATCATGCTTATTTCAAACTCACTTTGTATCAAATTTTCAAAGAATTTGCAGAGTGATTCATTAGTAGAGCCAAATATAATGTCATCAACATAGATTTGTACAATTAAGATTCCATTTGAAAATTTCTTTATAAATACGGTGTTATCTACTTTTCCTCTTATAAAATCATGTGATATAAGATAAGCACTTAATCTTTCATACCAAGCTCTTCGTGCTTGTTTCAGACCATATAGTGCTTTCTTTAAACGGAAAACACGATCAGGATACTTACTATCTTCAAAACCAGTGGTTGCTCACATATACTTCTTCTTTAATAAAACCATTCAGAAAAGCACTTTTAACATCCATCTGAAATAAATTGATATTAAGAGAGCAAGCATAAGCCAATAAAATTCTGATTGCCTCTAATCTAGCTACTGGAGCATAGGTTTCATCAAAGTCTATGCCTTCCTCTTGGGAATATCCTTGAGCTACAAGTCTAGCTTTGTTCCTAGTTATTAACCCTGATTCATCCATTTTATTTCTGAAAACCCATCTGGTTCCAATAACTGGATGATCAGTAGCTAGGCACAAGGGTCCAAACTTCACTACGTTTGAACTGATTGAGCTCTTCTTGCATAGCAAGGATCCAAGATTCATCACCCAGTGCATCATTGATTGTCTTAGGCTCAATTTGTGAAACTAATGCAGAGAAGTCACAAGGAAATTGCATACCTCTTGTTCTTATTCTGGATTGAGGATCACCTATAATGTTTTCTCTAGGATGGTCCCGATGGTACCTCAAATCTCTAGGTAGTCCTTCTTGTGATTCTTCTTGTTGTTGAAGATCTTCTAATGGAGGATCTTCTATTTCTTCTTATTTTCCTTCTTCAAGAGAAGTCTTCTCAACATTCCTACAGAGATCATCACACATTCTTCTTCTTCTCCTTCTATCCTTTTGATGGAAGGGTTAGTTTCATCAAATAATACATGAACTGATTGCTCTATTGTTAAAGTTTTTCTATTAAATACCGTATAGCCTCTAGGTTTTGAAACATATCCTAACAGAAAGCCTTCATCGCTTTTAGCATCTAATTTTCCTAGATTATCCTTACCATTATTTAGAATAAAATACTTACAACCAAAGGGTCTGAGATGGCTGATGTTTGGCTTCTTATCCTTGTAAAGCTCATATGGTGTTTTCTTCAGAATGAGTCTGATCATGCATCTGTTGATGATGTAGCAAGTTGTATTTACTTCTTCTACCCAGAGGTATTTTGCTAGATTATACTCATTTAGCATTGTTCTGGCCATGTCCAATAGTGTTCTGTTCTTTCTTTATGCTACTCCATTCTGTTGGGGTGTTCTTGGAGCTGAGAATTTGTGTTCAATTCTATTTTCTTCACAGAACTCCATAAACTCTTCATTTTTGAATTCACCACCATAATCTGACCTGAGACTTGTGATCTGGAATTTCTGTTTTTTATGAACTATTTTTCTAAATTTTAGAAATGCTTGAAAAGCTTCAGATTTGGCTTCTAAAAATGATACCAAGAATACCTTGAAAAATCATCAACAAGCACATAACCATAAAACTTTCCACCAAGACTGACTATCCTCATTGGTCCAAACAAATCCATGTGAATTAGTTCCAATGGCTTGGAAGTTGTAACAATTGTTTTAGACTGAAAAGAGGTCTTGGTCTGCTTTCCCTTTGCACAGGCTGAACATATTCCCTGTTTTCTGAGCTTCAATTTGGGAAGTCCTTCAACCAAATCATGCCTTATCAATTTCTTGATTACTGAAGTGCTAGCATGACCAAGTCTTCTGTGCCATAGATCAGACTCATCACTTTTGGTAGTGGCTAGACACAATTTACTTCTTTTAACTCTGCTAGTTGCAATGTGTACAAATTCTTCACTCTTTGTGCTTCAAAGACAATCTTGTTATCCTTCTAATTATACACTTGTCATTCTAAAAACTTACTAAGTGCCCTTTATCACATAGTTGACTAATACTGATCAGATTGTGCTTCAAACCTTCTACATACATAACATCTTCAATTAGGTTCTTTTCTTTAGTACCAATTGTTCCACATCCTAGTACTTTTCCTTTTCCATTATCTCCATAAGTTACTTGACCAGATTCTTCTCTTAAACTGGTGAAAAGCTTCCTATCTCTTGTCATATGCCTTGAGTATCTACTATCCAAATACCATTTGGATGCCCTCAGCTGACCCTACAAAATAGGCTAAGTTGTAACTTTTGGTACCAAAATTTTCTTGGGTCCATGATGGTTAGTTTTAGGAATCCATCTTAAATGTCTAGTGGTGTGACGACCCAACCAGCAAACTGGCCCAACAACCGTGCTAGTTGGTAGACTTCCCAGGAAGGTCACCCATCCTGAGACTACTCCCAACTGAGCACGCTTAACTTCAGAGTTCTTTTCCTGCTCGAGCTCTGACAATGACTAGTCCGGGTTGTTGGTAGTCTGCTAATTTAGTCCATTAACATATTCTTATATGGGGTGTTACAATCTACCCCTCTTATATAAGAGACGTCCTCGTCGCTGCTCACATATAGCACACAATCAAACCCCAAGCAGGCAGGATTCTAGAGGTGGCCCCCACAGGCTAAAGAGGTGGCTCCCACTATGTAGCACTTTGCGCCATTATGGCCTCAAGAGGTGGCTCCCATAGCGTAGCACTTTGCCCTGTGTGGCACTTGGTTCCTGCACTTCCGTCTGGGCAAGGCTCTGATACCATTTGTGACGACCCAACCAGCAAACTGGCCCAACAACCGTGCCAGTTGTTAGACTTCCCAGGAAGGTCACCCATCCTGAGACTACTCCCAACTGAGCACGCTTAACTTCAGAGTTCTTTTCCTGCTAGAGCTCTGAAAATGACTAGTCCGGGTTGTTCGTAGTCTGCTGATTTAGTCCATTTAACATATTCTTATATGGGGTGTTACAAGTGGTGCATGTGCTAACAGTGTGTCCTAATTGATTGCAATGAGTACAACACAAATTGAAAGCATTTTTCTTCTGTACATTGTTGCTGAACTTCTGTTTCGGTTTGTAGTTATGCTGATTTACCTTTTTGGAATTTTTTATGTTCCTTTCTGCTACAAATTTAGGTGTTGGATAAACTTCAGGATAAATAATTTCTTCTACATTATGTGGTCGTGTGTATCCTAATCCATATTTCTTTTTACTAGACCTAGAACCTTTAATTCTAATAAATAGTGAGGTTTTGCAATTAGAAATTTTTTCAATGGTAGCTTTCAGATAGTTGTTTTCTTCCACTAAATTTTCTTCATTCTTGAGTAAGTTTAGATTTGATTATAACTCTATAATTTTGTTATTTTTATTTTTCAAATCTTCACAAAGTAACTCATTAGCTCTTTTGGTTTCATTTAGATTTTGTTTTAATCTTTCTGCTTCCTTTTTAAGAAGGTATTGCTCTTTTCTTGGTTTATTAAATTTAGCTTCACTATCTTTATTTGTTTTACCACTGATTTGTATTTTTCATAAAGTTCATTAAATGCATCTTCAATGTTATCAAAATCAGATTCAGAACAGGAAGTAAAAGATGTTTTTGAATTTACCTGTTCTAGTCCTGCCATGAGGGCTAGATTTGCATTTTCTTCTTCATCAGATTCCGAGCTGGAAGATTCTGAGCTGGTAGCATCTTCATTATCCCAAGTTGCTGCCCTAGCCTTCTTCTTGAATCTTCTGAACTTCTTTTCTTTTCCTTTATTCTTATCTGATTTGTCCACTTGGTCCTTCTTCTTGAGTCTGTGACATTCAGATTTGTAATGCCCTGGTTGATTGCATTCATAACATGTAGGTTCCTTCTTCTTGTCTTTCTTAAAGAATTTCCTTGACCCAAATTTCTTCTTCTAAGCCAAGATTCTTTGCAGCTTCCTTGAGAGCATACCCTCATCATCACTGTCATCTGATTTTTCTTTGGAGTCTTCAGATGAAGAGGAATCTGCAATCTTCAAAGCATTTGAAATTTTCTTTTTTGAAGAATTTTCAGAGAACCTTTCCATGTTTATTTCATGTGCCATAAGGGATCCTATTAACTTATCAATGGTCAATTGTGTTAAATCATATGCTTCCTCTATGACTGTGACTTTAGGAGTCGAAACATTGGTTAGGGATCTTAATATCATTCTAACAGTTTCTTCATTTGTCAGATTCTTCCCTAAAGCACTCAAACCTACAATTACATTTGAAAATCTATTGTACATTTGAGTAATATTCTCATTTGGAAGCATTTTGAATTGTTCATACTGAGATACAAGTATGTCTATTCTAGTTTGTTTAACCCTATTTGTACCTTCATATGTAACTTGTAGCTTATCCCACATTTCTTTTGTTGTATTACAGGCTGATAATCTATTAAACTATCTTTTAGATAAAGTACAACATAGATAATTTTTAGCTTTATAATTTAAAGACATGTTTCTTTTGTCAACAATAGAAAGAGCACAAGAAGAGGATTCTGCAAGGACTTGAAAATCACCTTGTTCTATTACCTGCCAGAGGTCGAAGTCAGTACCTCTGATGAAGCATTCCATCCTCAACTTCCAATATTGATAATCTTCACCATCAAAGAATGGTGGCCTTGTAACCGATTGGCCTTCATAGTTGTGAGCTTCAGATGCCATTTCTTCTCAAATCCTTTTGGGATTCTTCTGAGAAGACCTCTCTATGATACCACTTGTTGGATCGAAATGGCAAGCAAAATAGTCCTAGAGGGGGGTGAATAGGACTTTTGACCTTTTAAAATTTCTTCTGAAAATCACAGCACTAAATAAACAAGTTAGTACTCAAAGTGATGTGTGTGATTCAAGTGTAGACTTGGCGGAACAATCACACAAGAAAACTGGACACAGATTTTATCCTGGTTCGTCCCTTCCCACATGGAAGTCCTACATCCAGTCCTCAAGCCAACCACTTGAGATTTCACTAATCTGCCAATGAATTTGGCCTTCTCTCACCCTTGAGAGGAATTACAACACCCTCTTGCTTTCAAGCAAGTCTTCCCTATACAAGGGTACAACAATGCCTTTTCACCAAGGCCTTCCCTACACAAGAGGGGCAAAGTGCAGAGATAGACTTCAGCACAATACAAGGAAATTTGACAGTGGTGTGTTTGCCTCAAAATTGAGCACAAAACAAATAGACTTCAGATGGATACAAAAGATATAGAATTGACTCTAAATCCTATCTGAAGTGAAAGGGTGGACTAAAGAGAATTGAAACTGAGTACAATTGCCACCCACAAACAGAAATTCTCCACAGAATTTTCTGAACAAAAGGAAGCTCTCAGAGGAAGTCAAGCATGAAGACTTTAGAGAGAGATTGAGGAATTCGAATGGCTCTTTCAGGAGAATGGACTTGAATGCACTTTCTGGATCCTCACTTCAAGGATGATCTATCTGTGTCTCACGGTATATCCGTTCTTTTCCTTTTGCGCTCTTTTTATAATCTTCAAAATATGACCGTTTGAGAGGATGACCGTTGGAGCTTTGTGGCTGTTTGCAATATAGCCATTTAAGGAGGAATTCCGGGATCCTTTGGGTCTTGAAGAGTTTGTCCAATAGGCCTTCAAGTATGCTTCTTCCCGAGGTCTTCATTTTCTTAGCAGCTAGAAGATAAGCTCTTGTAGCAAGTAGCAGAGAGAGAGGCATGCTGAACACATGCTCAATAAATGCCTGTTGCAAGGAGAAGACAAAAGAGAAAACACATTTCCATACCCTTCTGGTAGGTGAGTCAGAAAAATTCAGTACAAAGGATGGAACCTAGTATCCCACAAGTATTACAGACAGCAGACAGATAGACAAAAAGTTAAGGTATGGGTTTGTCAGTGGTAGGTGAGATGGTCAGATGCCATGCGTCTGAATTTTACATAAATGCTATGTGTCTTGTGAAGCTAACAACAAGACAAGGTAGGACATCAGAACTGAGGATTTCAAGGAGATATATTTCACAGGATAATTAATTTAGAAGCTGTCATGTCAAATCTTGTCAGAAATATAATCTTCGAAGTTTTAAGATGAAATGCATACAACAATCCTCCTATTGATTTTGCTTAAGATAATCAATTAGATTTGATGATCGTCATATAGTTTAGAAAATAGAGAGCTGACAAAAAAGGTACAAGTGCAGAATTGTCAGTGTAGTTGAATGTGAACAAGAGTTGATTGGAGTAAGAGTGATTCGACTCATGAGTGATCATGGTGATTTGATTACAATAGTTGAGGATTTCTAAGGTATTCGATTGACAGTTGAAGGTATTAGTCGAATACAGAGCTGTAAAAGTCCAGTCGAATTACAAAGAAAAAGACATTCGATTGTAAGAGTCGAAGTCATCAGTCGAATCATGAAGAAAAAGACATTCGACTGTAAGAGTCGAAGTCATCAGTCGAATCATAAAGAAAAAGATATTCGACTGTAAGAGTCGAAGTCATTAGTCAAATCATAAAGAAAAAGACATTTGACTGTAAGAGTCGAAGTCATCAGTCGATCATAAATAAAAAGACATTCGACTGTAAGAGTCGAAGTCATCAGTCGAATGGTATGTAAACGATGAGGACTTAGAAAAAATTCGATGACTTCTGACTGCTATTCTGAAGGAGTCGAATATGACAGTCGGATTCAGTATGCTGAGAGACAATTGTGACCTAAGAAGATTTTGAGGATATCTTTGTGGTATAAAATATATTTAAAGATTTGTCATAGCAAAAACATAGTTTTATAAAAATTAAGAAAGTTATTAAATTTCTTAGAGGTGGTTGCTCAACAGGGTCATGCAAAGACTTTCTCTTCAAAACATGGAGTTCTGACAGAAAGGGGATGTGGTAGGTGAGTTCTGATAGATAAACCATAGTGCTTATACCTACCACTGCATTTTCTACTGACCATCTGTCATGCAAAGATAGAACTCCATTTCTGACATTGAGGGAGAAAGTTATACAAATATTTTGAGTTTCAAGATAACAGAAAAGAGATTTTAAATTTGAATACATTAGAGTGAAATTTTCTCACTAAACTATTTGAATTTTGATAACAGAAAAATTAACAAAAAAAGTCATATATGTGATTCTTATTCTCTTCAAAGATCCCATAAGGATTAAGGGGATCATCGGAAAAATAATGATGATAATGCTTTAACAGTTTTGCAAATAATAACATATATTTAAGATCATCTAAGTATAGTTGATCACAGACGTTGATATTATACTTCGACTTTCAAAGAGTCAGAGTACAACTACAGTAGTAAACATGCTCCGACTATCGAGAGTCGAAGTGAGAAACAATCGATACATAAGACAGAAGATATGAAAATCGATATGAAACATAAACAATCGATGTTTATGAAGCAATCAATGTTTAAATATAATAGTAATTGATGTTTAAGATAATCGATGTTCTAAGGTAATCGATGTTTAAGTGAAGCAAACGATTTCCAATATAATTGATGTGAAATACAATCGATGTATACAATCGATATAAGCAATCGATATGAAGAAATACAATCGATACATGCAATCGATATGAGCAATCGATGCGAACAAATACAATCGATATGAGCAATCGATGCGAAGAATACATCGATATGAAACATAGGCAATCGATGTTTTAGAAAATCGATGTATATGAAACAATCGATGTCAGACTTTGACTTATCAAGAGTCGGAGTGGGTCTTCATTTTTTTCAACAATCGGTATCTAACTTTGACTATTGAGAGTTAGAGTGGGGCAAGTGGACTTTGACTTTTTGAGAGTCGGAGTAACGTCAATTGTTCAGCAACTGATACCCGCCACTTCGACTTCTCAACAGTCGTAGTAGTACCAGTTTGTTCAGTAATCGATGCACTACTTTGACTTCTTGGGAGTCAGAGACAGTATGATATATATGTATGTATACATTGTGTACTTCGAAAATTTTCTATGTAAGTTGACAGTGTGTCGACACTTAGGCTTAGTGTGTGTTGACACCAATAGACTGTAAGGTTATATGGTATAATACATGTATGCCTTTACTTTAACACATTAATTTTCATACAAAATAAAGTGTGGTATAATTAATTAAGTTGTTTAGCTAAAATATTTTGTCATAAACAAAAATAATGATCAAGCAATTGTAGGAGATAAATGCACAACAATTCTTTTAAACATAATCAACCATTTGTAAAAGATGATTGTTCAACATAATTGTATGTTTTGATGATGACACAATGTGTGCTTTATTGTTTTGATGATGACACAATGTGTGTGTTTTAATTTGTTTTGATGATGACATAATCTTTGTTAATCTTGATGTTCACTAAACATAAATTTCATAAATGTTTTGATGATGAAGATAAGTACTTTGATGATGAGAATGTTGAGTTATGGTTGTGTGAACAACCATAATCATTGTTCTGACTTCGACCGATAAGGCTTCCAGTTGAAGTGTGAGCTACAGTCACATCGATTATCTTGCATTAATTAAATAACATCTCATAAATGCCTAATTAACTTTTGGTATTTTATGTGTTGGTGCATGTTGTTTTGATGATAGCAACCAAATGGTAATATCATACTTTGATTCATGAACTTTGGATGATGATATCTAAGTTGAAGTTTTTCTTATATAGGAGGACATGTGATAATTTGAGTGCACAAAAGATCAAAGTATAATTTGAAGTAAAGGAGTTCATGGTGTACTTGTCGACAATTTAACAAGCTGTCACATCTGGAGAATTACACAGTGGAAATATTTAGAGTTAAAAGTCGTTATTCCGAGATGTGAGCAATCGACAAATAAGACTCTATCTAGTGAGCATTAGATGTGTAACAACACATGCATAATAATAGGGCCCAAACAGTGAACACAACTAGCATGTATTCAAATCTCAAACACTTTATTTCATCTCAAATAGAACAAATACATACTCTTTCATTGTTGAACTATAGGACTAAGACTCAATAAAGAGAAAATTACATGTAACCTCACTACCTACTACATTGATCTAACTCTCAAAAGAATCTAGTATTAGACGCTATAGTTGGAACACACTCATCACTCTGACGTGTTCCTATCAAAGTCATTCCCTTCAGCTTCCTCGTCATGTCACCTATGATGTTGAAAAGTAGGAATGGAGTAACTAGCCCAGTAGGATTTATATCTCAATGTGCGGGTAATGATATAAATGATTAACATTATAGAACTAGGCAGGCATGAAAATCTAGATATGCATGACTATAAAATCCATTGTAACGATGCTCTTTATACTGGTACGATTATACCATCCACATCGGTATAGAGAACGCCGTCACAGTGGGACATTGACCCAACACTAAATGATAGGTTGATATGTACATGAATAGTAAAGAGTACAACGGAAAAAGTAACAATTTCATTCCATTCCATCATCATCATCAATATCCACAGTTTGTATAACATAAGATGAAAGAAAACACTAAAGTCCACATTTGAACAACTTTCAAATAAAATACATTGTCCATCCTTAATTACACAATTCCGAATTACATACTATGAAATGAGAGATATAACGTAGAGATCTCCACAAAATAGCTACTCCTCGCGCTCAGAGACGCTCCTAACTATATCCTCCTCGAATGTGGAGACACCTGCACTTGTACGCCGAAGCAAGTATGAGTCTAAATGGACCCAGCAAGCAATCCATGCACCACCCATACACACATCACATGCACATGCTATCTTCTAATGGAAATAATATACATGGGACATGTTTTATACGACTAAAACTATTATTCATGGAATCTATAGCAATAGATACATGGCACATGCTTACTCATTTAGAACATAGAACACATGCCAGTTTTCTAAACAATTAAGGATAAACATAGTACATGCTTTATTTGCTTTCACAATTAAGTATAAAACTTATACATGATTTCTACACCTTTTGTTCATCATGTTTTAATGAATTAAATTTCATTCAAACCATCTTGCAACTTTACATGATTTAAGCATGAAACTATACATAAGGTAAACAACATGCCAAATATGAATTCTATTCAATTTTTCATGTTTAACACAATTGTACACACATTTTACTTGCTGTTTTGACATGGATTTAGCACATTCGCATAAGATTACACTAATTCACATGATAATACATTCACTTAATAGTTTCACAATTCACATATTTCTCATTCCACATTTCACATGATCACCTACACATTTTCACATAGTTGCCGTGACACATAGTCCAAACCACCACTAGAAGGACACACATATAGACATACACTTATCCATCACCTAGGCAACACAGTAATGGATCTTGGTTAGCTGCGCAGAACCGGGAGAAGCACTCTCCACCCTAACCAGTGGTACTTGTCCACCTCCAAGATTTCATCCTAATGCCCTTAGGATATCACTCACATTGAACGTTCCCGTAGGGACTTTACTACGGTACAGTTCCACAGCCCTCTATCGTAGCAGTGTCACATATGGCACAATTTACACATTAAACATTTACCAATTTACTTACATTATTCACATGCACTTGCACACACACACATGCATTTTTAACACATACATATGGATCAGTTTACATGGCATGCATTTTACTATTTTATAATGATGATCAACTTCTATACAGTCCTAATCAGGTGGCTATTAACCGAATCACAACATTTTAACTAGCATGATTAACATGGTCATTTTCCTCTTTAAAACCATAACAATACCTACTATTACCCATAGCATGAAATTTTTGTAACAAGTTCCAAACAGTAAATATAACACATGCTCAATTTTCCATATTTTTCAGATCAGTACACGAATTTCAGTAATTGAAACAAATTTCATGCATTTTATCACTAATTTCACTTCAATAGATTTCACAATAACACAGTTATACCCAGTAGTACTAACACCTGAACACAGTCATCATATAGTCACCAAAATTTTCTGAAACCCTAATTTAACATGGATCTAATTAAACATAATTTACAAGGCCATTCATGCTTAATATCTCATTCAAAATTCTAATAAATAGTATAATGTATGAAAAATTGACCTAATCACATGGCATGTTCCATTGGATGTACTTGACCATACAAAATTTTTACAACATGTATTCATGTTTAGAAATATGGAATATGTCACAATGTTCAAAACATGCATTCTGTGCAAACCTGTTCAACTTGGCGACACAGATGTTGCCGCCACATAGGTTAACGGCACAAGATCATGCCGCCATCAGGGATCTTAACGGCACTAGATGTTACAGTTAACTTCTTGTCTGCAGAAACACAGACTTCATGCATAAAATCATGGTGAATGGGGGTTCCAGGACACGAGATAAATTCTGTAAAATTCCCAAGACCTAGCTGACATGTGTAGGGTTGATGTATAATGGTTACTTGCCTCTAAAAAATTGCTAAACAAAATTTAATCGTCGGAGAAGCTCTCCTCGGCCAAGCCAAGAAGCCTCCCAAAAACCTCCCAGATTCGGTTCTGTATTGAAGCAGGTTGCACACCGGAGTCGGGGAAGCTTCACAGTTGTTCCAAGTTCCTTGCAGTCGATGTAGATCGTCAAGAGAACTCTTCAGTCGTCGGATCAAAGCCTCCAAAGTTTCAGGTTCGTATAAACAGTTCTAGGGTGTTGACAACAAGCCAAAAGGGTCTAATCCAGCTAGGGAAGGTGTTTTATAGCCAAGGGAAGTTGGGTTGCGCAATTAGAAGGGCATCCTTCCATTGGACGGGGTTTCCAAACAGGAGCCGTAGGAAACGGCCATTTCCATCTGAGATCACACAAGTTCTAGGAAATAGACAGCCATATTGGTTGCCACCAACTGGGAGTTGGCGTCCATCTATCTGGACATTGACTCAACCCTAAACGACCATGCATGTTGACGTTAATTGGCCCTTCGGCCAGAACACAGAAATGCAGAAAACCATGCTTACACTAGTACATGCATGCAATGTATAAAGTATAACTTAAATACTATCTATACAATATAAATAAAACAACATATACATAATAAACACATATACATATGTAGAACAATACTAATTAAATATGTGCAGAAATGATTACATACATATGCATATACATACATATACATGGCACATACACAAGGCATTGTAAACAACACATGACCGAAATTAAAAGGGCAAAAATCGAGGGCCTTACACCCTCTCCCCCTAAAGAAAACTTGTCCTCGAAGTTAGAACGACCTACTCAAAAAACATTGGGGATACTTCTTCTTCATAGCATCCTCAAGCTCCCAAGTAGCCTCCTCTCGCGAGAAAGTTCCGCCATAGCACCTTCACGACACAATGTTCTTGTTCCAGAGATGCTGACCTTCCGGTCAAGAATAACTACTGGTTGCTCAACATACGATAGATCTGGCTGGATCTCCACTGGCTCGTGACTAATAACATGAGATTGATCTTGGACATACCTCCTGAGCATTGATATGTGGAATACAGGATGAACACTAGCTAATGCTGGTGGTAAAGCTAGCTCATACGCCATGCTGCCCAAACACCTGAGAATCTCATACGGGCCAATGAATCTAGGACTTCATTTGTATGCCTGCCAAATTTGACAACACCTCGAGTAGGCAAAATCTTCAAAAAGACAAGCTCGCCAACCTCGAACTCTAATCCTTTCTTCTGTTGTCGATGTAACTCTTCTGCCTATCCTGCGCCGCAACCGCCTCTTCCTGATAAGCTGGATCTTATCTGAAGTCTCCTCACTAACTACGGACCAATCAACTGCCTATCACTAGTGTCCTCCCAACATAAAGGAGATCTACAAGGCCGACCATGCAATGCCTCAATGGGGCCATACCAATCTCGCATGAAAACTGTGGTTATATGCGAACTCCACAAGAGGTAAATGACACTCCCAATCACCCTTCCAATCCATCACACATGCTCTCACATATCCTCGAGCGTCTGGATAGTCCTCTCGGACTGTCCATCATTTGGGGATGGAACGCCGAACTAAGCTTCAATTGTAACCTAAATCATCATGAAGACCCTTCCACAGCCTCGAAGTAAATCTCGGATCTCGATTCGAAATGATCGACTTCGGCACCACCATGCAACCTAACAATACTACTACATACACCTAGCCAAACTTTCAGCTGACTGCTCTTCTTCATAGGAAAGAAATGTGCAGTCTTAGAGATCTATCTACAACTACCCAAATTGAGTCATTGCCCCTCACTGATCTGGGCAAACCTGTTACAAATCCAGTGATGGCCCCCACTTCCATACTGGGATCTCCATCTTTTGCGTTAGACCAGATGGTCGCTGACGCTTGGCCTTCACTTACTGGCATATTAAACACCTTGTTACAAAATCTGTCACATCCTTCTTCATGCCAGACCACCAAAATTATATCTTTAAATCCTGGTACATCTTAGTGTTACCTAGATGAATAGAGAACCTCGACCTATGAGCTTCTGTAAGAACATGCTCACGGACATCTACAACATCGGGAACAGGAACTCTGTGATGAAATCTAATCACGCCATGCTCATCATGAGCAATTCCCGCCTTGCCTACTAATTCCTGAAGCCTAGGATCAATCTTCTGTTGCTCAATCACTTCAAGCACAGTAGACCGAATGGACAACTGAGCTACAAAAGCCTGACATAATGCTGGCTCTAACTCGATCATCAAACACAGCGAACATCTTCCAATCCTACTGGAGAAGACCTCTTTCTGCTAAGAGAATCCGCTAAGACATTCAT
>CM024756.1:88062705-88227954 GCA_014218235.1 Colocasia esculenta | reverse complement strand
GAGGTAGTAGTAACTCCACACCTGCATACACACACACACATTCATAATTAGTTTGACTAATAATCTTAAATGCAGGTAAATTAAGAAAGTAGATCGTACCTAGAGGAAGGGGGCGAACCTGCCCATGGTGGTCTCGCATCTAGTGCCGCTGGAGAGGTCTGCAAAGGTGTGGGCCAGGAAGGCCGCACCCCACGCTTAATGCTTGATCCTCTCCAGGTCCTCGAGGATCTCCAGGAACCAGCAATAGATGCCATCGCCTTTTGTCCCCAGCAGCATCTTGCCCAAAAATAGTACCAAGAACCTCCTTAGGTCCCTATTCGCCCTCTCTATCTCCTCAGGGTCCTGGAGGTACACTACCCTCGCCAGACCCGCTGCCCGCTACACAAACTTGTGCAGCAACTTCTTGCTTGTCTGCCTCACCCCCGCAGACCCAGGCTCTCCAAAAGTACTACTTTGATCGACCATCCTCTGGTCACCGAGCTCGTCCTCTCCCACTGGCTCTAGTCCTAGCAGGTCCCGGGTGTCCTCTGTGTAGTCTGCATAGGTGACCCCCGTCACCGCCTCTCCATCGACCCGAAGACCTGTGATCCGTGCCACATCCTCCATGCTGGGCACCATATGCCCCCACTGCAAGAGGAACGCCCTGCTGGCCCGGTCCCACCTCTCTTTGAGGGCCTGTACCAGGGGACTGTCCACGTAGAAGGGCTCGATCTCCAAGATCGGCCTAAACCCCATCCCCCGAACTCTCTCCCTCTGAAAGTCCGGGAGCCCCTGGTATGCCGCTATCACTAGTGGCTAGTGAATCCTGGGCCTCATGATCCCCTTCATGAAAAGAAACCAAAACACAAGTCAGCACAAGTCTAAACACACTAAAAACCATCAAACTGTGCAAAATAGACCCTAATCACAAGTGCTCGGGTGGCTTTGTGAATCGCGACCAACTCAGTGGTCGAGCTTCAGTGTGAATCGCGACCGCTGAGTCAGTCGCGGTTCACATTGAAATGCAACGACCCAAGCCATCACGATTCAACCCCTTGAACCGCGACGACTGGTGTCATCGCGATTCACCTTCTTCCTCTTCCGGCCCGACGGCCCTCCACCTCCTCTCACCGGTGCACAAATCAATGATAATGGTCGGGGTACCTACCGTATCCCCTCGAGGGGGCGCCTCGCCACCTCGTCACCCTCGTTGGAGCCTCCCCGCCAGTGTGTCTTCCTCCTCTTCCGCCGAAGCTTCTTCCTCCATAGCCGCCGACGCCGCCGCCGCCTCCTCCTTCTCTATCACCACTACCAACTCCTTGCCTGCTGTGAGGAGTTCCTCCACCATTAGTCGGGTCGTTATGCCCAGCGTCTCTATGCCTTCTTCCGCCATCACCTCCGGTGCCAGCACCACCTCCTCCGCCGAACCCCCCTCACCTCGTTGGCGTTTCATCGCTGTTAGCTTCGTCATCGGCCGGGGATGAGAGCAAGAGAGTTGAGAGAGAGCTTAAGAGATGGGAGAAGATGAGAGAGGGAGAAGAGATATCGGAGATGAGAGAGCTCAAAGATGAAAGTGGTGAAAGAGTGGGAAGGAGGGGCTCTCAGGTGTTTTAAGCTTCCGGAACATGATTAAAATGTGACGGACACAGTCGTCGCAATTTGGAAGCAATAAGTTAAAATGCGACAGAGTCCATCATCGCAATTCAGAAGGCCATCATTACTTCGGTGCTGAGTTTGAGTTGCATGAATTTTGAATTTTAAGTACATTTGAAATGTGACGGGAAAGTTGGTCATGATTTAGGCTTAAGAGTGACGGACCGATTGGTCGCTAGATCAAGATGATAAGTGCAACGTCTATGTTCATCGCGATTCAAGAAGGCCACCTGAGGGCCAATTTCTGAGGAAAAATCCAAGTGCTTTGGATGATATAATCATGTAAGAAGGTGAAATTTGGCCGTGTAAAGGATGTAATTCAATTCTCACTGATGATTTAATTTTGGCATTTACAAACGACCACCTTGAGCCATAATTTCATGAGTTCTTTTACATAAGCCATCCAGTCTTCCTCCACCTCCTCCACATGTGGGACCGGTCTCCTGAAAGAGCAGACCTTCCACAACGCCTTGATGGTGTCCGCCTCTTCTACGTCATTGTTGGTACTGATCTCCCTTCTCTTGATCGACGATAGATGAGACAGCCCCTCGAAGTCATGCCGTGGGAGCCCAAGTTGAGACATGCAGCAGTGTGCGTTGTATAGCACAAACTCGTCGCTCCAATTAGTCGCAAATCCACACCAGGTGCTAGCCGCGTCCGTAAATCTTTGGCTAGGAGAGGTGCTGAAGTACAAGTGAACGCATTCCTGGGCATGCTTCGGAGGTGATCATGCCAATCTGCCTGCGTCTTCAGTTGTGGCACGCGATTTGCCACGTGCCCTTCTAAGCCCACCAAGCCATCTATATGACGGAGCAGACTCTTGGAAAAGATCTGGGCTAAGGTGGTAGCTTCGTTATTCACATCAAACTTAAAGTGCAGGCCTGTCCAACAAGTGAATAAAAGCATGGATCCATAAGGAGGCCTACCCAAGCTCGCCGCCATGAGCCCATTGTAGAGGAAGGCTAGCACCACCGGTCCCAACCTCTCTCCTTCCCATATGCCACATACTGCACTGAGCTACTCTTCTTCAAGTATGTTGTCCACAGATGAAAAGAGGAGCGCACCCGCCAGGCATATGGCGAAACCTTTCATTACCTTTTCAAGTCTCTAATCGTCTTCTGCTCTTGGTTTCTCCCTCCTTGTCCACGCCGTCAGTTTTTGCAAGTTCACACCCTTTTCAGCTTGGATGTCCCTAGCCGCCCTTTTACCCATGAAGCTCTCGAGCACCTTTTTGCTTGTAATGCTTCTTGGCATGATCGCCATATCATCTTCGTCACATCTTCTCATCCGCTTCAAGCCTAGCAATAGTTCAACTTCTTCCAATAGAATAGTGGCTTCGAAGGTTTTGAAGAGGAAAGTGTGGGTTTGTGGATGCCATAGTTCTACAAGTGCGCCCATGGCCGCCCAATCAAGGTGTATTTCATGGTATCTTTTGGCATGAATAGCAAGGTTTTGGATTCCCCACCTAGAGAGTATGGCTTTCATGTCAAGGTTAATGTAGGAGGTCAGTTTTTGGAGCCATGGGAGTCTCATGTATCTCCTAGTGCCCGGGAAGAGAGGATAGTCCTATGGATTGTTTGGTCATACGTAGATATGGGTTGGCAAGACAGGATGACATGCGCATGGGAGTCTTGGAGAGGGAATATGACACAAGGATGATTGGATTATGGGTTGAGCATGGCAAGATGAAGGTGGCACATGGGAGGAAATTAGGATTTTGAATGGGTTATGGTACATGATCATGGGTACATGGTTTGGCCATAGTGGGTATTGGATGAAAAAGAAAAGATAAAAGAGAAAAAAATAGAGAGAAGATAGAATAAGACATGGAGAACACATTAAGAACCTGAAGAACACAAACAAGAACATGAAAAATCAATGCAAAAAAATCATGAACTCACCAATTTGGCTCGAATAAGCTTGCATATGTGCCCATCAATCTTGCTTAATCTCTGAAATCCCTCAACTCTTGGCCTCTTGGAAGGGGGAGCATCACCATGCTCTATAGCTTCAATCTTCAATTCTCCTTTTCTTTATCTATCAAGACAATTGCTTGAATTCTGATCTTTGGAGAGGGTGGAGAGCATGAAAAGAGCATGAGAGGGGTGTTTTTAAAACCCCCATGGCTGCACAAGCCCAGAGGCAAGCCCAAAAGTTAGCAAGAAATGCAAAACATGCAAGGAAATCATGCCTCAGGTGGAAGTTTCAAAATCGCGACCGACACATACGTCGCGATTCAAGCGTCTCACTTCGACTTCCATTGCGACTGATGAAGGTAAATCGCGACCGACAATGTCGTCGCAATTCAGCCAGTGAAACGTGTCCATATACCCTGTCTCTATTTTCAAGCAGCATTATTTTGATGTGTTCCATTATTTGTTGCTAGTCAATGCTAATTAATCTTTGAGCGCAGATTTTTGGGTATGCATTTATCGCTGGACATTTCATGCCCATATTCGGATAACCCCAATCCAGTATTGTATAATTGCATTGTACTATATGTTATACTCTATTAGAGCATATCAAGGACCTTAAGGCTCCGATGAATCTAAAATTGAGTTCCCCTCCACCGCCAAAAACAGTGATAATTTCAGAGGATTCTTATGACTTGAGGATAGGTCGTTATGCTTTGCAAGAAGGATGACGGATTCCATCCGGTATCTTGACTTCGGCATCGTGACAATATTATCCTTGATTATTTTATATTTTCTTTTGTTTTAATCTTTTTCTTTTAGCCCAGCATGCATCATATAGGACCTTGAACTTATTTCCGAAAAATTACTCTCGTGCTTAATTGAAGAGAACCGCTTACCCTTAACTCCAATTAACATGAAATATTCCATTCCGAGTCAAGCACTCAGTTCATCTTGTTGATGTTTGGAGATCGTCTCCTGAGAAGTTCCTTGTTTTGGATTCCTATATTAATTCATCTATTTTTCCATAGATCCACCTTGTTTGCAGTACGTCCACATGCTGGTAAACGCTCCCCAATGGTGAACCTGTCGGATTGTGTCCGTAAGTACTTCCCCACCACTGGAAGTTGATCTTTCTCCCCTTCGCGTCCATGTTCACATCCTTTCCCTTCATCCAAACATTGAGTTATTATGGAGGTTTTCTACAAGCCGCTTCTTGGTGATCTGAGGAACAGCTCCTATCATATGTTGTTGAAGGCGTGTCTCATCACACGTTGGTGTCTACTTTTCAGTCACTCCACTTCATTCCACTCCATTCACTTCATTTCGTTGCTTTCATTTCGTGTCATTCTGCTCCATTTCCTTACAAAGCAGACGCCAAGGTGAGGCAGTTGTAGACATGCCATTTTGACAACATATCGAGTACATTTCATGTTATACTGCAATGCCTCAAAGTGGCTCTCTTCATTAACGTCTTAAATGATTTTCCTATTTTTCAGAATTTTTCTCAGATTTTTAGGAATTTTCCTAGGGGCTTTAAGGGTCCTCTATGTACAACTGATTCACAACAGACACAGTGGTCGCATTTTCAGGGGTTTGATCTGCGACGGGTCAAACCGTCACTATCACACTTCTTTTTCTAGCGCCTGCTAGGTTTTGAATTGCGGCCGGTCAAGTCGTCGCGTTAAGAGTTTCCAATTTCGATTTATAGCAGATTTAAAAATTATTTTTACAAAGATTTTCTTGCTAATTAAAATTGAGTCCACATGGTCCGTCACATTTCTAACCTTCCGTCATATGAAGATTGATTCCCTTCAGAAGACCGATTCCCTTCAGAAGATTGATTCCCTTCAGAAGATCGATTCTCTTCAGAAGACCGATTCCTCTAGAAGATCGATTCTCTCCAATACGGGACCACTCATGTCATTGAGATTCAATATTTCTATTTATTAAATTTGAAAATAATCAATCAATATTGGAAGTGTCTTAAACGCGTCGGTTTATGTCGCCGCAATTCTAAATCCTACTATAATCGATGTTTTGAAAGGCTTAACTGGAGCAAGCGGATCTTGTTAAACGCGACACTTTGGTCGGTCGTGATTCACCTTATAGAGGACCACTGTGTCCGTCGTGATTTATTGAATTTGCCCCCTAAAAAAGACCCTCGAGACCATTGTTTTGAACGGATCCTAAACACGAAAGCTCCTGCTGGAGAGAGATGAGCAGGAGATGGAATTGGCAGATTTTCATCTGGCTGAACATTCTCTTGATCTCTTTCCATTGAATTTCCTGACCATCTCTCACTTGCTGTTCTTTAGTACCTTGCTGACTTCTCCAACCTGCTAAGGTTGGTCTACTTCCATATTTCTGTCAACATTGCAATGGGTTCAAAATTAGCTTCATAAATTTTGCAATATGAACGAGATCATATGTGTGAAACTTGGCAATCTTTTGAACCTTAGTGCCACCCAAAGGAATATCCAACAGTGAAAAGATTGTTGACAATTGTGCAGCAAAAGGCAGGCTACGTCTCAGCTTGGGCAAGGTGACTTCATGAAGAAGTTGATAGAAAATTGTTGAATTAACTTTCTCCTTCTTTATCAAGTAGAACAAGATGACCTCTGTAGACTGGTAACTCTTTGTCCCCATCCTAGGGCGAGGGGAAGTCTTTTTACCATTGGTTAAACCCTAGCACCCGAAATTAGGAAATGCTGAACTTTGGAGGGCCGGATCTGAAGACGGAGGTGTTCTCCGAGGATCTACATCAACTGGGAGATAGCCTATACATAGGAGAAGAGGTTCCAACTCCGAAGAACCACCTGCATCAACAGAAGAAGAAGATTTAGGAGAGTTTGAGCACCTTCTTAGCAGGGCCGAGGAGGGCTTCAACGTATATTTTGATCTTTGTAGATTTTTTTAGAGGAAAGTAAGCCCTAGATCTTAATCCTATACATGTTCCCTAAGTCCAAGGTATTTTTCTGGATTTTTCCTCGAGTCCTGGAACCCCCAAATTCCCCATTGTATTGAGTGTTGTCTGTGTGTGCTACTGGGAGGAAGTTGGCGGCAGCATCTGCTGCAATCAAGTTCCTTTGTTGGCGGCAAGGGATGTTGCAGTTGAAAGTAGACGCCACATCCCTTGCAGTTAACTTCGTCAGTGTCCCAAAAATGTACTCTTTGATCTTCTTTGGCTGTTTAAATGATTTTTGGATATAGTTCATGCTGTAAATTTTATGGTTGCTTATCTACAGTCACTAGGTCATATCATGAGGTTGCCCTAATTTTCTATGAACTATGTTAATTATTAAAATTCAGTAACTGAGTTAGGAGCATAATGTGAACATGTTTAATCTTGCATAATTCGATTTTGTTGTGAACTGAATTTCATAATTTTTACATGACAAAATGAACAATGATATTAGATTTCTGAACTATTAGCACACAACCATGTTCATATGTACCAAGTTTAATGATATTTTAATAAAATTACCTGAAATCTTGTTTAAATTGTAGAAATTATATTTATTGTTCGAAAATATGGAAAATTGTATATGTGATATGTTTATTGTTAATGACCTGTGATAAAAATTTGGAACTAATTTGATGACAAAAAGTGCACTTATTGTTAAATCATGGAAATTATTCACTTTGGTTATGTTTAATCTAATCTTGTGTAATTCAGAAATTAACAGCATGTTTAGGACTATAATGTGAGTTGTTTTATTTATGAAAATAGTAGTATCATGATTAGGTTAACTGAGACATGTGCAATTGATGAATAAGATATGTAAAGTGATTAAATAGTATATGTGAAAAATGTAAATAAAGTGTGAAAATGTGATAAGATGAATGTGTAATAATTGGGCCAAGATTGACACTGCTACCCTAGAGGCTTCGAGAGCTGTACATAGAAAAGTCCCTATGGAAGGCTCTATGTGTGAAAAGTATGTCCTAAGGGCATTAGGAAAAACCTGGAGGTAGACAAGTATCACTAGATAGGGTGGAGAGGGCTTCTCCCGTCTGCGCATTACCAAGATTCACCACTACATTGCCTAAGTGGTGGGTATGTGATTATGAGTTGTGTTAAGAGATATGTGTTATGAGATGTGGTGAGTTGTGCTATGAGATGAGTATGAGCTATGAATATTGTTTGCGCCCTCTAATAGGTAGTTAGGACTATTGTCATGGCATTTTAAGCGATGGAATATGAATAAGTGTAAGATGATATGCGAATGTGGCATGTGTGAGTGCAAATGATATGTTTGTGATAAGTGAAAATAAAAGAGTAAATGACATGAAGAATATGTGAAAAGATATGTAAGGGAGAGTTAATGTTAATGAGAGTGTGCTTGCATGTGAAAACCAATGTATTAATGCAATATGTTCATGATTTCATGTATTAATTACCTCAATTGAAATACCATGTTTAGCATCATGTCATGTAGTTTTATTATTCATCATGTAAATGTGCATGTGAATAACATATGCAATCATGTCTTTTATGCAATATGAAAAATGAACATGTGGAATTTCTAATGAATGAGATTGTGTGTGAACAAAACTAATTCCATGTAATTGAGTTTAATTCATGACAAAACAGCAAGTAAGTATAGTTATGAATGTGATAAACGCATGAAATAATGCTTAGATTCCATGCTAGATGTGATGTTTACTTAGCGTAAAGTTCCATGTTTAAGTGCTTATTGTTTCCAACCAACTTGACTATGTTTTAACTCTTCAATTCATGCTAATAAATGTGAAACCATGTGTAATGAAATTTATTTACATTAAAACAGTTAGTAAAATGTGCAATTAAATATGAAAAGTGCATGTGAAAAGTGAATAGTCATCATGCTAGGTTGTTCATTTCTTTATGCTTAATTCTATGTTCTAGTTTGTAGAAATGTATCATGAAATGGATTAATGTTTGGATGGATGATTCATGCTACATGTTAGGTGTAGAAAATACGTACAAGTGTATGTTAGTATCCATGATTTAGAATAAAAACGTGATAGTCTAAAGCATGTCTAGGTGATTTAAATATGTGTTACTAGTTAAGAGTATGTACCATGTAAATTGTTGTAGTTAAATGATAGTATGTATTTTGTTATTGTTTGATAGCTTAATAGGAATGTGATGTGCTTAAGGTTAAGACTTTGGTTTGCTTGCTTAGTCTTTAGACTCATACTTGCTTCGGCGTACATGTTGATAGGTATCCCGTGCTAGAGGGAGGCATATCGAGGAGCATCCTCAAGAGCGAGGAGTAGTTGTGGAGTAGCCACTGTCCAAGTACCACTTATTTTGATTTTGGGCTGCTAAGCATTCTTGCATAGATAGATCAGAAAGGTGGTTTTGGTACCCAAATTACTTTGGGTCCCATTCTTTCAATCATACCAGAAAATAAATGCTTAAGAATCCACAATTGCTTGCATTTCAACATCTTCAATTTATTCCAACATTGTTGTTCAGTATGGCCAAGTTTCTTACAACAGTTGCATGATGGAGTTTGAGTTTCTGCAATTCTTTTACTATTGTATTGAACTTGTGAGATTTTCTGTCCTTTTTGTTGCTTGCTTGGCTTTGACTTTTCAACAGATTTCCATACCTATCGACATTTCAATTTGAGGCTGTCGACAGGTGCCATTCTTTGTTGACCATTGAATTCTTTTGTTTAGTTTTCAATTCTTTACTTTTATCTTGAACTTGGTTACTTGTACTTGGGCTGTTCTGAACAAAGGATCTGATTAATTTTTCTCCAAGTTTCTTTTGATTTTTAGTTTGAAATCTAAAGTCCATGCCTTGTTATGTTTGACCTTACTCCCAAAACACTATCAAGATTTTATTTTCCTTTTACAAATCTTGACAGATCTTCATTTTTTCCTTTTAGTTCCTTTTGAACTTCTTCCATCATTTTCTGAATCTCTTGATTCTCATTTGGAAGAGTTTCAACATATTTGTTTAGAATTTGTTTTTCTTTTTCATTTTCTTGAAGTTTTTCCTTCACGCAATCCATTTCAACATTGTGCTTTCCTTTTCAATTTTAAGTAACTCTATCTCTTTGGCTAGGATTGCAATTTTTCATCATTGCTTATGCTATGAACAAGAGTGGTGATTTTCTTTTTCAGTGCTTTTTTTTTCAGATTTATATTCACAAAATTTTTCAAATAGCAAGGTATAAGCTTCTTTAAGGCCCTCGAATTTCCGTCGTATTTTTCGTATTTATGTGTGTATATTGTGTTGAGTATGTATGTACGTATTTACGTGGATATTAAAATAGTATAAATACGTGTACATGTGTTTATATTAAACATAAATAATGCATGTATTGCATGATGATAGTGTGGATATAATACCATGTACATATGGCATGTATAGGAGCTTGGTATGCATGGTTTTCTGCATAAATTAGGGTTCTGGCCGCAGGACCTTTTGGCGTCAATCCCCTGGCCGCTGAGGTGGTGTCAGCGTCCAGCCCTGGACGCCAACACTCACTCCGGCGTCCAGCGATCTGGACGCCAACTTCTCTGGCCTGCATGTGCAGCAGAGCTGCTATCTTCTGAAACAAGGCATGACAACCATTGGGGGATGTCCCCAACGGCTCTGAGGGTGTCCCATCACCCTAGTGAATGGGGAAAGACTCTCCTACATGCTGAACCCGAAATGGCCTCTCCCCACTTCTCACTTTCACCCTTTCAAGAGGAGAGAAGAGGAGAGAAAACCCTAGAGCATTCTGTGAGAAAAACCCCTTTAGAACCCCAAAAATCCGACCCCTTGAAGCTGATTTGGAGATCTTCTGCATCAAGGAGAAGTTGAAACTTAGGGGAAGGCTTCCCATCATCCCCTCGGGTGGAGATCAACCAGGAGCTCGGAGGAAGGCGATCTTGGAGGTGCTTCTGCAACTTCTTGGAACTGCCCAAGGAGGTCTTCTTCGAGCCATAAAACTCTTGGAGGATTTTTAGAGAGGCAAGTGACCTATCTACGGTATCCCCGTATGAGTCTAGGAGGTTTTCATGATTTTTACGGAATTTCCCTCGAGTCCTAGACCCTCCATTTCACCCAAATTTCAGAGCTCGGGTCTGTGTTTCTGCACAGACCTGAGTAAACGGCAAGGTCCCTGGACGCCTGTGATGAGCTTGGCGTCCATCGATCCTGCCGCTGACTATGAGTCAGCGGCCAGAGACCGCCGTCTAGTTCTTCAGGACAGAACAGTGAGCTGTTCTGTCCCTCTTATACGTTAATTTCGTTATGATTTTCGTGATGAGGATATATGGTATCCCTATAAGCTAGGTATATTGTGCATTTTGGTTGTGGGGTATGTGAGTTGTGTTGGCAAATGTGGGATAGTAATATCTTGTAAATATGTGAGCATGACTTGTAGACCATTTTGCAAAAACCCATGATTCAGGATTTAGATTAATGTGAAGGCCTTGATTTCGGTTTAATCATGAAGATTGTGGGTCAGCATGTGTGTTTGCAAGTTTAGGAAACTTATCCATGATTGTGCAATTTGTTAATAGTCTCGGTTCGATGGAATAGAAGTATGCAAAAATGATTCGTAGTGTTAAATCCATAGATGTATGAATTAGGGAAATGTTGTACTCTAATTTCATGCAAATGTTGGTGGCTTATGGCTAAACAGCAAGTGGTAAATTGCATGATGTGTAAATTCCATGTTAACGTAAATTGTGAATAATGTGCTAATTAGGTGTTTGATTTTCTGTAAATCCTATTTAGCTCTGAAAAATCCGAAAAATTGAGGGTATGATTTTGAACCCGAAAACAGCATGTGGTTAAAATTTCAGGTTAATTGGAACAGTAAATAAAAAGTTATGTGTTTTCAGGTGAATTGTGAATAATTCGTACATATGATAGTAATGTGATTTTATTTTGTTTAAACCAGCATGATTGATGTGTTTACTATGTGTTGAATCTTGAAAACTCTGTAGTACCATGTTAGGAAAAACAGAGGTGTTCATGTGAGTAAGGAAGTGTGAATGAAATGAAGAGTGCCAAGTGTAACACCATGTGTAAAACGTTAAATGTGTAAAAGTGTAAACTGTGCCAATGTGATACTGCTTCCGAGAAGGCAGTGGAGCCGTATCAGGGAAAGTCCCCCTGAGAAAGTTCATTGTGTTAAGTGACCCTAAGGGCATTAGGGGAAATCCTGGAGGTGGACAAGTACCACTGGTTAGGGTGGAGACTTGTTCTCCCGGTCTGCGCAGTCCAAGAGTCACCATTGCATTGCCTAGATGGTGCCTATGTGTTATGTGATGAGAATGTGTCCTTCTTTGGTGGTTTGGACTATGTGTCACGGCACCTAAATTATGTGTAAAGTGTAATGTGTAAAGTGTATGTGACCATGTGTAAATGTGTAAGCGATATGTGAATGTGTATGTGCAAAGTGTAACCATGTGAAAAGAGGAAATTGTGTAAAAAGAAAATGTGAAATTCTAGATATGTGAATGTGTATTGAAATCATGTGAGGCTAAATCTGAAACCGTATGAATTCAGCAAATGAATGTTATCAATCCCCTGTTTATGTGTGCAAAGTGTTAGAATCCATGATTAGGAACAATTAATGAGTATGTGTGCAAAGTGGCATGATGGATTGTTCATATGTTATGTTCTAAGCCACATTGTAGCTCTCATGTGTAGATTTATAGTTTTGGAACCATGTAAAATCAGCAACCTAAAGCATGTGAAAAGGTTATGTAGGTACTTAAGAACATGTGGAATCCATGCTAACTATGTTCCCCGTTCATGTATGAAAATTGTCCATGTTGATAACTCTCATGTTTGTTCTTTATAAGATTAAAGTTCACCAGTGAATGGATTAGAGACCATGTGATAGGTGAATGTATATTTTAAAATCTGAAAGCATGCGTTATGTAAAAATTGTAGAACCTTCATGATAGGTTGAAAACTTAAATGGACTAGCATGCTATGTGTTGCTAATTGTATATGTGCTTGTAGAAACCACTAGGACTTGTACGTGTATATCATGCATAGTGTTACTTGCTGAGTCCCTGGACTCACTCCTTGCTTCGGCGTACAGGTCTAGTTGGTGACACCGTACCCTCGGAGGAGGCAGCAGAGACGGACTCCGAGCGTGGAGACTAGCCAGCTTTTGAGACCCTTGTGATTGTGTGTACTTCTTAGTATGTACTTGGACATTGTATTAGAACTATCATTAAAAGAATGTAATATGTGGACATTTTATATCTCTATTTCAGCAAATTTAAATCATGTGAATTTTAGTTCCATTTTGCAAATTGTAAACTGCATGTATGTTTAATGTGGATGATGAATGAATGGAGATAGTTCTCTTTTACTTCCGCTACTCTGTTATATATATTCGCGTGTATCTCAGCTGTTTGTATCGTTGGGTAAATGTCCCACTGTGAGGACTCTCACTATACCGACGTGGGTTGGTATAACCGTACCGGTGTAACGAGGGCCGTCACAGAGATTGGTATCAGAGAGACCGGTTGAGATTACACATGAATATAACTAAGTCATCATCCCCATTGCATGCTAAGTATGTCCACATGTGTAGAAAACACTAATAAGAAGTGAAAAATAGATAAGAAAATGGTTAGAAAACTTAGTAACCTAGCTCTAATGGTGGCTGAAATTTTATTACAGCCATGGCTTCCCGTGGACGACGTGGAGGTGTGCCAGCTCGCGACGACGAGCAGAGGCGTGAGGAGCGGGCGGAGCAGCAGGCCCCGGCCCCACAGGGTCCTGTGCTTCCCCCACCACCGCCAGTGGATTATGGAGTGTTCATGCAAGGTCTGGTGCAAGCCATGCAGACGCAGGCCCACACCCAGGCAGCACTCCAGGCCCAGTTGGAGGCCCAGGTAAAATAATAAAACAACTAAGTAGTCTGCTATTTGAATTGAATGATATTGTGTTTATTGTATATTGTTATTATTTAATGTAGCAGGCTCAGGCCCCAGCTCAGGACCATGGTGGACCTTCCATCATGGAGCGATTCAAGAGGATGACCCCACCCTCCTTTAAGGGGGAGAGTGATCCGCTATTAGCAGAAAGCTGGATGAGGGAGACCGAGAAAATCTTCCGAGCTATCAGGTGTCCTGATGAGGACAAGGTGACCTTAGCCACCTATATGCTACAGGTATGCTTTAGTTATGCTTGAATGTTGGTTGTTAAAGTTAGAATTGTTGGTTAGTGCTTATGAAGGTGTATTGCAGGAGAGAGCTGATATATGGTGGTCCTCCCTACTGCGTACACGCTTTGAGGACGGAGCTGTAAATGTGGCATGGGACGCGTTCGTGAGACTCTTCCGAGCCAAGTTCGTCCCAGAGCATATCCAGGACAAGATGGAGCAAGAATTTCTTTCCCTGACGCAAGGATCGATGACCGTCTTAGAATACGAGGCAAGGTTTTCTGAACTTTCTAAATATGCACCGCATATAGTAGAGGATGAGCGCAGGAAGACCAAGAAATTTGTGATGGGTCTCAAACCATCACTGAGGACGAGGCTCGTGGCGTTCGACCACCGCACGCTAGACGAGGCCCTTAGCGCAGCCTGCAGACAGGAGGGAGAAATGGAGCAGTATCTGGAGGAGAAGAAGGCTTCGCAGAAGAGGCCGGCAGCGACATTCCAGCGGCAAGACAAGAGGAAGACGGTGTACCAGACACTGCAGAAACAAGTAGTAGTCAGCAACTATCAGGTATCCTCTGTACGTTCCCCCGGTGCGAAGAAGGAGTGTCCCCATTGTGGGAAGACCCATGGAGGTTCGGAGTGTTGGTTAATAGTGGGTAGATGCCTAAAGTGTGGGAGCAGCGACCACAAGATCAAGGATTGCCCGAGGCTTCAGCAGGAAGCTCAGCGAGGAGCGCCAGTACCAGCAGTAGCGGCAGCCGCGCCAGCTACAGGACGACCAGGAAGGCCTCGAGCCCCAGCTCGAGTGTTTGCTTTAGCTCGTGAGGACGCCGAGCAGGCGGAGCATGTCACCGAAGGTACAGTTTTACTTTTCGGTGTGCACGCTCGGGTTTTGTTTGATACGGGTGCTACTCACTCGTTCATTTCCGAGCGGTTCGCTAGGCAGTTAGCCCTAGAGTCAGGCATAGAGTCTGAGGAGTTAGAGGTTCCTTTTTCCGTGCACACCCCTGCGGGTACGGTATCGACTAGGAAGTGCATTCCGTCGTTACCTGTGTGCATTGAGGATAGATTCCTAGATGGGTGTTTCTTCTTGCTAAAGATGAAGGACTATGATTGTATTCTTGGTCTGGATTGGCTAGAGGAGCACTATGCGTTAGTGGATTGTCGTAGAAAGAAGATTGTTTTCCGCATTCCTGGTGAGGATGAGTTCTCTCATCCCTTGCCAAAGAACTTAGCGGGAGTAGTTAGTTATCTCTGCCATGAGGCGATGCGCATGGTGAACAGGGTTGTGACGCATTTCTTGCCAACGTTATGCTAGTACCGATGCTGGTTCGTCACTGACTCTTGTAGAGATTGATGTGGTGCAGGACTTTCCAGATGTCTTTCCCGCTGACTTGTCTGATTGCCACCGGATAGGGAGATAGAGTTCACTATAGAGTTGCTTCTGTTGGGTTGAATGCCTAGTTCATATCATTTCCCTCCTATTTTGATGATGACAAGAAGTGTTCTTAAAGCAATGTAAATAAAACATGTCAAAAATTCATACCTGAAATTCATGTTCAAAAAGTATTTTTCAAACCACATTTATTATTTATATCATGATAAATCATTTAACTAATGATATATGTGTTTATTTTTCAGGTACTAACATTTTATGCAAAAGATGTGTCGACACACCCATCAATGGTGTCGACACATCAACACAGATTCAAAAGAAAATGTGCAAAAATGTCTAGAGTGTGTCGACACATGTCAAGAGTGTGTCGACACGAGTGGCAGTTTTCCAGAGAAAAAGGGTACCCAGGTCGACACACTCCCAGGGCAGGTCGACACTAGACCCAGTTCCCAGAACAGGCAGTTTGAGGAATTGGGACAGCAGGTCGACACACTCCAGAGCAGGTCGACACTAGACCCAGTTCCCAGAACAGGCAGTTTGAGGAATTGGGACAGCAGGTCGACACACTCAAGAGCAGGTCGACACGGGACCCTTCTCCCAGAACATATGTTTCCACCTTGGGACAGTGTGTCGACACAATCACCAGGGCAGGTCGACACACTACGGAAATCTTTCAACTAAAGAGCTGATGGCTGCCACGTGTCCTTCTAGGGCCATCAGGATCTTCCTAGGGAAGCGTGCCCTTGTACCCAAAAGGGTATCTTGGAATCCTAAGGGTATAAAAGGTTCTTTTTGGCCTGCCTTCTAAAGAGAGAAGAATCGAACTCTTCAGAGCCTCCAAGAAGCTCCTGGCGGCCAGAAGAGCTTGTGTCTCCTTCCTCTGCTCTCCAATGCTTCCAGAAGACCAATTCTCACCAATTCAAGGTGTGGGAATTGGAATTTGATTCCTGTAGATTCCTTCGAAGCATTCCAAGGAAGCAGATCCTGTAGAAGACTCCTTTGGTGAAGAACTCGAGGAAGATCCAACTTCTCAGATTGCAGAGCATCGACTTGGACTTCAAGCTTCACATTCTTTTTCCCAATTCAAGTCTCTACAAGGGAGTACACTGAAGAACGAAGACCTTTCAATTCAATTTTACATTTCTTCTGTTCTTCTGAGATATCTCTTGAGATTATGCAAGTACTTCTGCATAATTCTCTTTAGAGTTCTCAAATTTCGACTAGATCTGTTGCTAGGAGATCTTGTCTTAAGTTGGTGTCTAGCAGTCTATGTGTGAGCCTTGTGCTCAGTTTGTTGTGAGCCGGTGTGCTCAGTGTTGAGTTGTCAAACTCAAGTGTGTGTGTTGAGCAGTCTTGCTCAGTTGTTCTAGAGTAGTCTTGCTCTAGAAGTGGTGTGAGTTGTAAGCTCTCCAGTGTTGGAGTTGTCAGGCTCCAGTGGGTGTGTTACCCAGTTGTGTTAGTGAATCCTCACGGGTTGTGAGGGGTGGATGTAGGTCACATGGGTGATTTCCGAACCACCTAAAAATCCTTGTGCATCTGTCTTCTGTGGTTGATTGATATATTCGATAGATGTATGCATAGGATTCGTTTTTAATTCACTTAATCAACTTGCTTCACATCCAAGTTCTTCAACTCACTCAAATCTAATAGATCTGTAGGTTTTCACTGATAATTGCCTCTGATTCTAAAGTGTTTTTAAAATTGTTTAAGCTTCCGCAAAAGTGGCTAAGATCTATTCATCCCCCCCCTTCTAGATCTTTTCCATTCATTAATCTCGATCCTTCAATTGGTATCAGAGAGGGTTTACATCGATCTGATTTGAACTGCGCAGCTTTTGTTTCTGTGCATTGAGTGTTTGTTTGTTTGTTTGTCTGTTTGTTTGTTTGCTTCTTGCTTAACTACTTGTCTGTGCATTTACTTAAGTGTCATGGACTCAAAGGGTTTCATAGCTGAGGGCCATTCCATAAATAGGCCACCATTCTTTAATGGTCTGGACTATTCTTATTGGAAAAACAGAATGCAAGTATTTCTGAGGGCCCAGAACTATGAGATCTGGAAAGTAGTTGAGGGGGTCCCTATGAGAACCAGGGAGAAGAAGATACCTGGACAAGGGAGCAGATAAGGAAAGCAACACTGAATTATAGTGCCATGAACATGATTCAGTGTGCTGTCCATCCAAAGAGTATTCGAGAATCTCTATGTGCAAATCTGCCAAAGAGATGTGGGAACTCGAATTACTCTATGAGGGAACATCTCAGGTCAAGGAGACCAAGGCAACATTTTAGTTTCAGAATATGAACTCTTTATGATGAAATCTAATGAATCTATTTCTGAAATGTTTGCCAGATTCATGGTGATAGTCAATGGACTCAAGGCTTTGGGTAAGGAGTATACTGATGCAGACTTGGTAAGGAAATTTTGCGTTCACTTTCTTCACTTGGCATACCAAGGCCACTGTTATTGAAGATTCAAAAGATTTGTCCAAAATCTCTTTGGATGAATTGATTGGATCTTTAATGACATATGAAATAAATTTAAAAAGAAATGAAGAACACATCATTAAGACCAAGCCTATAGCACTCAAAGCTTCTTCAAGCAACAAAGATAAAAATCAGGATATAAAACAAGTTCTGAAGAATCTGAGTCGAATGAGGATGAGATTGCCCTCATGACCAGACAATTCAGGAAATTTTTGAAATACAGAAAGGGAAAATGTCTGGGAAAAAAAAATTTCTCTCAGGTAAAAAGAATATTTCCTCTTCCAATTTCAATAAGAATCATAAACCTGATGAGAATGTTATTTGTTACAGGTGCAACAAGCCAGGACACATGAAGGGAGAGTGTCCTGAGAACAAAAAGGAAAAGCACAAAAGATTCCAGAAATATAAAAAGCCAAAGGCCATGGTGGCCACTTGGTCTGATGAAGACTCAAGTGAGGAAGAAGAAGAAGAAAAGAAGTCCTCAAGCTCAGAGAGTGAGGAAGTTTGCTTCATGGCCAACAGCGCAGATGGAAGGTAAACACTTCCTTTGAAGATTATAGTGTTGAAGATTGGCAGGATGTGTATGCTGAATTGGTAGAAAAATACTCTGAAATGAGAAAAGAAAACAAAACATCATCAAAAAGAAAATTGAAAATCTTTACCATAACCCATCTTCAAACAAAAAAATCTGTGAACTGGAATCTGAAGTAACAGAATTGCTTGAAGAAAAAGAAAGTTACTGAACATAATTGATGATTTAAAACTTGCCTCTCAGAAGGCCTCTCAAAACCTCAGAAATTTAAATGAAAAGCTGGAAATTGAAAAACAAGAAAAACAACAGAAAATTGAAGAAATTCAAATCCTTAAAAACCAGCTAAAAGAAAAAGAGGAGGTTATCCAAACTTTCACAAAAGGCCAAAATAACCTAGAGGCTTTGCTAGGATCCAACATGACAACCACATCTTATGGATTGGGATTTAACAAAAAGAAATCAACAAAAGACAAATCTGGTGAGAAAAAGGGAAAAGCACCATTAATCAAATTGTCAAAGGTCCCAATCTGGAAAAAATACTGAAATTCAACAAACAGCAAACAAAATCCAAACAAAAACTCAAACAAAATTCAAAACAAATCAAAATCCAAAAACAAAAGAAGACTGTCAGGTCGACACAGTCCCCTGACAGGTCAACCTGTTCAACACCAAAAACTCTAAACAACTCAACCAAAAATTCAAATAAAAATCTGAAAAATAAGAAAAAGGGAAAAGACATAATCCATGAAAAACCTTGGACTTCCAAGAAATCTCTTCAGAAAATTGGATTAATCCTTGGAACCAATGGTATGAAAATCCCTGTTGGTATTATCCTCAATACCCTTATCCAAATTTCTGGATGTACCAACACAATCCATGGATTCCACCTCATTCTCAGAAATCAAATTTCCAAATGAAAAACTCCCCTCCTACCAAAAAACAAAATCTTGGTGATTTCACTCCCAAGAGAAAGAATAAACAGAAAAATGCTGAAAACACCAAAGTAACAAAACAAAAATCTAAAACAAATCAATATGGGTGAGAAAAGATTTGATGTCTCTGTAAATCATTCTGATGGTCCCAACTCTGTTTGGGTACCAAAATCTTCTCTCCACTGATCTTGTTGCAGGAAAGTCGTGCACCCAACACAAATGTATGGTTTCTTGACAGGGTGTTCACGACATATGACTGGAGATAGAGCCAAATTCTCATTCTGCATGAAAAGGAGGGAGGGTCAGTACTTTCGGAGGTAAAAATAAAGGAAAGATCTTAGGATCTGGAAGGTTGGTCAAACTTCTTCAAACTCAGTAGATAATGTTTTGTTAGTTGATGGACTTGATTATAACTTACTCAGTATTAGCCAACTATGTGACAAAGGTCACAAAGTTGTTTTGAATCTGATTTTTGCAAAATAATTGATTCATCAACTGACAAAATCAAATTTTGTGAAAAAGAGAAAACAATGTCTACATGATCAACCTTAATAAAAACTTTTCTGAAAATCTTTGTTTTGTTGCAAATAAAGATGAAATTGCATGGACTTGGCACAAAAGACTTGGCCATGCAAGTTTCAGAACATTGAATAAGTTGTTAAGATTGAATTTGGTTAAAGGTCTTCCTGAATCCTTTTCTAGTGTTGAAGGTCAAATTTGTGGGATCTGTGCTAAGGGAAACAAACTAGGAAATCCTTTAAAGTCTTCAATGATGTACTCACATCTAAGCCACTGGAACTTCTTCACATGGACCTCTTTGGGCCAACAAGAGTTCTAAGTTTAAGTGGCAAAAGATATGGGTTTGTAATCATTGATGACTTTACTAGGTTTACCTGGGTTATTTTTCTATCTCACAAAAGTGATGCATGCTTTGAATTCAGGAACTTTTGTACCACTGTCTTAACCACTTATCCATATAAAATCAAAAACATCTTAACTGATCATGGGGGTGAATTTGAAAACACATCCTTTTCTGATTATGTGCTGAATTTCAGATATTCCACAAGTTTTCTTCACCAAGAACTCCGGAACAAAATGGAGTTGTGGAAAGAAAGAACAGAACTCTTGTGGAAATGGCTAGAACCATGCTTCTTGAGAGTAATTTGCCCAAATCCTTCTGGGCTGAAGCTGTGAACACAGCAAACCACATACTCAATAGAGCATTGGTCAGACCAAAAATCAAGAAAACCCCCTATGAATTATTGAAAAACAAAAAGCCAACTGTTTCCTATTTTAAAATTTTTGGGTGCAAATGCTATGTACATAATAACAGCAAAGAAAACCTTGACAAGTTTGATGCTAAGAGTCAGGAAGCTATCTTCCTTGGCTATTCAGAAGTGTCAAGGGCTTTCAAAGTGTACATATAAAACCAAAACTGTTGAAGAATCTCCACATGTAATTTTGATGAAAATTCCTTTTCCACTAATGATTCTAAATCTTGCAGGGAAAAACAAGACAATGAAGAGGATGACCTCATTGTGGATTCTTCACCAACCGTTGAGGAGATTAATAACATTGAAGAAAACCTGAACAACAACTTACAATCTCCAAATGATTCAGGTAATATTGCTCCAGAAGTGGGAACTTCTCAACAGGTAATTTCTGAACCTCGTTTTCTAAGAGATCACCCTTTAGACAGTGTAGTTGGCAATCTAAATGATAGAGTTAGGACCAGATCATCTTTCTTGCAAAATATTGAAGAAGACTCACTAGCTCTAATTTCCCAAATTGAACCCAAATCAATTGATGAAGCCTTATCCAGTTCTGATTGGATTAATGCAATGCATGATGAACTTCATCAATTTGAAAGAAATCAAGTGTGGGAATTAGTGCCTAGACCTAGTGACCAAACAGTGATTGGCACTAGATGGGTCTTCAGAAATAAATTGAATGAAACTGGTCAAGTAATAAGAAATAAAGCTAGGCTAGTTGCAAAGGGGTATAACCAAGAATTTGGAATTGACTTTGAAGAATCTTATGCCCCTGTAGCTAGACTAGAAGCTGTGAGAATTTTCCTTGCTTTTGCATCCTCCATGAATTTCAAAGTCTTTCAGATGGATGTAAAAAGTGCATTTCTAAATGGATATATAAAGGAAAATGTGTTTGTTGAACAACCTCCTGGATTTGATAATGAAAATATCCTAACCATGTTTTCAAGCTTAATAAGGCACTCTATGGTCTCAAACAAGCTCCAAGAGCTTGGTATGATCGTTTGAGTTCCTTTTTACTTGAAAAAGGATATTTAGAGGTAATGTTGATCAAACATTGTTCACAAAAACAATAAAAATCAAATAATTGTGGTCCAAATTATGTTGATGATATAATTTTTGGCTCCACCAATAAAGGCCTTTGCACTGAATTTTCAAATCAAATGCAGAATGAATTTGAAATGAGCTTAATGGGAGATTTAACATTCTTTTTGGGATTGCAGGTTAACCAAACACATGAAGGATCTTCATCAGTCAAACCAAATATGTCAAGGAGCTACTGAAAAGGTTTGACTACCAGAACCTTAAACATTCAAGCACACCCATTGCAATAAATGCTAAGCTAGAAGAAGACCCATCTGGTAAGTCAGTAGATCCAAAAACCTACAGAGGTATGATTGGCTCTCTGCTCTACCTTACTACTTCTAGACCTGACATTCAGTTTTGTGTGTGCTTATGTGCTAGATTCCAATCAAATCCTAAAGAAAGTCATATGCTTGCTGTGAAAAGAATTTTTAAATATCTTGCTGGAACATGTGATTTAGGAATTTGGTATCCTGCTGGTTGCAAGTTAGAATTGTTTGCCTATTGTGATGCTGATTATGCTGGGTGTAAGTTAGATAGAAAAAGCACAAGTGGCTTGTGTGTATTTCTAGGTGGTGGTGCTTATTTCTTGGGCTTCAAAGAAGCAACAATCAGTTGCTCTGTCAACTGCAGAAGCTGAATATGTTGCAGCAGGTAGATGTGGAACTCAGATTCTCTGGGTGAAACATCAACTTCTTGATTACAACCAAGATTTAGGGTGTGTACCCATCCTATGTGATAACACAAGTGCAATTAACCTTTCTAAAAACCCCATTCAGCACTCCAGAACAAAACACATTGAAATTAGGCATCATTTCTTGAGAGATGAGGTTGCAAAGAAATCTTTTGAACTCCATTTTATTGAAACTGAAAAACAATTGCAGACATATTCACAAAACCCCTTCCTGAAAATAGATTCTCATCTTAAGGAGAGAACTTGGTCTTTGTAAATGTCCACCTTCTTGATCTCTCTTAAGTGGGTTGAATGCCATGCACTATCTAAGGAGGAGTTCTTTGCATTTCATATTTCCTTGCTTCCTCAAGATACATGTTCATATCTCTCTCATTTTCAACTCTACTTCTCTTTTTACAATAAATTCTCCACTTTTATTGTATTGAAACTTCTTGGTATATCAAATAGTGACTTGAAGAAGGACAAGTTATGCTTGTCTAGACACTTTCACTATGCGTGAGAACATATCTCCGCCAAGTACTAAGAAGTTAATATGCAATAATTGAGGGGGAGCTTTTATTGTTCCAAGAGACATTCTCTTCTGATTTCAAAACTTGCACAGTTTTAACTTCCACTTCTTTTTGCTAATGAATTCTTCAACTCTTATTGTATTGAAATCTCTTGGTATATCAAATGGTGACTTGAAGAAGGACAAGTTATGCTTGTCTGGACACTTTCACTATGCGAGAGTATGTGTCTCCGCCAAGTACCAAGAAATAAATATACAGTTGTTGAGGGGGAGTCTTTGTTGTCCAAGAAGAAAATTCTTTCTGATTTCAAAATTGCACATCTTTATTCTGATGACAATGGTTGAAATCATCATCTCAGGGGGAGCTAGAAAATTCACAGTTTTTTTTTTTTTTTTTTTTTTTGCAAATTTCAAAACCCTTCTTGCATTTCTTCAATTCCTTGCATGATGTCCTCATTCTAAAAGTCTAGAATCTCAAAATGAACCTTGAGTGATCTATTATATTTTTTACTAATCAACTTTCCACTATGTCTCTCAATCCACAGAAATTCAGATCTCTTCCTAAACTAAATAACAATTTGTGTATTGAACTTAAAACATATCCTTGTTTGCAACTGATGACTGGATGTATTTGAATTCTATCTCACAAACTCTCCAACATTTTATAAAATCCAACAGAGCAATGGCATTTGTGCTGAGAAACTGCACACCTTCACAATGAATGAAGAGCTATGTATGTCATGAGGCATTATTGCTAACTCTGTTCAAAGGGGATCCAAATTAAAAAAAATAACCTCAAAATTCAAGCAATTATGTGCTACATTTTTTATGATGACTGAGTAACTGGAAATATTGGCGTCTAAAAAACGTATGTTTCATGTCAAAAGGTCATCATTTACCCCTTTGAGACTTGACAATGACTAAATCTTGAGTATCCAGGGACTATGGTGTGTAAAAAGCACTAGTACTTGAGTGAAAGAGATTTACATCATTTGATAGTTTGTTAAAAGAACAAAAATATGAAAATTATTGGAGATTTGTTTAGAAAGAATCATCTTCCTCCTTCATCAAGTTGTTCTTTAAGCTTGTGTTTACTTTCAACACAACTGTGTTTAGTCTAGATGATATCTTTAATTCTTGAAAATTGAAAACATGGTAGATTTTGGTTGATTGTTAGATACATTATATCCCTCAATTTATCATTTTGTTGATTCAAGTCTTGGAATGCTAATATCCTGTTGAAATTGTGTGAAACACTTGAACTGTGATGAATCTTTGCAAAATACAACAAGTGAATTTTTAGGCATCTTAAAAATCCTTGAAATGATAATTCCTCTCATTCCTAATCATTCTAAAGATATTCCCAAATTTTCTCCAAAATTTCCTCTTCAAAATTCAATTTTCTTCAAGGCCGTGTCGACACACTATGTGTCCTGTGTCGACACACTCTCTGGGTCAGGTCGACACACCCTCTTCCTGTGTCGACACACCCCCTTGCCAGAACCCTGTTTCAGCCCGTTAGGGTTCACCTTCAACTCTTGTTGTTCCTGCGAGGCAGCGTACCACTGCTTCTCTATTGGGAGTCAGGTCGACCCGATGGCCTCATTTCCACTTCATTCCGGCAAGAAAACCTCTCCAGCTTCTCTCAAGCTCTCATTCCCCCTTCCATCATCTCTCTGCTCCTCCACTTCCATCTCCTCTCTGAAATTCCACTCATCCTGCACCATGGTCCGCAAGCTTGGTCCCCGCCGTGGCGCAAGATCTCAGGCCTCCTCAAGGCCGGTTCCGGCAACCAGTGCCGTCGCCCAGATGGAAAGAAGAACCAAGAGACGAAATGATCCCACAGAGGCTCCAGAATCTTCTTCTGCACCTCCAGAGCTTCAAAGAGAGGTAGGACCTCCACTACTGGCAGAGGTAGACAAGATTCAAACCTAGACCAGAGACTTCGGGGGATTCCTCTGACCATCCTGAGGAATCATCCTCCTCCTCCTCTTCTGATTCTAAAGAGGACATTCCCTCAGAATCAGTGAGTGCTGCCAAACTCATTTTGAAGCCAAGAATTCTTGATCTTTCAGACACCCAATTAGCAGATTCTCTCCCCGAAATTCAGACCTACTTTTCTTTCCAATCTTGGATACCCTTTATATCTGAATTTCAAGTCTGCTATCCTAGGTTAGTTAGAGAGTTCTACAAAAACCTTACTTGCACAGAAGAAGGTTATAAATCCAAAGTCAAGGGATAGAGATAGACATGCCAACTGAAGTAGCTGCATCCATTTTCAAAGTACCAGATGAAGGGGCAGACTACCATGATTTTGAATTTGACTTACATGAAGCCTACTCCATGTTGACAGGTCATCCTGCAGATCCCTCAGATCCCAAACAAACCTATGTGACTAGGTTTAATGCCAACTCATTTCCACCAGTGTTAAGGGTAATTCACCACATCTTGACAACTATTGTTACCCTCAAGGTGGTGGGAGGGATAGATTGACAGAAATCCAGAGATTCATACTGTATTGCATGGTAAAAGATATCAAGGTCAACCTTCATGTAATACTCTACCAAATCATTCTGAGACTACAAGGACAGACCTCAAGAGATCTCTACCTTATGGGCTCATATGACCTCAGTGTTCAAGCACTTTGGTGTGCCATTGGATAATGAGAAATCCCAATCCATTCCCAAGTCAAACATCTACACATTCAAGAACATCCAGAAGTTTATGGGATTCAGATTAGAAGGAAATCAAATAAGAAGAGGACCAGCTGTGGTTGAGGCTCCTCCAATTCAAGAGGAACAGCCTCAAGATCAAGGGGAACAGCCCCAACTCCAGGAGGATCAGCCTCAGGATCAAGGGGATCAGCCCAAGTACAAGAGGAACAGCCTCCAGTTGAAGGGGACCAGCCCCTAGGTCAAGAGGATCAGCCTCCAATGCATGAGGATCAGCCTCAAGTTGCTAATGAAGGTGACAGTCCTTTCCATGCTCCTCTCTCACCTCAGCTTCCTCATCCTTCTCCACAACCTTCACTCCAACCATCCACATCTTCTGGTGGGCCTCCTGTTCCACCAGAATTGATATCATTCCTAAATGATAAATTTGAATCCTTCAACTCCACACTTCAATCAATGTCCACCTCTTTTGAGCTACGGATTCAAAGATTGGAAAACTCAGTAAATGCCAAATTCATTGAGCAGAAGGCAGCTTCAGATCATGCAGCACAAAGGTTCAACAGGCTGATTGGCACAATGGCCGATGCCTCTCTTCAGCTAAAAGAGCATCAGGACAAGTTGGAAAAAGTTCTTCAGGGAATTTGGCAAATTCCCAAGCAGATGTCTTCAACACCAACCAAACCCTGCATGAGATTTCCAGCACCAGATTGTCCTTTGCTCATTTTGTGGATGACTTGGAAAGTATGAGAAATTTCAATGAGCATATTGACAGTCAACTTACTCAATTGACCACAGAGTTCAAGATAATGCAAAGACCTGGTTGGTCAGCTGGCTCTTCAAGTTCTCAACCAGTCTCCGATGAACTGAAAAGAACTCAGAGCACCTTGATAGAGCCACTGATAAAATGGAGCATTATCTTCACACTAGGCTGACAACATCCATGAACAGATAAAGTCAAGCATGAAGTCCATGGAAAAGAGATTGTCAGACATTGAAATCCTTTTAGCTCCAATTCCTCCTCCTCCTTCATCTTAAACCCAATGTATCTTTTTTGATAATGTCAAAGGGGGAAGAAAATGAATGAATGAATTGTGTAATTTTTTTTGATGTAATGATCTTTTGAATGAAATGAAAGTGGTGTTGGCTTCAATGCAAACCTTGTCTCTGTGTTTGAATACTTGATCAAGTGTTTTGACTTGTGTGCACAAAAGCTCTAACTTCAAGTAACATTGAATCTCACAAACAAATCATCAATTGTTACTGAACAAAATCAAAAGGTCATTGACAAGTATAAACAAAAAGAAAACAAAAATTAGACAATAAAAAATTGCTTAAAATCACACTTCATCAAAACCACATTGAAATATGGATTTAATGTTGCCATCATCAAAAAGGGGGAGATTGTTGGGTGAATGCCTAGTTCATATCATTTCCCTCCTATTTGATGATGACAAGAAGTGTTCTTAAAGCAATGTAAATAAAACATGTCAAAAATTCATACCTGAAATTCATGTTCAAAAAGTATTTTTCAAACCACATTTATTATTTATAGTCATGATAAATCATTTAACTAATGATATATGTGTTTATTTTTCAGGTACTAACATTTTATGCAAAAGATGTGTCGACACACCCATCAATGGTGTCGACACATCAACACAGATTCAAAGAGAAAATGTGCAAAAATGTCTAGAGTGTGTCGACACATGTCAAGAGTGTGTCGACACGAGTGGCAGTTTTCCAGAGAAAAAGGGTACCCAGGTCGACACACTCCCAGGGCAGGTCGACACTAGACCCAGTTCCCAGAACAGGCAGTTTGAGGAATTGGGACAGCAGGTCGACACACTCCAGAGCAGGTCGACACTAGACCCAGTTCCCAGAACAGGCAGTTTGAGGAATTGGGACAGCAGGTCGACACACTCAAGAGCAGGTCGACACGGGACCCTTCTCCCAGAACATATGTTTCACCTTTGGGACAGTGTGTCGACACAATCACCAGGGCAGGTCGACACACTACGGAAATCTTTCAACTAAAGAGCTGATGGCTGCCACGTGTCCTTCTAGGGCCATCAGGATCTTCCTAGGGAAGCGTGCCCTTGTACCCAAAAGGGTATCTTTGGAATCCTAAGGGTATAAAAGGTTCTTTTTGGCCTGCCTTCTAAAGAGAGAAGATCGAACTCTTTCAGAGCCTCCAAGAAGCTCCTGGCGGCCAGAAGAGCTTGTGTCTCCTTCCTCTGCTCTCCAATTGCTTCCAGAAGACCAATTCTCACCAATTCAAGGTGTGGGAATTGGAATTTGATTCCTGTAGATTCCTTCGAAGCATTCCAAGGAAGCAGATCCTGTAGAAGACTCCTTTGGTGAAGAACTCGAGGAAGATCCAACTTCTCAGATTGCAGAGCATCGACTTGGACTTCAAGCTTCACATTCTTTTTCCCAATTCAAGTCTCTACAAGGGAGTACACTGAAGAACGAAGACCTTTCAATTCAATTTTACATTTCTTCTGTTCTTCTGAGATATCTCTTGAGATTATGCAAGTACTTCTGCATAATTCTCTTTAGAGTTCTCAAATTTCGACTAGATCTGTTGCTAGGAGATCTTGTTAAGTTGGTGTCTAGCAAGTCTATGTGTGAGCCTTGTGCTCAGTTTGTTGTGAGCCGGTGTGCTCAGTGTTGAGTTGTCAAACTCAAGTGGTGTGTTGAGCAGTCTTGCTCAGTTGTTCTAGAGTAGTCTTGCTCTAGAAGTGGTGTGAGTTGTAAGCTCTCCAGTGTTGGAGTTGTCAGGCTCCAGTGGGTGTGTTACCCAGTTGTGTTAGTGAATCCTCACGGGTGTGAGGGGGGATGTAGGAGTCACATGGGTGATTTCCGAACCACCTAAAAATCCTTGTGCATCTGTCTTCTGTGGTTTGATTGATATATTCGATAGATGTATGCATAGGATTCGTTTTTAATTCACTTAATCAACTTGCTTCACATCCAAGTTCTTCAACTCACTCAAATCTAATCAGATCTGTAGGTTTTCACTGATAATATTGCCTCTGATTCTAAAGTGTTTTTAAAATTGTTTAAGCTTCCGCAAAAGTGGCTAAGATCTATTCATCCCCCCCCTTCTAGATCTTTTCCATTCATTAATCTCGATCCTTCAGCTTCCAGGCACCTCTCCTATCTCGAAGGCCCCATATCGGATGGCCCCTGCAGAATTAGCCGAGTTGAGGAGCAATTCACTACAACAAATTGGGGCTATACCCACAGAATTACCTACAGTAGGATAATACGTAGGTATATACCACAATTATACATTCTAAATCCGTTCATTGCAAGGTTATACACACGTTTTTTTTAACCATATGTAGATACAAATATATAGTTACGGTTTTTGTAAATCGTGAGAGAATATATTTATGTTAGTCATAGTTCATTAAAAAGTGTAACAAAAGGATGTATACACCTATGGAAATCTACCAAATATAAGTATAGGCCTATTCATAACATCCAAAAAAAATTGGAACCGTGAGTGTATAGTTGTGGCGCCAATATATTTCCCTTACGCGGGAAATAAAAAGTGTGAGATATTTATGGGTCTCCCATGGACAGATACCTCCTCCTGCAATTGTCTAAGCGATCGCGCCATCCACGCCCTAGCACGCTGCCGTTGCCACCTGCTGTTGTTGTGCACGACTTGGTGACCTACTCGACCGCGGAAATCGTCCTCTCAACCTCCAGTGTCGCCTTCGCGTCCACGCCGGAAGCTCTCTTCTGTGCCGCCGTCAAGAACCTCGGTACGTACTCCTCGCCTCCATCCCCTTTCCTCACTTCCACGGCGTAGAGGCGGTAGAGTCTGCCATCTGAATCCCTTTTGTGCGTAGATGACGAGGAGGAGAGAAGCACCTGTGCGACCCCCACGGCGCCGCCACCCGCCTCCACCTTTTCCAGATCGACATCCTCGGCTACTCCTCCCTCCTCGCCGCCATCCGCGGCACCGCCGGCGTCTTCCACCTTGCGTCCCCCTGCATTGTGGATCGCATCCGCGATCCCAAGGGCTGGTGCCAGTTCGGCATACACCCTTTCTTATTCTTATTTCCCCTCCCCGGTTAGCTGTGCTTTGTTCCTTCTGGTGTGATCTTTTGCCGCTGGTATGCAGGGGGAGCTCCTGGACCTGGAGGTGAAGGGCGCTGTCAACGTCCTCCGCGTGGCGAAGGAGTGTGGGGTGAGGAGGGTTGTAGTGACGTCGTCCATCTCTGCCATCATCCCGAACCCCGGCTAGCCGGCCGACGTCGTCAAGGATGAGGAATGCTGGACCGACGTTGATTATTGTAAGGAGAACGAGGTGTGTAAATAAAGGTTTCCAGTTCTCGTCCCACACTACTGATCTACTCTACCTTTAGACTTTCCACTCAAGCCAATCTCTTCTGCAGCTGGTTGGTTTATCTATTCCTTTTATCTCACCCATGCCCTGCATAACAATGGATGCAAAACCGAAATTGTTCCCCATGAATAAGTCTATTGCTTTAAATTGTTTATTAAAATCGCTGCAAATAACCTGCATCTTATTCTTGTTGACCTTATAGATTTGGTATCCAGCTTCAAAAACATTAGCAGAGAAAGCAGCCTGGAAATTCAGCGAGGAGAATGGATTGGATGTCATTGTGGTCAACCCAGGCACAGTGATGGGCCCCGTTCTTCTGCCCGTAGTCAATGCCAGCATGGGGATGCTTGTTCGCCTCCTCCAAGGTTTTCTCAGTTCCTTCAAGTTTGATTTTTGCTGGTAACAAGGATTCTCAAGTGCATTTCTTATGGGGGACCTTGAGTTGGTGAATCTTCCAGCTCCAAGTTGTCGTAGGTGCCACACAAGATTTCTGGGATTCCCTATTGTTACATACCCCGAAGGATATCCGAGCAAACAGGACACCACCAACAATGAAAAATGCAACAATAGGGAACAAGGGAAGATGAAAGTGAACTTCGAGGGCCACGACCTCCATGAACAAGAAGCATAAGAAAGAAGAAACCTAAGTGAAATCCATACAAACTGAGAACATCCCAAATCTCATACAATTCCAATAGAAGTGGTATTGAAATTTGAGACTCTAGATCCATTGTCAAGCAGGTGATGAGACAAGGCAATATGTGGAAGATGCCTCACATCACTCTCAATTCTTTGTCAATAGAAAATTGTCCTATTTTAGTTGTGTTTAATTTTATATTAAATTGTTCCAATCTCTTACTCTAACATTCATTGATCATCTACTCTCTCTTGTGGAAGTGCATCAACAACCACATCCTATTGTTGCTTCTTGCTCTTTTTTTTTTTCAAAAAGATATACTTTGTTATAACTTGCCTGCTAATGTTTGGTCTCGGATGCCTGTTGGTTATGTAAATACTTCTGAATGTGTTTTTCTGTTTGTGAATGCTGCTTTATTTAAGATGAAGCATGGCAAAGTATAATATTTCATGATGTCCATTTCTTATGTTTTCATAACTATATACTACTGCGTTTTGCTGGTTTTTCATCGTTCACATCAACACCAAAGTAGTTTTAATTTACTGAAACCGACTAGGACGAGTCATTAACAACCTGAGGTGCCACTTTGAGTCCAGCTGGCTTGACTATAGACCAAGCTAGAAAGGTAACAATCCAAAGCTGATTCGACCTGAAATCAACATGAACTTTCTCCATATTAATTCAAAGCTTTTCTACTGCATCAATTGCTAATCTCTCTCCCCCCCCCCCCTCCGGATCATTCCCTGAATCATTTAATGCTTGTTTCCTGCTGCTGTTTAGCAAATCTAGCGGGGACCCTTTTGCCTTTTTTGTGTCACCATGTGTAGATTTCATTCCCTGTGGAGTTCATGTTGCAGTGATACTTAATTTAGTGACTGCTGGGAGTAGATGTATGGGCAAATCTTTGACTGACTTCTGTACACTGATGTAATAAGGAGTTATCATCATGATGCTTCTTTTGTTGTTCATGCATATAGAGCTGTTTTGATTTTGCACATAATCAGCTTATGAATGTTTTGTTTAACAACTTATTTATTTATTTATAACCATGTTTGCTTACTTATTTTTGGCTTTCCATACATCTGTTTTTCTCATTTGGCTCATAAATATCGTGGCATCTAATGCTCTAAATGCGATATCCAATACATATGGCGCCATTTTATACTGCAAGTATTACAAGCATTACAAGTTTTAAACTGAAGTTATGTTTTTATGACAGCCAACTTTTCACTTCTTTGTATTGGATTACGATTTCCAACTTTGAATGCTTAGGTGCTTGCTTTGAATGAATCTGTTCCAGGAAGTGTAAAGTCTTTCTCTAAAATTTGCGTAAAATCTATTTTGTTCTTCCTTGCTATGGATGCTAGATCTTATAGATCTATTGGTTTTTCATTATTTTTTGGGTGTTCAAGGAGAAGGAAGATGTATAATATATACGTGTCTTTAAATGGTGTTAGGAGGTTGTCAAGTCCCCTGCAATCACTTTGCAATGGCAGCAGCTCTAAGGTACGTTAGTCTCAGGCAGTTCAATTTTTTTTTTTTTTGGTAAATGGGAGGATTCCTCTACACACATCAGGAAGATCCCTCTTTATTTGCATGCCAAAGATGCAAGCAATGTTTTGTTATAGCATCTTATCCATTTAGTCTTTGCCAATTTTCTATAAGTGGTCTTTGCCAAGTTTCTAAAGTGCCTAAGCTTATTTTACCTTTCCTTCCAGGTGAGTCATCAACCTCCGGTAAGTGCAGGGCATGCTGAGAATGAGCACTTTGCTTATGATGTCACCTCCAAGTTGAAAACAAAGTTTTTAGGAAACTCTGTGGATGTATACCCTGTTGGCAGGTGAGGTCTATCCTATCCATTTTTAGGTGCTTTGAGTAAAGCAGACCATTTTTTTCTTGGAGGGTAGGATCAAAAAATCAAATAAATGGAAAAGTGGGAACTTAAATTGTCCACATTTTGAGTTCAAAACAATTTAAACAAGTCTAAATGTACTTGGCTTCTGCCCGTTTTTTTTTTACATTTTTTAAAATTTTCATTTTTATTTTTTAAAGTTATATTTTGTGCTTAATAGTTGATATCAGAATCTAAGTTTATCATCAGTTTAGATGTTTCATGATGCTTAGCCCCATGTACATTAGATGAGATTTTTACTCTCATAGCCTATTGAACATGTCTATCACTATTTCTTTATGTTTGAAATTCTATGTGGATATTAGAACTGATGCATTGCTTCAAAAAATTAAGCTCATCCAGAATTATATCACATGAAAATTTCAATATCCACATGTAACATAATGCACTATTAGTTACATTAAGCTGATATAGAGAGAAGAGGGGTGCTGTAAAGGAGAGACATGCTTGAATGAAACCAACAGTCAAATTAAACACTAGACTAAAGCAGAGGATGTACTTGAAAAGAGACTGGTAACTGGGTATGAAGTTGACTTTGTTTCCAAGTTTGCTTTATAGGACCCTTAGGATCTGGATTGGCTTAGGATCTGGATTGGCTTAGACTTGGGATGGATTTTAGGACCAGCTGGCCTTGGACCAACTCTGGCTGATTCAATTTAGTCACAGTTAGTTTTTGTTTCTTGTTAATCAAAGGGATGACTGGACGTGATCTAAATTGGATTATGATTGGCCAATCCTGTAAGCCATGTCATTGAACAAGAAAATTCACAGGATCCTTGTATGGAAGGCTTGAACTTGCTCATGGCAAAGGGAACTAGGAGAAAATTGAATTGGGACCAGGATTGAGAGATTCTAATGCAAACCAGATTCTACATTTCTATTAGTAAGTGAAGAATAAATAAAAATAATTTTAATGAAAATATCTAAGATAAATGAATAATAATTTGATGAGAAGTGTCTATGCAATCATCAAGAGGTAGAATAAGGGCTTTGTATAATAATATATCTATTTTTTACCCCAAGCCAGCTGTAATATCCATCCAGAATTTCATCTGAAACCAGCTCCAGTGAGCCAACACTATTCATCCCCCCTACCGCACCTGATAAATACATCTTGTATCCTTCAGATAATAACCAGATCAACTTAGTCTCTCTTTCTTCACTGGCAAAGTGTACTTACTCAGATCACTGGCCAAAAGTTCTTCATTCAGCACAAATCAAGCGAAGAACTATGCTAGTGAGGGTTATAACTTGCAATAACTCCAATCAACATGTTTGACCTTGCTTGGAGACCATAACCTACAGGAAGGAAGCACATTGTTTGACAGGCCTGCTCTGTCCTACATCACTCTGATTTCGCAAAAACAGATGTGCATTTCTCCACAGGAGACTGATGTTCGGCCTCAAAGTATGTAGGGAATTCTAGAGCAATTCTCCTAATTCTTTCTGTTGCTTGTTTCATTAGAAACAGGTATGGGTATCTATTTGCATTTTGCATCTCTATACGTATACGAAAGAACACCAAGGGTCCACCTGATACTTGTCTACAAGAAAAGGGCCAGTGTTTGTTGTCTTTAATGGGGGCTACCATTGGCATGGATCCATGACCAATCAAATTTATCATGGATAATGATTCTGTGGAAAGAAAGGATGATAGACTTCTACAGGTGGTGGGAGGGGACATGCTTTGTAAGCTGATGGAAGATAAGTGGTGTCTGAGAACTTATGCTTAGCTTTTTCCTTGCACTGGTAAATAAAAGGTCTTCAGGAATAGAATTTTCAACTTGGAAGCAAGGACGGTCGACAGAATTATATCTTTTGTTTGTGAGGGAGTGGCTTTTTGGGCTAAAGAGTCCTGCCGGGTGGGGAATCATAGCTCTTTTGTCTCTTTGTTGTTGGGGATCTAGTTAGATCTTCCTCTTCTCGAGGGTGGCACTTTGTATAGGGTTTTTTTGAGTGCTCATTGCTTACACTTGTACATACCCTTTCATTCAATATACTATTGGTACTATCCGCTTCTCAAAAAAAAGTCTTCCTACTTTTCCATCTTTGCTTTTTTTTGTGGGGAAATTTACCCAATAAACTTTGGTTTCTTGGTATTCTTAGGATTCTTTTGTTAATTGTTGTAATGTCTATACAGTTCTTTGCATTTTTTTTCTGCAATATTTTGTATTGTAATATCTTCTCTTTGTAACAATAATCCTAATATCTGTACACATGTACTTGAATATTTGATTTTCATGTTCTGTTACATCTCTAGTAGCATCTTTTTGAAAGAGCACTTTCTATTGCTCATGTTTTTATTCCTTTTCTGTCAATAGGTTCATCCTTCTTGTATGGGCATGACAATTGAACAAGCAAAAAGTTGGATCACTTTCTCTATCCTGATTGTAGCACTGAGGATGACTCGAAGAGGACTCTGAACTCATTTCCTGTTTCACCACAATCAGAGCACAAAGTAAGCATGATAAGTTTTTGTCTTGTTGTTTTAGTAATATAAACAGTGTGCTAGTCTTTGTGCCTTTCAATAGAGAGGATCTGTGGGTAATTAATGTCGTTGTATTTATGTACATCTATGAATTTGTCCTTTTGTAGTCCAAAATGAATGAGTTTGAACTGGTTTGCAGTAGAATCACCTTTTTGGAGACCTGGTGCGGAAATAGTTAAGCATCTAAATAAATTTTTCACGAGGAGTTAATACATTAAAAACCTGAATTAGGGCTTCGACCTGTCTAGTTTGGAGTGCTGAGCATGAATCAGTAGCCACCTTCGCGACTAGATATTTTTTCATGATCTTTTTCTTGTCTTCCTTGGCTTCATGCTCCTCTTGGGGAGAAGAATAGGAGTGAGAAAAAGGGGAGAAAAACTGACATGCATGTCCTGATGATCCTGTGTATTTGGTCATATATAGTTAGGGCTCCCTTTTGCTCTTCTGCTTTTGCTTTGATTCCTAGACCTGGTATATGCTATGTTCAAGTTATTGTATATGGTGTTGGAGTTAGTGGGCCATTCAACTCAATACTTTTAAGCAAAAAGTGGAGTAGCCTCCACTCCCCTACTGTGACTGTGAGCATATTTTGTTCTATCCCCTAATCAATGTTGTACTTTTGTCAAGCCATTTTCAAGCCAACTTAAACTGTCATGCAGCAATGGCAACACTGGTTGTGTGGCCCAAGAAAACACACCTGTGGGCTACCATGGGCCTTGTAAGTGAAAGGGTGGCGCAGGGAAAACCGTTCTAATTATATTTGCTTTGTCTTTTAACCAACCTGCATTATAATGATTACTCATTTTGATCTCCTCTACCCCCACCCCCTTCCATCACATGGTTAGGGGACACTTTGTTACCTCAGGAGTGGCATAACAGCAGAAGAGAGATACAACATTGATTTATTTATTTATCCATTTTTTTGACATGAACCATGGTTCTGGCATTGAGTTTTAACTTACAACAATTCTACATGGCATCCTTTGGAGCATCAGATACCCTTATTTGATAAAAATGCTTCAGTTATATCTCTTAGGTTTGATGGAATCTCAGAAAATTTCACTAAATATAGATGGAATGGTTAAATGAAATTTGTATTTGTGTTATCTTCTTGTCTTTTTATTTTTACTTCAAAACATAGGCTCCTCTGTAACATGGCATGCCACACTTGTTCAATCCTTTAACACAAGCATTTAGCACTTTGTGTTTTTTTGGGGTGGCTATGGTTGAGGGGAGCACCGCTACTGCGATGCCCAAGCCCAGGCTCAAATGAAGTTTCTGGGGTGGCTATGTGTTGACAGTGGTATCCTGATGCGCCATTGATATGTTCACAGTGGTATCCTGGGGAGCCTTTGGCTGAGGTCATTGACCCGAGCTCCTTCAGTGTTTTCTAAGTTTGATTCCTTTGTTTTTATTTCAGCTTTGCATATTTCAGTTGTTTTTGTTTAAACTTTTCTTTGAAGAATTTGATAGGATTTTATGGACAAACTACAATGGTACAATTTTTTTTTACATAAAGTTTCCAACATAAATATGGATGCAACCTTCTGTTCTGGAATTCTGCAGCAACTGAACTATATGGTTCAGTTGAATGCCAAGCACTTGTCCTGGCACCAACAGATCATCTCTGCTTGCCCTGTTGTACTCTTCTGAACATGTTTTATTGTGCTCTCTTTGGCAATGGGATGAAATTGTTTAAGCATTCATGTTATACTTTATCTTCATATGACTATCAGTTTGGCTGATTATAGTGGGGTATATTTTCTCATACATTCTTTTTGGTTTGGTAAAACTAGCTGTAAACGTTTGTATTTTTTCACTTCTTCAGTCATGGCGTGAATGGCACCGGAAGGATCTCAATTTGATGCTCGTCAATATGATGCCAAATTGAATGAGTTAGATTCTATTTTAATTTGCATTTACCACTCTATAATGATATTCTTGTTCAGTATTTAGTCATGTGGTATTTTTTGTTTGTTAGTTGCTCACATCTGGCACATCACTTATGACTGTTTTAGGCTTGTGGAAGAAGGAAAAGATTTCTTTACCTCGTATGATGAGGTTTATGACAGTTTTGATTCCATGGGTCACAGGAGAACCTTCTTAGAGGCATCTATGCTTAGGTAAAGCCACATGCGCTTTTTTTTTCAATAGAAACGTCTATTTCTAGGCTTTAGCATAGAAATAGAAGAAAAACCCATATCTACACATTACTCAATTTAGCCACTGAAATTTGCATTTAATCATAAAAAATCAGGGCTATGGCCCAGAAACATAATTCACTACTCTGGACCATTGATGCCTCCTGGTGGAAATATTGAGGATATGCTGAAAGAACATGAGCGGCAGATCCAGCAGGCAGTACGCAAAGCCCGTCTGGACAAAGCGAAAACCACAAAATATGGTGAATAAGGCCTATTGCCTTTCTCCCTGGCAGCAATAATGTACAAAGTTAACAAGTTTTACCTCATCATTTGATTGCTCCCACACCAAGGTCTGGAACTGTGATCATCAAGAACAACAAACATCAATGGCACACATTTGTGGGACAGCTTTGTCTTCCATGAGACTGTGAGAAGCTATGCTATTTATCTAAACACAAAGTGGGAAATTCTATTAAATTGTGTACTGCAGTAGGAAGCACTGGTAACCTCTGGAACATGTATGTGGTGCTATGGTATTTGATACCTAGAATCTTAACTCATATGACTTGTAATCTGGAGTGGGTAAAAAAGAGACTGACAACAGCAGCTTGTATATTTACTGGAGATCCTTGTTTGATAATGAGGGAGTTTCTCATGTGTTCCACAACGAGAGATCTGTGTAAATTTTCTACGAAGGGTTCTCATTACTATCTCCATCTTCTGTAAGTAAAGCAATCATCCAAAAAAGAATAGAAAAGAATATTTGATATGATGCGCAGGCAATCCCTATTTTACCTGGTGTAGATGATATTATGATTTTTATTAATGTTGGATATTTGAGTGGACATGTGAATGTTATGGATGTGAATGTGAATTTATGGATTTTAATGTTGTTTTGCCTATGTGATGCAGATGGTGGATATGGATTTGAGTTTTATTTTAGCCATGTTAATATATCTGTATTTGTATTTCATGTTTACATCAGATGTGGACAGGTATTTAGTTTATATTTGTAAAAAAAAAAAAAAATCAACACCTACGGTTTTTAATATTCGTGATTTAATATCATTACATACAATAATTTAAAGCCGTAAGTATATATATTGTAATATTTATTCATTCATTTATTTATCATCTCAAAAAAATGGTATTACTACGGTTATGAAACCATCAGTATAGATGATATCTATACTTACATTATTTATCATCGTCTCAAAAATATATTACTACGGTATAAAACATAAGTATAGATACCAATACCTATGATTTATAAACTCTTTACCTACGGTTAATATTTGTATGAATAACCCGATATATACCTACGATTATTTTTCTGTGGGTATAGTCTTTAGTCACGGGCGCATGCGTGTCGGATTCAAACCGTAGCGCGTTCCGTAGGTAAATGGTTTTACCTTCGGTTTTGTGGCATATGCCTACGGTTATTATGCGAAGATATAGGTCATTTTTTTTGTAGTGATTGCAAGAATTGCTCGATAAGGGATTTATTCGCCCTAGCGTTTCCCCTTGGGGCGCACCTATATTATTCGTCAAGAAGAAAGACGGGTCATGTAAGGCCCCGGATTTTTATTCTCTTTATATATCTGTATGTATATGAATGGTGTGTTGGGTGTTCGGTTGTTGTGTGCTTAGCATGCGTAGTTCATTGTGCCTGCTATAAGTTTATCCTTCTTTTGAGCATGAGCATGTGCGAAATTATATATATATATATAATACATAGGTGTGTATGATAATTAATGTAGAAGTGAACATAGCTAATTAGAGGTGTATTATAAATACCAAGAATCTCTGACTTAGGATACTTGAATAATACTATGCGTGTGCTATCTAAATATTGAAGAATATCCTATACTACCTATTTCATGGAATTTTGTATGGGAGTGTATGAAGTACATATGTGTATGTACGTATGTATGTTATCTTTGCGTGTGACAATTGTATACCTAATTCTACATGCATAACACCTTGGGGTATTTGTGTATGCATGTGATGATTAGTTTAAGCGTTGCTCATTTGCATGGTTTAGCTAATGTGATATTGTACTTCGTACATTGCATATGCATAAAGAGTTCAAGCATGGTAGGTGTAATTAGTGGTTTATATTGAAATTCTATACTCCTCAAGAATAACATGCATGTATTTTTATGATATTTAGGTGAGAATAGTCAATTGGCTAAATTATGCATATAGTACATATTAAGGAATCCTATGCATATAGTACTTAAGCAATGTTAGGTAAAGTTGTGTAAGTTAATCTAATTACCAGTGCGCATGTTGTATCCATCTATTCCAAGCATAATGTACATAAGTATGCTACACCCGTGTGTGTATACTATATATATGTCAAATCAAGTGTGTGTGTGCAAGGACTATTTTATCGTATAGATATTCCTAGCTAACATAATTCATATCACCTCCTAATGATTTGCGAAGCCCTCATAATTCTTGTCATTTACTTTGCCGTGTGTTGAGTCACACTTATGTAAAACATCATGTACGCATAGGTAGATATCTACGTACATCTATCTTAGTGTATTTATGTATGCTTGTGTATGCCTAGGTATGAATGATATTGATTGCCTGGTATGGTAATATACATGTTACACCTTATACATTGTATGTATATATAGAGTAAGCATAGTTTCTGCATGTTTTAAGTTCTGGCCGAAGGGCAATCAGCGTCAATGTGTTTATATTAAATATAAATAAGGTATGTATTGCATGGTGATAGTATGGATATAATACCGTATACATATTGCATGTATATAAGCTTGGTATGCGTGGTTTTCTGCATAAATTAGGGTTCTGGCCGAAGGCACCTTGGCGTCAAGCCCAGGCCATTGAGCCAGTGTCAGCGTCCAGACATGGACGCCAACACTAACTCCGGCGTCCAGCGATATGGACGTCAATCTCTCTGGCCTACATGCGCAGCAGAGCTGCAAGCTTCTGAAACAAGGCAAGCCAACCATTGGGGGATGTCCCCAACGGCTCTGAAGGGTGTCCTATCACCCTAGTGAGTGGGAGAGAGACTCCCTTAAGTCTGAACCCGAAATGGCTCTCCCCACTCTTTCCCTTCACCCTTGCAAGAGGAGAAATAGAGAAAGAAAAACCCTAGAGAAAGTCTGTGAGAAAAACCCCTTTTAGTACCCACAAATCCGACCCCCTGGAGGTTGATCCGGCCATCTACTGCGATAAGAAGAAAGCTGGAGCAAAGGAGAAGGTCTCCCCATCGCCCCCTTGCTGTAGAGCTCATCCAAGAACCCGGAGGAAGGTGATCTTGGAGGCCATCCTGCAACTTCTTGGGACTGCCCAAGGTGGTCTTCACCGAGCCCTAGATCCCTTGGAGGAATTTGTGAAAGGCAAGTGACCTATCTATGGTGTCCCCATATGAGTCTAGGTGGGTTTTGCTATTTTTATGGATTTTTCTTCGAGTCCTAGACCCTCCCATTCACCCAAGTTTCAGAGCTCGGGTCTGTGTTTCTGCACAGACCTGATTCGACGGCAAGGTCCCTGGACGCCTGTGATGAGCTTGGCGTCCATCGCCATGCCGCTGACCCTGAGTCAGCGGCCAGAGACCGCCGCCTAGTTCCTCTGGACAAAACAGTGAGCTGTTCTGTCCTCCTTATGCATTAATTTCGGTATGTTTTCCATGATGAGGATATATGGTAAACCTTATACTCTATGTATATTGTTAGTTGTGATGTGTGGATGAATGTGGTGTGATGGTGAATGTGGGATAATGGTATCTTTTAAACTTGTGAGCATGACTTGTAGATAATCTTGCAAATCCTTGTTCATGATTTGAATTAGTGTGAATGCCTTGGTTTTAGTCTAATCATGAAGATCAGTGGGTCAGCATCTGTGTTTGCAAATTTTGGTAACTTATCCATGCTTGTGCAATTTGTAGATAAGCTCGGTTCGGTAAAAATAAAAGCATGCAAGAATGGTTTGTAAGGTTCAATCCATAGATGTATGAATTAGGGTAATTTTGTATCCTAAATTCCTGCATATGTTAGTAGCTTATGTTTAAACAGCAAGTGGCTAAATTACAAGACGTGTTAAATCCCATGTTAACTTAAGTGCTAAAGAGCATGCTAATTAGGTGTTTTATTTTCTGTAAATTTACATAGCTCAGAAAAATCTGAAAATTTGAGTGTATGATCTTGAACCCGAAAACAGCATGTGGTTAAAATTTTGGGTCATTGGATCAGTAAATAAAAGTTATGTATTTTCATGTGAATTGTGATAATCTACGTATACTATCGAAATGTGCTTAGTTATTGTCTAAAACCAACTTGATTGGTAAATTTACTGTGTTAAACTCCTAACCGTAGTAGCATGATTAGGAGAAAAACAAAGACACATTGTGCATGAGAAAACGAAGGAGATGTGAGTGTTATGTGTAAAACACATGTTAAAACTCGGTATGAGTAAAGTGTAAAAGTTGTGCCTATGTGACACTGCTACCCTAGAGGCATCGGGAGCCGTATATAGAAAAGTCCCTATAGAAGGCTCCATGTGATATAAGTTTGTCCCAAAGGCATTGGGAAACCCCGGAGGTGGACAAGTACCACTGGATAGGGTGGAGAGGGCTTCTCCCGGTCTGCGCAGTTACCAAGATTCACCGCTGTATTGCCTAGGTGGTGAGTATGTGTATGAGTTGTGTCATGTGTTGTGTTATGAGTTGTGTTGAGAGCTGTGCTAAGGAATGAGCACGAGCTATGAGATAGTTGTTAGTGTCCTCTACTGGTGGTTAGGACTATGTGTCATGGCAATTGTTTAAGTAATGAAAAATGACTAAAGTGTGAGATATGTGAACATGGAACGTGGTAAGTGCCCAAGATGCACGTGGTAAGTGCAATCGACGTGATATGTGATAAGTGAAATTGGAAGAGAAAATGATGTGGAAATGAGTAAATTGTGTAAGTGTGAACATGTGTACATGTCAAATGTGTAAAAGCGAACAATGTGAACGAGTAAGTGTGCAATCATGTGAAACTGAAAATGCGAGAGTATGTATTGAAACCCATGCGAGACAAATCTGAAATCATGTGAAATCAGTGAATTTATGTTATTAGCATCATGTTATTATGAGCAAAGATGTCTAGGATCCATGTTAGGGATAATGGGGAAAACGGGTACAAGATAGCATGATTGTTTGTTCACATGATATGTTTTAAGCAACGTTGTAGCTCTCATGTGTAGATTTATAGCCATTGAATCATGTGAAATCAGCAACCTAAAGCATGTAGAAATGTCCATGTATTTGTCTAAAAACTGTAAGATCCATGCTAGTTGTGTTTCCTTTCATGTGTGCACAATGTTCATGTTAGTAGCTCTCATGTCTTGGTTCTTTAAAGACAAGTTTCATAAGTAAATTGAATAGAGAGCATGTGATAGGTAAATTTTATTCCTACAAAATCTGAAAGCATGATCCATGTATAAACTTGTAAAACTTTCATGATAGGTTGAAACCTCGGAAATGACTAGTATGCCATGTTTTGAAAATTGTAAATGTGTATGTAAAACCCCTATGACTTATACGTGTATGTTATGGGTAGTGTTGCTTGCTGAGTCCTTGGACTCACTCTTGCTTCGGCGTACAGGTTGACAGGTATCGTGCACTAGAAGGAAGCGTGACGAGGATCACCATATAGAAGACTATTTTGTGGAGCTGTTACCAGTTGTACTTTTCTTTTGCACAAAAGGATTATTGTATGGACAATATTTGGGCATTGTAGTTCTCTTTATTTGTATTAATGTGGACATTGTCTTTCCATTTCGCTATTTAGATTGTGGAATGTGTGTTGGTGACGGGTTAAGAGTTGAGTTGTTTATTTTATTCCGCTGTACTCTATTGCTATCCAGGTACATATCAACCTATCGACCAGTGTTGGGTACATGTCCCACTGTGACGACGCCCTTTACCGATGGGGATTGGTATAATCGTACCGGTATGAAGAGGGTCGTTACAGAGATTGGTATCAGAGAACAAGTTGAGACTGTACATGGATAGGCCATCACCGTCACATCATTGCAAAGTCTTCATAGGGAATTGTCCATATATATAAAATCTACTAATAGTAGATGGAAGATAATAGGGAGAATAGTTAGAATATAGTAACCTAGGTTCTAATTGAGTTATTTTTTGCAGACTATGGCTGGACGTGGTAGACGTGGTGCTCAGTCTCGGAGGTATGAGCAGAACCGCAAGCTGAAGAATTTCGTGAAAGGACTTAAGCCATCAGTGAGGGTTAGGCTTCTGGAACTCGATTCACGTACCTTAGGAGAACTTCTAGGTGTGACCACCCAGCAAGAGAATGGAGCGGGATCTCTCCCAGAGGGGGAGGCAACTCCAAAGGAATATGATCAAGCCATTCCAACGGCAAGATAGGAAGAAGGAGAAAACCTTGGAAGGTCAACAATCAACTGTGGCCTCAAGCATCGAGAAGCCCGAGTGCACCCAGTGCGGGAAGCGTCATGGTGGAAAGCATGTTGGAGAAGGAAGGAAGGTGTCTTAAATGTGGAAGCAAAGATCATCGGCTTAAAGAGTGTCCGAACCTGAAGACAAAGTTTACTCCACGAGGTGCTTCATCGACGTAATAAGGAGCAGGAGTAACTGGTGATGACCTCGGCGACGTCACCACAGGTACTCGATGCGATCTTCGAGGACGAAGATCTTTTTCTAGAGGGGGAGGGTGTGAGACCCCGAATTTTTATTCTCTTTATATATATTGTATGTATATGAATGTGTTGGGTGTTCGGTTGTTGTGTGCTTAGCATGCGTAGTTCATTGTGCCTACTATAAGTTTTATCCTTCTTTTGAGCATGAGCATGTGCGAATATCTATATATATAATATACATAGGTGTATATGATAAATGTAGAAGTGAACAATTAGCTAATTAGAGGTGTATTATAAATACCAAGAATCTCTGACTTAGGATACTTGAATAATACTATGCGTGTGCTATCTAAATATTGAAGAATATCCTATACTACCTATTTCATGGAATTTTGTATGGGAGTGTATGAAGTACATATGTGTATGTACGTATGTATGTTACCTTGTGCGTGTGACAATTGTATACCTAATTCTACATGCATAACACCTTGGTGTATTTGTGTATGCATGTGTATGATTAGTTGTAAGCGTTGCTCATTTGCATGGTTTAGCTAATGTGAATATGTACTTCGTACATTGCATATATAAAAAGCATATAAGAGTTCAAGCATGGTAGGTGTAATTAGTGGTTTATATTGAATTCTATACTCCTCAAGAATAACATGCATGTATTTTTATGATATTTAGGTGAGAATAGTCAATTGGCTAAATTATGCATATAGTACATATTAAGGAATCCTATGCATATAGTACTTAAGCAATGTTAGGTAAAGTTGTGTAAGTTAATCTAATTACCGGTGCGCATGTTGTATCCATCTATTCCAAGCATAATGTACATAAGTATGCTACACCCGTGTGTGTATACTATATATATGTCAAATCAAGTGTGTGTGTGCAAGGACTATTTTATCGAATAGATTATTCCTAGCTAACATAATTCATATCACCTCCTAATGATTTGCGAAGCCCTCATAATTCTTGTCATTTACTTTGCCGTGTGTTGAGTCACACTTATGTAAAACATCATGTACGCATAGGTAGATATCTACGTACATCTATCTTAGTGTATTTATGTATGCTTGTGTATGCCTAGGTATGAATGATATTGATTGCCTGGTATGGTAATATACATGTTACACCTTATACATTGTATGTATATATATAGAGTAAGCATAGTTTCTGCATGTTTTAAGTTCTGGCCGAAGGGCCAATCAGCGTCAATGTGTTATATTAAATATAAATAAGGTATGTATTGCATGGTGATAGTATGGATATAATACCGTATACATATTGCATGTATATAAGCTTGGTATGCGTGGTTTTTGCATAAATTAGGGTTCTGGCCGAAGGCACCTTGGCGTCAAGCCCAGGCCGTTGAGCCAGTGTCAGCGTCCAGACATGGACGCCAACACTAACTCCGGCGTCCAGCGATATGGACGTCAATCTCTCTGGCCTGCATGCGCAGCAGAGCTGCAAGCTTCTGAAACAAGGCAAGCCAACCATTGGGGGATGTCCCCCAACGGCTCTGAAGGGTGTCCTATCACCCTAGTGAGTGGGAGAGAGACTCCCTTAAGTCTGAACCCGAAATGGCTCTCCCCACTTTTTCCTTCACCTTTGCAAGAGGAGAAATAGAGAAAGAAAAACCCTAGAGAAAGTCTATGAAAAAAAAAACCCTTTTAGTACCCACAAATCCGACCCCCCTGGAGGTTGATCCGGCCATCTACTGCGACAAGAAGGAAGCTGGAGCAAAGGGGAAGGCCTCCCCATCATCCCCTTGCTGTGGAGCTCATCCAAGAACCCGGAAGAAGGTGATCTTGGAGGCCATCCTGCAACTTCTTGGGACTGCCCAAGGAGGTCTTCACCGAGCCCTAGATCCCTTGGAGGAATTTGTGAAAGGCAAGTGACCTATCCCTGATGTTCCCTTATGAGTCTAGGTTGGTTTTGTGCTTTTTACAGATTTTTCCTCGAGTCCTAGACCCTCCCATTCACCCAAGTTTCAGAGCTCGGGTCTGTGTTTCTGCACAGACCTGATTCGACGGCAAGGTCCCTGGACGCCTGTGATGAGCTTGGCGTCCATCGGCCATGCCGCTGACCCTGAGTCAGCGGCCAGAGACCGCCGCCTAGTTCCTCTGGACAGAACAGTGAGCTGTTCTGTCCTCCTTATGTATTAATTTCGGTATGTTTTCCGTGATGAGGATATGGTAAACCTTATACTCTATGTATATTGTTAGTTGTGATGTGTGGATGAATGTGGTGTGATGGTGAATGTGGGATAATGGTATCTTTTAAACTTGTGAGCATGACTTGTAGATAATCTTGCAAATCCTTGTTCATGATTTGAATTAGTACGAATGCCTTGGTTTAGTCTAATCATGAAGATCAGTGGGTCAGCATCTGTGTTTGCAAATTTGGTAACTTATCCATGCTTGTGCAATTTGTAATAAAGCTCGGTTCGGTAAAATAAAAGCATGCAAGATGGTTTGTAAGGTTCAATCCATAGATGTATGAATTAGGGTAATTTTGTATCCTAAATTCCTGCATATGTTAGTAGCTTATGTTTAAACAGCAAGTGGCTAAATTACAAGACGTGTTAAATCCCATGTTAACTTAAGTTGCTAGAGCATGCTAATTAGGTGTTTTATTTTCTGTAATTATATTTAGCTCAGAAAATCTGAAAATTTTAGTGTATGATCATGAACCCGAAAACAGCATGTGGTTAAAATTTCAGGTCATTTGGATCAGTAAATAAGAAGTTATGCATTTTCATGTGAAGTAATAAATTACGTATGTTATCGTAATGTGATAGTTATTACTTGATCCCAACCACTGATTAGTGTATTTACTGTGTTAAACTCCTGAAATCTGTAGTAGCATGATTAGGAGAAAATAAAGACACATTGTGCGTGAGAAAACAAGGAGATGTGAGTGTTATATGTAAAATACTGTTAAAACTCGGTATGAGTAAAGTGTAAAAGTTGTGCCTATGTGACACTGCTACCCTAGAGGCATCGGGAGCCGTATATAAAAAGTCCCTATAGAAGGCTCCATGTGATATAAGTTTGTCCCAAAGGCATTGGGAAAACCCCGGAGGTGGACAAGTACCACTGGATAGGGTGGAGAGGGCTTCTCCCGTCTGCGCAGTTACCAAGATTCACCGCTGTATTGCCTAGGTGGTGAGTATGTGTATGAGTTGTGTCATGTGTTTTGTTATGAGTTGTGTTGAGAGCTGTGCTAAGGAATGAGCACGAGCTATGAGATAGTTGTTAGTGTCCTCTACTGGTGGTTAGGACTATGTGTCATGGCAAATGTTTAAGTAATGAAAAATGACTAAAGTGTGAGATATGAACATGGAACGTGGTAAGTGCAATCGACGTGATATGTGATAAGTGAAAGTGGAAGAGAAATGATGTGGAAATGAGTAAATTGTGTAAGTGTGAACATGTGTACATGTCAAATGTGTAAAAGCGAACAATGTGAACGAGTAAGTGTGCAATCATGTGAAACTGAAAATGCGAGAGTATGTTATTGAAACCCATGCGAGACAAATCTGAAATCATGTGAAATCAGTGAATTTATGTTATTAGCATCATGTTATTATGAGCAAAGATGTCTAGGATCCATGTTAGGGATAATTGGGGAAAACGGTACAAGATAGCATGATTGTTTGTTCACATGATATGTTTTAAGCAACGTTGTAGCTCTCATGTGTAGATTTATAGCCATTGAATCATGTGAAATCAGCAACCTAAAGCATGTAGAAATGTCCATGTTCTAAAAACATGTGATCCATGCTAGTTGTGTTTCCTTTCATGTGTGCACAATGTTCGTGTTAGTAGCTCTCATGTCTTGGTTCTTTAAAGACAAGTTTCATAAGTAAATTGAATAGAGAGCATGTGATAGGTAAATTTTATTCCTACAAAATCTGAAAGCATGATCCATGTATAAACTTGTAAAACTTTCATGATAGGTTGAAACCTCGGAAATGACTAGTATGCCATGTTTTGAAAATTGTAAATGTGTATGTAAAACCCCTATGACTTATACGTGTATGTTATGGGTAGTGTTGCTTGCTGAGTCCTTGGACTCACTCTTGCTTCGGCGTACAGGTTGACAGGTATCGTGCACTAGAAGGAAGCGTGACGAGGATCATCATATAGAAGACTATTTTTGGAGCTGTTACCAGTTGTACTTTTCTTTTGCACAAAAGGAATATTGTATGGACAATATTTGGGCATTGTAGTTCTCTTTATTTTGTATTAATGTGGACATTGTCTTTCCATTTCGCTATTTAGATTGTGGAATGTGTGTTGGTGACGGGTTAAGAGTTGAGTTGTTTATTTTATTCCGCTGTACTCTATTGCTATCCAGGTACATATCAACCTATCGACCAGTGTTGGGTACATGTCCCACTGTGACGACGCCCTTTATACCGATGGGGATTGGTATAATCGTACCGGTATGAAGAGGGTCGTTACAGAATTGCGCCATAATACTTTCAACCGACGCAAAGCTCTTGTTCCGAGATGCTGAACTTCCAGTCAAGAATAGCTACCGGTTGCTCCACTAAGAAAGATCTGGCTGAATCTCCACTGGCTCATGACTAATAACATGAATGGATTCTCTGACATATCTCCTGAGCATAGAAACATGGAAACATGATGAACACTAGCTAACGCTGGAGGTCAAGCTACTCATACGCCACGTTGCCCAACGTCGGAAGAATCTCAAAGGGCCAATGAATCTCGGACTTAGCTTACCATCCTGCCAAATCTAACTACACCTCGAGTAGGAGATATCTTTAAAAAGACATGCTCACCTACCTCAAACTCCAATCCTTCCTCCTGTTATCGGCATAACTCTTCTGCCTATCCTGTGCCGCAACAAGCCTCTTCCTAATCAACTGAATCTTATCCGAAGTTTCCTGAACTAACTCCGGACCGATCAGCTGCCTATCGCCTGCCTCCTCCCAACATAACGGAGATCTACCAGGTCTACCATATAACGCCTCAAATGGAGCCATACCATGCTCGCATGAAAACTGTTGTTATATGCGAATTCCACTAGAGGTAAATGCGTTCCCAATCCCTTCCAATCCAGAACACACGCTCTCAGCATATCCTCTAGCGTTTGGATAGTCCTCTCAGACTGTCCTTCTGTCTGGGATGAAATGGCAAACTAAGCTTCAGCTCCGAACCCAAGACATCCTGAACACCCTTCCACAGCCTCGAAGTAAATCTCGGATCTCGATCCGAAATGATCGACTTCGGTACCCCGTGCAATCTAATAATACTACTAATATACAATCTAGCTAAACTCTCCACTGACTGCTTCTTCTTCATGGGCAAGAAATGCGCAGTCTTCGAGAATCTATCCACCACTACCCAATCGAGTCATTACCTCATCTAGATTGAGGTAACCCGTAACAAAATCCATAGTGACAGCCTCCCACTTCCATACTGGAATCTCCATCTTTTGCATAAGTCCAGATGGTCACTGCCGCTCGGCCTTCACTTGCTGGCATACCAAATGTAGACACATACTCCGCTACATCCTTCTTCATGCCAGACCACCAAAAAGATCTCTTTAAATCCTGGTACATCTTAGTGTTACTCGGATGAATAGAGAACCTAGATCTATGAGCTTCTGCTAAAACGTGCTCACGAACATCTACAATGTCTGGAACGCAAACACGGTGATGGAATCTAATCACACCATCCTCATCACGAGAAATGCCCGTCTTGCCACAAACTCTTGGAGTCTAGGGTCGGCTTTCTGTTGCTCGATCACCTCATCTAACACCGAAGACCTAATTGACAACTGAGCTACGAAAGCCTGGCACAAAGATGGCTCCACTCAGTCATCGCACAAGCTACATCTTCCACATCTTCCAATCCTGCTGGAGAGACGATCTCTTCCTGCTAAGGGCATCTGCTACGACATTCGCCTTTCCAGGATGATACTGAAGGTCGAAGTCATAGTCCTTCAGGAACTCAATCCATCTTCTCTACCTCGGGTTTATTACTTCTGGGAGAAAAGATATCTCAGGCTCTTGTGGTCAGTAAACACCTCAAATCTGACACCGTAAAGATAGTGTCCCTCCAGATCTTCAGTGCATGAACCACTGCTGCAAGCTCAGATCATGAGTTGGATAGTTTTGTTCATGCTCCTTCATTGACGTGAAGCATAGCTACTACCCTTCCTTGCTACATCAACACACAGCCAAGGCCAATCCGAGAAGCATCAGTGTAGATAGCAAACCCTCTACACAGCTCGGCAAACTAAACAGGAGCCGAAGTGAGCTTAGTCTTCAGTAATTGAAAACTACTCTCACATTCCTCGGACCAGACAAACTTCATTCCCTTCTTGGTAAGCTGAGTCAAAAGGGCGGCGATGGATGAAAATCCCTCAATAAATCGCCTATAATAACCAGCCAAACCATGAAACTCCTGATCTCCGAAGGGGTCTTGGGAGTCTCCTAATCCATAACTGCCTGGACCTTTGCTGAATCGACTGCTACACAGCACCGGAGATAACGTGCCCAAGGAAATGAACCTCGCGCAACCAAAAATTGCACTTGCTGAACTTGGCATACAGCTTGAGCTCACGAAGAACCTCTAATACCATCCTCAAATGCTGACGATGTGTGGCCTCATCCGGAGAGTAGACCAACACGTCATCAATAAAACCACCACAAAGCTATCTAGGTAAGGTCTAAACACCGTGTTCATGAGATCCATGAATGCTGCAGGGGCATTGGTCAATCCAAAGGAAGGCCCAAAAACTCATAATGTCCATAACGGGTTCTAAATGCCATCTTGGACACATCCTCGATCCTAACCCTCAACTGATGATAACCAGACCGCAGATCAATCTTGGAAAAGACTGATGCTTTCTGTAGTTGGTCAAACAAATCCTCATCCGAGGTAAGGGATACCTGTTCTTCACTGTCACTTGGTTTAGCTTTCTATAGTCAATGCATAACCTAAGCGACCCATCCTTTTTCTTTACGAATAAAACAGTGCGCCCCAAGGGGAAATGCTAGGGCGAATAATCCCTTATCTAAAAGATCCTCACAACTGCTTCCTTAGCTCAGCTAACTCTGCAGGTGCCATCCGATATGGTGCCTTTGAGATAGGAGAGGTGCCTGGAAGCAACTCTAAGGTGAACTCTATCTCTCTAACCGTGGCAAACCAGACAAGTCATCAGGAAAGATGTCTGGGAACTCGCGCACTACGTCTAACTCCGCAAGGGTAGGTGACTCATCAGCATTGGGTAATAATACCACGCTGGCAAGAAAGCGTCACATCCCTTGTTCACCATCCTAATTGCCTTCATGGCAGAGATGACAAACTTCCCTGCCAAATTCCTGGCAAAGGATGAGAAAACTCATCCTCACCAGGAATAAGAAAACTATCTTCTTCCCTCTACAATCTACTAGGGCATAATGCTCTTCTAGCCAATCTAGACCAAGATCACATCGTAGTCCTTCATCTTAAGCAAGAAGAAACACCCTTCTAGCACTCTATCCTCAATACACACCGGTAAAGACGGAATACACTTCCTAGTCGATACCGTTCCCGCAGGTGTGTGCACAGACAAGGAAACTTCTAAACCTTCAGACTCTAATCCTGACTCTAAGGCTAACTGCCTAGTAAAGCGCTCGAAAATGAACGAGTGTGTAAGACCCTGGAATTTCCGTCGTATTTTTCGCATTTTTGTGTGTATGTTGTGTTGAGTACGTATGTACGTATTTACGTGGATATTAAAATAGTATAATATGTGTACATGTGTTTATATTAAATGTAAAAATGTATATATTGCATGGTGATAGTATGAATATAATATCATGTACATACTGCATGTATAGAGGCTTAGTATGCAAGGTTTTCTGCATAATTAGGGTTCTGGCCGAAGGCCACCTTGGCGTCAAGCCTAGGCCGTTGAGCCAGTGTCAGCGTCCAGACATGGACGCCAGCACTAGCTCCGGCGTCCAGCGATCTGGACGCCAACCTCTCTGACCTGCATGCGCAGCAGAGCTGCTATCTTCTGAAGCAAGGCATGGCAACCATTGGGGATGTCCCCCAACGGCTCTGAACATGTCTAATCGGTATGGTGAGTGGGTGAGGCCTCCCCTACTTCCTGAACCCGAAATGGCCTCTCCCCACTACCCATTTCGCACTTGCAAGAAGAGAGAAGAGGAGAGGAAACCCTAGAGCTTCCTGTGAGAAAACCTGAGTTGGAGGCTTTAACCTGGCGATCCACTGCTTCTTCTGGAGATCTACTTCGACAAGGAGGGAGACAACACATCCGGCTACACATCCCCGGCCCTGTTTTGCAGAGGGAGCATCACAGAAGCCGGAGTGGAGGCATGTTGAAGGCTTCTTGGGACTGCCAAGGAAGCTTCTCCAACCATCTTGATCCCTTCAGGAGTTTTTCCAAGGCAAGTAACCTGTCCTTGATGTCCCCGTATGAGTCTAGGAGGTTTGTATTATTTTTATGGAATTTCCCTCGAGTCCTAGACCCTCCATTTCACCCAAATTTCAGAGCTCGGGTCTGTGTTTTCTGCACAGACCTGAATAGACGGCAAGGTCCCTGGACGCCCAGTTCTTCCTTGGCGTCCATCGCCCTGCCGCTGACTCTGAGTCCGGCCAGAGACCGCCGCCTAGTTCTTAAGGACAGAACAGTGAGCTGTTCTGTCCCTCTTGTACATTAATTTCGGTATGTTTTGTGCGGTTAGGATATATTGTACTTCTTATAGCCTACGTATGTTGTGCATTGTGGTTGTGGATGCATGTGAGTTGTGTTGGGAATTGTGGAAAATGATATCTTGTAACCATGTAAGCATGACTTGTAGACTATTTTGCGAAATCCATGATTCATGATTTAGGTTAATGTGAATGCCTTGATTTCGGTCTGATCATGAGGATTGTGGGTCAGCATGTGTGTTTGCAATTCTAGTAATTTATCCATGCTTGTGAAATTGTTAGTAGATTTGGTTCGGTAATATGACAGCATGTAGAAATGGTTGTGGTAAATGATTTATAGATGTATGAACTAGGATGTTGTATTCTAATTCATGCATATGTTAATAGTCTCTGTGTAAAACAGTAAGTGGAGAATTGCGAATTGTGTTGAACCCATGTTAGCGTGAATTGTGAATAATGTGCTAATTAGGTGTTTTGATTTTCTGTAAATCCTATTTAGCTCAGAAAAATTTGAAAATTGAGGTATGATTTGGAACCCGAAAACAGCATGTGATTAAAATTTCAGTTATTGGAACAGTAATAAAAAGTTATGTTTTCCATGTGAAATGTGATAATTCGTGCATATGATCGAATGTGATTTGATTTTGTTTAAACCCAGCATGATTAATGTGTTACTGTGTGTTAAACCTTGAAATTGTAGTATCATGTTAGGAAAAAGCAGAGATGTTAATGTGAGTAAAAAAGTGAATGAGATGAGAGTGTCAAGTGTAAAACCATGTGTAAAACGGTAAATGTGTAAAAGTGTAAACTGTGCCTGTGATACTGCTTCCGAGAGGCAGTGGAGCTGTATCAGGGAAAGTCCCCCTGAGAAAGTTCATTGTGTTAAGTGACCCTAAGGGCATTAGGGGGAATCCTGGAGGTTGGACAAGTACCACTGGTTAGGGTGGAGACTTGTTCTCCCAGTCTGCGCAGTCCAAGAGTCCCATTGCATTGCCTAGATGGTGTCTATGTGTTATGTACGTGAATGTGTCCTTCTTTGGTGGTTTGGACTATGTGTCACGGCACTAAAACATGTGTAATGTAATGTGTAAAGTGCATGTGACCATGTGTAAATGTGTAAGTGATATGTGAATGTGTATGTGTAAAGTGTAACCATGTGAAAAGAGGAAATTGTGTAAAAGAAAATGTGAATTTTAGATGTGTCAAATGTGTATTGAAATCATGTGAGGCAAATCTGAAACCGTATGAATCAGCAAATTCATGTTAGCAATTCCATGTTTATGTGTGCAAAGTGTTTAGAATCCATGATTAGGAACAATAAATGAGTATGTGTGCAAAGTGGCATGATGGATTGTTCATGTTTATGGTTCTAAGCCACATTGTAGCTTTCATGTGTAGGTTTATAGTCTTGAACCATGTGAGATCAGCAACCTAAAGCATGTGAAAAGTTATGTAGGTACTTAAGACATGTGAAATCCATGCTAACTATGTTCCCCGTTCATGTATGTAAATTGTCCATGTTGATAACTTTCATGTTTTGGTTCTATATAAGATTAAGATCATAAGGGATGGATTAGAGACCATGTGATAAGTGAATGTTATTTTTGAAATCTGAAAGCATGTTTATGTATAAATTTTAGAACCTTCATGATAGGTTGAAAACTTAATGGACTAGCATGCTATGTGTTGCTAATTGTATGTGCTTGTAGAAACCACTAGGACTTGTACGTGTATATCATGTATAGTGTTACTTGCTGAGTCTCTGGACTCACTCCTTGCTTCGGCGTACAGGTGTAGTTGGTGATACGACACCGTTGGAGGAGACGGTGGAGACGGACTCCGAGCGCGGAGACTAGTTACTTGGAGCTTCTTTGTGATTGTGTACTTCGTCGTATGTATTTGGACATTGTATTAGAACTATCATGAAAAGAATGTAATATGTGGACATTTTGTATTTCTATTTCAATAAATTAAATCATGTGAATTTTAGTTCCTTTTTGCAAATTGTAAACTGCATGTATGTTTAATGTGGATGATGAATGAATGGAGATAGTTCTCTTTTACTTCCGCTACTCTGTTACGTATATTCGCGTGTATCTCAGCTGTTTGTATCGTTGGGTAAATGTCCCACTGTGGCTGGTAGCACTCGCTATACCGACGTGGGCCGGTATGACCGTACCGGTGTAACGAGGGCCGTCACAGAGATTGGTATCAGAGCCGACCGGTTGAGATCACACCTGAATATAACTAAGTCATCATCCCCATTGCATGCTAAGTATGTCCACATGTGTAGAAAACACTAATAAGAAGTGAAAGATAGATAAGAAATGGTTAGAAAACTTAGTAACCTAGCTCTAATTGGTGGCTGAAATTTTATGACAGCCATGGCTTCCCGTGGACGACGTGGAGGTGCGCCAGCTCGCGACGACGAGCAGAGGCGTGATGATCAGGCGGAGCAACAGGCCCCAGCACCGCAAGGCCTTGTGCTTCCCCACCACCGCCAGTGGACTATGGAGTATTCATGCAAGGTCTGGTGCAAGCCATGCAGACGCAGGCCCACACCCAGGCAGCACTCCAGGCCCAGTTGGAGGCCCAAGTAGAATAATAAAACAACCTAGTAGTTTGCTATTTAATTGTATATATTGTGTTTATCGTATATTGTTATTGCTTAATGTAGCAGGCTCAGGCCCCAGCTCAGGACCATGGTGGACCTTCCATCATGGAGCGATTCAAGAGGATGACCCCACCCTCTTTTAAGGGGGAGAGTGATCCGCTTTTGGCAGAAAGCTGGATGAGGGAGACCGAGAAAATCTTCCGAGCTATCAGGTGTCCTGATGAGGACAAGGTGACCTTAGCCACCTACATGCTACAGGTATGCTTTAGTTATGATTGTAGTGATTGTTAAAGTTAGAATTTGTTAGTTAGAGCTTATGAAGGTGTGTTGCAGGAGAGAGCGGATGTATGGTGGTCCTCCCTACTGCGTACGCGCTTTGAGGACGGAGCAGTAGTCGTGGCGTGGGACGCGTTCGTGAGGCTCTTCCGAGCCAAGTTCGTCCCCGAGCACGTCCAGGACAAGATGGAGCAGGAATTCCTTTCCCTGACGCAAGGATCGATGACCGTCCTGGAATACGAGGCAAGGTTTTCTGAACTCTCTAAATATGCACCGCACATAGTAGAGGATGAGCGCAGGAAGACCAAGAAGTTCGTGATGGGTCTCAAACCATCACTGAGGACGAGGCTCGTGGCGTTCGACCACCGCACGCTAGACGAGGCCCTCAGCGCAGCCTGCAGACAGGAGGGAGAAATGGAGCAATATCTGGAGGAGAAAAAGGCGTCGCAGAAAAGGCGGCAGCGACATTCCAGCGGCAAGATAAGAGGAAAACGGTGTACCAGACACCGCAGAAACAAGTGGCAATCAGCAACTATCAGGTACCCTCTGTACGTTCCCCCGGTGCGAAGAAGGAGTGTCCCCATTGTGGGAAGACCCATGGAGGTTCGGAGTGTGGTTAGTAGCGGGTAGATGCCTAAAGTGTGGGAGCAGCGACCACAAGATCAAGGATTGCCCAAGGCTTCAGCAGGGAGCTCAGCGTGGAGCGCCAGCACCAGCAGTAGCGGCAGCCGCGCCAGCTACAGGACGACCAGGAAGGCCTCGAGCCCCAGCTCGAGTGTTTGCTTTAGCTCGTGAGGACGCCGAGCAGGCGGAGCATGTCACCGAAGGTACAGTTTTGCTTTTCGGTGTGCACGCTCGGGTTTTGTTTGATACGGGTGCTACTCACTCGTTCATTTCCGAGCGGTTCGCTAGGCAGTTAGCCCTAAAGTCAGGCATAGAGTCTGAGGAGTTAGAGGTCCCTTTGTCTGTGCACACCCCTGCGGGTACGGTATCGACTAGGAAGTGCATTCCGTCGTTACCTGTGTGCATTGAGGATAGATTCCTAGATGGGTGTTTCTTCTTGCTAAAGATGAAGGACTATGATTGTATCTTTGGTCTGGATTGGCTAGAGGAGCACTATGCGTTAGTGGATTGTCGTGGGAAGAAGATTGTTTTCCGCATTCCTGGCGAGGACGAGTTCTCTCATCCCTTGCCAAAGAACTTAGCGGGAAAGTTAGTCATCTCTGCCATGAAGGCGATGCGTATGGTGAACAAGGGACGTGACGCATTTCTTGCCAGCGTTGGCTAGTACCCGATGCTGGTTCGTCACTGACTCTTGCAGAGATCGATGTGGTGCAGGACTTTCCAGATGTCTTTCCCGATGACTTGTCTGGATTGCCACCGGATAGGGAGATAGAGTTCACTGTAGAGTTGCTTCCAGGCACCTCTCCTATCTCGAAGGCCCCATATCGGATGGCCCCTGCAGAATTAGCCGAGTTGAGGAAGCAATTGCAGGAATTGCTTGATAAGGGATTCATTCGCCCTAGCGTTTCCCCTTGGGGCGCGCCTGTATTATTCGTCAAGAAGAAAGACGGGTCACTTAGGTTGTGCATTGATTATAGAAAGCTAAACCAGGTGACTGTGAAGAACAGGTATCCCTTACCTCGGATTGATGATCTGTTTGACCAGTTGCGAGAGGCATCAGTCTTTTCCAAGATTGACTTGCGATCTGGTATCATCAGTGAGGATTAGGAGTGAGGAGTGTGTCCAAGACGGCGTTTAGAACCCGTTATGGACATTATGAGTTTTTGGTTCTCCCTTCGGATTGACCAACGCCCCTGCAGCGTTCATGGATCTCATGAACGGGTGTTTAGTCCGTATCTAGATAGCTTTGTTGTTGTGTTTATTGATGACGTGTTGGTCTATTCTCCGGATGAGGCCACACATCGTCAACATTTGAGGTTAGTGCTAGAGGTTCTCCGTGAGCACAAGCTGTATGCGAAGTTCAGCAAGTGCGAGTTCTGGTTGCGCGAGGTTCATTTTCTCGGGCATGTTATCTCCGGCGCTGGTGTAGCTGTTGATCCAGCAAAGGTCCAGGCAGTTATGGATTGGGATGTTCCCAGGACCCCTTCGGAGATTCGTAGTTTCCTTGGGTTAGCTGGTTACTATCGGCGATTCATTGAGGGTTTCTCATCCATCGCCGCCCCTATGACAAAGCTGACCAGAAAGGGTGAGAAGTTGTATTGTCTGAGGCATGTGAGCGCAGCTTTCAACTATTGAAGGCTAAGCTTACTTCTGCTCCGGTATTGGTATTGCCTAGTGGTCTAGAGGGCTTTGCCATTTATACGGATGCATCTCGGATTGGTTTAGGCTGTGTGCTCATGCAGCAAGAGAGGGTAGTGGCTTATGCTTCTCGTCAGTTGAAGGAGCATGAGAGGAACTATCTGACTCATGATTTAGAGCTCGCAGCTGTGGTTCATGCACTAAAGATCTGGAGGCACTACGTTTATGGTGTCAGATTTGAGGTGTTTACCGACCACAAGAGCTTGAGGTATCTTTTCTCCCAAAAGGAATTAAACCTGAGGCAGAGAAGATGGATTGAGTTCTTGAAGTACTATGACTTCGACCTTCAGTATCATCCTGGAAAGGCGAACGTCGTAGCGGATGCTCTTAGTAGAAAGAGGTCTTCGCTCCAGCAGGATTGGAAGATGTTGGAGGATGCAGCGTGCTCTATGACCGAGTTAGAGCCATCGTTGTGTCAGGCTTTTGTAGCTCAGCTATCCCTTAGATCCTCAGTCTTGGATGAGGTGATTGAGCAGCAGAAAGCCGATCCTAGATTGTTAGAGTTAGTGGGTAAGGCGGGCATCGCTCGTGATGAGGACGGTGTGATTAGATTTCAGCACCTTGTTTGTGTCCCCGATGTAGTAGATGTTCGTGAGCATGTGTTAGCGGAGGCTCATAGATCGCGATTCTCTATTCATCCGGGTAACTCTAAGATGTATCAGGATTGAAGAGATCATTTTGGTGGTCCGGCATGAAGAAGGATGTTGCGGATTATGTATCTAGATGTCTAGTGTGTCAGCAGGTGAAAGCCGAGCGGCAGCGACCATCCGCCTTATGCAGAGGATGGATATCCCCGTATGGAAGTGGGAGGCTGTCACTATGGATTTCGTATCGGGTTTGCCTCGATCTAGAAGGGGCAATGACTCGATTTGGGTAGTTGTAGATAGATTCTCGAAGACTGCTCATTTCTTGCCTATGAAGAAGAAGCAGTCAGTAGAGAGTTTAGCTAGATTGTATGTTAGTGGCATCATTAGGTTGCATGGTGTGCCGAAGTCGATCATTTCGGATCGAGATCCGAGATTTACTTCGAGGTTGTGGAAGGGTCTTCAGGATGCGTTAGGTTCGGAGCTTAAGCTCAGTTCGGCGTTTCATCCCCAGACCGATGGACAGTCCGAGAGGACTATCCAGACGCTCGAGGATATGTGAGAGCATGTGTTCTGGATTGGAAGGATGATTGGGAGCGTCATTTACCTCTTGTGGAGTTCGCATACAACAACAGCTTTCATGTTAGCATTGGAATGGCTCCATTCGAGGCGTTGTATGGTAGGCCCTGCAGATCTCCGCTATGTTGGGAGGAGACTGGTGATAGGCAGTTGATCGGACCGGAGTTGGTTCAGGAAACTTCGGATAAGATTCAGCTTATCAGGAAAAGGCTTGTTGCGGCACAGGATAGGCAGAAGAGTTATGCCGACAACAGGAGAAAGGATTGGAGTTCGAGGTTGGTGATCATGTCTTCTTGAAGATATTGCCTACTCGTGGAGTTGTCAGATTTGGCAGGCATAGCAAGCTAAGCCCTAGGTTCATTGGCCCGTATGAGATTCTCAGACGTTTGGGCAACGTGGCGTACGAGCTAGCTTTACCCCCAGCTTTAGCTAGCGTTCACCCGGTATTCCACGTATCTATGCTCAGGAAGTATGTCCGAGATCCGTCTCATGTGATTAGTCATGAGCCCGTGGAGATCCAGCCAGATCTTTCGTATATCGAGCAACTAGTAGCCATTCTTGACCGGAAGGGCAGCATCTCCGGAACAAGAGTATCGCGTCGGTGAAAGTTCTATGGCGGAACTTCTCACGTGAGGAGGCTACGTGGGAGCTTGAGCGTCACATCCCTTGTTCACCATCCTAATTGCCTTCATGGCAGAGATGACAAACTTCCCTGCCAAATTCCTTGGCAAAGGATGAGAAAACTCATCCTCACTAGGAATACGAAAAACTATCTTCTTCCCTCTACAATCTACTAGGGCATAATGCTCTTCTAGCCAATCTAGACCAAGAATCACATCGTAGTCCTTCATCTTAAGCAAGAAGAAACACCCTTCTAGCACTCTATCCTCAATACACACGGTAAAGACGGAATACACTTCCTAGTCGATACCGTTCCCGCAGGTGTGTGCACAGACAAGGAAACTTCTAAACCTTCAGACTCTAATCCTGACTCTAAGGCTAACTGCCTAGTAAAGCGCTCGGAAATGAACGAGTGTGTAAGACCCTCGAATTTCCGTCGTATTTTTCGCATTTTTGTGTGTATGTTGTGTTGAGTATGTATGTACGTATTTACGTGGATATTAAAATAGTATAAATACGTGTACATGTGTTTATATTAAATGTAAATAATGTATATATTGCATGGTGATAGTATGAATATAATATCATGTACATACTGCATGTATAGAGGCTTAGTATGCAAGGTTTTCTGCATAATTAGGGTTCTGGCCGAAGGCCACCTTGGCGGCAAGCCCAGGCCGTTGAGCCAGTGTCAGCGTCCAGACATGGACGCCAGCACTAGCTCCGGCGTCCAGCGATCTGGACGCCAACCTCTCTGACCTGCATGCGCAGCAGAGCTGCTATCTTCTGAAGCAAGGCATGGCAACCATTGGGGGATGTCCCCCAACGGCTCTGAACATGTCTAATCGGTATGGTGAGTGGGTGAGGGCCTTCCACTAAATGAAGAGTTGGTCAACATTCCTTGAGGGGAAGATTCACAGGTTGCATATGATTCATAATCAAATGGGTCTAAATATCCATCCTTTAACAACCTTTGAATTCTACCCTCATGGATATGACCTAGCCTACAATGCCATAGGTAAGCCTCGTTCACCTCATCTCTCTTTCTTTTAGATGTACTAACATTCATGACATGTGAAGGAACATCTAATGTAAACAAACAATTGAACAATGTTCCTTTACTAATGATCTCAACATCCAAAATCAGTGAACAATCATTGTTCTCAAAAACAAACATATAGCCATTTTTACTCAAACATGAAATGGAAATGATGTTTTTGATGATAGAGGGAACAAAGTATCATTTATCCAACATAAGTGCGGCTCCATGAGGTTGTAGTAGGTTGACTTCGCCGACAGCAACAGCAGCAACTTTTGCGCCATTCCCCATTCTTAAGTCAACCTCACCCTTTGACAGTCTCCTGCACTTTGTCAGAAGCTGCAACGAATTGGAAGCACTTTCCTTTATCCTTGGCGGGTCTTCTTGGCAACCTTGCCTTGCCCGCTTTATTGCCTTTGCTTTTGCCCTTCTTAAGGGTCTTCCGTGCCTTCCTCTTCTTGCTGATCTCATGAACATAGAGAACTAGCTTCTCCTTCTTAATGGAACCCTCAGCTTCCCTTAACATATTAAGGAGCTCAGGCAGGGTTGCCACTTCTTGTTCATATTGAAATTCATAATGAACTCTGAAAAGGAATCTTGAAGGGATTGAAGTATTAGATCCACACACAGGTCATCCTCGAGGACAAGTCCTAGACCTGTGAGCTTCTCGATCGACTCAATCATCTTCAGGACATGGTTCTAAACCGATGCCCATTCTGTCATCCTCATCCTGAGCAGACTCTTTGATATCTCGTATCTTTGAGTCCGTCCTTGCTCCTCAAACAAGGTGCGAAGATGCAGCATGATGGATTGAGCATCCATCTTTTCATGCTGTCTTTGTAGCTCGGGAGTCATATAAGCTAACATATAACATTGAGCAAGAACCAAGTCTTCCTTATACTTCTTATAGTGAGAAATAACATCCTCACTAGTCCCTTCCACTGGCTCGACCACGATCTAATCGAGGACATACGCAATTTTCTCTTCCGTAAGAATAATTCTTAGGTTGCGAAGCCAATCAGCGTAGTTAGGACTAGTGAGACGATTGACATCTAATATGCTACGGAGTGGGTTTGCAAGCGACAATTTTCTGAAAAATAAAGAGTAGCAGAAATAAACAACATGCTGACTTTTGGATTTGTAGAAAATTAAGACGGATTTTTATCTCAATTTTATCCCACTATTTTCTCTCAAGACACATGACACCCTCTAGCATGTGAATTGGAAGTTTTCGGCAAACTCCTAGTGGGGATCGGGATCCAATTTGACATCTTGGCATGACCTCCAGGGACTCGACCAATCATACCAAGCCCAAATGGTAGGCAACTTTTGTCAATCACTACTCTTGTGATTCCCGTCATAATTTGGCCTCCAAATTACCATGGCCCAAAGGGACTCCGCCACCATGATGTTTGGTTAAGTCAACACCATCATTACTAGATGAGTTTTATTCAGTGATATGTTCCCGAGGGACTCGGCCAAACATACCCTGTCCTCAAGTCACTGTTAACAACTCCATGTCGTAGGCCAGATATCAAATTCCAATATAGGTGATCCTGGAGTGACTCCGCCAACCCACTCTATATCAAGAAAAGACGTCTGCCCTATAATGATGGAAGGCCACGTGAGTCAATCTTATTGCTACACGCTTGCCGACTTAATATATTAAAAGCAGAGGGGTTTTTATTTTATTTGAGTGGTCTCATAGCTAAATAATACACATCCCACACATATATTAGCTTATACTTACATCGCATGCAAATATGTACCTAGTAGGTGCGGAAATGAATATAAATCATATATATAAATAACCACACCAGATGATCATGGACCAAATTCTAGCGTGATCAAGCCTGAGCCAAAAGACTTGATCACTAAGCCCTATGTGTGTTCCCAATGCATCCCATGCACGGTGTTCATCTTCCTCTTCGTCATTAGCTACGTCCGTGATTCCATGCTTCCGCCGTGCCTCCGAGAGTGATTTCAAATAATTACAACAATTACAAATGACTATAGACACGCAGGCCCATAAATGTACATTTAATCAATTAAGAAACCTTGATCATATCAAGGGGAATTACACCATTGGGAGAGGTAGAAATACACAACGATTTTAATGTGAAAGAGAAGGGGGCTCGCAGACCCCAATGAATCACCATCCACAAATAGGTCCATGATCATCTGCCCACAATATACACATCAGATGCATATATATAAGCTACTAGAAATTAATTAAAAACTTTCACTAATAAAACTATTAAATTAACTCTTAATCTAATAAGCAAGTGGCTTCTTCTTCTTAACATCTTATTTAGCTCTCTTCAATCCCAACTCATAAGTCATCAATGAACCAATTAATTCATCAACAGAAGTGGTAGAAAAATATCTAGATTCTTTAATTACTGTAGCTTTAGTATGCCAAATAGGAGTTAAAGAACTAAGGATTTTACTGACTAGTTCTTTTTCTATATAAGTCTTCCCTAGATTCTTTAGACCATTGTTAACAGAGTTAATCTTCCATACATTTCAAGGATTGTTTCATCATGCTTCATTTTAAAGGCTTCACATTCAGAAACTAGCATGTTTGCTTTTGTTTCTTTTACCTCTGGTGTACCTTCATAAATCACCATCAGGCGATTCTAGATTTCTTTTGCACTTGTAGATGATGATACTGTTGAAAACGTTGTAGGATGGAATGAACACTGCAGGATATTCATCGCACTCCAGTTGGCATTCAACTTCTTTATCTCCTCTTGAGTCCACTTCTCTTCATCTTCAGACAACTTGTAGAGTCCATTGCTTACCACCCTCCAGATGTGATGATCTTGTTCTCGCAAAAACACCTGCATGCGAGTTTTCCATATGCATAGTTAGTACCATCAAAGTAGGGGGGTCTATTCACAGATTGACCTTCAACAATATAACCTCTAGACTCCATATCACGCAGATCTCTCATGGTTGTAAAACCACAATAATTGGGGAGCCTCGCTCTGATACCACGTGTTGTTTGTAGAAGGAATATCTAGAGGGGGGGTGAATAGATATTGACAAACTAAAAATTAAAACCTCGAGATTAGGATATGATCTGATGAAACAATCTAAACACTGAACACCAAGCCACACAGGTGATATTTTTAAGGTGGTTCGGCTCCAGTGTGGAGACCTACGTCCACCCCTCACTAAACCAGTGAGGCTTCACTATCAACTCAAATGTGTGAGACTCTCACAAAACCACTGATACACAGCTTCTACAAACTGTTGATACACAACTTCAACAAACTACCGATTCACATATTGAATATTATCCCAAATCTCACAATCCTAACACAAGAAGTGTAGGATCAAATCCATCTACTCCTATCAGAGCAGACAACCAATCAGAGTGATATAGTGACAAAATGATAAAAACAAACTAAAGAGAAGTCTGAAGAAGTGCAGAAATATCAAACGCTCTTCGCTGGAGTTAGATCTAGTCAGAAGACTTCTTGAGCTCCAACTGCAACTTCATCATGCTTGAGTTCATCGAATTCATCTTCTGGTCACAGTACAAGGATCAATTTGCCTCTGAATCAGAGATGAATTCACATCCTCTATTTTAGTTGATCAGCAACAGGTCTTCATACTTGAAGAAGACACGATCCAAGATCCTCTCCTCTTAATTAATTTACTACTCCGAAGTTGCCTGCTCTCCTTGAACTCAAGCCCTTGCTTCCTCATTACTTTTTACGCTCTCAGATCACTGCATTTTTTCCCTTCTCTGCACGATACCCAACTATAGAGGATGAAGCGCCTCTTTTGATCTGATTCGTGGAATATTTTCTGTGGGCCCCTCAACAGAATCCCAAAAACTTGGGAGATACTTTTGCCGCCAAAAGAGTATCTTCCAGAATCATGTGAGGTGTACCCGAAGTCCCAATCATTGGGTCTTGGGTCACATGCCCATAACTTATGCGCTGGTAGATACTTTATGTCTCTGTAGAACAAGTGTCATAGAGTGGACGCATCCTGATCATAGTGTCGACCTATATCCATAGGGCTTGACTTGGATTAGTGAAAAATCTTTAGTAGAGTCGACTATATGCCCTCCAGAGTCGACCTCATCCAAGTGACTGTGATTCTGACTAACTGACCATGATGTAGAGTTGACCTTGCAACAACATAGTGTCGGCCTCATCTGATGATAGAGTCGACCTGATCTTCCTTTAGAGTTGACCTGGTAGACTGGTAGAGTCGACCTCATTCTCATATGGAGTTGACTTCAGCCAACACTTCTCTTCAAACGTTCACAAGACACTTGACTAGTGTCAACCTGATACTCATATGGAGTCGACCTTATCTGATTCCTCCCCTTGAGCGCTAGCTAGAAAAGCAACTAGTGTCGACCTGTTCATCGAGTAGTGCCGACTTCATATGATACTATGAATATCAGCACTACTGAAAACTCATTGAGTGTTGACTTAACCTTTGTATAGATTCAACCTTATGTACATCACTGAACTTCAGTAACTCTTCCATGATACAAATGTGTTGACTTATGATGTAACTAGTGTCAACACCTGAAAGATGATTTTATGTTTATGAATGTTCCTGCGATAAAAGTAACTTTGTTAGACATTTATGACATTTTACTTGATTTATGACATCATCAAAACCAGGGACACAACAAACAAAGGATAAAATATAGGAGTGGTTTAACATAACTAACTGGCCCAACAATTATACTAGTTAGTAGACTTTTCAGAAATATCACCCATCCTAGAACTTCTCCTATCTGAGCATGTTTAACTTCCGAGTTTTTTTCCTACTCGAACTATGAAAATGACTAGTCCGAGTTATTTATTGACTGATTTAATTCATTTAACATATTCTTATATGTGGCATTACATATTCAACTTTTTAAAAAGAAAGTGGTAAAAGACTTGAAAAGATTTTCTTATTAAAGTTAACTGAAGCGTTATTTCAACAGCATTTAGGTTTTAGTAATGATAAGTTCTTAGCATATTTGTAATATTTGCCTTCCCTTTAATTTATTTAGTAAAGAAATATGGTTTGGTACAAGGTGCATGCATTACCCTTGTCTGCTCCACATCTCCATTAGAATGTTATGTTCCTTGCTGATTCACTTATGTACGTATTTTGGTTTGAAAAGTCTGTCCACTAACCATAGTTCAAGTTCAAGTAAGCAGGTTATCAATTTTCATTTAGGTCTCTAAATAGGACTATATATCTAAATATTTAAACACATTAGTTTTTCAATTTCTTAACACTATATTTTGAAAACCTGCTTCATTTTCCAGACAAAAAGCACTAAAAACGCCACTGTTAGTTGCTTGGTTTAACCCAATCCATGTACATAGATACCATTGTCAAAAGGTTGGCATGGAGAATTCCAAAAGAGGACTCATACCAGTGAGACATGGAATTCATCACTCTAAAGAACAGTCTCCTAAGACTCCTGAAGAGAGGGCAGTCATGGATAGAGTTCCTTATGCTTCTGCCATACGATCTATCATGTATGCCATGCTATGTACAAGACCTGATGTAGCTTATGCTCAAAGTGTTTTGAGCAGATTTCAGGCTAATTCGTATCAGGAGCACTGGAAGGTTGTGAAATGTATCCTAAGATACTTGAGAAGGACTAAGAATACTTTTATGGTTTTCGGAGGAGGTGAACTGAAACTCCGAGGCTTCACTGACTCGAGTTTTCAGTCAGACCAGATGACAGCAAGTCTACATCTGGATTTTATTTTACTCTAAATGAAGGTGCAGTTTGCTAGAAGAGTTCAAAGCAAGAAACAACTGCAAATTCGACGACTAAAGCTGAGTATATTGTTGCGGCTGAAGCGGCCAAAGAAGCAGTATGGTTGAAGAAATTCATCACCGATGTTGGCATCGTTTCTTCTATTTTAGATCCCAACACAGTGTTATGTGACAACAATGGGGCAATTGCACAAGCCAAAGAGTCGCAGTCTCATCAGAAGTCTAAGCACATTTTGAGGTGCTTTCATCTAATTAGAGAAATAATTGCTAGAGGTGATGTTGTGGTGTAAAAGATTCTATCAGCTGATAATGTAGCAGATCCACTAACAAAGCCTTTAGCTCAAATTGTGTTTCAGCGTCACCTGGCAGCTATGGGTTTAGTGCATAAAGGTGATTAGCTTTAGTCCAAGTGGGAGATTGTTAGTCTTAGGTGGACAACAAGCCATTCTGATATTCTATCATTTTGTTCAGTTATTAATAAAATGACTTTTGTTTATTGTTTTACTGTATTGGTATTATAATAACGTTTCTACTTGGTGGATACCTAAGAAGGACATTAGATATTCATATAGAATAGTATTGCTTACTCCCGCTCATATGATAAGGATGACTGATCTCATAGTCATGTGGAGACACTAGGGAGATACAATAGGTGCTCTTTACAGAAAGAGTTCATTGAACTAATCCAATAGAATCACTGGATGGTATTGTACCTAACTATCAACTAGAAAGATTCGATTGTCATAGTTGTATAGATGCTCTTTAGACCTGAGACACGAAAGACACCTTGTTGGTGGACTTCTGTGTTTTGAGCTTGGCCTAAGAATCTCTATCCAAGAGATTCCAAATGGTTAAAGTTCGGACATAGCGGAAGACTTTCGAAGGGGGTTGAGTGGTCAACAAGGGATCATTTGCCCTCGGTACACAAGGGAGAATACTCAAGAGAACGATGTAATGGAGTCCCTGGCCAGGGCAGAAAAAATATCAAAAAAGGAGTTTTTGAAATTAATTTATAGCATCAGATTCCAGTGGGACAACAAGTTAGGATTTGACAGTATTCCATATCCTAAGTTATTCCAAGAGTATTGTGCAAATGAGAGATTATATCTACATGGCACTGATGATGAAAAGGTTCCTTGTGAGGGTTGCAGACCCCAATACCTTCCGGGTTCACATGGTGTTGCTTGGCACCCAACATGTTCGGAGGCCTAGTTAAGTCAGCTAGATAAAGTGATTCAAATTATTAATTAGCTAATATGAGATATTAACTAATTAATCAAGTTAGTAAGGGTTACTAGTTTATTAGGCCATTAACTGGATTGGTACTTGGGCCTAGAGGGTCACACGCAAAAGGTTTTTAGATGATGGTCTAAATAAATATAGATTAAGGGTTTTTATGAAAAACTACCGTCTCTATATATGATGTGGTGGGACAACCCTGGCCAAGCATCAGGGATCCACCTGGCCGCCCTCTCTCTCTCTTTCTCTCTCTCTCCTGCGCCACACATGTCACGGAGATCAGAACGGATCCCAGCTCTCTATTCGAGAGTTGCAGAACCTGAGGGAGCGGACGTGGATCGTCGCGAAGAAGATCGCGTAGACACCGCTAGAGGCCGGGCGACTGAACGGCTTGTGGCGTCACCTCCACAGAATCTTACGAATGCGGATTCGATTCCGCGCAAGGTGATTTTGACTTCCGATAGTCTGATTTGCGAATCCAAAATGGATCGAAATCAAATTTAAATATATTTTTCCACAGCATTTTCTTGATCTCGGGTCGCTATAGATCCCAACAGTACCAGTGTTCCCCTTTCATGAATTTCCCACTCATCCAAGACTTCCTTCATCGGCTCCTTTACTTTAATTATCCTGATGAGACCATACTCAATCGTCTCCACTAATTTATCCTCATCTATTTGGGATTTAAAAATCCATACCGTTAGTCCCCAAATTCATGTGATCTAATATATTGTAATTACTTAAATGATCCTCAAATCTCCCCCACTAAAGAATTAGACCAGTAAGATATTCTTTCTCTGGTAAGATATATCTTGGGGGGCAAGCATACATGCACATATCCTTTATCAAAATATTACTCAATTCCATAATAGATAATGGTCTTAATAGGATTTTCTCAAAAGTACCAAGATTTACTTGTTTCTTCTAAATAAGATTACAACCCCAAAAAATGAAAATGATTCTAACTGCAGAGGACCATTTAGTTCTTCTTTGAGGATTCTTTTCTTTTCATTTGCGGGCAATCACAGATCTTGTCATCCACAACTCCACACCGCAAGCGAGCTCAATTCTTCGTAGAACACTCTTCAATCTTGTGTCCCATTCGTCCATAGTGGCAGCACTTCTCTTCAGGTAGACGGGCCAATTGTTTACCCTTCTTCTTTTGGGGTCTGTTACTATTGTTGGTCTACTTCTTTCTAGCTATGGGTTTGAAGACCTTTTTAGTGGATCCCAAAGCATTCTCTAGCAGTTAGGAAGCTCGTCGTAATGCCTTGGTTACCTTCTGAACCGACCTCAGTTCGTCCATAAGCGTTGTGGATTGTTCCTCAGTCGTCATTTGCTTATGTTATTTCAAAATAAATTACCAAGATTGTCGGTTTCTCTTTTGCTTCTTGCTTCTAGGTTACAAATCTTATAAACATTCATCAAGGGTTCTAAGTCTAGCCGATGGCTTCTACCAAATCTCACCATCGCCTAAGACATTCTTCTTATATTAAGAGTAACCTACAACCTTGGGGTATCATGGTCAGGTTTCCATCCTGGGATTTCAACCCATGCCTTATCCTATTGGAGTTTATCCACCAGTTCCAGGGTGTTGACAAGGGTTCTATCTTAGTGTTCGGCACGTCTAATTCCCGAAAGCCTATATTTCTTACAGTAAAGTCCTAAACTTGGGACTTAGGCTATGGATTTAGTACCTCCTAACACGCCTAGCACTATGTAAATATAGATCCATAATGTGAGGTATGACAAGGCTATAGCTTAGAGCATATCCGGCTCTAGTAATGCTTCCTTATAATTGAAATGTCAGGTCTAGCTTATGGCTCCACCCATTCATTAGGTGCTAGCAAGGGACAAACACAAGGAACCTAAGTCCTCATGGCAAAAATTTCCATGATTTAGGCTATAAGTTCGCCTGAGGGTTGAGATCCCCATTAGGATCAAAGACCAAAGCTCACTGTTATTTTTAACCAGCCAAGGTTCAGGGTTGAAACCTTAATGCTACTCCTATCCAATCCTAGAATCCAGGACTAACAATCTAATATCACTTCTTGTCTTGCCTAGGACATCAAAAGTTCTAATAATGCTCCTCAGTCCAATCCATGGTCATGGCTAGTGTTCTAATGTCTTTCCTATCAAGTCCTATAATTCAAGTGTTGAAATTCAGATACTCCTATCTATCTAGCCAAGGATCAAAGCCAAAGAGGCCAATATTCTGGGATCTCTCCAATCCTAGGATCAAGAGCAAAAAATCTACCATCTTCTTCAATCCAACCAGAGATGATTTGACTCTACTCTTAATGCCTCCAAGGATACTCTGGTATTACCTCTAATTCACCCATGGCTGCTGGGATGTTTTCATAATTCTATCTCATCCAATCATAGGATCCAGTGGATGCTATAAAAATTTTCTATGTATCTAGCAAGGCATTGGGGCCAATGAGGCCGATGCTCTTATACCACCTTTGTCATGCCCCAAAAATTCATACATCATAATTGCATATATATAATATATACATATATATATATATATATAATATATGAAATGATTCAACAACATAAACCTTAACCGACACCTCAAGTCACATCAGGGCGTGACATCTCAAGTCAAATGAATATAGAATGAGAAAGGCCAAGCCTAACAACACAATTTGGGCCCAAAAATTTTGTTAACTCAAATGTTAAAAAAAACTCTTCAACAGAAAAGGCTCATTCTCATACAATCATAAAAGCTTCTCCATCACAGGATTCATACTAAGATTTACCAGAACATGATTCTTTCATTTATTGGATGGTTTGTACAATCACTAAGTCTAAAAGAAAACACTTCTCACAAATCCGACCATAGTGGTTTACAAGTATGATCATGATTTGCTCATACATCAAAATCAGAAATTTAATTCCTCCAGGTGCTCCAATGTCACGCCCCGCCAATTTAGCAGCGGAATAAACAGGAGACGTAAGCCAGGCAAATGGTAGTGTATATTGCACAAATAGTTAGGCGATTCAGAGCATCTAATGAACAATACTGGAATAACTCTTCATTTTATTGATAATTCACAAAGGTTATTACAACCACTAATTCAGAGCCAATACCTAGAGCTCAAATGACATCATTACACTAGAAAGGAAATTTCAGAAAATATCTAACTAGACTCTATTATACTAGGGTAATTCCGTCGATATGACGCCTGGTCTTCTTCACTCTGGTCATGTCCCATTGGTGTGGGTAACATCGTCATCCGACCTACCTGGAGCACAATAAAAAATAACGCAAGGTTAGTGATTACACTCAGTAGGACTTAAATCTCATGAGTCAAGTACGCTTTAAATGATTAATGCATTAAAGAGCAGAGCAGCTAACGATAGTGAGTCAAATAAAGTCGAGGTGATAATAGCAATTCAATATCACGTAAAACGTCAATGTCAAACAATAGCACGAAACATGTATAGCAAGGAGAGGGAAATTGGCCATATCACGAGATATCACGATAGCACGGAAGTCAAGAAAGAACTTTGATTGATTTTTTTATCAACCGAGAGAGTATAGAACTTTGTTTGATTGTCTTCGATTAATATTGATAGTATGACACTTTGGATGCATGCCTAACATCCTGATCATTGAACTCCTGTGAGCAAATGACACTTTTGGGTGCACATCCCAGGACGACATCAGGCCCTTTATAATGATGCCTACCATTGGTTATGTTTGCTATCTTAGACAATCAATAGGTGGCTATATATAGTCCGAAGAATAGATGAGAGTAATTTAATAATAGATGAGAGTACAGAGACAACGTGAACAGATGAGTAAGTAGGGAATAAATGAGAACTAAATGTCAACATGCATAAAAGTATGTTAAAACAAGCGATAGTAACAATTGCACAACACACATGTTTGGTGCTGGCAGTCCGGTAGGATTCACTAACTGCTCACTGGGCGTGCTACAAACGTAGTCCAGAGGTTCAGCATGATCTGAAGGTAAGAGAGAAATCTAAGGCCGTTGGATCCTGCTGATCGACAATGGACGTCCGCCAAAGCCATGGAGTCTTACGGAGGCCTTGACAAGGATTACCTGGTGCAGTCAGGAGTATTCCCAACGAAGAGTCCATCCCAGCAAAGAAAAGTGTGTATAGAACATTTTCCTGTTTCGCCCTGAGTGCGTGAAGGTAGAGGAGCGTCATTGACGATATCCAAAACATGAGAGAACGAAGACAAGTCCATTATTAAAAATAGGGTAATGATGTACAAATATTGAAGTAATATCAGATATTATGGAATATTTTAATACCATGGCTAGTCACATTGGATGTTTTTATAGTGTGTGAAGGTGAAGAGAATCAAAGGAGAGCAAATTAAGATCTCGCACAAGTCTTTTACAAGAAGAAATAACATGATTAATATTAAATAACATGTGTGCTTTATTCAGTAATTACAAAAGTTCATCAAATAACAATAGGGTGAAATAAGATGAAAAGGCATGTTTTATGGTTCTGGAAAAAGGCCACAGTTAGGTCGCGACATCGGCCAGCGGCACGTTTAGGTCACGGCGCACTTGACTGATACGACGACCTTGATCTTGTCGTTACCAGTTGGGGCGATGCGATCAGGTCGCGAACGAGAAGCCGACGCGGTTGGGTCACATCCAACTAGCTTACACGACGACGTGGTTCTCGTCATGTCCAGTTGTGGCGAGGTGATGAGGTCGGTTGTTGATAGGGCCGATGCGATCTGAAGATCGCGACGGGTCGGGCCGACGCGTTCAGTAAGGGTAGAAGGCGACACAGTACTCGTCGCTTTAAGAACGCGACGGAGGGTGCTATCACAACAAGATTGAGAAGGCGACCTATCGGGCCGTCATGTTCTCAGGGTCACTACCTAAGCCCAAAAAGGAATTCAGAACTCCTTGGGTTGCGGTCCATCCTTCCAAGTGTTGACACAAGGGCTTTTAAAAGTAGAAATCTCAATGGATATTAATGTAAAACCATAAAACTTATTTTAAATGAAACTAGACTTGGAAAAGTATAATAATAAACAGTAATTGGACTCTCTTCATGAAATCGAATGCTATGATCATGTTCTTTCACGAGGAACTACAAATATGACATAATGATGAAAAGGATTTAATTCAAAAAGAGTATTTGATAAAAATTTGGGAAAATATGTCAACAAGTTCCTGACATCATGTAACATGTACAGTAAAAGTTCCATCCCACGAGATCAAGTATACACAAGGAATTAAAGAGAACATGAGGGGTCGGGTACATGTTCTATACAGAACTTCAACATAAATTGACAAGATTGACACGATAGAAATTGGGGAAAATAGAGGGATTTTGTTGATGAGATCATTAACCATCTACAAATGGGTTTAATTGAGTTTTGCATGTGAGAATACCTACTTTTGGATGAGTTGAACTCTAGGGCTTAAGAGTGTGAAGAATGCTTGAAGCTCTCCCTCCAAGCCTTCTCCTCTACGATTTCCTCCTCCTTTAGCCTCCTTCCCATGTCCAAGTGATCTTAGATGAGCATTAGGGTCGTCCAAGAGGGTTTTGAGGGTTTATTTAAGGGTCTTGGGTTGATAATACCTAATACAACTCTAACTCTCCTCCAACTCCAAATTTTCCATATTTATCTTGCCTTTTCCTAGTATAAATCCTCCTATTTCGGTTAGATAAGACTCCAATTTTGTGGCTGGCAAGTTAAGGTAGAGTTATGACTCTTTCTATATATATATGAGTCATATTAGAGATTACTTGACCCTTTTTACTTTCCCAATAATTTAGTTACGAATTTGACCTATTTATCTCTAATCCATCAATTGGACTTTTGTTTTGGCCCAATAGTTCATGTATAGACCAATTAGTAACACCCATCACTTGTTTTTGGCTTATTGGGTTTTATTTTATGGAGATTGCCCGGTTAAATACGGAATAATAGAGTTACGAATTTTATTGAATTTTATTTTATTGTATCTTTTAAACTCCTATTTTGGCCCAATAATTCTCATATGAACTATTTATAAAACCCCCTCACTTATTTCTACTGAATGGGTTTAATTTATGGGGATTCCCTTTTTTGAATTTAATGGGTATCTTCAATTCAATAGTATTCTCATTATTCCACTACTTTTAACTTATATTTTCGTTCCAATATATATATATTATTGTATATTATTATTTTTTCATTTATTTTGTTTTTAATATCTGGGGTACTACATCCTTCCCCTCTTAAAAAGAATTTGGTCCCCAAATTCCATGACTCCTTCGGTTAAAATATGAATCATGCTAAGAGGTATTGATAAAGATGAGTTTAGAGTTACCTTCCACGGTTCCTACTTCATCTTTAGGGGTGGGTTGTGCCAAAGCTTCAAGTGTATCTTGATGTTTCATCCTTTATGACATTCATCCTCCATCTGGGGCATTTTCTAATCTTGTTTTTTGGGCTGCCATTTCAAAACTTTTTTCCTTGATTCTTCCAGCAATCCTTTGATATATGGCTCACCTTTTTGTAGTGCTCACACATCGATCTTCGTGACCAAGGGCTAATTGCCTGCCATTCTTCTTATTCTTTATTTTACCCTTACCATAGTTTGGTTGCTTCTCTTTTGTCATAGAGTTGAGATCTTTTGTACTAGTGGGTGGTTCCTTTAAGAGAGGGTAGTCTTGCATCTGATGCCTCAAATTGCCACAACATAGGCATGCACCAATCTTTTGCAACACTCCTTGGCTACATGACCCCGCTTATGACAATGAAGGCAGATGATCCTATAAATCACATTGTTACGTTTCTTTTGCTGGTTTACCTTCTTGTCATGGCGGTGTGTTCTTTTCTCATTCTTATTGGTCACTTTTCTAATCTTTTTGGTCTTCTCCAAGCTCTTTCTAGCAGCTGGGCAGCTTGTTGACATGCCAGAACTAGCCTTTGAGTTGGCCTCATTTCATCTTGCATGCGTCTATTTTGCATCCATTAATAGTCCCTTCATGAATGAGGTTGGCATTAGTACTAAACTAGCATTAAGCTAATATGTGTATGTATATATATTTAGATCTTAACCATGGTTCTACCAAATCCTCACTTAGGTATGGTAATTGACTTAGACATGTGTCATGGCAGTTCGTCCTAGAACATCCTAAACCTAAGAGGTCCTATGACGACATCCTAGCCTCTGATACTAAATGTCACACCCCGCCATTTTCGTAGTGGAATAAATCAGGGAGACCTGAGCCAGGTAAATAGTAGTGTATATGCACAAACAGTCAGGCAATTCAGAGCATCTAATGAACAATAATGGAATAACTCTCATTTTTTTTATAATTCACAAAGACTATTACATCCACTAATTCAAAGTCAATACCTAGGGCTCAAATGACATCATTACACTAGAAAGGAATTTAAGCAAATATCTAACTAGACTCTATTATACTAGGGTAATTCCATCGATATGATGCTAGGTCACTCATCACTCTGGTCCTCTCCCATTGGTGTGGGTAACGTCGTCATCCAACCTACCTGAGACACAATAACAAATAACGCAGGGTGAGCGATAACACTCAGTAGGACTTAAATCTCATGAGTCAAGCACACTTTAAATGATTAATGCATTGAAGAGCAGAACAACTAATGATAGAGAGTCAAATAAAGTTGAGATGATAATAGCAATTCGATATCAAGTAAAATGTCAATGTTAAACAATAGCATGAAACATGCATAGCAAGAGAGGGAAATTGACCATATCACGAAATAGCATAATAGCACGTAGTCAAGATAGCACTTTGATTGATTTTTTTATCAACCAAGAGAGCATAGCACTTTCTTTGATTGTCTTCCATTAACCTTGATATTATGGCACTCTGGATGCATGCCTAACATCCTGATCATTGAACTCCCATGGCAAATGACACTTTCGGGCACACCTCCTAGGACCAGATCGAGAATGTTGCCTGCCATTGGTTTGTTTGTTATCATAGACAATCAATAGATGGCCATATAGAGTACCAAGAATAGATGGGAGTAATTGAAGAATGATGAGAATATGGAGAGAACGCGAACAAATGAGTAAGTAGGGAATAGATGATAACTAAAGGTCAACATGCATAAAATTACGTTAAAACAAGCGATAGTAACAGTTGCACAACACGCATGTTTGGTGCTGGCACTCCGGTAGGATTCACTAACCACCCACTGGTCGTGCTACAAACAAAGTCTAGAGGTCCGGCGTGATCTGAAGGTAAGAGAGAAATCTAAGGTTGTTGGATCATGCTGATCCCTAGGGATAAAATAGGTTTTGATAGTACAACCTGATCGTCGGCAATAGACGTCCACCAAAGCCAAGGAGTCTTAAGGATGCCTTCACAAGGATTACCTAGTCCAATCTGGAGTATTCCCAACTGAGAGTCCATCCAAGTCAAGAAAAGTGTGTATAGAAACATTTACCAATCTTGCCTTGAGTGCTCAAAGGCAGAGGAGCATCATTGATGTTATCCAAAACATGAGAGAAATGAAGGCAACTCCGTATTAAAATAGGGTAATAATGTACAAATATTGAAGTAATTTACCAGATGTATTATGGAATATTTTAATACCATGGCTAGTCACATTGGATGGTTTTCTAGTGTGTGCAAGTGAAAGAGAATCGAAGAAGAGTGAATTAAGATCATGCACAAGTCTTTTACAAGAAGATATAAGATGATTAATATTAAATAACTTGTGTTGAATTTATTTCAGTAATTACACGAGATTATCAATGAACAATAGGGTGAAATAAGCATGAAATCCATGTTTTCTGGTTCTGGAAAAGGACACAGTTAGGTCGTGATGTCGGCCAACGGAACGTTCAGGTCACGACGCACTGGACCGACGCGACAGGCTTGATCTTGTCTCGACGTGTTAGGGCGACGTGATTTGGTCCTGACTGACAAGCTGATGTGGTTCAGTTGCAGCTAACAAGCCGACATGACAACGTGGTTCTCATCGCGTCCGGTCGTGGCAACACGATCAGGTCGGGTGTTGACAAGGCCGACACGATCTGAAGATCACGATGGGTCGGGCAGACACATTCAGTAAGGGTAGAATGTGACACAGTACCCAGTCTCTTTAAGAACGCGACGAGGGTGCTATTGCGACATAATTGAGAAGGCGACCTATCGAGCCATCGCGTTCTCATGACCACTGCCTGAGCGCAAAAATGAATTCAAAACTCCTAGATTGCGGTCCATCCTTACAAGGGTTTAACACAGGGGCTTCTAAAAATAGAAATATCAATGAATACTAAATGTAAAATCCTAAAACTTGTTTTAAATAAAACTAGACTTGCAGAAGTATAAATAGTAAAGAGTATTAAACTCCCTCATGAAATCGACATGCTATGATCATGTTCTTTCATGAGGACCCACAAATATGACACAATGATGAAAAAAGGATTTAATTTCAAAAGAGTACTTGATAGAAATTATGGAAAAACATGTCAACAGGTTCCTGACATCATGTAACATGTACAATAAAAGTTCCATTCCACGAGATCAAGTATACACAAGGAATTTAAGAGAACATGACGGGTCGGGTACATGTTCTTATAGAACTTCAAACATGAAATTGATAAGATTGAAATGATAGAAACTATGGAAAATAGATGGATTTTGTTCCTGAGATCATGAACATCTACAGACGGGTTTAATTGAGTTTTGCTTGTGAGAATGCCTACCTTTGGACGAGTTGAACTCTAGGGCTTAAGAGTGTGAAGAATGCTTGAAGCTCCAAGCCTTCTCCTCCATGGATTCCTCCTCCTTTCGCCTCCTTCCCATGTCCAAGAGATCTTAGTCATGTTTTGATAATACCTAATAACTCTAACTCTCCTCCAACTCCAAATTTTCCATATTTATCTTGCCCTTTCCAAGTATAAATCCTCTTATTTGGGTTAGATAGGACTTCAATTTCGTGGCTAGCAAGTTAAGGTAGAGTTAGGACTCTTTCTAGATATATATGAGTCATATTAGAGATTAACTTGACCCTTTTTGCTTTCCCCCCATAATTTAGTTATAAATTTGACCTATTTATCTCTAATCCATCAATTGGACTTTTGTTTTTGTCCCAAGCTCATGTATGGACCAATTAGTAACACCCATCACTTGTTTTTGGCTATTTGGATTTTATTTTATGGAGATTTCCCCTATTAAACTAGGGAATAACAGAGTTATGAATTTTTAGTATTTTCTTTTATTGTATCTTTTAAAACTCTTATTTTGGCCCAATAATTCTCATATGAACTATTTATTAAAGCCCATCACTTATTTCTACTAAATGGGTTTAATTTGTGGGGATTCCCTTTTTTGAATTTAATGGGTATTGTGAATTCAATAGTATTCTCATTATTCCATTACTTTAAACTTTTATTTTCGATCCAGTATATATATTATATTATTATTTTTTATTTATTTTGTTTTTAATTTCTGAGGTACTACATCCAATCTAGGTTTATGAGCCACTAGCCTAGTATATTTATATGTCATGGTGCAGGTAAAATATAAGTAATTACATTGTAAAGCATGTAGAAATTTTAAGGATAACAAGTAGGAAGATCAAGGCAAATAGAAGCATGGTTATAACAGATCGAGATATGCTTATTGTAGAATTCCAAGTCAAATCTGCTGCTATCAAGAGAACTCAAGAGTATTATCATGTCACAAGAACATTAAGGATTCTTGTAAGATTCCAACCAAATATATATCAAACGATCAAGATGGCCATTTCAAACGAATCAAACTTATCAAGTGAAACGGGACAGTCAACATATCATATCAAATAAGCACATCATGCTTCATTCATATCATATAATAGAAGACACTTTCCAATCTTGCATACTAATGGATGTCAATGCCAAGCACCGGTCAAATTTGTTGATCCATACTCCCTAGGTTATCACTACGTCAGGGTGCTCCTCCCCAGGACTAGATCGGGCCCCTATTACACATGCTTTGATCAGGGATATCATCTCAATAGTAGTGCCAATTTCAATAACATTTTGGCCATTCAGAGTCAAGAAGGACAAAAGTGTAAGATGTCATAGAAGCCAATAACATATGCTTATGAAGGAACTTCATGAATACAATTTTCAAGGATCCAAGCAGTCATGATGGATTACGTCATGTAATCAAGATCATGACATGCAATTCTTTTGCTTTTCAGATTCAAGATGAATAGATTCAAAGGTGGACTTTTAGTTGACTCACAAGGAATAGAAATCAAGACAATTTAGAAGTCATTAGAATAATCTTCACATTCTTATCATTTTTAACATGTACAAGATACTAAGTTACTGTCATGCTGGTTACTTTTCTATAGGACAGATCATAGTGGCCAGAAGGGTGATCGGGTTGACAGTCGAAGTGTACCAATGGGAACAGTCGAAGTGGCTAGAACGGGCAGTCGGAGTTGCCACAAAAGTCCAATCGAAGTTGGCCAAAGGGCTAGTCGAAGTTCACAAGGGGCAATCGAAGTTTACTTGAAACAGGAAGGGTCTATGGGTAACTCGAGCGCATCAGACCCAATGATTCCAATAGTAAACGTTCAATGGTGGACAGAACAAGATATCTTTCAGAAAGATCAGACCCAGTTTTCAACAATGAGGTTGTTGAAATCATCACATGAAAGGACTTGAGGTTTGCACTTCTAGTCTGACGGTTCCAGAAATGCATGGATCAAGACAAACCCAATGGGTTTTTTTATGGAAAGATCAAGAAACTTTATACTCACTAGTCAAAATGGGGCAATGCAGAGGGTATTAAATGGTGTGAGGATCCGAGAATCCTAAACACCCTATTAATCAGACATTTAGGTGAATCAGGGAGGTTCCACTAGGTTCTTAATGTAGAAAAATTCAAGGACACTTTGAATAAGAACAAGTAGTTTAATTGGTGCCCGAGAAAACCTACATTTTTAGGTTTCTATTTCAAATTCACTCTTATGTCTTGATGTAGAGGCTAGAGGAAGAAGAATTCTTTCAAGCTCTAAGCTACAGAATCATCCCTTCAGCTCTGGAGTTCGCCATTAAGTCAGGCTTCCATGCTTCTTCAGTAGTTGCTTTTAGGAAGGGTAGAAGGGGAGCTCTCGAGCTCTATGATTTCCTTGGCTTTACTCAGGTTAGTGCAAATGGGATATAGAGGGAGGGGCTATGAATTGCCTTTAGGGAGAAGGGATAAAGTTCGGCTAAGAAAGGCCATATGGCTTATTTAAGGGGTCATTGGTCCATTTAGGACCCTTTCTTTATTCCTATAGAAGGGGAAAAAGGGGATAGAAAGTCCAATCTGGCCATACATAGGCCATGCCCAAACCATACCCTACCATACCTACCATTGACTTGGTCTGCAAGAAGGACAAACAGCCATGATCTGTCAAGCTTCAGGTCATACTCCTTGTTTTACCTACCATTGACTTTGTCTGCAAGACGGACAGACCCACCATGCCTGGGCCATGCATTTTTACCAACTCCTAAAGTGATGTCTCTGAGGGTCAGCTTTCAAGTACAGGCTATTTAAACCTTTCCCATATTAAGTATCTAGGTAGTCCTATTATGGTGGGAGGACAAGGCCCCATAGACCGGTGTTTAAAAGCCATATCGATTTCTAAATAACAAGGCAATCAGTTGGTACTTCGTCATATACGAAGTGCTACTTCGACTGACTGTGTTTTTTTCTATTTTATTCGAAGTCCCACTTCGTCATACCCAAAGTTCCACCTCACCGATTGCATTTTCTTCTGTTTTATATGAACTCTCACTTCTCCATATACGAAGTTCCTCTTCGACCGATTACATTTTCTTCTATTTTATATGAATTTCACTTCGTCATATATGAAGCTAACATTGACCGATTACATTTTCTTCTATTTTTTTCGAAGTTTCATTTCATCATATACGAAGTTAACTTCGACTGATTATGTTTTCATCTATTTTATATGAAGTTCACTTCATCATATACGAAATTAACTTCGATCGATTACATTTTCTTCTATTTTATACGAAGTTTCACTTTGTCATATATGAAGCTAACTTCGACAGATTACATTTTCTTCTATTTTATACGAAGTTTCACTTTGTCATATATGAAGCTAACTTCGACAGATTACATTTTCTTCTATTTTATATGAAGTTTCACATCATCATATATGAAGCTAACTTTGATTGATTACATTTTTTTCTATTTTATACGAAGTCTAACTTCGTTATATATGAAGCTAACTTTGTCATATCCGTAGTTCTACTTCGACTGACAACATTATATTTTGACATATGCGAAGTCCTACTTCATCATATCCGAGTTCTGCTTCAACTGACAACGTTATACTTTGGCCAATCGAAGGGCTGGTGAGGAGTAACTAGCTGGGGAGTACCAATGTTCCCCTTTCATTAATATCCCACTCATCCCAAGACTTCTTTCATCGGTTCCTTTACTTTAATTATCCCTATTGAGACCTTACTCAATCATCTCCACTAATTTATCCTCATTTATTTGGGATTTAAAAATCTAGATCGTTACATAAAATAATGATTAAACTATTCTTCATTGAATATATCAGAATTTAAAATAATTATTTTGGATAAAAACTCCTTTTCAGAAATTAGGAACTAGTCACAGACTTCTCTGGTAACATGACAGAACTTCCAAAAATCTGAAATGATGCATTAGCTCTCATAACATTCAATTTAGAAGAAAATAGATGAAAAATGCAAGAAAGAACTTGACGACAGCATGAACTGCCATTTACAAAGGGTAAACGATAACGGATGTTGACGTCAACATGGGCTAGCGGCAAGTTTGGTTGCCGTTAACCTGAACTCAGTGGCACAGAAGATTGTCGTTAAGTTCCTCTGAACAAAAAAATTAGAAAACTATAGATGAAATGACGAAGGATAAACCTTCTCGTTGAACCCATATGTAACGACCCTCCTTATATCGGTACGATTATACCAATCCCCATCGGTATAACGAACGTCGTCACAGTGGGACATTGACCCAACCCTAAGCACTAGGATGAGATGTACACGAATAGAAAAGAGTACAGCGGAAAGAAAGTAACAATTTTATTCCATTCCATCATCATCATTAATATCCACAGTCTACATAACGTTAAATGAAAGAAACACTAAAGTCCACAATAATACAACTTCCAAATGAAATACATTGTCCATCCTCAATTACATAATTTCAAATTACATACTATGAAATGAATGACACAACGCAGAGATCTCCACAACTAGCTACTCCTCTCACTCGGAGTCGCTCCTAACAATCTCCTCCAAGGAAGTGGACTCACCTGCTACACCTGTACGCCGAAGCATGAATGATCTAAATAGACCCAGCAAGTAATCTATGCACATCATCCTTACACATATCATAAGCACATGCTGACTTTTCAAAATAAGAATAATACATGTTGTAGGCTTCATTCAATCCAAACTACTACGCATAGAAAACTTATAGCAATAGAATACATGATACATGCTTCTACACATACATGTAACATGATTTGACAATTCAAACATTATCCACATTATGGTACAATCCCACCAATCTAAAACATGGAACTAAGCATAAAGTACATAGCAACCTAGCATGATCTCTATTCAAATTTCACATGCATTTTCACATTTAATTCATAATTCACTTGCCGTTTTAATATAAATAAATCACAACTTCACATGGTGTCACATTTTCTCATATTACCAATCACATTTTTCACTATCATATGGTGACTTTCACATTTACAGAATTCACATGATATCATTGTTGGGTTACAATGTGTATGATGACATGTGCTTAAATGTTTTTGATGATGAGTGAAGTGATAATTGATGTTGTCTAATGTTGGAAATAGGATAAACATGACAAAGACATGAGTGAAGTGATAATTGATGTTGTCTTAATGTTGGAAACAGGATAACATGAAAAGGACATGAGTGAAGTGATAATTGATGTTGTCTTATGTTGGAAACATGATAAACATGCGAAGACATGAGTGAAGTGATAATTGATGTGTCTTAATGTTGGAAACAAGATAAATATGAGAAAGACATGAATCAATGATCATGTGAAAAAAATGCTCTTATGGTCACTTATGTATTCATTATTCTCACTTAGAATGTCTTTTAATGTAGGTGTGAATGCACACAAGACAAGCAACAAAATCCAAGTGCAGAAGAACAAGACAAGCTACTGGAAGCACTTAAAAAGCAGTAGCTATTGACAGATGATAGTGTACCTGTCGATAGATGAATAGTGACTTGTCGACAGCTACACACAGGAAATCATGTAAGGCCCTCGAATTTCCGTCGCATTATTTGTATTTGTGTGTGTATATTGTGCTTGTGTATGTATATACATATTTACGTACGTATTGATTAGTATAATTATGTGTGCATATGTTTATGTTAGATGTAATAATGCATGTATTGAATGGTGATAGTATGGATACACTACCATATACATATTGCATGTATATATGCATGGTATGCATAGTTTTCTGCATATTTTAGAGTTCTGGCCGAAGGCCATCTTGGCGTCAACCCCTAGCCGTTGAGGTGGTGTCAGCGTCCAGACATGGATGCCAACACTAATCCTGGCGTCGAGCGATATGGACGCCTATTTCTCTTGCCTGCATGCGCAGCAGAGCTGCAAACCTCTGAAACAAGGAAGCTCAGCCATTGGGGGGCTGTCCCCAACGGCTCTGAGAGCTGTCATGTCACTTTGTGAGTGGGAGAGAGACCTCCCCTTAAGTCTGAACCCAGAGCTGCCTTCCCCACCCCCCTCTCTTCACCTTTGCGAGAGGAGAAAAGAGAGAAGAAACCCTAGAAGAAAAATGAGAAAAACCCCACTTTTGCACCCAAGAATCCGACTTCCTGGAGCAGATCCGGCCATCTTCCACGACAAGAAGATAGCTGGAGCAAAGGAGGAGGCTTCCCCGACATCCCCCTGCTGTGGAGATCATCCAGGAGCCCGGAGGAAGAAGATCTAGGAGGCGTTTCTGCACCTTCTGGGACTGCCCAAGGAGGGCTTCACCAACACCCTAGACCCTGGGAGCAATTTTTAAAAGGCAAGTGACCTAACCATAATGTCCCCATATGTGTCTAGGTCGTTTCTACTATTTTTATGAATTTTCCCTCGAGTCCTAGATCCTCCCATTCACCCAACTTGAGAGCTCGGGTCTGTGTTTCTGCACAGGCCTGCATTGACGGCAAGGTCAATGGACGCTGATATCATGCTTGGCGTCCACGACCATGCCGCTGACCCTGAGTCAGCGGCCAGTGACTGCCGCCAAGTTCCTCTGGACAGAACAGTGACCTCTTCTGCCCTTCCTATGCCTATTTTCGGTATGGTTTCCGTGATGAGGATATATGGTAACCCTATACACTATGTATATTGTTAAATTTGGTGTGTATGGAGTGTGAGGTGTGGTGATGGATGTTAGAAGAGTATATTCCATGAATTGTAAGCATGACTTGTTGATGATCTCGCCAAATTTGCTTCATGATTAGGATTAGTCTGAATGCCTCAGTTTTATTACATCATGAAGACTAGTGGTTCAGTGTACATGTACTCAGTTTTGATAAATTGTCCATGCTTGTATAAATTGCTAATAACTCGGTTCGGTAAATAAAACGGCATGCAAAAAATGATTTGTGGTGATCAATCTATAGATGTATGATTTAGGATAACTCTGTATTTTCAAATCATGTATATAACAATAGTCTCTGTTCAAACAGTAAGTGGTAAAATGCATGATGTGTTAGACTCTATGTCAACCTAAATTGTGAATGGCATGCGAAAAAGGTATTTTATTTACTGTAAATCCCAATTAGCTCAGACAAATCTGAAAATAGCATGTGGTTAAAATTTCAGGTCATTTGGACCAGTATATAAGAATTATGTATTTTCCATGTGAAATATAGAAATCTATGTATGATATCGTAATGTGATTATAATTGCTTAAAACCAACTTGATTGGTGAAGTTTACTGTGTGTTAAACTCCTGAAATCTGTAGTGCCATGTCAGGAAAAACAGAGAAATGCATATGAGTGAGAAAGTGAATGAGATGAAAAGTGCTATGTGTAAAATCATGTGTAAATCGGTAAAATGTGTAACTGTGCCAATGTGACACTGCTTCCGTAGAGGGCAGTGGAGCTGTATCAGGGAAAAGTCCCCCTGAGAAAGTTCAATGTGTAAGTGACCCTAAGGGCATTAGGGGAAATCCTGGAGGTGACAGTACCACTGGTTAGGGTGGAGACTTGTTTCTCCCGTCTACGCAGTCCAAGAGTCGCCATTGTAATGCCTAGATGGCGTCTATGTGTAATGTGATGTGTATATGTCCTTCTTTGGTGGTTTGGACTATGTGTCACGGCACCTAAAATGTGTAATGTGAAATGTGTAATGTGTAGTGTTCATGTGTAAATGTGTAAGTGAGTAATGTGAATGTGTATGTGTAAAGTGTAACCATGTGAAAGAGGAAATTTGTGTAAAGAAAATGTGAAATTCCGAAATGTGAGGATATAATATTGAATCCATGTGGGACAAATCTGAAACCATGTGAAATCATAAATTCATGTTTTTATTATCATGATTATTGGTGCAAAAATGCCTAGAATCCATGTTAGGGATAATTACTGAGCACGTGTGCAAATAGCATGATTGGTTGTTCACATGATTTGTTTTAAGCAACATTGTAGCTCTCATGTGTTTATAGAGCCATTAAACCATGGAAACCAGCAACCTAAAGCATGTGAAAATGTCTATGTATGTGTTTAAAAAACATGTAAGATCCATGCTAGTCGTGTTTTCCTTTCTATACGCACAATGTCCATGTTGGTAACTCTCATGTCTTGGTCCTTTAAACACAATATTTCATGAGTAAATTGAATAGAGAGCATGTGATCGGTAAAGTTTTTTCTTAGAAATCTGAATGCATGATCCATGTATAAATTTGTAAAACTTTCATGATAGGTTGAAACTTTCAAATGACTAGCATGCCATGTGTTGTAAATTTGAATGTGCATGTAAAACCGCTATGACCTATACATGTATATTATGAGTAGTGTTACTTGCTGAGTCTTTGGACTCACTCCTTGCTTCGGCGTACAGGTGTAGTTGGTGACGTGGCACCGTTGGGGAGACAGTGGAGACGGACTCCGAGCGCGGAGATTAGACTTTGGAGTTTCCTTGTGACTTGTGCATTTCATAGTATGTAATATGAACATTGTATTAGAGTTATCATGAAAAAGATGTATAAGTGTGGACATTATGTATTTAATTTCAGCAATTTAAATTATGTGAACTTTAGTTCCTTGTTGTTAATTGCAACCTTCATGTATGTTAAATGTGGATGATGAATGAATGGAGACAGTTGTCTTTTACTTCCGCTACTCTGTTGTATATTCGCGTGTATCTTAGCTGTACGTATCGTTTGGGTAAATGTCCCACTGTGAGGACTCTCGCTATACCGACGTGGGTTGGTATAACCGTACCGGTATAATGAGGGCCGTCACAGAGATTGGTATCAGAGCAACTGGTTGAGATTGCACATGAATATACCTAAGTCATCACCATTGCATGCTAAGTATTTCCACAAGTGTAGAAAACACTAATAAGAAGTGAAAGATAGACAAGGAAATGTTAGAAAACTTTGTAACCTAACTCTAATGGTGGCTGAAATTTTATTACAGCCATGGCTTCGAGAGGTAGGCGTGGTGGAGCGTCGGCCCGTGAGGACGAGCCGCGACGTGATGAGCAGCGGAGCAACAGGCCCCAGCACCACGAGGCCCTGTACTTCCCCCACCGCCGCCTGTGCTACGGAGTATTCATGCAAGGTCTAGTGCAAGCCATGCAGACGCAGGCTCATACCCAGCAGCACTCCAGGCCCAGTTGGAGGCCCAGGTAGAATAATGAAACAACTAGTAGTTGCTATTTAAATTGCATGATATTGTGTTTATTGTGTATTGTTATTGTTTAATGTAGCAGGCTCAGGCACTAGCTCAGGACCAACATGGTGGACCATCCATCATGGAGCGATTCAAGAGGATGACCCCACCCTCTTTTAAGGGGAGAGTGATCCATTAATGGCAGAAAGCTGGTTGAGGGAGACGGAGAAAATCTTCCGAGCCATCAGTGCCCTGATGAGGATAAGGTGACACTAGCCACCTACATGCTACAGGTAGACTTTTAATTTTGTATGTTGTGTGTTTTTTGCTTAGTTATAAATCGTTAGTTGGTGCTTATGAGGTGTATTGCAGGAGAGCGGATGTATGGTGGTCCTCCCTACTACGTACACGTTTTGAGGACGGAGCAGTAGACGTGGTGTGGGACGCGTTTTGTGAGGCTCTTCCGAGCCAAGTTCGTCCCAGAGCATATCCAGACAAGATGGAGCAAGAATTCCTTTCCTGACGCAAGGATCAATGACCGTCCTGGAATACGAGGCAAGGTTTTCTGAACTCTCTAATATGCACCGCACATTGTTGAGGATGAGCGTAGAAAGACCAAGAAATTCGTGATGGGTCTCAAACCATCACTGAGGACGAGGCTCGTGGCGTTCGACCACTGGACGCTGGACGAGGCCCTTATACTGCTTGTAGGCAGGAGGGCGAGATGGAGCAATACTTGGAAGAAAAGAAAGCTTCACAAAGAGGCCAGCAGCGACCATCCAGCGGCAGGATAAGAAGAAACGACGTACCAGCTTCAGCAGAAAATCGACAGTTACCAGCAGTTCACAGGTACCTTCTGTACGTTCCCCCGGTGTGAAGAAGGAGTGTCCCCACTGTGGAAAGACACATGGCGGTACCGAATGCTGGATGATCTCGGCAAATGCTTAAAGTGTGGTAGTAGTGACCACAAGATCAAGGACTGCCCTAGCTTCAGCAAGTTACTCAGCGAGGAGCAGCAGCGACGGCGGCAGCGGCGCCAGCGACAGACAACCCGGAAGCCTCGAGCCCCAGCTCGAGTGTTTGCTTTAGCTCGTGGGACGCCGAGCAGGCGGAGCATGTCACCAAGGTACGGTTTTTGCTTTTCGGTGTGCACGCTCGGTTTTGTTTGATACGGGTGCTACTCACTCGTTCATTTCCGAGCGTTCGCTAGGCAGTTAGCCCTAGAGTCAGGTGTAGAGTCTAAGGAGTTAGAGGTCCCCCTTTCTGTGCACACCCCTGCGGGTACGGTATCGACTAGGAAGTACATTCCGACGTTACCTGTGTGCATTGAGGATAGAGTCCTAGATGGTGCTTCTTCTTGCTAAAGATGAAGGACTATGATGCTATTCTTGGTCTGGATTGGCTAGAGGAGCACTATGCGCTAGTGGATTGCCGCCGGAAGAGGATCGTTTTTCCGCATCCTGGTGAGGACGAGTTCTCTCATCCCTTGCCAAAGAACTGGCGGGAAGATGTCATCTCAGCCATGAAGGCGATGCGCATGGGAACAAGGGTTGTGACGCTTTTCTTGCCAGCGTGGTGTTAGTACCAGAGGCAGATGAGTCACTTACTCTCGCGGAGCTTGGGTAGTGTAGGATTTTCCAGATGTCTTTCCTGATGATTTGTCTGGATTGCCACCGGATAGGAGATAGAGTTTACCATAGAGTTGCTCTCCAGCACCTCTCCTATCTCGAAGGCCCCATATCGGATGGCACCTGCGGAGTAAGCCGAGTTGAGGAGGCAGTTGCAAGAGTTGCTTGATAAGGGATTTATTCGCCCTAGTGTTTCCCCTTGGGGCGCACCTGTATTATTCGTCAAGAAGAAAGACGGGTCACTTAGGTTGTGCATTGACTACAGGAAGTGAACCAAGTGACTGTGAAGAATGGGTACCCTTACCTCGGATTGATGATCTGTTTGACCAGTTGCGAGAGGCATCAGTCTTTTCCAAGATTGATTGCGATCTGGTTATCATCAGCTGCGGATTAGGAGCGAGGATGTGTCAAGACGGCATTTAGAACCCGTTATGGATTATGAGTTCTTGGTTCTTCCTTTCGGATTGACCAATGCCCCTGCAGCGTTCATGGATCTCATGAACGGGTGTTTAGTCCGTATTTAGATAGCTTTGTGTAGTGTTATTGACGACGTGTTTCTACTCTCCGGATGAGTCCACTCACCGTCAGCATTTGAGGTTAGTCTTAGAGGTTCTCCGTGAGCACAAGTTGTATGCGAAGTTCAGCAAGTGCGAGTTCTGGTTGCGCGAGGTTCACTTTCTCGGCATGTGATCTCCGGCGCTCGCGTTGCAGTTGATCCAGCAAAGGTCCAGGTAGTTATGGATTGGGAGATTCCCAGACTCCTTCGGAGATTCGTAGTTTATTGGGTTAGCTGGTTATATCGGCGATTCATTGAGGGTTTCTCATCCATCGCCGCCCTTTGACAAAGCTGACCAGGAAGGGTGAGAAGTTCGTATGGTCTGAGGCATGTGAGCGTAGCTTTCAGCTATTGAAGGCTAAGCTTACTTTGCTCCGGTATTGGTATTGCCTAGTGGTCCAGAAGGTTTTGCCATTTATACGGATGCATCTCAGATTGGTTTAGGCTGTGTGCTCATGCAGCAAGAGAGGGTAGTAGCTTATGCTTCTCGTCATGAAGGAGCATGAGAAGAACTATCCGACTCATGATTTGGAGCTCGCAGCAGTGGTTCATGCACTAAAGATCTGGAGGCACTATCTTTATGGTGTCAGATTTGAGGTGTTTACCGACCACAAGAGCTTGAAGTATCTTTTCTCCCAAAAGGAATTAAACTGAGGCAGAGGAGATGGATTGAGTTCTTGAAGGACTATGACTTCGACCTTCAGTATCACCCTGGAAAGGCGAATGTTGTAGCGGATGCGCTAAGTAGAAAGAGGCCATCTCTCCAGCAGGATGGAAGATGTTAGAGGATGCGGCTTGCGCATGACTGAGTTAGAGCCATCGCTATGTCAGGCTTTTGCAGCTCAGTTATCTCTTAGATCCTCAGTTTTGGATGAGGTGATCGAGCGACAGGAAGCCGACCCTAGACTCTTAGAGTTAGTGGGCAAGGCGGGCATTGCTCGTGATGAGGACGGTGTGATTAGATTTCAGCATCGAGTTTGTGTCCCTGATTTAGTGGATGTCCGTGAGCATGTGTTAGCGGAGGCTCATAGATCGCGATTCTCTATTCATCCGGGTAACTCTAAGATGTACCAAGATCTGAAGAGGTCATTTTGGTGGTCCGGCATGAAGAAGGATGTTGCGGATTATGTGTCTAGGTGTTTGGGTGTCAGCAAGTGAAAGCCGAGCGGCAGCGACCATCAGGCCTTATGCAGAGGATGGATATCCCAGTTTGAAGTGGGAAGCTGTCACTATGGACTTTGAATCGGGTTTGCCTCGATCTAGAAGGGGCAATGACTCGATTTGGGTAGTTGTAGATAGATTCTCGAAGACTGCTCATTTCTTGCCTATGAAGAAGAAGCAGTCAGTAGAGAGTTTAGCTAGATTGTATGTAGTAGTGTCATTAGATTGCATGGTGTGCCGAAGTCGATCATTTCGGATCGAGATCCGAGATTTACTTCGAGATTGTGGAAGGGTCTTCAGGATGCTTAGGTTCGGAGCTTAAGCTCAGTTCGGCGTTTCATCCCCAGACCGCGACAGTCCGAGAGGACTATCCAGACGCTCGAGGATATGTTGAGAGCGTGTGTTCTGGATTGGAAGGATGATTGGGAGCGTCATTTACCTCTTGTGGAGTTCGCATACAACAACAGCTTTCATGCGAGTATTGGTATGGCTCCATTCGAGGCGTTGTATGGTAGGCCCTGCAGATCTCCTTTATGTTGGGAGGAGACTGGTGATAGGCAGTTGATCGGACCGGAGTTAGTTCAGGAAACTTCGGATAAGATCCAGCTTATCAGGAAGAGGCTTGTTGCGGCACAGGATAGGCAGAAAAGTTTGCCACAACAGGAGAAAGGATTTGGAGTTCGAGGTTGGCGATCATGTCTTCTTGAAGATATCGCCTACTCGTGGTGTCGTCAATTTGGCAGGCATAGCAAGCTAAGCCCTAGATTCATTGGCCCTTATGAGATTCTCCGACGTTTGGGCAGCGTGGCGTATGAGCTAGCTTTACCCCCAGCTTTGGCTAGCGTTCACCCTGTATTCCACGTATCTATGCTCAGGAAGTATGTCCGAGATCCGTCTCATGTGATTAGTCATGAGCCAGTGGAGATCCAGCCAGATCTTTCGTATGTCGAGCAACCAGTAGCCATTCTTGACCGGAAGGTTCAGCATCTCTGGAACAAGAGTATTGCGTCGGTGAAAGTTCTATGGCGGAACTTCTCACGAGAGGAGGCTACGTGGGAGCTTGAGGATGCGATGAAGAAGAAGTATCCCCTTTTGTTTGAGTAGTGTCGTTCTAACTTCGAGGACGAAGTTTCTTTAAGGGGGAGAGGGTGTAAGGCCCTCGAATTTCCGTCGCATTATTTGTATTTGTGTGTGTATATTTGTGCTTGTGTATGTATATACATATTTACGTACGTATTGATTAGTATAATTACGTGTGCATATGTTTATGTTAGATGTAATTAATGCATGTATTGAATGGTGATAGTATGGATACACTACCATATACATATTGCATGTATATATGCATGGTATGCATAGTTTTCTGCATATTTTAGAGTTCTGGCCGAAGGCCATCTTGGCGTCAACCCTAGCCGTTGAGGTGGTGTCAGCGTCCAGACATGGACGCCAACACTAATCCTGGCGTCGAGCGATATGGACGCCTATTTCTCTGGCCTGCATGCACAGCAGAGCTGCAAACCTCTGAAACAAGAAAGCTCAGCCATTGGGGGGCTGTCCCCAACGGCTCTGAGAGCTGTCATGTCACTTATGAGTGGGAGAGAGGCCTCCCTTAAGTCTGAACCCGGAGCTGCCTTCCCCACCCCTCTCTTCACCTTTGCAAGAGGAGAAAAGAGAGAAGAAAACCCTAGAAGAAAACTGAGAAAAACCCCACTTTTGCCCAAGAATCCGACTTCCTGGAGCTAGATCCGGCCATCTTCCACGACAAGAAGATAGCTGGAGCAAAGGAGGAGGCTTCCCCGACATCCCCTGCTGTGGAGATCATCCAGGAGCCCGGAGGAAGAAGATCTAGGAGGCGTTTCTGCACCTTCTTGGGACTGCCAAGGAGGGCTTCACCAACACCCTAGACCTATGGGGCAATTTTTAAAAGGCAAGTGACCTAACCATAATGTCCCCGTATGTGTCTTGGTCGTTTCTACTATTTTTATGAATTTTCCATCGAGTCCTAGATCCTCCCATTCACCCAAACCTGAGAGCTCGGGTCTGTGTTTCTGCACAGACCGTCATTGACGGCAGGTCAATGGACACTGATATCATGCTTGGCGTCCATCGACCATGCCGCTGACCCTGAGTCAGCGGCCAGAGACCGCCGCCAAGTTCCTCTGGATAGAACAGTGACTTGTTCTGCCCTTCCTATGCCTATTTTCGGTATGGTTTCCGTGATGAGGATATATGTAACCCTATACGCTATGCATATTGTTAAATGTGGTGTGTGTTTGAGTGTGAGGTGTGGTGATGGATGTTAGAAGAGTATATCCATGAATTGTAAGCATGACTTGTTGATGATCTTGCCAAATTATGCTTCATGATTAGGATTAGTCTGAATGCCGCAGTTTTTAGATCATGAAGAAGATTAGTGGATCAGTGTACATGTACTCAGTTTTGATAAATTGTCCATGCTTGTATAAATTGCTAATAAATCGATTCGGTAAATAAAACGGCATGCAAAAAATGATTTGTGGTGATCGATCTATAGATGTATGATTTAGGATAACTCTATATTTTCAAAACATGTATATAACAATAGTCTCTGTTCAAACAGTAAGTGGTAAAAATGCATGATGTGCTAACTCTATGTCAACCTAAATTGTGAATGGCATGCGAAAAGGTATTTATTACTGTAAATCCCAATTAGCTCAGAAAAATCTGAAAATTGAATGTATGATCTAGAACCCGAAAATAGCATGTGGTTAAAATTTCAGGTCATTTGGACCAGTATATAAGAAGTTATGTATTTTCCATGTGAATATAGAAATCTATGTATGATATCGTAATGTGATTAGATATTGCTTAAAACCAACATGATGGTGAAGTTTACTTTTTATGTGTGTTAAACTCCTGAAATCTGTAGTGCCTTGTCAGAAAAACAGAGAAATGCATATGAGTGAGAAAGTGAATGAGATGAAAAGTGCTATGTGTAAATCGGTAAAATGTGTAACTGTGCCAATGTGACACAGCTTCCGTAGAGGGCAGTGGAGCTGTATCAGGGAAAAGTCTCCCTGAGAAAGTTCAATGTGTAAGTGACCCTAAGGGCATTAGGGGGAAATCCTGGAGGTGGACAAGTACCACTGGTTAGGGTGGAGACTTGTTCTCCCGGTCTGCGCAGTCCAAGAGTCACCATTGTAATGCCTAGATGGTGTCTATGTGTAATGTGATGTGTATATGTCCTTCTTTGGTGGTTTGGACTATGTGTCACGGCACCTAAAATGTGTAATGTGAAATGTGTAATGTGTATGTGTTCATGTGTAAATGTGTAAGTGAGTAATGTGAATGTGTATGTGTAAAGTGTAACCATGTGAAAGAGGAAATTTGTGTAAAGAAAATGTGAAATTCGAAATGTGAGGAGATAATATTGAAATCCATGTGGGACAAATCTGAAACCATGTGAAATCAGTAATTCATGTTGTTATTATCATTATTATGTGTGCAAAAATGCCTAGAATCTATGTTAGGTATAATTGATGAGCACGTGTGCAAATAGCATGATTGGTTGTTCACATGATTTGTTTTAAGCAACATTGTAGCTCTCATGTGTAGGTTTATAGCCATCAAACCATGTGAAAACAGCAACCTAAAGCATGTGAAAATGTCTATGTATGTTTAAAAACATGTAAGATCCATGCTAGTCGTGTTTTCCTTTCATATACGCACAATGTCCATGTTGGTACTCTCATGTCTTGGTCCTTTAAAGACAAAATTTCTTGAGTAAAATTGAATACAGAGCATGTAATAGGTAAGTTTTATTCTTAGAAATCTGAAAGCATGATCCATGTATAAATTTGTAAAACTTTCATGATAGGTTGAAACTTTCAAATGACTAGCATGCCATGTGTTGTAATTTTGAATGTGCATGTAGAAACCGCTACGACCTATATACGTGTAATTATGAGTAGTGTTACTTGCTGAGTCTTTGGACTCACTCCTTGTTTCGGCGTACAGGTGTAGTTCGTGACGTGGCACCGTTGGAGGAGACAGTGGAGACGGACTCCGAGCGCGAGATTAGATTTGGAGTTTCCTTGTGACTTGTGCATTTCATAGTATGTAATATGAACATTGTATTAGAGTTATCATGGAAAAGATGTATAAGTGTGGAAATTATGTATTTAATTCAGCAATTTAAATTATGTGAACTTTAGTTCCTTGTTGTTAATTGCAACTTCATGTATGTTAAATGTGGATGATGATGAATGGAGACAGTTGTCTTTTACTTCCGCTACTCTGTTGATATTCGCGTGTATCTCAGCTGTACGTATCGTTTGGGTAAATGTCCCATGTGAGGACTCTCGCTATACCGACGTGGGTTGGTATACCGTAACGGTATAATGATGGCCGTCACAAATTACTTCACGGAAGTTCAGAGTTCTGGAAATTGGAAATCTGTCACTACCTGTCGACAGATGAACAGTTGACATGTCGACAGACGAAGAGAAACCTCAAATACGCGATTTGCATATGTTTCCTATATGGGTGTTTCCTTTTACCAAAACTCTCCATACATAAACACCCATATATATAGAATATAAAGAGGTATTTTCTCAGCAAGAAGCCACCATACCAAACCCTAATAAAAAGCAAGAGAAAGAGCTTCTCTATGCTGCTCTGCTTCAAAACCTCCGTCCAAGAAAAGGAAGATCTATCTTCTGAATGGATTTGAAGCTGGTTAGTCTCTTTCAAGATTCTCCATCAACTGATACCTTCAAGACAAAGCTTGAAGTTCTTCCGGACGACCACCACGAAGAGTTCTTCATCAGGATATACTTCTACATCTCTGAACTCTTCTACTTCTACACCTTATATCTTTGCATGGGTGGTAGCGGGTCAAGCATTCCTTGTCTTGACCCACGTGTGGATTATGTTCTGGTTTCTTGTTTGCATCAGACAACATGTGTGTGGTGGGTTGGTCAGATCAAGGCTAGATGATCTGATCTATTGTGGAATTGATCTAGCGTGTGTGTTTGTGGTTGAGCCATTGTGCTCTTGGTGTGTTGTGTACTCAGTTCTTGAGTAGTGTATCCTCACTGTGTGAGGGGTGGACGTAGGATTCACGTGGTGTGATATCCGAACCACCTAAAAAATCCCTTGTGCACTGTGATTTGACTTGTGGTTGCATTGTGTTGCGCTACATGCATGCCTAGGATTTCGTCTACACACTACTTGTTAATTTGTTCACACACATTACATCAGATCAAAGAGGTTTAATGAGTAGATGTTTTAATCCAAGTAATTCTTAAATTGCTAAGTTTCCGCTGCAAATCTATTCAACCCCCCCCCCCCCCTTCTAGCTTTGCCATAACCCATAGGTCCCAGTTTTCTGTTCATCGGTTGTGTTTTGGTAACCGCTCTGAGTCCTAACAATCTGTGAGCGGTTGTTTAAATCTGATTTTGATCTGACTTGATTTGATTGAACTGATTGATTGCCTTTTGATCTCACTCAATATTGTGTTGAGTGGTCTAATCATCTGAAACATATTCAGAAATATGGCTAAGTCTCAGCATCATAAATAGACCGATGATAATTGAGTTTGATGACAAGGTGATAAATTGCTCTTCCCGTTCAGACGAATCTGAAGGATCATATATGTCAAAGAAGTCAAGAAACTCTCAAGAGTCAGGTAAATCTAATTCATACCCATTTGATGCATCAATATCTAATTTTGATTCAGAGGATGACATATCCAATGATGAATGATAGAATGCTATGAGCACTTGTCCAATCAATTTAAGAAGGTAAAAGCTCAAAACAATAAGCTAAAAGAAAATTGGAGAAGAATGAAATGATAATTGCTAATACTCAGCATTCTATGAAGAAAATGAAAAATTGAAAATGGAGAATGAAAAATTGGAGAATGAAGTCAGAAATTGTGGAAACAAGCTTTCTAAATGAAAGAAGATCATGAGAAGGTTGAATATGAGATTTGGATTTGAAAAATCAAAATGAAAAATTTATTGATCATAATGAAAATCTCAAATTTGATAATGATCAATTGAACAAACAAATCTCCAACATGGCTCATGATCATATAAATAAAAGAAAAATACAACCAATTGGTTGAGGAAAACAATCATCTGACAAAGAAAATTGAATGCTTGTATCATGACAGACCATTAAATGATGAATGCACAATTCTAAGAAGAAAATTGTTGACTTGGAAAATCAAGTTGTTCAAAGTGAAATTGAAAAAAACTAAATAAAAAATGGTCTGGATGTCATGACAAACCAACTTCAAACTTCTGAAGAAGAAATTGATGCATTGAAAGCTAAAAAGGAAAAATTGACAAATGAACTTGAAGTGCTTAGTAAACAAAATCAAAATTTTGAAAAGAGGATTTTTGAATTGAATAAAACTATTGAGGATTTAAGAACTGCCTTGTCTAAGTTTGTTCAGGAACTAAGAACTTGGATAACCTTCTTGGAAGAAAGTCTATTTTCAAAATGAAGGTTTAGGATTTAATCCCTCGAACAAAAAAGATTTTGATAACGAAACAAAGATTTCGTTTGTAAGTGTCTCTAAGAACAAGAATTTGGTTGCACCTAAGAAAATTTTGTTCAGATTCATGTTTAGAAAAATGTTCAAGAACAAAATGAAAAATTAAACAAAAATGCTGCGAAAAGTAAGAATCATGTTTCAATTGAAGACTAGAAAAAGAAAATGAAAAAGGAAACAAGAGTCTACAAGGTCTCCACACCTCCTCCAGCAGCCCAGAATGGTTCAAGGAATATCCAACTCCACATCATGCCAAGAGATACCAAAGGGTACCACCTCCTCTTCTCAACCCAAGGGTGATCAAAGGTACTCTAAAGGATCTTAGAAATTTCAGCAGATGCATTCAAACTATGGTAAGCTCCAGGTAATTGCTCAACCCATTTGTTTTAAACGCAATAGATTTGGTCATCTTGCTAAATACTGTTGGAAGAAAAATCCACACTCTCACAAATATGCTAAAACTGTCCAATGCTATACATGTCATAAACATGCCCATATGTCTAGGGATTGTTGGCATAAAAATGATCATCTTGTGCATGTTTCCAAGCCCCATGATCATAATTCCATTAATGAAAGAAATACATCTATTCCAAAAAATAAAATCACATTGGTTTCTGAAATCATTATTGAATTCTAAAGTTGATGTCAATGCAGGAACCAAGCAAGTGTGGGTTCCAAAGCTAGCTTGATCAATAAGCTGAAATGTCTTGCAGCCATACAGTGTAAATGGATTCATGACATTGGTTGTGCAAGGCAAGAAATGATTGGAGAACAAAGGTAAAATTTTTGAAACTGTGATTGAACACTGTTTTATGTAAAATCTCTCTCTCACTTCAGTTTTGAACTGGAAGAATTGAAATAGATTTTTGACCTTATTTGAGCAATGAAAAATGTGCCTTAATGCTATCTCCTCATGACAATGCCTCTTAGCAATTGGAATCATGCTATGTCATCTTCATTGCATAACTGTGCTCATTACCTCTTAAGCACAACATTTGCTTTGACCTCTTGGTATATCAAATGATGACATGTGGAAAAACTAGTTATGCTTGTTTGGAAACTATCATTATGCGTGCGTAAAAATACTCCGCTAAGTACCAAAAGTCATGTTATGTATAAGGCTAATTCTGTGCATGATATCGTGTGAATTGCTTGTATTATTTTTATTCTATTCATGTGGTCTGGGGTAGTAAATTTGAAAGTGCACAAAAATGTTTGCAAAATTCATTGAATATCATGTTTGTACTAATTCCGTGCAAATTGATTGATATGCAAATGCTTGAATTGCTTGAATGTTAATTTCAATACCATGCTTACATTATGGGGGAGTAAGCCAAAAAGAGTTTTTGAGTGAGTGTTTGAGGGGCATTCTTTAACATCAATCTTGCCACATATCTCTTTAAAGGATTGAATGTTGGTGCTTTTATGCTTATGGATGTTCTTTTGTGTGCAACTGCTTGGTATGTTTATGTATCTCATTGATTGTTGCTTGAATGATGAGTTATCACATGCACACACGATGGGGGAGCAAAAATCAGGATTGGTGTGTGAATCAATGAGGAAAAATATCTAATCTCAGCCTAAATCTGATTTGTCAAAGTCCCTGTCGACAGCCACCAACAGCCTGTCAACAGATAAGCCTTTACAGAACCCAGAAATTGCACCCTGTGTGCATCTGTCGACATCCACTTCTTCTGCTGTCGACAACCAAGCACAGTTTCTATCTCCCTAAACTTCATATTTTCTATCTGTGTGTCTCTGTCGACAGCTAGCACCTCAGCTGTCGACAACCCATACCCTGCCTGAACCCAAAACTCTAGAACTGTCTGCATCTGTAGACATGCTCATGTTGCTATCGATAGATACTCACTTCATCCATAAATCTTCATCTTTTTTTTCTTTCTTCTTGAGTATGTTTCCATTATTGATGCAATAGAAGAATTGGGTATAACTATTCATTGCAAACTTTCATACTCACATAGTATCAAAGACATTGACTTAATCACAATGATTCAGATATAATATTTTCTTCTTGAGTCTAGGTTGTCATCTAGAAAACATTGATCAAATCTAATGATTTTAACCTACTCACTTGAATAACTCCCTTGTAGATAATCATTTTTCTCAAGTGGATTGATAAGTACGAAGGTTATGAACTTTATGTGTTACATTGGCTTTTGACCTTAAATAACCTTTTGACCATGATTTAAGAATTAACAACAAAAAGGAGAAAAGGTACCTATTTCTAAACTCAATGTTCAAATAAAACGTATATGAAATGGGACAAAGGCAGAGCAATGATGAGCATCACCGAGTAACTGGGGACATGGGCATCACAAATGTCTGTCTTCGCGTCAAAAAGTCCTTTCATTCTCTCTAGATCATAGTATGATGGTCACTTACACTAAGTAACTGGGGGTACGGGCATCCCAAATGTCTACCTTCACGTCCAAAGGTAAAAGTGATCCCAATTACCACTTTTCCCACATTAACTTGACAATGAAATAATTCAATGCAAGAATTAGAGTGTAGCCCCCATGTTTTACATCAAAGGCAATGTGTTGTTTATTGTTAATCGCTCATGTGGACATTACTTTCAAGTACCAACTGAACATCACCCACAAAGGAACTGTTTTCCTGCAATGGTTTTATTCAAAGGGGTTATCTTATTTTCAATGTTTTTGAACGATGTCTTCTAAATGGTACAACTTAAGAATCCCAGAGTATTATCTCTTAACCATTGTAGAATTTTTATGTGTCATACTACTAGTGTTTATGACATCTTGCAATGGGTATAAACTAGTTCTAAACCTTAAAATTCTACTTCAACACTCAAATCCTCACAATTCAATTCGTTCTGGGGTCAAGTAGTTCATTGCTTCATCTCCTTCCTCTTCTTTGAGTCATCAGTCTGTTAACTCTGTCATCTCTTTCTCCTTCACTTTTGCTTTTGTTGTTTCATGCAATGGATTATTGGAAACACAGTTCTTTGCTTTATTCTTATCCATTTGTGCATGACTTGTCTTTTTGGATGTTGCCAAAAGGGGGAGAAACATCAATTGTGCATAAATTGAAATTTTGTCATCATCAAAAATGGGAGAATGTTGGGTTACAATGTGTGTGATGACATGTGCTTAAATGTTTTTCATGATGAGTGAAGTAATAATTGATGTTGTCTTAATGTTGGAAACATGATTAAACAAGACAAAGGCCTGAGTGAAGTGATAATTGATGTTGTCTTAATGTTGGAAACATGATAAACATGACAAAGACATGAGTGAAGTGATAACTGATGTTGTCTTAATGTTGGAAACATGATAAATATGAGAAAGACATGAATCAAATGATCAAGTGAAAAAAATGCTCTTATGGTCACTAATGTATTCATTATACCTCACTTAGAATGTCTTTTAATGTAGGTGTTAATGTACACAAGACAAACATAAAATCCAAGTGCAAAAGAAGAACAAGCTGCTGGAAGCACTTAAAAAGCAGTAGCTATTGACAGATGAATAGTGTACCTGTTGACAGATGAATAGTGACCTGTCGATAGCTACACACAGGAAATCACATCTCGGAAGTTCAGAGTTCTGGAAATTGGAAATCTGTCACTACTTGTCGATAGATGAACAGTGACCTGTCGACAGACGAAGAGAAACCTCAAATACGCGATTTGGATATGTTTCCTATATGGGTGTTTCCTTTTACCACGACTCTCCATACTTAAACACCCATATATATAGAAGATAAAGAGGTATTTTTCGCAGCAAGAAGCCACCATACCAAACCCTAATCAAAAACCAAGAGAAAGTGCTTCTCTCTACTACTCTGCTTCAACCCTCCATCCAGGAAAAGGAAGATCTATCTTCAGAATGGATTTGAAGCTGGTTTGTCCATCTTTCAAGGTTCTCCATCAACTGATACCTGTCAAGACATGCTTGAAGTTCTTCCGGATGACCACCATGAAGAGTTCTTCATCAGGATATACTTCTACATCATTGAAACTTCTACTTCTACACCTTTCATATTTGTGTGTGTGGTAGTGGTTCAAGCGTTCCTTGTGCTTGATCCACGTGTGGATTATTGTTCTGGTTGCGTGTTTGCATCAGACAACGTGTGTGTGTGTGTTGGTCAGATCTAGGCTAGAGGATCTGATCTATTGTGGAATTGATCTAGTGTGTGTGTGTGTGGTGAGCCGTTGTGCTCGTGTGTGTTGTACTCAGTTGAGTAGTGTGTCTCACGTGTGAGGGGTGGATGTTGGAGTCACGTGGTGTGATCTCCGAACAACCTAAAAAATCCCTTGTGCACTGTGATTTGACTTGTGGTTTGCATTGTGTTGCGCTAGATGCATGCCTAGGGATTTCGTCTACACACTACTTGTTAATTTGTTCACACACATTACATCAGATCAAAGGGGTTTTAATTGAGTAGATCTTTTAATCCAAAGTAATTCTTAAATTGCTTAGGTTTCCACAGCAAATCTATTCAACCCCCCCTTCTAGCTTTGCCATAACCGAATATCGATCCTAACAATCATATGCACATATTCACATTTTCACTTGATGCCGTGACACATAGTCCAAACCACCACTAGAAGGACACACATATACACATTCACATATCCATCACCTAGGCATCATAGTGATAGACCTTGGTTAACTATGCAGAACCGGCAGAAGCACTCTCCACCCTAACCAGTGGTACTTGTCCACCTGCAGGATTTCATACTAATTGCCCATAGGATTTCACACACATTGAACCTTCCCGTAGGGACATTGCTACAGTACAGTTCCACATCCCTCTATGGTAGCAGTGTCACTAACGGCACAATACACATTAACACTTCATTATACTTATTTACATTACTCACATGTTCTAATCATTTCTGTTCATACATTTTAATACACACATAGGTTCTCATTTACTAATTCAACCTTACTGTTCTCATTGACAAATGATCCTAGCAAGAGTCTAATCATGCTTCAATTTACTGAATTATAAATAATCACATCAAACACACTATACATGGTAATTTTTCTATATTAAATCAGAAATAGCACCTAATGATATCCAACCAGTACAAAAATTTTATAATAAGTTCCAAACAGTAGATACAGCACATGCTCAATTTTCCATATTTCTTAGATCTGTACACTAATTATAATAATTAAAGCAGGTTTTCAGCATATTTATCGTCAAATTCACTTAAACAAGTTTCATACTATTACAATTACACCCAGCCGTACTAACACATGGAAATAGACACCATATAATCGCAGTAAAATTTTGAAACCCTAATTCAACATGCATTTAATTAAATAGGAATTAACAAGGCCAAATCATGCTTAAATCTCATTTCAGAAATTTTAATAAACAGTACAAGGTAAAAACATTTGACCTAACTACATGACATGTTCCACTGGATGCACATGACCATACAAAATTTTCACAGTATATACTAATGTCCAGAAATCCAGAATTTAGATCATAAGAATCAAAACATGTATTTTGTTCAACCTGGTGAACTTGGCGACGCAGATGCTGCCGCCAACATGGTTAATAGCACAATCTGCTACTACTGACTCTGGATCTTAACGGCACAAGGTGTGGCGTTAAGTTCTTATTTGCAAAAGTGCAGACTGAACACACAAAACATGGTGAATGGGGGTTCCAGGACATGAGAAAATATCTGTAAAATACCTGGGACCTACTAGACATGGGTATGGATGATATACACATGTTACTTGCCTTGGAAAATTCGTTAGATGGAATTATTTTCCGATGATGCTCTCCTCGGCCAGTGCCAAGAAGCCCTCCAATCAACCCTCGATCGGCTCTGTGCTGATGTAGACTGCACACTGGAGTCGGGGAAGCCTTCCTCTATGCTTAGAGCTCTTCTAGTCGATGAGGTTCATGAGAAGATGCCCACAATGACCAGATCAAAGCTTGTAAAAGTCGGGTTTCGCACAGCCAATCTAGGGTTTTCTCAAAGAGTCAAAAAGACTCAATCCGACCGCAAAGGGTGTTTATATAAGCCAAAGGGGTCGGGGTACGCAAGGATAGGGTATCCTACCGTTTGGCGGAGGTTTCCTAAACAGGGGCCGAAGAAATCGCGGGCGTTTCCGGATCTGAAACCGCAACGAAACTGGGAGATAGACATTCACATACCTGCCGCCTAGCAGGAGTTAACGTCCATTGATCTGGACGCTGACATCCCCATGCACATCCATGCATGTTGACGCTAACTGGTCTTTTGGCTAGAACACCGAAATGCAGCCTACTATGGGCACACTATGTACATACACACATATAATGTATAATGTATCACATAAGCACCATATGTACATAATTAAATGAGCATGCATACATGTATAATCTTATTTAATTGTAATATGCATAAGATACATATATATTTTTATATGTACATAACCATACATACAAAGTAATTAAACATCACACAACCAAACATCTAAATAAGAGGGCAAAAATTTGAGGGCCCTACACCTCTTGTTGGGATCGAATAGGTGACTTAATCAGATGAACTAAGAATGTTGTGAATAGAAATAGAATTAAAATGAGTGAAACACACATTCAATCAGATTCAAGTGTGATGTGTGAGTACAGTGAATAAGAACAACAAACCACACATCAAACCACAGTGCACATAAGATTTTTAAGGTGGTTTAGAGAGAACACACTTGTGTCTCCTACGTCCCCCTTCTCACAACGGTGGAACATTAGCAAGTGTAGTACAATCTGAGCACGACGACTCCAACCCCTTTGAGTGCAACAAGTCAAAGAAACCCAGGAGATAGGCACGACGACCTACTCCACAACCACTTATAAAGTCCGCAAATTCACAAGCCTTGAGCACTATGGTTCAAGCACCAGAGCACAACGGCTCCAACCCAGAGCACTACGGCTCCAAACCGGAGTACAAAGTACTCAAACCTCTAGATCACAATAGATCCAAGTTCTAATAGAACCAGCACACTTAGAGAATAGATCCTCTAGCATGATCTATCTCAGTATAGGATAAAATGGTAAGACAAATAGAATTGGGCGGTCTGTGTAGAACACATACACAGATCCCCCAGGGAAATTGTCACTCAATACAAACACAGACTCTGCTGGATCCTTCTGGATCAGCACTGGTGCAACCACGAGCTCCTCCCTTTTCTGCTTCTTCATCCCTTGGCGGCGCTCTGCTGCCCTCCTTCTGGACGCAGGAGCCTTTCCCGCTCAAATGCTCTTCTTCCAGAATGCTCTGAGCTTTCTTGCATGGGATGCCTTTGGAGTACAAGGATCATGTGTATATATAGTCCCATGTGTGCATGAGGACCCTGGAGTGCGTGGGCACAAATACTAGGTCAATTCACTTGATCCCTAAACAACCACGTGTCCAGAAAAATCAACATTTTTGAACTTCAGACGAAGTGTGTCGACACACAGCCAGACTATATGAACACCACTAGCTTCAACTGTTCTGACCGCTTCCTGGGACAGTCATCTAGTGTCGACACACAGGTGGACTGTGTCGACACCACTGGTTGCTTCTCTCAGAACATGCTTCTGGGACAGTCAGCTAGTGTCGACACACAGGTGGACTGTGACACACACTGTGACAAATTTGTGTAAAACTAATATATAGTGTAAAACCATTATTACAAGATATTATCATTAAAATGTGAGATATTAAACATAAAAAACTTGTTGTTTAAGCTTTGTTGAAATATGTATAAAATTTATAACATGTTCAATATGTTATCTTCAAAATGAAGGTATGAGTGATGTTCATGGTCATCATTCAAATACAACTTTAGGAAATTCCAAAACACACTCAACCCAACTTTTTCTCCCTTTTTCATGATGTCAAAATATATGCACAATCTCCCAATAGCCTGACTCCCTTGACAACAATAACTCCCCTTGACCATATTCACCCTTTGATCTTTATCCCATAAGAAACATTCTCCCATTAAAGAACTTTCTCCCCCTTTTTGACAGCATCAAAAAGATAGATAAGAGAGAGGAACAAAGATTGTACGAGATCAAGAAATTAAATGGTCAGAAACAATCAAAATAAGTGACGCAAAGTGATATTGTCAAATGAGAGAAATTATTTTGTTTTTGGTATTGTGCAATCAAGTGTAATCACAGAGACCCACTCAACACAAAGCAGAGCAAGAGATAATGTCTGAATGTAGTTAAAATGATGATGCAAATGAGAATTAATGTGGCCTATATGAGTGAACAAAATATTTAACAGAGATTTTATGAGCTTGAAGTTTAACACATTGTAGAATAATAGGTCTAAACTCAATATACATAAACTTTATTTAGGTCATGAGCTTTTCTATCCTGTCTTTTTCAATTTGCTTTCATTTTTAACTGTGAAAGAATACAAGAATAAATTAGTTAAATCTCACTTTTCAATGAAAGAGATCACATTTATCCGATGCAAGACCTTCTGATTACTTAATGGTTTAACTTTCATTACCTTGTACAGAGATGACAAACTGTTAAGCACTTTTTGACACGAGACAAATCACTTGGTTAGGTGAGATGGCCCGGTTACTCAGTAATAGACAAGTTTGCATTGCTCTGTCTATATCCTTCCAGATTATTGTTTATTTTCTTTTGATATTTTGCAGGAATATGTTTGCTTTGACCATAAGAGCCATGAATATGATTGTAGGGAGATTATTCTTAACCTATGGTAAAAATGAAGCTTAAACATACACATGTGAAATATTAAAGCCACTCATTTGCCTATACTAGTGTTTTGCAAATCATTTTAAAAACACTCAGTATTAAGATTGCACAACTTTGAGATGAAAGTAAATCTTTGAAATTAAACTAAATGCACAATAAGTTTAGTTTCAATGATAAGTCTCCCACATGAAAATAACACGACTAAAAAATTATGATAATTCGGGCTCGAAATGGGCAACAATTGTCAAGAGAAATGAGTGAAGAATAGACAATGACTCCCCCTATCAAGTAGCTCTCCAACACAAGGTAAAAAAAATATGAATTGAATGAAGTGAGAATAGAATCAACAAGTGAGTGTTGTGAAAAGACAAATACTCCCCCTTAACAATTGCATAAAGGGATCTTGATACTTGGTGGAGACATATACTCACGCATAGTGAAAGTGTCCAGACAAGCCTCACTTACCTTTCTTCAAATCACTATTTGATATACCAAGAATTTCAATGCAACTAAGAAGTAGGGATTTATTTGCAAGAAAGAATGGTTTTTATTTGTACAAAGAAATGAGATGAAGATATCAGACATGTGAAAACTTGCATAAATCAAGTTCTCTTCTAAGAGAAGTGAATCTAGGTTCTGCAAGAGGCTTAGTGAAAATGTCTGCAATATATTTTTCTGTATGAATGAAGTGGAGTTCAAAAGAATTCTTTGAGACTTCATCTCGAAGGAAATGATGTCGAATGTCAATGTGTTTTGTGCGAGAATGCTTAATAGGATTTTTGGACAGATTTATAGCACTTGTGTTGTCACAAAGAATGGGAATCCAACCTAATGTGTGATTATAACCTAGAAGTTGATGTTTGACCTAAAGGACTTGGGTACCACAACTACCAGCAACAACATACTCTGCTTCTATAGTTGAAAGAGCTACAGAATGTTGCTTTTTGGAAGCTCCAGCAGTAAGACAACCTCATAGATATAAACACAACCCACTAGTGCCTTTTCTATCAAGTTTGCACCGGCATAATCAACATCACTATATGCAATCAAGTCCAATTTACACCCAGCATGATACCAAAGGCCCAAATCATATGAAGAAAGAAGATATTTGAAAATTCTTTTAACAGCAGACATGTGACTGTCTTTAGGATTTGCTTGAAATCTGATGCACATGCAGACACTGAATTGAATATCTGGCCTAGAGGTAGTTAAATAAAGAAGAGATCCAATCATAGCTCTGTTAAATAAGCAGACAGAAATAAAAAGAATGTAAGTTCACCCATGAGACTCATTTCAAATTCAGATTGCAGAAGATGAGAAAACTCATTGCACACAAAGTATTATCTGTTGATTCAAAAATGACATCATCAACATAAACTTGAACAACAATGAAAGTTTTTTTTGCAGTTTTTGTAAACAAAGTTTGATCATTGTTTCCTATTATGAACCTTTATTTACAAGAAAGGAGCTCAACCAATCATACCAAGCTCTTGGAGCTTGTTTAAGACCATAAAGAGCCTTATTAAGCTTAAAATATGATCGGGAAATTCTCAATTTCAAAACCAGGGGGTTGTTTGACAAAAACATTTTCTTTTATGTATCCATTTAAAAATGCACTCTTGACATCCATTGAAAGACTTTCAATTTCAAAGAAGCAGCAAATGCAAGGAATATTTGAACAACTTCAAGTCTTGCTATAGGGGCATAAGACTCTTCAAAATCAATACCAAGTTCTTGGTTATACCCCTGAGCAACAAGTCTAGCTTTATTTCAAATAATTTGACCAGATTCATTCAATTTATATTTGAAAATCCATCATGTTCCAATGACAGAAGTAAATATGAAGGTTTTGGTACTAAATCCCAAACTTCATTTCTTTCTTTCAATTGATGAAGCTCTTCATGCATAGCATTTATCCAGTTTACACAAGATAAAGCTTCATCAACATTTTTGGTTTCAATTTGGGAAAGTAGTGCCAAAGAATCTTAATCTATGACAGAATGAAAAGATGATCTGGTTCTTATTCCATCTTGCAAATTACCAACAATGCTTTCAAGTGGATGGTCTCTTAAAAATCTGGGTTCATAAATTACCTTAGGGTTTGCATGATTTTCAGGAACATGATTACCTGAATCACTTGAAGTTGGCAATTCAAGAACCTTATATGCATTTGGTACTTCTTGCTCTTCAAGATTTGTGGATGGATGTTCAAGAAAATCATCCTCATCATCACATAATGGAGTTCTGCACAAAGTAGGAATGTCAATCTTTTGGAAGTTTTCATCAAAAATGACATGTGGAGATTCTTCCACAGTCTTATTTTTCAAAATATAAACTCTGTAAGCTCTTGAAGTTCCAGAATAACCTAAGATGATTGATTCCAAACTTTTTGCATCAAATTTATCAAGATTTTCTTGTTGTTATTGTGAACAAAATATTTGCAACCAAAAATTTTGAAATATGACACACTTGGCTTTTTATTCTTGAACAACTCATAAGGGGTTTTTCTGATCTTTGGTCTTACCAATGATCTATTCAAAAAGAAATTAGCTATATTTATAGCTTCTGCCCAAAAAGATTTAGATAGTTTACTTAAATGAGCATAGTTGTGGCCATTTCCACAAGAGTTCTATTTTTCCTTTCTACAACTCAATTTTGTTCTAGAGTTCTAGGGGAAGAAAACTTATGAAGAATGTTCAGTTCAGTACAGAGATCAGGAAATGATTTATTTTCAAATTCACCCCCATGATCTGTCAAAATGGAATTCAATATGAAAGATAAACCACTAAGGCAGAATTGTAAAATCTCCTGAATTCTGAACATGCATCATTTTTATGGGATAAGAATAAGACCCAAGTGTATCTAGTAAAGTCATCAATGATCACAAAGCCATATCTATTACCACTTAGACTTTGAGTTCTAGTTGGACCAAAAAGATCCATATGAGCAGTTCAAGTGGTTTAGATGTAAGTACTTTATTAAACACTTTAAAAGATCTTCTTGTTTATTTTCCTTGAGCACATATCCCACAAATAGGATTGTCATGACTGGGAAAGATTCAGGAAGACCTTTTACAAGATTCATTCTTATGAGTTCGCTAATGGTTGAGAAACTTGCATGACCCAACCTTTTATGCCACAACCAAGCAGTGTCTTTTTATTTGCAATCAAACAAACATTTGAAAAGGAATTATCACACAATCAATCATGTAGACAATATTTTCTCTTTTTCCAATCAATTTAATTTTCTCAGAAGAGGAGTCAATATTTTGCATGAATCATGTTCAAAAAATCTTGTGACCATTGTCAAATAATTGACTAATGCTAAGCAAGTTGTAATTCAAACCCTCAACTAATCAACATCATCAGTTAAGGTAATGCAAGACTTACCAATTTTTCCTTTACCATTATTTTTCCTTATTCTTACCTCTAAAGGTGACTGATCCACCTTCCTTTTCAATCAAGCATGAAAATTTATTTCTGTCTACTGTCATGTGCCGTGAGCATCCACTTTCAAGAATCCAGATGTTGTTGGAATTGGATGCACGACTTTCCTGCACATAACAAATTAGACAATAAAAGTTTTAGTACCCACATGAGATTGGTACCAACATTTTGAGTGAGAAGAGAAAACAAATGTTTTCTGACCCAAATTTGTGTACGTTTCTTCACAGTGTTCCTTGGAACAGAAGGTTCAACTTTTTATTTTTCAATTTTCTGAACATTATACCTCTTAGTTGGTTTGTTCCATTGTGAAAAACTCGGCATGTATTGCTGTTGTTACGCAGGAAAATATGAATGATAGAAGTAAGGATTGAACCATTGGTTACCATTGTACCTTTGGTTCCAAGACTTATTCCTTCTTGAATTATATGTTGAGAAAACATGCCAATTATCAGGACAAAGATGATTGTTCATTGGTTTGCAGGTTTTCTGTTTTTTAAAAGATGGATAGGTCGACCTATGCATGGTTTGTGTCGACCTCATAGACTCTTTCTGTTTTTGTATTTTTCCTTTGTTTTCAGTTGAGCTAGCCTTAACAAATTTTATTAGGGTATTTTTGATGATTTTGTTTGCTTTGAAGATGATTCAGTTTTCTTTAAATTTTGTGGTTCAAAACCTAAACCAAATTTGTTTGAATGCATCGTAACTCCAAGTAGAGCATTCAAATTATCTTTGCCTTGAGTGAAGTTCTTGATGATGTCTTCTTTTTCTTTAAGGCAAAGGTTTAGCTTTTCAACTAGATTTAAGTTTTCTTGATTTTCCTTTCTTTTCTTTTTCTTTATTTTCTAAACAAAATGATAAGTTCTTTGTTCAATTTTAGAATTTTCATTTCAGATCATTAACAAAAATTAACAATTCATCATTTTCTTGATTTGATCTGAGATCTGAGCTTCTAATTCAGAAATTTTTCCAGAAGATGATGTGTCATGAAGAATATTACCAATTTTTCTTTTCAAATATTTATTTTCTTTTCTAACATCATAAAGATTTTCAACTAAATTACCATATGCTTCTTGCCAATCTTCAATAGTAAATAGGTCGAAAGACATATCTACCTGTTCTTCACTGCTTCCAACCATGAAGCAAACTTCATTTTCATCTGAAGTTGAGGATTCTTCATTGCAGTCTGAGCTTTCATCATCTGACCATTTAGCACCATGGCCTTGTTCTTCTTTTTATGAAACTCCTTCTTGTGTGTTTTGTGCTTGTCCTTTTTAGCTTCTTGACAATCAGCCTTCATATGTCCAGATTTATTGCACATGTAACACACAAGAGTTTCATCATTTCTTGTGATCAACATAAGAAAAATGTTTTTCTTACTATACATGACATATGTTTATTTCCATATTATTCTTTTTTTATTTCAGAAATGTCCTAAATTGTCTAGTAATCAAAGCAATATTATCATTACCAGATTCAGATTTTTCAGACTCAGAGTTTTCTTTGGATTTTCCTTTACTGCTGGATGAAGCCTTAAGAGTAATAGGCTTGTTTTTTAGCATGTGTTCTCATATATTTTAAGATTTAAATCATAAGTCATTAATGATCCAATGAGTTCATCCAATGTGATTTTGGATAAATCTTTTGAATCTTCAATGACCGTAGCTTTTGTGTGGCCACAGAAGATAAGGAATGCAACATTTCTCTTACCAATTCTTCATTTGAGTATTCTTTACCCAAAGATCGAAGACCATTGATGATAACCAAGACCTAGCAAACATCTTAGATATAGTTTCATCAGTTTTCATGATAAACAATTCATAATAAAAAACTAACATGTTTGCTTTAGTTTCTATAACTTGAGATGTGCCCTCATATAGCAATTCTAATTTATCCCACATCTCCTTGGCAGACATACACATAGAGATTCTAGAATACTCCTTTGGATGGATGGCACATTGCAGCATGTTCATGGCGCTGTAGTTCAGGGTGACCCTTCTAATCTGCTCCATGGTCCATTGATCTTCATCTCTAGTGACTTCGATTGGTCCTTTTTCAACAATTCTCCATACTTCATAGTTCTGTGCTCTAAGAAAAACCATCATCCTTTCTTCCAGTAAGGATAGTCAAACCATCAAAAAATAGAGGCCTATTAATTGAATGACCTTCAACAACGAAACCTCTAGAGTCCTTGATAAAGACAATCAATGAAGCACACACACAATTTGAGCAAGTAATTGAGTGAATCAAAATCCGAAACACAGAAAATTCACGAAAGCACCTTAGAGTATATATTTGACTCTGACCTGCTCTGATACTACTTGTTGGGATCGGATAGGTGACTTAATCATATGAACTAAAGAATGTGTGTGAATAGCAGCAGAATTAAAAGAGTGAAACACACAATTGAATCAGATTCAAGTGTGATGAGTGAGTATAGTGAATAAGAACAACAAACCACACATCAAACCACAGTGCACAGAAGATTTCTAAGGTGGTTCGGAGAACATAACTTGTGTCTCCAACATCCACCTCCTCACAACGGAGGAACCACTAGAACAAGTGTAGTACAATCTGAGCACGACGACTCCAACCTCTTTGAGTGCAACGACTCAAAGAAACCCAGGAGATAGGCACAACAACCTACTCACAACCACTTGTGAATTCAGCAAATTCACAAGCCCTTGAGCACTACGGATCAAGCACCAGAGCACAACGGCTCCAACCCAAAGCACTACGACTCCAAACCAGAGTACAAAGTACTCAAGCTCTGGATCACAGTAGATCCAAGTTTTTCTAGAACAAGCACACTTAGAGAATAGATCCTCTAGCATGATCTATCTCTGTATAGGATAAAATGGTAAAGACAAATAGAATTGGGCGATCTATGTAGAACACATACACAGATTCCCCAGGAAAATTGACACTCAATACAAACACAGACTCGGCTGGATCTCCTTCTGGATCAGTACTGCTGCAACCACGAGCTCATCCCCTTCTTCTCCTTCTTCTTCCCCTTGGCGGCGCTCTGCTGCTCTCCTTCTGGATGCAGGAGCCTTTCCCGCTCAAATGCTCTTCTTCCGGAATGCTCTGAGCTTTCTTGCGTGGGATGCCTTTGTAGTACAAGGATCATGGGTATATATAGTCCCATGTGTGCATGAGGACCCTTGGAGTGCGTGGGCATAAATATCTAGGTCAATTCCCTTGATCCCTAAACAGCCATGTGTCCAGAATAATCCACATTTTTTAACTTAAGACGAAGTGTGTCGACACACAACGAGACTGTGTCAACACCACTAGCTTCAACTATTTTGACTGCTTCCTAGGATAGTCATCTAGTGTCGACACACAGGTGTACTGTGTCGACACCACTGGTTGCTTCTCTCAGAACATGCGTCTGGGACAGTCAGCCAGTGTCGACACATAGTGGACTGTATCGACACCACTGTGACAAATTTATGTAAACTTGAAAATATAAATTGTAAACCATTAATACAAGATATTATCATTAAAATGTGAGATATTAAACATCAAAAATATGTTGTTTAAGCATTGTTGTATATGTATAAAATTTATAACATGTTCAATATGTCATCATCAAAATCAAGGTATGAGTGATGTTCATTGGTCATCATTAAAATACAACTTTAGGAATTCCAAAACACACTCAAACCACACCTCTCCCTCTTAAAAACTTCGTCCCCGAAGTTAGACCGACCCTACTCAAACAATTGGGGATACTTCTTCATCATAGAATCCTCAAGCTCCCAAGTATCCTCCTCTCGCGAGAAGTTCCACCATAGCACCTTCACGGACGCAATGCTCTTGTTCCTAAGGTGCTGAACCTTCCGATCTAGATTAGCTACTGGTTGCTCAACATACGATAGATCTGGCTGGATTTCCACTGGCTAGTGACTAATAACATGAGAGGGATCTCGGACATACCTCCTGAGCATAGATACGTGGAATACAGGATGAACACTAGCTAACGACGGAGGTAAAGCTAGCTCATGCCACGCTACCCAAATGTCTGAGAACCTCATACGGGCTAATCAATCTAGGACCTAATTTGTTATGCCTGCAAAATCTGACAACACCTCTAGTAGGTGAAATCTTCAGAAAGACATGCTCGCCCTCGAACTCCAAATCCTTCCTTCTGTTGTCTGCATAACTGTTCTGCCTAACTTGCGCCCCAACAAGCCTTTTCCTAGTTAGTTGAATCTTATCTGATGTCTCCTGAACTAACTCTAGACTGATCAACCGCCTATCACTAGTCTCCTCCCAACATAAAGGAGATCTACAAGGCCTTCCATACAATGCATCAAATGGAGCCATACCAATAATCGCATGAAAGCTGTTGTTATATGCAAACTCTACAAGAGGTAAATGACGCTCCCAATCATCCTTCCAATCCAGCACACACGCTCTCATATATCCTCGAGTGTCTGGATAGTCCCCTCGGACTGTTCATCTTTCTTGGGATGGAACGCCGAACTAACCTTCAACTCAGAACCTGATGCATCCTAGAGACCCTTCCACAGCGTCAAAGTAAATCTTGGATCTCGATCTGAAATGATCGACTTCGGCACACCATGCAATCTAATAATGCTACTAACATACAACCTAGCTAAACTCTCAACCGACTACTTCTTCTTCATAGGCAAGAAATGTGCAGTCTTACAGAATCTATCTACAACTACCCAAATCGAGTCATTGCCCCTCCTTGATCTAGGCAAACTCGTTACAAAATCCATAGTGACAGCCTCCCACTTCAAAACTGGGATTTCCATCCTTTGCATAGACCAGATGGTCGCTGCCGCTCGACCTTCACTTGTTGGCATACGAAACACCTAGATACAAAATCTTCTACATCCTTCTTCATGCCAGACCATAAAAATGATCTCTTCAAATCCTAGTACATCTTAGTGATACCCAGATGAATAGAGAATCTATACCTATGAGCCTCTGCTAAAACATGCTCACGAACATCCACTATTTCGGGAACACAAACTCGGTGATGGAACCTAATCACACCATCCTCATCACGACCAATGCCTGCCTAGCCCACTAACTCCTGGAGTCTAAGTCGGCCTTCTATTGCTCATCACCTCATCCAAACAGTGGACCGAATGGACAACTGAGCTACAAAAGCCTGACATAATGGTTGTATCTCAATCATCGCACACGCAGCATCCTCCAACATCTTCCACTCTTGCTGGAGCAAAGACCTCTTCCGGCTAAGAGCATCTACTACGACGTTCGCCTTCCTAGATAATACTGAAGATCGAAGTCGTAGTCCTTGAGGAACTCAATCCATCTTCTCTACCGGAGGTTTAATTCCTTTTGCGAGAAGAGATACCTCAAGATCTTATGGTCAGTGAACACCTCAACTTTGACACCATAAAGATAGTGTCTCCAGATCTTTAGTGCATGAACCACTGCCGCAAGCTCCAAATCATAAGTCGGATAGTTATGCTCATGCTCCTTCAATTGACGAGAAGTATACGCCACTACCCTTCCCTGCTGCATCAACACACAGCCTAAACCAATCCAAGATGCATCCGAGTAAATGGCAAAACCTTCTTCACCACACACGGTAAACCCAATACCGGTGTAGAAGTAAGCTTAGCCTTCAACAACTGAAAGCTACTCTCACACTCCTCGGACCAAACAAACATCACACCCTTCCTGGTTAGCTTAGTCAAAGGTGCGGCGATAGATGCAAATCCCTCAATGAATCGCCGATAATAGCTCGCTAAACAAAGGAAACTACGAATATCTGATGGGGTCCTAGGAATCTCCCAATCTAACAAAGCCTGGACGTTCACTAGATCAACTGCTACACCAGCACCGGAAATAACAAGCCCAAGGAAATGAACCTCGCACATCCAGAAATTGCACTTGCTGAATTTTGCATACAACTTATGCTCTCGGAGAACTTCTAACACTACCCTCAAATGCTGACTGTGTGTGGCCTCATCCGGAGAATAGACCAACACATCATCGATGAACACCACAACAAAACTATCTAAGTAAGGTCTAAACACTCTGTTCCTGAGTTCCATGAACGTTGTAGGGGCATTGGTTAGCCCAAAAGAATAACTAAAAATTCATAATGTCCGTAACAGGTCCTAAAGGCCGTCTTGGAAACATCCTCAGTCCTAATCCTCAACTGATGATAGCCAGACCGCAGATCAATCTTACAAAAGATTGATGCATTCTGCAACTTGTCAAAGAGATCATCAATCCGCGATAAGGGATACCTGTTCTTTATAGTCACTTGGTTGAGCTTCCTATAGTCAATGCACAGCCGAAGTGACCCATCCTTCTTCTTTACGAATAATACAGATGCACCCCAAGGAGAAACACTAGGGTGAATAAATCCCTTATCCAACAAATCTTGCAACTAGTTCTTTAACACAACTAACTCCGCAGGTGCCATCTGATATGGAGCCTTTGAGATAGGAGAGGTGCCCAGAAGCAACTCTATGGTAAACTCTATCTCTCTAATCAGTGGCAATCCTGACAAATCATCGGGAAAAATGTCTGGAAACTCCTGCACCACGTCAATCTCCACAAGAGTAAGTGACTCATCAGCCTTTGGTACTAATACCACGCTGGCAAGAAAAGCATCACAACCCTTGTTAACCATCCTCATCGCCTTTATGGCGGAGATAACAAACCTTCCCGCTAAGTTCATTGGCAAGGGATGTGAAAATTCATCCTCACCAGGAATACAAAAGTGATCTTCTTTCCACGACAATCTACCAAAGCATAGTGCTCCTCTAGACAATCCAGACCTAGAATAGCATCATAGTCCTTCATCTTTAGCAAGAAGAAACACCCATCTAAGACTCGATCCTCAATGCACACAGGTAACGACGGAATACACTTCCTAGTCGATACCATTCCTGCAGGTGTGTTCACAGGCAACGGAACCTCTAACTCCTCAGCCTCTAATCCAGACTATACAACTAACTTCCTAGCAACCACTCAGAAATGAACGAGTGAGTGGCACCCGTATCAAACAAAACCCGAGCGTGCACAACCATGAAAAGAACCGTACCTTCGGTGACATTATCTGCATGCTCAGCATCCTCTCGTGCTAGGGCAAACACTCGAGCTTGGGCTCGAGGCCTTCCTGGGCTTCCTGTAGTTGGCGCTGCCGCTGCTGGGCTGGCGCTCCACACTGGACTCCCTGCTGAAGTCTAGGGTAGTCCCGTATCTGATGCTCACTGCTCCCGCACTTTAGACACTTTCCTGCCATCTTCCAGCACTCGGTACCACCATGTGCCCTTCCACAGTGAAATTCCAATACACACTCAGCACACACTACAGTTGATCTGACTGTCAAATACAGTCGACCTGTTTGTCAAATAGAGTCGACCTACTATGATAAAACTTTGTAAACCTATATGAATGAAGAGTAGACCATCAAAACATGTCATTAACAATAGGATATGAAATATTAAATATCAAAACCATGTTGTTTGAGCATATTGTAATATATTCAATATGAAAAAAATATAATAAATTTGTCATCATCAAAATAAAATATGAGTAATGTTCATTAGTCATCATTAGAAAACATTATTAAGAATTCCAAACACACTCAACACAACATATTTACTTGATTCTTGTTTCTACCATGTTTATAATCTTGTTAGCAACGTTTTAAAATTTATTTCACAGTTTTTCATGTTGAATACATCGAGATATAAGGGATTTACCTCGGATCTATCAATAGTGTGTTCTCGGCCTAAGAATGATGTATATATGCCTAATTTGATAGCATACTGAGTTGATTCGTGAGGAATTTTTTGAAATTTTTCTAAGGCTTTTGGGGGTCCTCTTAAACAAGTTGATTCACGACAGGTCAAGTAGTCGCATTTTGTGAGCCGAAATTGATAAAACAACGATTGCTATGTTCATTCACGACCGGTCAAGTCGACACGATTTTCACACCGATTCCCATTTTGGTTCTGATTGTTGTCATGAGAATCACGTCTTGCCAAGTCGTCGCAATTATGTGTTTCCATATTTGATTTTTAGTCATTTATAAAATGGTTTTTAGAAAGTGTTTATTGCTAAATATAAACGCATCCACTCATGCCGTCGCGTTTTGACCTTCCTTTATTTATAAGATCAATTCCTATTAAAAGATCGATTCCTTACAAAGCGTGACAGGTCATGTCACCGTGATTCAAAATTTCCATTTATAAAAATTTGACAAGAATCCAATCAATATTGGAAGTGTTCATAAACATGATGACAGATGTGGTTGAGATTTTTATAACTGCTATATTTCGACTAAGTCGAAGTTTGGAAGGAGTCAGTCAAAGTATGGAAAGCTTTTAAATACAATGGTTTGGTCGGATGCATTTCACGTTTAAAGGCGACTGTGTTCATTAAGAGTTAATTTTTGACCTTATAAAAGGACCCTCGTGGCCACACTTTTTAAGGGAGCAATCCAAGACATAAAGGCGAAGCCCTGCTGTGTTCCAGAGCCTTCAAACTCCGGTGTTTGATGAAGAGAACCCCTCAAGCTTGCTTAAAGCGTTCTTCAATTGGAAAATTGGTGCTGCCAGCTTTCAAGTGTCATTGGAGCAAGAAGGAGGGGTCTTCTTCCTCACCCTCAACCTCTGCTGCACCTAAAGCCTCCTCAGATTCTTCTTCGTCCTTTTGCTTGTCTTCAAATTTATTCATTAGTGCATGTATCTCACACCATCACTATAGTTCTTTACCTTCATCACACACATCATTCATCTCACACCCTACTCTTAGGGGTTTTAAAACACAACCACAATGTGTGTTCTGTTGGGTTGAGTGTAATCTCTTATCATTTCCCTCCTATTTTGATGATGACAAGAGGTGATTTTTAAAGCAATTTAAATGAAACATGTCAAAAACATTTCACCTGAAACTTATATTCAAAAAACATGTTTCAAAGCACACCTATCAATTGCACTAATAATAAAATATTTTACTAATGATATATGTGTTTAAATTTCAGGTACAAACACTTTTTGCAAAAGATGTGTCGACACACCCTTCCATGGTGTCGACACAACAACACAGATTCAAAGGCAAAAGGTGAAGAAATATTGAGACTGTGTCGACACAAGTCAAGAGTGTGTCGACACGAGTTGCAGTTTTTCAGGAATCAGTCTACCCAGGTCGACACACTTTCAGAGCAGGTCAACACTGGACCCAGTTCCCAGAACAGCCAGTTTGCAGATTTGGGACAGCAGGTCGACACACTCTCAAAGCAGGTCGACACGGGACCTTCTTCCCAGAATAGTTGTTCTCAGATATGGGATAGTGTGTCGACACCACCACCAGGGCAGGTCGACACACTACGGAAAGATTCCATCTTAAAGTGGATGGCTGCCACGTGTCTGCCTAGGGCGATGGGGAATCAACCTAGGATCGTGTGCCCTTATACCTAAAGGTATCTTTGATTCTTTTGGGTATAAAAGGCCCTCTATTGGCCATCCATCCAGAAGTGAGACCCAACCAAACTCTTAGAGCCTCCTGGAAGTTTCCTGGAGGCTGCAAGAGGTCGTCTCCCTCCTCTGCTCTCCGTGTGCTTCCAGAAGACCAATTCTCACCAATTCAAGTGTGAGAATTGGAGTGTGATCCCTGTAGAAACCTCTGAAGCATCCCAAGGAAGCAGATCCTGTAGAAGCCTTCGTTGGAGAAGAACTCAAGGAAGATCCAACAATTCCAAGGTGCAGAGCATCGGTTTTGGACTTCAAGATTGCAAGCCTCTTCCCAATTCAAGCTTCTACAAGGGAGTACACTTGAAGAACGAAGCTATTTAATACAATTCATTGTACTTCTGTTCTCTGAGATATCTTTTGAGATTATGCAAGTGCTTCTGCATAGCTCTCATTAGTGCTCTCCTTTTTGACTAGATCTATTGCTAGAAGGTCTATGTCTTGAGTTGGTGTCTAGCATGTTTTATGTGAGCATTGTGCTCAAGTTGTGTGAGCATTGTGCTTAGGTTGTTGTGAGCCGTTGTGCTCAGTTTGAGTTGTCTAACTCAAGGGTGTGTTGAGCAGTCTTGCTCAGTTGTTCTAGAGTAGTCTTGCTCTAGAAGTTGTGTGAGTTGTAAGCTCTCAAGTGTTGGAGTTGTCAGGCTCCAGTGGGTGTGTTACCCAGTTGTTTTAGTGAATCCTTACGGGGGTGTGAGGGTGGATGTAAGAATCACTTGGGTGATTTCCGAACCACCTAAAAAATCCTTGTGCATTTGTCTAATTGTGGTTTGATCATTTCATCCGTTAGATGCTTGCATAGGATCGTTAATTTTCACTTAATCAACTTGTTTCACATCTACTTTACCAACTCACTCAAATCTCATCAGATCTGTGGTTTTTTCACTGATAAAATTGTCTCTGATTCAAAAGTGTTTTTAAACTGTATAAGCTTCCGCAAAAAGTGGCTTAGATCTATTCATCCCCCCCCCCCTTCTAGATCTTTTCCACACCTTTTCCTCGATCCTTCATGTTCAAGCCCATGCATGCTTTTTTTCTACTTCTTTTGGATTTAAGGCTACACAACTTGTTCTAATTGTTTCTTTCGCTTGTTTTTATTATTGTCTTTCTTGTAAGGTAACCAAGGATTAAAATCTTCTTCGTTGGCCAGCCGGTTAGAGAAGTAAGGGTCAACCTGCAACACAACTCTCGTGATCTTTGAGTGAAGTTAAGTAACCACTCCTTTGCTCTCACTTTCGGTACCCACGCATACGTGGCGATCACACTCCATCTCTAGTGCACACATGCACTCTCTCTCTCCTTTTCTTTTCTTTCTTTCTCCATATTCGTATCATTATCCCATCATCTTTCCTCATTATTTTAAAATCATCTTTTTAATTATTCTTTGTGGCTTTTTAAGCACGTTCAAAAATTGGCAATCACAGTGGGACACTTTTCATTTTAATTCTTGGTTACCACTATTTCGGCACCCACATGTGCCCCACCCTTTGACACCCATGTGTGTCACTCCCGTCGTACCCCACGCTGCACAATTCTCCTTCACTTGTAACCCACGTGATACTCCTTTAAAACCATCGTGATTACCAAGTTGTGTTTGTTGCTTTTTCCAATAAAAATTAATTGAAAAAAAATCATCATCCTGCTCCCTTTCCCCCTTACTTACTTTCACTTGAAGAAACCATCGTCAGTTGAATCTTATTTTTCCAATGGTTGGCCATATTCCATGCTTGTCTGATTTACTACTTTTATTTAAACTCTCGGGTGTTCATTAATTCGCGGCGTGTTCAAGCGTCATGTTTCTGTTTGTTGTGCGACGGCTTGACCTATCGCATTTATGTGACAGACCACACCGAAGGGAGTTGTCGTGATAGCTTCTGCAAGCTTTCAGATCCGCAACTGACTGAACGGTCGTGATTGATCTTGATGCGCAACGACTGAACTCATCGCATTTTATTCTATTCACAGAAGTCCAGATCTGTTGTCATATTTGCATTCTTATTGCATTACAGGGCATACTTGGTCGAGGGACCTCCTTCCCTCCTTTTCCTAGGATCTGTAGACATGCCAATTTTGCAACATGTCGAGTACATTTCATGTTATACTGTAATGCCTCAAAGTGGCTCTTTTTAATTAACCTCTTGAGTGATTTTCCTTTTTTTATATATTTTTCTAAGATTTTTAGGAATTTTTATAGGGGTCTTAAGGGTCCTCTCTGCACATTTGATTCGCAACAGACACAGTGGTCACTTTTCAGGAATTTGATCGACGATGGGTCAAATTGTCCCGTATGTCCTTCATATTTATGGCGCTTACTATGTTTTGAAATAGCGTCCATCATGGTCGTCACGTTTAAGAGTTTCTAATTTCGATTTAAGGTAATTTCCAAAATTGTTTTTAGAAAGATTTTGTTGCTATTTAGAATCGCGTCCACCTAGTCCATCGCGTTTATAACTTCGATTATTCAAAAGATCGAATCCCACAAAAAGATCGATTCTTTTCAAATATGCGACCACTAAGGTCCTCAAGATTAAACTTTCCATTCATTAATTTGGTAACAATCTGATCAGTATTGGAAGTATTACAAATGTATCCGACTATGTCCTCGTGATTTCTATACTTGCTATAATCCATGAAACAATCGATGTAAGGAAGTGTTTGAAGCACAATAGCCTATGTTGTCGCAATTTAAATCCCTCCTATGATCGATGTTTGGAAAGGCCACAGTCAAAGTGAAGGATGTTCTTAAACATGATGCTTTGGTCGGTCGTGATTCACATTAATAGGCGACTACTGTGTCTGTTGCGATTTGCCAACTTTTCCCCTATAAATAGACCACCGAGGCCATTGCTTTAAAGAACCAAGTTCCAAGCATTATGGCGAAGCCCTGCTGCATTGAAGAGCTAGATTCCAAGTTTAAAAAGAAGAACCCTCCTCTCAAGACACTCCAAGTCTTTATCAAGTGGAGCCCGGTCCTCAATCTCTCAACCCTTTTGGAGCAAGGAGGAGGAGTCTTCCTCTTCATCCATCGCAGCACCAAGCTTCCTCCATCACCCTTTTTCTTTCCTCTCTTTATTTTTTATTTCATTTCATTTTTAGTGCATTCATCACACTAGTCACATTCACACAACACTTCATTATTTCACACCTAATCATTTTAGGGGTTTAACACCACCTCCACAAGGTGTGTTCAAGCCCATGCCATCAGATTTTTCACATCTCTCTTCGTACTTGACACTACAAACTTGAACTAATCATTTCTTTCACTTGTTTGTTTGTTTTCTCTTTCTTGCAAGGTAACCAAGCTAAAGTCTTCTTCGCCGGCCAGCCGGTTGGAGAAGTAAGAGTCAACCCACCTCAACTCACACGATCTTCAGTTGAAGGAAAGTAAATTCTGCATTTCACTCATTCCTTCGGTACCCTCGCGTACTTGGCGATCACACTTCCTCCATAGTGCACACACACACTCTCTTCTTCTTTCACTACTTATTTTAAAAATTCACTATTTTTAATTATTCTTTGTGGAGTGTTTGAAAAAGTACATTCACAAATTGGCGATCATAGGGGGAGGCTTTTCATTTTAGTTTTTTGGTTTCCACTCCTTCAGCACCCACGTGTGCCCCTCCTTACGGCACCGATGTGTGTCCCTCCCTTCGTACCCCACGCGGTACAACTCCCCTTCCCTCGTACCCCATGCAATATTCCTTTGAAATCCCCCGCTATTACCAAGTTGTGTTTGTGTTTTCCCTTTCTCCATAAGCTTAATTAAAAATTAATAAATCTTCATCTTGCTCCCCTCCCCATTTACTTACCTTCACCTAAGAAAATCATATCAATTTGGCTCTTATTTCTCTAATTGGTTGGCCATCATAGCATGCTTGTTTGATTTCCTATTTTTTTATAACTCTTGTGTTGCTTTTAAATCGCGATGTGTTCAGACATCACGTTTGTGCTTTTGTCCGACGGTTTACCCCGTCGCAATTTCGTGACAGACACCTCACTAGAGGGAGTTGTCCCGTCTCTTACAGCTTCTATGAGCTGTCAGATATGTGACCAACTAAACGGTCGCGATTTAGTTTGAAGCGTGACGACTAAACTCGTCGCGTTTCTATCTGTTCACATGGAGCTAGGGTTTCTGTCTGAAAAAGCATATCAATTTGGCTCTTGTTTCTCCAATTGGTTGGCCATCATAGCATGCTTGTTTGATTTCCTATTTTTTTATAACTCTTGTGTTGCTTTTAAATCGCGATGTGTTTAGACATCGCGTTTGTGCTTTTGTCCGACGGTTTACCCCGTCGTAATTTTGTGACAGACACCTCACTGGAGAGAGTTGTCGCGCCTCTTACAGCTTTTATGAGCTGTTAGATATGCGACCAACTGAACGGTCGCGATTTATTTTGAAGCTTGACGACTAAACTCGTCGCGTTTCTATCTGTTCACATGGAGCTAGGGTTTCTCTCATTCTGCATTGTCATTTGCATTATAGGGCATTCTTCAGCTGAGGGACCTCCTTTCCTCCTTATCCTTAGATCCAAACACCTCTCTCGGTGAGGACTATCTCTCCATTGGGTTTTTGCCTCATTGGACTAGAGAACCCTCACCAGGACCTCTGTAAGTCCTTACACCGTGGATTCCCTCATAGTGGATTGAGCAGGTGGTACCACACCGAGACCCGTGCTAGAATATCCCATATTGAGAAGATGTGAGCTTAGTCAAACGGAACATCTCTCATACCCATTTAGGTCCACACCCATATTGCAGTGAAACATTGCAATAAAATCTACATTGAACCATATTGAAATATTTAATTGTATGTAAGCATCCCTCAAGTGTTTGATTAAAAGCTATTAACTTCTTCTCTCACTTGTTTGAGTAGTTGTTCGTTAATAAACCTTTTGTGCTTAAAATCATGTTGCTTCGTTCAGGCAAATCCCTTGGAATGGCCGAATACGAGGATATGGGTTACCATGAGGATGTACATGATGAGGTGTATGATTCCACTGAACCACTTGCACAACTCCCCAATGAACCTCATGTTGATCAATCCACTTCGCAAGTCCATGCATTGGATTCACAATCTCCCCACCATTCCCCGAGTCATGTCACTGGAAACGCCTCTGCCTCTATTAATCTGTCCCAACTAGTAGACCTCCTCCAAAATCTCCAACCCTCTCAATTCCAGGAGGTCCAAACTACTCTGAAAGGGAAATCTGTCCCCAAAGCTATTCAATCTTTTCACCCCAACATTGGTGCCCTTCATGCTGAACTTACTCCCAACCCTCGGTCCGAGCATCCCCTGCCCCCTCGCGAGCCAATTCGATTACACACTCTCGCCCCCACAGTCATGTTGGAAGGCCTTCCCTTATCTGGCCAAGCCCCTCCGCGGCGAAGCCCATTTACCCCCTTCGGGATTCGGCCCATACTTCTGCACTCGCTGGCGCCCCTCCCGGTCATTATTCTATCCAAGTGAGTGCACCCCAACCCCATTCTTCTGAGGTGCCCCCCTAGCCATCCTCCATTCAACTCACCCAAGCCCTCTTGGCAAAGGTGAGTCGATTGGAGCAAGGCTTGAAGAGGTTGTCCACACCCAAACATTCCTTTGAACTGGCCCTTCCTTCTATGCCAGTCATCCACCTCCCCCCTTCCAAGCTGGCAGTCTACCCCCGCTACAATGGCACTGACACCCCTTCCTACATATCATAGAGCTCATGTACGAATCCTCTTTTTGGCAAAATGATAATCGAGCCCTTGCATTTCTCTTTCGAAGATCTCTAGATGGTCCCACCCTGGAATGGTTTACTTCTTGGAACCAGTTGACGCTGAAGATGTTGAAGCTGTGCAAAGGAAGTTCTTGCAGAGGTACAGGCACCGAGTTGGTCCTTCCTTGTCTATCACCGATTTAATGGCTGAAAAGATGAAGGTGAATGTAAGGCCCTCGAATTTTATTGCATTATTGTATTGCATGTAAATAATCCATGTGTGTATGTACATATGTAAATATTTACGTAAGTACTAGTAGTATACTATTGCATGCATGTGTATAGACTAAATGTAAATAGTGTATGAATGAGATGTTGATAGTGTGTGTATGATAATACATATGTATGATATATATAGGTGTAAGATGTACAAGGTTTCTCTGCATGTTTTGGAGTTCTGGCCGAAGTCTTATAGGCGTCAACATCAATAGAAGTTGATGTGGTGTCGGCGTCAACCCCATGGACGCCAACACTAATTCCGGCGTTTAGCGATGTGGACGCCAATTCTCTGACCTGCATGCGTTGCAGAGCCCAGAATTTCCGGAACAAGCCACCCCAACCATTGGGAGCTGTCCCCAATGGTCTGAAAGGCCATCTTGTCACCCCTGCATGACAAGAGAACCCCTCTTCTATATTCACACCGATTTCAGCAACCCCAACCCTTCTCTTTGCCCCTTTGCAAGAGAGGAAGGAGAGAAAAAAAGAGAGAAACCCTATTTCAGACTGTGAGAAACCCACTTTTTTTGCAGCCCAAAATCCGAACTCCTGAAGCTTGATCCGGCCACCTGCTGCTTCAAGGAGGTTGCTGGATCATCGAGGAAGGCATCCCCGACCTCGGAAGGCACTGGAGCTTGCTCAGAACCCGGATAAAGCGTTTATAAGAGCTTCTTTGGACAGCCCAAGGAGAGCTTCACCGAGCCCTAGATCCATCTGGTGAATTTTCTAGAGGCAAGTACCCTACCCATAACGTCCCTGTATGTGTCTAGTTTGTTTTTAATATTTTTATGTACTTCCCTCGTCCTAGATCCCCAAATTCACCCTATCTTTGGAGCTCGGGTCTGTGTTCTGCACAGACCTGACATTAACGGCAATATCCCTTGCCGCTAAGATCATGCTTAGCATCCAGCGATCATGCCGTTGACATTGAATTAGCGCCAGAGACCGCCGCCAAGTTCATCTGGACAGAACAGTGAACTGTTTTGGCCCTCTTATATGATAATTATTACGTGTTTTTGCGATGAGGATATAATGTAACTCTTACTATACTATATCACTAGCTAATGTTGATGATGATGAGAATGCATATACACCTATTTTGTGGGTGGTTGAGTTTAATTGTGTATCTAATGTGTATGCGAAAAGAATGGCCATGTGTATGCACCATGAACCTCATGATCAGTGGCAAAGTTTTGTTTTCAAATTTGTTAGACCCTGTATGCATGTTACTACCTGTGCTCTGAATTTCCGATATTTTTCCCATGCTTGTATGATTATTTAAAAATTTGTTTTGGGAAAAATGAAATCATGCGTAGGTCATGTTAATTCCAGTAAATTGTGTGTTGCTCGATAAATTCGGGACAAATTTTGTGATCCTAATATGCTAGGGTTCAGACAGTCAGCTGTTAAAAATTGTGATTTTGTTTAACTCCATGTTAAATTGCATTATGAAATTAGTGTGGAATGGATGGTTAATTTTCTGTAATTCATTTTGAGTTAGAAAAATCTGAAATTTTGCATGTGGGATCCTAAACCCGAAATGAGCCTGTGGTTAAACTTTCAGGTCATTTGGACTAGTATAGATGTAATATGAATTTTTCCATGTAAATGTGAAACTAATGCATGCCTTTGTAAAATGATTTGATTTTGTAATTAGCAACCTGATTAGTGGAATTCCTGAGTGCTAAATTTGTAATTGTAGTGCCATGTTAGGAAAAATAGAGAAGTGTGCATGTGAGTGAGAAAGTGAATGGAATGAGAGTGACATGTGTAAACCTATGTGCTAAAATCGGTAAAAACGTGTAATGTGTAAATTGTGCCAGTGTGACACTGCTTCCACAGAGGCAGTGGAGCCGTATCAGGGAAAGTCCCCCTGAGAAGGTTCAATGTGTAAATGACCCTAAGGGCATTAGGGGGAAATCCTGGAGGTGGACAGTACCACTAGTTAGGGTGAGACTTGTTCTCCCGGTCTGCGCAGTCGAAGAGTCGCCATTGTATTGCCTACATGGCGTCTATGTGATGTGATGTGTTTGTGTCCTTCTTTGGTGGTTTGGACTATGTGTCACGGCACTAAATGTGAAAGTGTAAATGTGAATGTGTAAATGTGTATGTGTTCATGTGACAATGTGTAAAAGTGCATGTGTAAGTGTGAAATTGCGAATTGAAATTGTGTAAAAACTAAACCAAATGTGAGGATGTGAGTTTGTAATCTATGTTATGACAATCTGAAATCATGCTTGAACAGTAGTTCTTTACTAGTTAGGATCATGTTTATGTATGCAAAATGCCTAGATTCATGTTAGGGATAATTGATAAGGATATGTAAGCACCTCCATACTTGATTGTTCACTTGTTGTGATTTAAATCATTGTTGTAGCTCTCATGTGTTAGATTATGGTTGCTAAAGCATGAAAAACAGCAAGCTTAAAGTATGAAAAATGGTCATGTATATGCATAGGAATGTGTATTTCCATGATTCCATGTTAGGTTGTTTCCTTTCATGCATGTTCGGGAATGTATATTAATGGCTTTCATGTCTTAGTTGGTTGAGGTAAATTTTATGTGAGAAATGAATAGAAAGCATGTGATAGGTGATTTATTTCTGCAAATCTGAAAGCATAGTCCATGTGTTAAATGGTAGATTCACATGATAGGTTGAAAAAATTCATTGTCAAGCATGCTACATGTGTGTCTTATGAGTGTGTGTGTGTAAAACCTACCATGATATGCATGTGCGGTATTGTAGAATTGCTTGCTGAGTCTTTTAGACTCACTACTTGCTTCGGCGTACAGGTGTAGCTGGTGAGGAGGCACTTGTGGAAGGGACGTTGGAGACCGACTCCGAGCGCGGAGATTAGAGTCTTGGCATACTAGTGATATTTTGTGACTTTCATAGTATGTAATTGCAATCTTGTAATAGCCTTATCATGGACAAATGTACAAGTGTGGACATTTATGTATTAATTTCCAGCATTTAAATTATGTGGATTTTAGTTCTCTAAATGTTATCGAATCATGTATGTTAAATGTGGATGATGAATGAATGAAGACAGTGGTTCTCTTTACTTCCGCTACTCTGTTCTTATATTCACGTGTATCTCAGCTGAATGTCATTGTTGGGTAAATGTCCCACTGTGATGACGCTCGCTATACCGACGTGGGTTGGTATAACCGTACCGGTATAATGAGGGTCGTCACAGAGATTGGTATCAGAGAACCGGTTGAGATTGCACATGAATATACTGAGTCATCATCTTCATTACATGCTAAGTACACTATGAATGTCCACATGTGTAGAATTGATTAATATGAAGGAAAATAGATAAGAAAATGGTTAGAAAGCTTAGTAACCTAGCTCTAATGGTGGCTGAAATTTATACAGCCATGGCTTCGAGAGGTAGGCGTGGCGGAGCGCCGCGCATGAGGACGAGCCGAGACATGATGAGCGGGCAGAGCAACAGGCCCCGACACCGCAAGGTCTGTACTTCCCCCACCGCCGCCTGTGGATTATGGAGTATTCATGCAAGGTCTGGTGCAAGCCATGCAGACGCAGGCTCACACTCAGGCAGCACTCCAGGCACAGTTGGAGGCCCAAGTTAGACTAATAAAATGATTTATAGTCTGTTTTATTTAATTATGTGATATTGTGTTGATTGTGAATTGCTTGTTGTGTACTGTAGCAGGCTCAAGTACCAGCTCAGGACCATGGTGGACCTTCTACCATGGAAAGATTCAAGAGGATGCTGCCACCCTCTTTTAAGGGGGAGAGCGACCTTTGTTGGCTGCCGGATGAGGGAGATAGAAAAGATCTTCCGAGCCATCAGGTGTGCAGATGAGGACAAGGTCACCTTAGCCACCTACATGCTACAGGTATGTTTATTTTGTATGATTGTATGTTGTTAGTTAGAACTGTTAGTTGGAGCTTATGAAGGTGCATTGCAGGAAAGAGCGGATGTATGGTGGTCTTCAACTACTGCGTACGCAGTTTGAGGACGGAGCTATCGACGTTCTTGGACGAGTTCGTGAGGCTCTTTTGGGCCAAGTTCGTCCCCGAGCATGTGCAACATCGGATGGAGCAGGAATTTCTATCTTGGTTCAAGGCTCCATGACTGTGCTGGAATATGAGGCAAGATTTTCTGAACTCTCTAAGTATGCACCTCATATCGTGGCAGACGAGCGCAGAAGACAAAGAAGTTCGTGATGGGACTGAAGCCATCACTGCGGACGAGACTCGTGGCGTTTGACCACCGACTTTGGACGAGGCCCTCAGCGCTGCTTGTAGGCAGGAGGGAGAAATGGAGCAATACCTGGAAGAAAAGAAGCTTCGCAGAAAAGGCCAGCAGCGACATTCCAGCGGCAAGACAAAAGAAAACGGTGTACCAGACACCGTAGCGATCTGTGGCAGTCGGCAGTACTCAGGTACCTTCTGTACGTTCCCCTGGTGTGAAGAAAGAGTGTCCCCATTGTGGGAAGACACACGGTGGTACCGAGTGTTGGATGATTACGGGCAAATGCTTGAAGTGCGGGAGCAACGACCACAAGATCAAAGATTGCCCAAGACTTCAGCAGGAGTCCAGCGTGGAGCGCCAGCCCCAGCAGTAGCGGCAGCACGCCAGCTACAGGAAGACCAGGAAGGCCTCGAGCCCCAGCTCGAGTGTTTGCTTTAGCTCGAGAGGACGCCGAGCAGGCGGAGCATGTCACCGAAGGTACGATTTTGCTTTTAGGTGTGCACGCTCGGGTTTGTTTGATACGGGTGCTACTCACTCGTTCATTTTTGAGCGGTTCGCTAGGCAGTTAGCCCTAGAGTCAGTGTAGAGTCTGAGGAGTTAGAGGTCCTCTATCTGTGCACACCCCTGCGGGTACGGTATCGACTAGGAAGTGCATTCCGTCGTTACTTGTGTGCATTGAGGATAGAATCCTAGATGGGTGTTTCTTTGCTAAAGATGAAGGACTATGATGCTATTCTTGGTCTGGATTGGCTAGAGGAGCACTATGCGTTAGTGGATTGTCGTCGGAAGAGGATTGTTTTCCGCATTCCTGGTGAGGACGAGTTCTCTCATCCTTGCCGAGGAACGTGGCGGGAAAGATGGTCATCTCTGCCATGAAGGCGATGCGCATGGTGAACAAGGGTTGTGACACTTTTCTTGCCAGCGTGGTGTTAGTGCCAGAGGCTGATGAGTCACCTACTCTTGCAGAGATTGAGGTAGTGCAGGATTTTCCAGATGTCTTTCCTGATGACTTGTCTGGTTTGCCACCGGATAGAGAGATAGAGTTTACCATAGAGTTGCTTCCGGGCACCTCTCCTATCTCGAAGGCTCCATATCGGATGGCACCTGCGGAGTTAGAGAGTGAGGAGGCAGTTGCAGGAGTTGCTTGATAAGGGATTTATTCCCCTAGTGTTTCCCCTTGGGGCGCACCTGTATTATCGTCAAGAAGAAAGACGGGTCACTTAGGTTAGCATTGACTACAGAAGTGAACCAAGTGACTGTGAAGAACAGGTATCCCTTACCTCGTTGATGATTGTTTGACCAGTTGCGAGATGCATCAGTCTTTTCTATGATTGACTTGCGATCTGGTTATCATCAGTTGAGGATTAGGAGTGAGGATGTGTCCAGACGGCGTTTAGAACCGTTATGGACATTATGAGTTTTGGTCCTTCCTTTCGATTGACCAATGCCCCTGCAGCGTTCATGGATCTCATGAACAGGGTGTTAGGCTTTATCTAGATAGCTTTGTCATAGTGTTTATTGATGATGTGTTGGTCTACTCTCGGACGAGGCCACGCACCGTCAGCATTTGAGGGTAGCGTTAGAGGTTGTTCGTTAGCATAAGCTGTATGCTAAGTTCAGCAAGTGCGATTTTTGGTTGCGCGAGGATTCATTTCCTCGGGAATGTTATCTCGGTGCTGGTGGTTGCAGTTGATCAGCAAGGTCCAGGTTGTTGTGGATTGGGAGATTCCCAAGACCCCCTCGGAGATTCATAGTTTTATTGGTTTAGCTAGTTACTATCGGCGATTCATTAAGGGATTTTCATCCATCGCCGCCCCTTGACTCAGCTTACCAGAAAGGGAGTGAAGCTTGTTTGGTCCGAGAAGTGTGAGAGTAGTTTTCAATTATTGAAGACTAAGCTCACGTCAGCTGTGGTGTTAGTTTTACCGAGCGTTGTAGAGGGCTTTGCTATCTACACGGATGCGTCTCGGATTGGTTTAGGCTGTGTGCTCATGCAGCAAGAAAGGGTAGTGGCTTATGCTTCTCGTCAGTTGAAGGAGCATGAGAGGAACTATCCGGCTCATGACTTGGAGCTCGCAGCAGTAGAATGCACTAAAGATCTGGAGGCACTATCTTTATGGTGTCAGATTTGAGGTGTTTACCGACCACAAGAGCTTGAAGTATCTTCTCCCAAAAGGAATTAAACCTGAGGCAGAGAAGATGGATCGAGTTCTTGAAGGACTATGACTTCGACCTTCAGTATCACCCAGGAAAGGCGAATGTGTAGCAGATGCTCTGAGTAGGAGGAGGCCATCTCTACAGTAGGATGGAAGATGTTGGAAGATGCGGCTTGCGCGTTGACTGAGTTAGAGCCCTCGCTATGCCAGGCTTTTGTAGCTCAGTTATCCCTTAGGTCCTCAGTTTTGGATGAAGTGATCGAGCAACAGGAAGCCGACCCTAGACTCTTAGAGTTAGTGGGCAGGGCGGGCATTGCTCATGATGAGGATGGTTGTGATTAGATTTCAGCACCGTGTTGTGTTCCGGATTGGTAGATGTCCTGAGCATGTGTTAGCGGAGGCTCATAGATCGCGATTCTCTATTCATCGGGTAACACTAAGATGTATCAAGATATGAAGAGATCAATTTGGGGTCCGGCATGAACAAGGATGGTAGCGGATTATGTGTCTAGATGTTTGGTGTGTCAGCAAGTGAATGCCGAGCGACAGCGACCATCCGGCCTTATGCAAAGGTTGGACATCCCAGTATGGAAGTGGGAAGCTGTCACTATGGACTTTGTTTCGGGTTTGCCTCGATCTAGAAGGGGCAATGACTCGATTTGGGTAGTTGTAGATAGATTCTCGAAGACTGCTCATTTCTTGCCTATGAAGAAGAAGCAGTTAGTAGAGAGTTTGCTAGACTGTATGTTAGTAGTGTCATTAGATTGCTGGTGTGCCGAAGTCGATGATTTCGGATCGGGATCCAAATTCACTTCGAGGTTGTGGAAGGGTCTTCAGGATGCTTTAGGTTCGGAGCGAAGCTCAGTTCGGTGTTTCATCCCCAGACCGATGGACAGTCCGAGCGGACTATCCAGACGCTCGAGGATATGTTGAGGGCGTGTGTTCTGGATTGGAAGGATGATTGGGAGCGCCATTACCTCTTGTGGAGTTCGCATACAACAACAGCTTTCATGCGAGTATTGGTATGGCTCCATTCGAGGCGTTGTATGGTCGCCCTGCAGATCTCCGTTATGTTGGGAGGAGACTGGTGATAGGCAGTTGATTGGACCGGAGTTAGTTCAGGAAACTTCGGATAAGATCTACTGATCAGAAGAGGCTTGTTGCGGCTCGGATAGGCAGAAGAGCTATGCCGACAACAGGAGGAAGGATTTGGAGTTCGAGGTTGGCGATCATGTCTTCTTGAAGATATCGCCTACTCGAGGAGTCATCAGATTTGGCAAGCATAGTAAGTTGAGCCCTAGGTTCATTGGCCCATATGAGATTCTCAGGCATTTGGGCAGCGTGGCATATGAGCTAGCCTTACCCCCAGCTTTGGCTAGTGTTCATCCTGTGTTCCACGTTTCGATGCTCAGGAAGTAAGTCCGAGATCCGTCTCATGTGATTAGTCATGAGCCAGTAGAGATTCAGCCAGATCTATCGTATGTCGAGCAACCAGTAGCTATTCTTGACGGGAAGGTTCAGCATCTCCGGAACAAGAGTAGCGTCGGTGAAAGTTCTATGGCGGAACTTCTCACGAGAGGAGGCTACTTGGGAGCTTGAGGATGCGATGAAGAAGAAGTATCCCCTTTTGTTTGAGTAGCGTCTATCTAACTTCGAGGACGAAGTTTATTTTAAGGGGGAGAGGGTGTAAGGCCCTCGAATTTTATTGCATTATTGTATTGCATGTAAATAATCCATGTGTGTATGTACATATGTAAATATTTACGTAGGTACTAGTAGTATACTATTGCATGCATGTGTATAGACTAAATGTAAATAGTGTATGAATGACATGTTGATAGTGTGTGTATGATAATACATATGTATGGCATATATAGGGGTAAGATGTGCATGGTTTCTGCATGTTTTGGAGTTCTGGATGAAGGCCTTATAGACGTCAATATCAATGGACGTTTGGGCTGAGTAGGCGTCATCCCCATGGACGCCAATACTAATTCCAGTGTCCAGCGATGTGGACGCCAAATTCTCTGACCTGCATGCGTTGTAGAGCCCAGAAATTCTGGAAACAAGCCACCCTAACCATTGGGGAGCTGTCCCCAACGGTCTGAAAGGCCATCTTGTCACCCCTGCGTGACAAGAGAACCCCTCTGCCTTAAAACCAACTCCCCTTGCACCAGAAAACCTCTCTTGACTCTTTGCAAAGAGGAGAGAAAACCCTAATTCAGAGCTGTGCAAGGACTGGTCTTTGGAGGCTTCAATCCGGCGATCCAAGGCTTCATCCGGCGTTCTTCTGCAACTGGAGGCTAGAGGGAACCAAGGAGAAGGCTTCCCCACAACCGGCTTGGCACCTGCATCGACCTAGAACCTGGAGGAGAGCTCTTTTGGAGGCTTCTTGGGACTGCCCAAGGAGAGCTTCTCCGACCCTTTTAGATCCCTTGGAGTTTTTACAAGAGGCAAGTACCCTACCCATAACGTCCCTGTATGTGTCTAGGTTGGTTTTACAATTTTATGTATTTTCCCTCGTGTCCTAGACCCCCAAATTCACCCTATCTTTGGAGCTCGGGTCTGTGTCTGCACAGACCTGACATTAACGACAATATCCCTTGCCGCTAAGATCATGCTTAGCGTCCAGCGATCATGCCGTTGACATTGAAAGCGGCCAGAGACCGCCGCCGAGTTCATCTGAGCAGAACATCAAGCTGTTCTGCACCTTCTATATGGTTATATTCGACGTGTTTTGCGATGAGGATATAATGTAACTCTTCTATACTATGTACACTAGCTAATGTGATGAATGGGAGAATGCATGTACACCTATTTTGTGGGTGGTCGAGTTTAATTGTGTATCTAATGTGTATGCGAAAAGAATGGCCATGTGTATGCACCATGATCCTCATGATCAGTGGCAAAGTTTTTTTGTCAAATTTGTTAGACCCTGTATGCATGTTACTACCTGTGCTCTGAATTTCCAATATTTTTCCCATGCTTGTATGATTATTTAAAAATTTTGTTTTGGGAAAAATGAAATCATGCGTAGGTCATGTTAAATTCCAGTAAATTGTGTGTTGCTCGATAAATTCGGGAACAAATTTCGTGATCCTGTATATGCTAGGGTTCAGACAGTCAGCTGTTAAAATTTGTGATTTTGTTTAACTCCGTGTTAAATTGCATTATGAATATTAGTAAGGAAGGGATGGTTAATTTTCTGTAAATTCATTTTGAGTTAGAAAAATCTGAAATTTTGCATGTGGGATCCTAACCTCGAAATGAGCCTGTGGTTAAAATTTCAGGTCATTTGGACCAGTATATGATGTAATATAAATTTTTCCATGTAAAAATGTGAAACTAATGCATGCCTTTGTAAAATGATTTGATTTTGTAATTAGCAACCTGATTAGTGGAATTTCCTGAGTGCTAAATTTTGTAAATGTAGTGTCATGTTAGGAAAAACAGAGAAGTGTGCATGTGAGTGAGAAAGTGAATGGAATGAGAGTGACATGTGTAAACCTATGTGCTAAAATCGGTAAAAACGTGTAATGTGTAAATTGTGCCAAGTGTGACACTGCTTCCACAGAGGGCAGTGGAGCCATATCAGGGAAAAGTCCCCCTGAGAAGGTTCAATGTGTAAGTGACCCTAAGGGCATTAGGGGGAAATCTTGGAGGTGGACAAGTACCACTGGTTAGGGTGGAGACTTGTTCTCCCGGTCTGCGCAGTCCAAGAGTCGCCATTGTATTGCCTAGATGGCGTCTATGTGATGTGATGTGATGTATTGTGTCTTCTTTGGTGGTTTGGACTATGTGTCACGGCACTAAATGTGAAAGTGTAAATGTGAAAGTGTAAATGTGTATGTGTTCATGTGAACAATGTGTAAAAGTGCATGTGTAAAGTGTGAAATTGCGAAATTGAAATTGTGTAAAAATGCTAAACCAAATGTGAGGATGTGAGTTTGTAATCTATGTTATGACAATCTGAAATCATGCTTGAACAGTAGTTCTACTAGGTTAGGATCATGTTTATGTATGCAAAATGCCTAGAATTCATGTTAGGGATAATTGATAAGGATATGTAAGCAACCTCCATACTTGATTGTTCACTTGTTGTGATTTAAATCATTGTTGTAGCTCTCATGTGTTAGATTATGGTTGCTAAAGCATGAAAAACCAGCAAGCTTAAAGTATGAAAAATGGTCATGTATATGCGTAGGAATGTGTAGATTCCATGTTAGGTGTGTTTCCTTTCATGCATGTTCGGGAATGTATATTAATGGCTTTCATGTCTTAGTTGGTTGGAGGTAAATTTTATGTGAGAAATGATTAGAAAGCATGTGATAGGTGATTTTATTTCTGCAAATCTGAAAGCATAGCCCATGTGTTAAATTGTAGATTCACATGATAGGTTGGAAAAAAAAAGTCATTGTCGAGCATGCTACATGTTGTGTCCTATGAGTGTGTGTGTGTAAAACCTACCATGATATGTGCATGTGCGGTATGTGTAGAATTGCTTGCTGAGTCTTTTAGACTCACTACTTGCTTCGGCGTACAGGTGTAGCTGGTGAGGAGGCACTTGTGGAAGAGGCGTTGGAGACCGACTCCGAGCGCGGAGATTAGAGTCTTGGCATACTAGTGATATTTTGTGACTTTCATAGTATGTAATTGCAATCTTGTAATAGCCTTATTCATGGACAAATGTACAAGTGTGGACATTTATGTATTTAATTTCCAGCAATTTAAATTATGTGGATTTTAGTTCTCTAAATGTTATCGAATCATGTATGTTAAATGTGGATGATGAATGAATGAAGACAGTGGTTCTTTTTACTTCCGCTACTCTGTTCTTATATTCATGTGTATCTCAGCTGAATGTCATTGTTGGGTAAATGTCCCACTGTGATGACGCTCGCTATACCGACGTGGGTTGGTATAACCGTAACGGTATAATGAGGGCCGTCACAAGAACAATGATAGTACACTAAGTAACCAGGTTATTCCACCTGAGAGATGGTTGTACTTGAGTCAAAAGGTGTGTGCTATTCTATCTTTGTTCAAAAAGAAGTAAACAAATGATTAACATGCTTAGTAGTGATAATTACAAAATTTTTCATGTTAAATTTCATACATTTAGTTAATTTTAAACATCAGTTGTCCATAATAACGTGCAGTTTGACTTTAATTTTCATTCTATTCATGTTTAGTTTTTGAACATATTAATTGATAATGGATTAGACTACACATGTTTGATTTTCATTTAATAAGTCATTTTTTTAGATTGACTAAATCAGGTTCATTTGAGAAATAAAAGATTTTTTGTAAATAATTCTTGTATATAAATAATTCTTGTCACAATAATACTTTGTAAATATCTTTTAATAGTAGATAGATATAAATATGTAATTAAATAATATTGTTTTACCCCACCAATTCCATTAAATAAATAAACATTTTTTAATTCCCCACCATCCCTTTGGCCACGATAAATCCCTTCTTAACCCTTTATTTTTTCGCCTTTTCTTCCCCACCAGGTCGTGTGAAGCCGGGCTGGAGCTTGCGCAGGGCTGGGGCGGCTGGGTCATGTGTGCTGTGCGTAGGGCCTGGGGCCTGCGGATCTGGCTAGCAGCTGGCAATTTGCTGCAGAGGCAGCTGTGCAGAGTCCTGTGCGGAGAGGGGCATGCGGTGTGCTGGAGCTCGGGATGTTGTGCGATGGCGATGCAGAGGCATGGGAAGCTGAGCTTGTGCACAGGTGGTGCGGAGCTCTGGAGGCGGGCTGCTGTGCGATGGAGCTGCGTAGCTAGAGCTCTGGCGGTAGCGAAGGCAGAAGCAGCTGGGGCGTACGGAGGCAGTGCGTGTGCTGCACTGGCGATTAGGTGGATCTATGTGGAGCTGCGCAGAAGCTGTGCAAAGCTGACAGAGGTGCGCAACGAGGCTTGGTCATGCAGAGCAGCTGCAGCCGTGCGTTAGAGCCCGGGCGGTGTACAGAAGCGGATCATGTGGCCATGCGAAGCAGATGCTGGGGCTGCTGGGATCGTGCAGAGGTGGCGTGTGATGTGTCTGGCAGGCGAAACTTGTGTGCGATGCACCTGGGTGGCTGGCGATGGAGGCGGCCGAAGCTGGTGCACTGCAGATGGAGTCCGTGTGTGAGGAGCTCATGCGGAGCTTGTGCAGAGGTGGCGTCCAGTAGGTTCGAAGGCGTCTATATAAGGACCCCAAGGTCCTCAGAGCAGGGGGCTTCTCTAGTTCGATTTTTAGGATTTTTAGTTTTTTTTTCTATTCTTCGGAGATCAGAGCTGTGAGGGTTTTGCTTCTGCTATTTTTAGGGGTTTTGAGTTTAGAATTTGGGGGGGGGGGGGTTTCTTCAGGATGGTGGAGGGTTTGCTTCTGTTGTTGAGGGGAGATCGGCTTTGTCTTCCCCTCTTCCGTGGAGATTTGTGAGATGGTTGGGGGACTGAGAGAGATTGTTCGACATCTGTGAGCATTTTATTTTCTATTTCTTCTGTGTTTAGAGGAGAACGATTCAGTAGCAATTGTTTCTTTCATTTCTTCTATGTCCTGTATTCCAGAGGGCGTCTGCAATTTTCTTTTTCCTTTCTTCTTGCTGCGTTCATTTTGGCAATTCAAGAGCAATTGATCTTTAGATTTCTTCTACAATTATTGTCAATTTCTTATGTGTTTAAGTGGTTTGATCCAGGAGGTAGATGCATTAATTTTCCATTTCTTTTGTGTTCCAGAATTCAATCCAGTGGTGTTTAATTTCAGTTCTTCTAAGTTTTCTTTCTTCTGTATATGAGAGATCGATTCCCGGGGCTGGGAGAGATCTCTGTGTATTGTAAGCTGCTGTAAGGAGGACGATGGTTGGCATCTTCTTCTGTGTTCATCTGGAGATCGATTGGAATTTTTTTAGAATTTTGTTCTTTTCTTCTTCTTCTTTTCACTGATGCTGTGAGTTGATATTTAGTTTTCATTACTTCTGTGTAGATCTTTTCCATTTCTTCTTCAGTTCGACTGCTGTGATTTGTTTGGAAATTTGCTTTTCTTTTCTGCTGCTGGAGGGAGATCAGAGTGGGGATTTCAGCATTCTGGGAGAGAATTTGTTCTGCTGCTGAGAGGAGCTTGGCTATTTCAATTTCTGGTTTCTTTCTTGCTGTGAGCAGAGGTAGATGTTTTAATTTTGTTTTACTTCTTCTGTGAATGGTTCGGCATCCAGGGGAGGTGATTGTGATTTCTTTGCTATTAGTTGTTAGGTGGGAGAGGTAGATGTTATTTTTCTTCTTTCATCTGTAAGTTGTTGCGTTGGGGACATCGGCTTTGTCTTCCTCTCTTCTGTAGGGGATTAGTGAGATGGTTGGTCTGTGAGAGATTCCAGAGGGTTGAGAGATCGACTTTCTTCTTTCTTTTCTTCTGTGGAGTTTGCTGAGAGGTTGGTGGTGGCCAGCAGAAATATCAGAGGTCAATGTGTTGAGAAATTTTCAGAGTTTGTATCTCTTTTATTGTTTTCTGACCAATTCATCAACCTAAGAGGGTATAGAGTTTTATTGTGTTCTTTTTTTCTGTTCTGAAGTTTATTGCATTCTATTCCTCGCTTGTTTGATCCCTCAATTGAGAGGGTACAGTGATACCAAGTTTCGCTAATTTTAATTCTGCTAGTTCTTTCATTAAGTTTGACATGTCGAGTGTGAGGGATTTGATTGGTGATGTTTATAGAATTAATTCTAATGCAGTGTTATCTTAGTTAAAAGTATCTGTTAGAATTGTTTCAAGCCAAAGTAGTTTAATTCAAACTTTATTCAGTCTCTCCGTGGATATGACATATTCTCACCACTTTGCTAGTTCATCTTTACAATTTTAATTCTGTGAGACAGTTTAGAAGAGGTGAGCATATTGACTTGTGCAAGGAACTCTGGACAACGAAAGTGCACAGTCAACAATGCCGCGTTCAGTAGTCAGGTACTCTTGCACTGGGTAAGTGTGTGTACTTGCACAGAAAAGTATGAATTAAATCTTCTTTGCTAAGTTTCTTGAAATATGTCAAATGAAGAAATAAACAGAAAAAGAAAAAGATGTGCAAAGTGCAGCTAACCTAAAATAGAATTCATGTTGTTCAAGAATGTTAAATTATTATTCTACATTATGTTAAGATAAAAACCTTGATTTTCTAATGATATACACTCTTGACAACTCAATTTAGGTCACAAAAATCATGTCACATTTGTAAATAAAATTTCTGAAGTGATTTTTGATGATAAAGAACTGACATAAGAACTCAATAAAAAATCATCTTTATTTTTAACCCTTGCTTCACAATATGAAAGGTACAATTATATTATTTTTCATATACTAAAATCATTGTGTATCTTGATACCTTCATGACCCTTTTAAAATCAAATTGTTTGTGCTCCTTGCAATACAGTCTCTTGTTCAGGGGGAGCAACTTTATTGTTGATCTCTGATTTTATGCCCCAATCAATTGGTTTCATCACTACTATTGGTTTCACATCATTTCTATTGGTCCCCATTCAGTTGGCGGTGGACAACTCCGATACTGTCAAAGGGGGGGAGTTGTTTCACTTAGGGGGAGAATTCCGCATATTTGTGTGTTTTATGAGATCTCTAGTCATACTCTTGATCTTAGGGGATATTGTTTTAATGGGTGAAAACTTAAAAAGGAGAGAGATTCACATTGCATTGCATGTTCCTTTCCCTCGTTTTGATGTTGTCAAAATGGGGGAGAGAATGTTATTCTGTGAAAGTTTATTGTCATGTTTTGTCATCATCAAAAAGGGGGAGATTGTTGAGTTGTGTGTTTTGATGATGACATTTTATACACAATCGATGTCATATTATATATATGTGGAAGATTGTTGAGTTGTCTATACATTTGGATGATGACTAAAAACCTTCATGTTGATGATGTCTACACACTCATACTTTGGTTTTAATGATGACTACAACATTTTGTTGTGGATGATGTCCAAACACTCATACTTTGATTTTGATGATGACATATTGTACATATTACAATGATGACTAAACAACATATTTTTAATACTTAATATTTCATATTTTAATGATAATGACATGTTTTGATGGTCCACTCTTCATATATACATGTTTACAAAGTTTTGTCAAAGTAGTGTCAACTCTAGTTGAAGGTCAGGTCGACACTAGCTGTCAGTCAGGTCGACACCAGTTGAAAGTCAAGTCGACACTAGTTGTCTGTCAAGTCGACACTAGTGTTATGCCAGTAAGCTGGAACTGATATTTGGTCAGTAGTGTCGACACACATGGAAACTTGAGTCGACTCACATTGCGTGAAAACTCAGAAACGCGAAGGGTATGATATCCAATGGCTGTGATTTATCTCTGGAGATTGTTTGGGAGATTCTATTATTACCAAAATGCCCTTTCATCCAAGTGGCAATGAGGAAAAGGACTTTTGGACACGTGGTAGCCTTGGGTGCATTCTAGGTTTATGTGCACATCTCTCCCACGTACAAGGGACTGCACAGAGCTGTAAAGGCTCTCTTATCTCATCTGGAGCAGCCATCCATAAAACCCACCACAGAGGATGTGGAGATCAAGGCCAAGCAGTGAGAGAAAGCATTGGAGTGCTGAAGAGAGCATATTAAGAAGAAAAGCAGTAGAGGAAGAAGGAGAAATCGTGCAAGTAGCAGATCTGAAAACAGAGCATCGTGGATTGAAGGAGTACTCCATCTGATATTCTCAAGGACCTTCAATTCAAGCTTCTTCAGATCATCTTCAACAAGGGACATACAATTCACCTCTCTTTCATTAATTTTTATTGGAGTGTTCTTCTTAATTGTTTTTGAGTGCTCGTGAGATCTGTACATGCATTCTGTGCAGATTTCTGTGTGCATGTAAGGGTGTGAATCAGATAAGTGTTAGAGGATCTGATTTCTTATGAATTTGATCTAGCTAGTGTGGTTTGAGACATTGTGCTCATGTGTGTGGTCTGAGCTGTTGAGCTCTGTATGTGTGTAGTCTAAGCTGTCGTGCTCTGTGTGTGTGTAGTTGGAGCTGTCGAGCTCAAGTGTGTGTGTTGTACTCAGATTTGAGTAGTGTGTCCTCACTGTTTGAGGGATGGATGTAAGAATCACTGGTGTGATTTTTGAACCACCTAAAAATCTCCTATGCAGTGGTTTGATTTGTTTTCTGCGCTAGATACATGCATAGGAATTTCACCTTTACATTACTTGTCTAATTGCTTCACACATCAACTATGCACACCCACACATCAGATCAGTAAGATTGTCTGTCTGAATAGATCTATAATTTGAAGTGATTTTTAAATTGCTTAAGCTTCCACTGAGATTTGTGTTAGATCTATTCAACCCCTCCCCCTTCTAGATTGGTTCATCCTACATATCGAACATTCAACACGCAAGTATTCCCAGCGTAGATGCAACGTCAGTAATCATTATACTCCATGATTACAATATATTTACGACTCTCTATCATTGGGGCTAGATGGGAGCCCTTAGACACTTGTTGTAGCGTATTGATCATTCGAATCGTGTCATTGTGCTTGTGGAGGCCAGTGTGTGGCCAATGACATGCTTAGCAGGTGTCTACGCAGGTTTCCGAGGCGTTGTGGGCCAACAGGTTAGGCCCAACGCCCCTATATGTTCACTGTCTGTGTAACACCCCATATAAGAATATGTTAAATGGACTAAATCAGTAGACTACCAACAACCCGGACTAGTCATTTTCAGAGCTCGAGCAGGAAAAGAACTCTGAAGTTAAGCGTGCTCAGTTGGGAGTAGTCCCAGGATGGGTGACCTTCCTGGGAAGTCTACCAACTAGTATGGTTGTTGGGGCAGATGCTGGTTGGGTTGTCACAAATGGTATCAGAGCCTTGCCCAGCCGGAAGTGCAAGAACTAAGTGCCACACAGGGCAAAGTGCTACACTATGGGAGCCACCTCTTGAGGCCATAATGGCGCAAAGTGCTACATAGTGGGAGCCACCTCTTGAGCCTGTGGGGGCCACCTCTAGAATCCTGCCTGCCTGGGGTTTGATTGTGTGCTATATGTGAGCAGCGACGAGGACGTCGCTTATATAAGAGGGGTAGATTGTAACACCCCATATAAGAATATGTTAAATGGACTAAATCAGTAGACTACCAACAACCCGGACTAGTCATTTTCAGAGCTCGAGCAGGAAAAGAACTCTGAAGTTAAGTGTGCTCAGTTGGGAGTAGTCCCAGGATGGGTGACCTTCCTGGGAAGTCTACCAACTGGCACGGTTGTTGGGCCAGTTTGCTGGTTGGGTCGTCACACTATAATTTCCGTCGTATTTTTCGTATTTATGTGTGTATATTGTGTTGAGTATGTATGTACGTATTTTACGTGGATATTTAAAATAGTATAAATACGTGTACATGTGTTCATATTAAATGTAAATAATGTATATATTGCATGGTGATAGTATGAATATAATATCATGTACATATTGCATGTATAGAGGCTTAGTATGCAAGGTTTTCTGCATAATTAGGGTTCTGGCCGAAGGCCACCTTGGCGTCAAGCCCAGGCCGTTGAGCCAGTGTCAGCGTCCAGACATGGACGCCAGCACTAGCTCCGGCGTCCAGCGATCTGGACGCCAACCTCTCTGACCTGCATGCGCAGCAGAGCTGCTATCTTCTGAAGCAAGGCATGGCAACCATTGGGGGATGTCCCCCAACGGCTCCAAAACTGTCAGATCGGCATGGTGAGTGGGTGAAGGCCTCCCCTACTTCCTGAACCCGAAATGGCCTCTCCCCACTACCCATTTTCACACTTGCAAGAAGAGAGAAGAGAGAGAAAACCCTAGAGCTTCCTGTGAGAAAACCTGAAGTTGGAGGCTTTGATCCGGCGATCCAAGGCTTCTTCTGAGATCTACTTCGACAAGGAGGGAGACAACACATCCGGCTACACATCCCCGGCCCTGGGTTGCAGAGGGGAGCATCACAGAAGCCGGAGTGGAGGCATCTTGAAGGCTTCTTGGGACTGCCCAAGGAGAGCTTCTCCAACCATCTTGATCCCTTTAGGAGTTTTTCCAAAGGCAAGTAACCTGTCCTTGATGTCCCCGTATGAGTCTAAGGTTTGTATATATTTTTATGGAATTTCCCTCGAGTCCTAGACCCTCCATTTCACCCAATTTCAGAGCTCGGGTCTGTGTTTTTTTGCACAGACCTGAGTAGACGGCAGGGTCCCCTGGACGCCCAGTTCTTCATTGGCGTCCATCGACCATGCCGCTGACTCTGAGTCAGCGGCCAGAGACCGCCGCCTAGTTCTTCAGGGCAGAACAGTGAGCTGTTCTGTCCCTCTTGTACATTAATTTCGGTATGTTTTATGCGATGAGGATATATGGTATTCCTATAAGCTATGTATATTGTGCATTGTGGTTGTGGATGTATGTGAGTTGTGTTAGTAAATATGGGATAATGGTATCTTGTAATCATGTGGGCATGACTAGTAGGCCATCTTGTAAAATCCATGATTCATGATTAGATTAATGTGAATGCCTTGATTTCGGTCTGATCATGAGGATTGTGGGTCAGCATGTGTGTTTGCGGATTCTAGTAATTTATCCATGCTTGTGAAATTGTTAATAGATTTGGTTCGGTAATATGAAAGCATGTAGAAATGGTGTGGTAAATGATTTATAGATGTATGAACTAGGATGTTGTATTCTAAATTCATGCATATGTTAATAGTCTCTGTGTAACCAGTAAGTGGAGAAATTGCGAATTGTGTGAACCACCATGTTAGCGTAAATTGTGGATAATATGCTAATTAGGTGTTTGATTTTCTGTAAATCCTATTTAGCTCAGAAAAATCTGAAAATTGAGGGTATATGATCATTAGCCCGAAAACAACATGTGGTTAAATTTCAGATCAATTGGACCCGTAAATAAAAGGTTATGTGTTTTCATGTGAAATGTGAATAATTCGTATATATGATCGAAATGTGATTAGATTTTGTTTAAACCCAGCATGGTTAATGTGGTTACTGTGTGTTAAACCTTGAAAATTTTAGTATCATGTTAGGAAAAACAGAGATATTTATGTGAGTGAGAAAGTGAATGAGATGAAGAGTGTCAAGTGTAAAGCCAGGTGTAAAACGGTAAATGTGTAAAAGTGTAAATTGTGCCAATGTGATACTGCTTCCGAGAAGGCAGTGGAGCTGTATCAGGGAAAAGTCCCCCTGAGAAAGTTCATTTGTGTTAAGTGACCCTAAGGGCATTAGGGGGAAATCCTGGAGGTGGACAAGTACCACTGGTTAGGGTGGAGACTTGTTCTCCCGGTCTGCGCAGTCCAAGAGTCACCATTGCATTGCCTAGATGGTGTCTATGTTTTATGATGTGAATGTGTCCTTCTTTGGTGGTTTGGACTATGTGTCACGGCACTAAAATATGTGTAAAGTGTAATGTGTAAAGTGTATGTGACCGTGTGTAAATGTGTAAGTGATATGTGAATGTGTATGTGTAAGTGTAACCATGTGAAGAGAGGAAATTGTGTAAAAAGAAAATGTGAAATTTTAGATGTGTACAATGTGTATTGAGATCATGTGAGACTAAATCTGAAACCGTATGAATTCAGCAAATGCATGTTAGCAAATTCCATGTTTATGTGTGCAAAGTGTTTAGAATCCATGATCAGGAACAAATAAATGAGTATGTGTGCAAAGTGGCATGATGGATTGTTCATATGCTATGGTTCTAAGCCACATTGTAGCTTTCATGTGTAGGTTATAGTCTTTGAACCATGTGAAATCAGCAACCTAAAGCATGTGAAAAAGTTATGTAGGTACTTAAGAACATGTGAAATCCATGCTAACTATTGTTCCCCGTTCATGTATGTAATTGTCCATGTTGATAACTTTCATGTTTTGTTCTATATAAGATTAAAGATCATAAGTGGATGGATTAGAGACCATGTGATAAGTGAATGTTATATTTTTGAAATCTGAAAGCATGCGTTAGGTATAAATTGTAGAACCTTCATGATAGGTTGAAAACTTAATGGACTAGCATGCTATGTGTTGCTAATCGTATGTGCTTGTAGAAACCACTAGGACTTGTACGTGTATATCATGTATAGTGTTACTTGCTGAGTCTCTGGACTCACTCCTTGCTTCGGCGTACAGGTGTAGTTGGTGATACGACACCGTTGGAGGAGACGGTGGAGACGGACTCCGAGCGCGGAGACTAGTTACTTGGAGCTTCTTTGTGATTGTGTACTTCGTCGTATGTACTTGGACATTGTATTAGAACTATCATGAAAAGAATGTAATATGTGGACATTTTGTATTTCTATTTCAGTAAATTAAATCATGTGAATTTTAGTTCCTTTTTGCAAATTGTAAACTGCATGTATGTTTAATGTGGATGATGAATGAACGGAGATAGTTCTCTTTTACTTCCGCTACTCTGTTATGTATATTCGCGTGTATCTCAGCTGTTTGTATCGTTGGGTAAATGTCCCACTGTGGCTGGCAGCACTCGCTATACCGACGTGGGCCGGTATGACCGTACCGGTGTAACGAGGGCCGTCACAGAGATTGGTATCAGAGCGACCGGTTGAGATTACACATGAATATAACTAAGTCATCATCCCCATTGCATGCTAAGTATGTCCACATGTGTAGAAAACATTAATAAGAAGTGAAAATAGATAAGAAAATGGTTAGAAAACTTAGTAACCTAACTCTAATGGTGGCTGAAATTTTATGACAGCCATGGCTTCCCGTGGACGACGTGGAGGTGCGCCAGCTCGCGACGACGAGCAGAGGCGTGATGATCAGGCGGAGCAACAGGCCCCAGCACCGCGAGGCCCTGTGCTTCCCCCACCGCCGCCAGTGGATTATGGAGTGTTCATGCAAGGTCTGGTGCAAGCCATGCAGACCCAGGCACACACCCAGGCAGCACTCCAGGCCCAGTTGGAGGCCCAGGTAAAATGATAAAACAACTAAGTAGTCTACTAATTGAGCCGTATGATATTGTGTTTATTGTATATTGCTTGTTGTTGATGTAGCAGGCTCAGGCCCCAGCTCAGGACCATGGTGGACCTTCCATCATGGAGCGATTCAAGAGGATGACCCCACCCTCTTTTAAGGGGGAGAGTGATCCGCTTTTGGCAGAAAGCTGGATGAGGGAGACCGAGAAAATCTTCCGAGCTATCAGGTGTCCTGACGAGGACAAGGTGACCTTAGCCACCTACATGCTACAGGTATGCTTTAGTTATGATTGTGTGTTGATTGTTAAAGTTAGAATTGTTAGTTAGAGCTTATGAAGGTGTGTTGCAGGAGAGAGCGGATGTATGGTGGTCCTCCCTACTGCGTACGCGCTTTGAGGACGGAGCAATAGTCGTGGCGTGGGACGCGTTCGTGAGGCTCTTCCGAGCCAAGTTCGTCCCCGAGCACGTCCAGGACAAGATGGAGCAAGAATTCCTTTCCCTGACGCAAGGATCGATGACCGTCCTGGAATACGAGGCAAGGTTTTCTGAACTCTCTAAATATGCACCGCACATAGTAGAGGATGAGCGCAGGAAGACCAAGAAATTTGTGATGGGTCTCAAACCATCACTGAGGACGAGGCTCGTGGCGTTCGACCACCGCACGCTAGACGATGCCCTCAGCGCAGCCTGCAGACAGGAGGGAGAAATGGAGCAATATCTGGAGGAGAAAAAGGCGTCGCAGAAAAGGCCGGCAGCGACATTCCAGCGGCAAGATAAGAGGAAAACGGTGTACCAGACACCGCAGAAACAAGTGGCAATCAGCAACTATCAGGTACCCTCTGTACGTTCCCCCGGTGCGAAGAAGGAGTGTCCCCATTGTGGGAAGACCCATGGAGGTTCGAGTGTTGGTTAGTAGCGGGTAGATGCCTAAAGTGTGGGAGCAGCGACCACAAGATCAAGGATTGCCCAAGGCTTCAGCAGGGAGCTCAGCGTGGAGCGCCAGTACCACAGTAGCGGCAGCCGCGCCAGCTACAGGACGACCAGAAGGCCTCGAGCCCCAGCTCGAGTGTTTGCTTTAGCTCGTGAGGACCCGAGCAGGACGCAGGCGGAGCATGTCACCGAAGGTACAGTTTTACTTTTCGGTGTGCACGCTCGGGTTTTGTTTGATACGGGTGCTACTCACTCGTTCATTTCCGAGCGGTTCGCTAGGCAGTTAGCCCTAGAGTCAGGCATAGAGTCTGAGGAGTTAGAGGTCCCTTTGTCCGTGCACACCCCTGCGGGTACGGTATCGACTAGGAAGTGCATTCCGTCGTTACCTGTGTGCATTGAGGATAGATTCCTAGATGGGTGTTTCTTCTTGCTAAAGATGAAGGACTATGATTGTATCTTTGGTCTGGATTGGCTAGAGGAGCACTATGCGTTAGTGGATTGTCGTAGAAAGAAGATTGTTTTCCGCATTCCTGGTGAGGATGAGTTCTCTCATCCCTTACCAAGGAACTTAGCGGGAAAGTTAGTTATCTCTGCCATGAAGGCGATGCGCATGGTGAACAAGGGATGTGACGCATTTCTTGCCAGCGTTATGCTAGTACCCGATGCTGGTTCGTCACCGACTCTTGCAGAGATCGATGTGGTGCAGGACTTTCCAGATGTCTTTCCCGATGACTTGTCTGGATTGCCACCGGATAGGGAGATAGAGTTCACTGTAGAGTTGCTTCCAGGCACCTCTCCTATCTCGAAGGCCCCATATCGGATGGCCCCTGCAGAATTAGCCGAGTTGAGGAAGCAATTGCAGGAATTGCTTGATAAGGGATTCATTCGCCCTAGCGTTTCCCCTTGGGGCGCGCCTGTATTATTCGTCAAGAAGAAAGACGGGTCACTTAGGTTGTGCATGATTATAGAAAGCTAAACAGGTGACTGTGAAGAACAGGTATCCCTTACCTCGGATTGATGATCTGTTTGACCAGTTGCGAGGGCATCAGTCTTTTCCAAGATTGACTTGCGATCTGGTTATCATCAGTTGAGGATTAGGAGTGAGGATGTGTCCAAGACGGCATTTAGAACCCGTTATGGACATTATGAGTTTTTGGTTCTTCCCTTCGGATTGACCAACGCCCCTGCAGCGTTCATGGATCTCATGAACCGGGTGTTTAGTCCGTATCTAGATAGCTTTGTTGTTGTGTTTATTGATGACGTGTTGGTCTATTCTCCGGATGAGGCCACACATCGTCAGCATTTGAGGATAGTGTTAGAGGTTCTCCGTGAGCACAAGCTGTATGCGAAGTTCAGCAAGTGCGAGTTCTGGTTGCGCGAGGTTCATTTTCTCGGGCATGTTATCTCCGGCGCTGGTGTAGCTGTTGATCCAGCGAAGGTCCAGGCAGTTATGGATTGGGATGTTCCCAGACCCCTTCGGAGATTCGTAGTTCCTTGGGTTAGCTGGTTATTATCGGCGATTCATTGAGGGTTTCTCATCCATCGCCGCCCCTATGACAAAGCTGACCGGAAAGGGTGAGACGTTTGTATGGTCTGAGGCATGTGAGCGCAGCTTTCAGCTATTGAAGGCTAAGCTTACTTCTGCTCCGGTATTGGTATTGCCTAGTGGTCTAGAGGGCTTTGCCATTTATACGGATGCATCTCGGATTGGTTTAGGCTGTGTGCTCATGCACAGAAGAGGGTAGTGGCTTATGCTTCTCGTCAGTTGAAGGAGCATGAGAGGAACTATCCGACTCATGATTTGGAGCTCGCAGCTGTGGTTCATGCACTAAAGATCTGGAGGCACTATCTTTATGGTGTCAGATTTGAGGTGTTTACCGACCACAAGAGCTTGAGTATCTTTTCTCCCAAAAGGAATTAAACCTGAGGCAGAGGAGATGGATTGAGTTCTTGAAGGACTATGACTTCGACCTTCAGTATCATCCGGAAAGGCGAACGTCGTAGCGGATGCTCTTAGTAGGAAGAGGTCTTCGCTCCAGCAGGATTGGAAGATGTTGGAGGATGCAGCGTGCTCTATGACCGAGTTAGAGCCATCGTTGTGTCAGGCTTTTGTAGCTCAGCTATCCCTTAGATCCTCAGTCTTGGACGAGGTGATTGAGCAGCAGAAAGCCGATCCTAGATTGTTAGAGTTAGTAGGCAAGGCGGGCATTGCTCGTGATGAGGACGGTGTGATTAGATTTCAGCACCGTGTTTGTGTCCCCGATGTAGTAGATGTCCGTGAGCATGTGTTAGCGGAGGCTCATAGATCGCGATTCTCTATTCATCCGGGTAACACTAAGATGTATCAGGATTTGAAGAGATCATTTGGTGGTCCGGCATGAAGAAGGATGTTGCGGATTATGTGTCTAGATGTCTAGTACCATGTCAGAGGTGAGCCGGCGGCAGCGACCATCCGGCCTTATGCAAAGGATGGATATCCCCGTATGGAAGTGGGAAGCTGCACTGGATTTCGTATCGGGTTTGCCTCGATCTAGAAGGGGCAATGACTCGATTTGGGTAGTTGTAGATAGATTCTCGAAGACTGCTCATTTCTTGCCTATGAAGAAGAAGCAGTCAGTAGAGAGCTTAGCTAGATTGTATGTTAGTGGTATCGTTAGGTTGCATGGTGTGCCGAAGTCGATCATTTCGGATCGAGATCCGAGATTTACTTCGAGGTTGTGGAAGGGTCTTCAGGATGCGTTAGGTTCGGAGCTAAGCTCAGTTCGGCGTTTCATCCCCAGACCGACGGACAGTCCGAGAGGACTATCCAGACGCTCGAGGATATGTTGAGAGCGTGTGTTCTGGATTGGAAGGATGATTGGGAGCGTCATTTACCTCTTGTGGAGTTCGCATACAACAACAGCTTTCATGCTAGCATTGGAATGGCTCCATTCGAGGCGTTGTATGGTAGGCCCTGCAGATCTCCGCTATGTTGGGAGGAGACTGGTGATAGGCAGTTGATCGGACCGGAGTTGGTTCAGGAAACTTCGGATAAGATTCAGCTTATCAGGAAAAGGCTTGTTGCGGCACAGGATAGGCAGAAGAGTTATGCCGACAACAGGAGGAAGGATTTGGAGTTCGAGGTTGGTGATCATGTCTTCTTGAAGATATCGCCTACTCGTGGAGTGTGTCAGATTTGGCAGGCATAGCAAGCTAAGCCCTAGGTTCATTGGCCTATGAGATTCTCAGACGTTTGGGCAACGTGGCGTACGAGCTAGCTTTACCCCAGCTTTGGCTAGCGTTCACCCGGTATCCACGTATCTATGCTCAGGAAGTATGTCCGGGATCCGTCTCATGTGATTAGTCATGAGCCAGTGGAGATCCAGCCAGATCTTTCGTATGTCGAGCAACCGTAGCCATTCTTGACCGGAAGGTTCAGCATCTCCGGAACAAGAGTATCACGTCGGTGAAAGTTCTATGGCGGAACTTCTCGCGTGAGGAGGCTACGTGGGAGCTTGAGGATGCGATGAAGAAGAAGTATCCCCTTTTGTTTGAGTAGTGTCGTTCTAACTTCGAGGACGAAGTTTCTTTAAGGGGGAGAGGGTGTAAGACCCTCGAATTTCCGTCGTATTTTTCGTATTATTTGTGTATATGTGTTTGAGTGTATGTACGTATTTTACGTGGATATTTAAAATAGTATAAATACGTGTACATGTGTTCATATTAAATGTAAATAATGTATATATTGCATGGTGATAGTATGAATATAATATCATGTACATATTGCATGTATAGAGGCTTAGTATGCAAGTTTTCTGCATATTAGGGTTCTGGCCGAAGGCCACCTTGGCGTCAAGCCCAGGCCGTTGAGCCAGTGTCAGCGTCCAGACATGGACGCCAGCACTAGCTCCGGCGTCCAGCGATCTGGACGCCACCTCTCTGACCTGCATGCGCAGCAGAGCTGCTATCTTCTGAAGCAAGGCATGGCAACCATGGGGGATGTCCCCCAACGGCTCCAAAACTGTCAGATCGGCATGGTGAGTGGGTGAAAGGCCTCCCCTACTTCCTGAACCCGAAATGGCCTCTCCCCACTACCCATTTTCACACTTGCAAGAAGAGAGAAGAGGAGAGAAACCCTAGAGCTTCCTGTGAGAAAACCTGAAGTTGGAGGCTTTGATCCGGCGATCCAAGGCTTCTTCTGGAGATCTACTTCGACAAGGAGGGAGACAACACATCCGGCTACACATCCCCGGCCCTGGGTTGCAGAGGGGAGCATCACAGAAGCCGGAGTGGAGGCATCTTGAAGGCTTCTTGGGACTGCCCAAGGAGAGCTTCTCCAACCATCTTGATCCCTTTAGGAGTTTTTCCAAAGGCAAGTAACCTGTCCTTGATGTCCCCGTATGAGTCTAGGAGGTTTGTATTATTTTTATGGAATTTCCCTCGAGTCCTAGACCCTCCATTTCACCCAAATTTCAGAGCTCGGGTCTGTGTTTTTTTGCACAGACCTGAGTAGACGGCAGGGTCCCTGGACGCCCAGTTCTTCATTGGCGTCCATCGACCATGCCGCTGACTCTGAGTCAGCGGCCAGAGACCGCCGCCTAGTTCTTCAGGGCAGAACAGTGAGCTGTTCTGTCCCTCTTGTACATTAATTTCGGTATGTTTTATGCGATGAGGATATATGGTATTCCTATAAGCTATGTATATTGTGCATTGTGGTTGTGGATGTATGTGAGTTTGTGTTAGTAAATATGGGATAATGGTATCTTGTTCACATGGGCATGACTAGTAGGCCATCTTGTAAATCCATGATTCATGATAGATTAATGTGAATGCCTTGATTTCGGTCTGATCATGAGGATTGTGGGTCAGCATGTGTGTTTGCGGATTCTAGTAATTTATCCATGCTTGTGAAATTGTTAATAGATTTGGTTCGGTAATATGAAAGCATGTAGAAATGGTTGTGGTAAATGATTTATAGATGTATGAACTAGGATGTTGTATTCTAAATTCATGCATATGTTAATAGTCTCTGTGTAAACAGTAAGTGGAGAAATTGCGAATTGTGTTGAACCCATGTTAGCGTAATTGTGAATAATATGCTAATTAAGTGTTTGATTTTCTGTAAATCCTATTTAGCTCAGAAAAATCTGAAAAATTGAGGGTATGATTTAGCCCGAAAAACAACATGTGGTTAAATTTTCAGATCAATTGGACCCGTAAATAAAAGGTTATGTGTTTTCATGTGAAATGTGAATAATTCGTATATATGATCGAAATGTGATTAGATTTTGTTTAACCCAGCATGGTTAATGTGGTTCTGTGTGTTAACCTTGAAAATTTTAGTATCATGTTAGGAAAAACAGAGATATTTATGTGAGTGAGAAAGTGAATGAGATGAAGATGTCAAGTGTAAAACCAGGTGTAAAACGGTAAATGTGTAAATGTAAATTGTGCCAATGTGATACTGCTTCCGAGAGGCAGTGGAGCTGTATCAGGGAAAGTCCCCCTGAGAAAGTTCATTTGGTTAAGTGACCCTAAGGGCATTAGGGGAAATCCTGGAGGTGGACAAGTACCACTGGTTAGGGTGGAGACTTGTTCTCCCGGTCTGCGCAGTCCAAGAGTCACCATTGCATTGCCTAGATGGTGTCTATGTGTTATGTGATGTGAATGTGTCCTTCTTTGGTGGTTTGGACTATGTGTCGGCACTAAAATATGTGTAAAGTGTAATGTGTAAGTGTATGTGACCGTGTGTAAATGTGTAAGTGATATGTGAATGTGTATGTGTAAGTGTAACCATGTGAAGAGAGGAAATTGTGTAAAAGAAATGTGAAATTTTAGATGTGTAAATGTGTATTGAGATCATGTGAGACTAAATCTGAAACCGTATGAATTCAGCAAATGCATGTTAGCAAATTCCATGTTTATGTGTGCAAAGTGTTTAGAATCCATGATCAGGAACAAATAAATGAGTATGTGTGCAAAGTGGCATGATGGATTGTTCATATGCTATGGTTCTAAGCCACATTGTAGCTTTCATGTGTAGGTTATAGTCTTTGAACCATGTGAAATCAGCAACCTAAAGCATGTGAAAAAGTTATGTAGGTACTTAAGAACATGTGAAATCCATGCTAACTATGTTCCCCGTTCATGTATGTAAATTGTCCATGTTGATAACTTTCATGTTTGGTTCTATATAAGATTAAAGATCATAAGTGGATGGATTAGAGACCATGTGATAAGTGAATGTTATATTTTTGAAATCTGAAAGCATGCGTTAGGTATAAATTGTAGAACCTTCATGATAGGTTGAAAACTTAATGGACTAGCATGCTATGTGTTGCTAATCGTATGTGCTTGTAGAAACCACTAGGACTTGTACGTGTATATCATGTATAGTGTTACTTGCTGAGTCTCTGGACTCACTCCTTGCTTCGGCGTACAGGTGTAGTTGGTGATACGACACCGTTGGAGGAGACGGTGGAGACGGACTCCGAGCGCGGAGACTAGTTACTTGGAGCTTCTTTGTGATTGTGTACTTCGTCGTATGTACTTGGACATTGTATTAGAACTATCATGAAAAGAATGTAATATGTGGACATTTTGTATTTCTATTTCAGTAAATTAAATCATGTGAATTTTAGTTCCTTTTTGCAAATTGTAACTGCATGTATGTTTAATGTGGATGATAAAGAACGGAGATAGTTCTCTTTTACTTCCGCTACTCTGTTATGTAATTCGCGTGTATCTCAGCGTTTGTATCATTGGGTAAATGTCCCACTGTGGCGGCAGCACTCGCTATACCGACGTGGGCCGGTATGACCGTACCGGTGTAACGAGGGCCGTCACAGTCTGTGAACGCGATAGAAGGGGCGTCGCGTCTGAAGCGACGGCCCTGGGTGTCGCGTTCATAAACCGCTGTTTGGGTCGGTGTCTGCATGCACGACGCGCTTGTCGCACGCGGAGTGGGCTTGCTGATGTCAGGAGTGGAAGGCGACGGCCACAATTGTCGCATTTAGGTCACGACAGTGTGCTATGTCGCATTCCCAACGAGCTTCGTTTTAAGAGGGTTTTGGCCGGACAGAGCTTGTGCAAGCTCTGCTCGGCCAAGAGAGGTGCTGTTGCATGTTTTGGGCGATTGGCGTTCCAGGGAGTTCTTGGGTGTTCTCGCGCGCAAGGTCGTCGCGTGGAGCGGGGGAAACGTCCTGTAGATCTTTGTTCTTCGCGGAGGTAGGGAGATTCTTCCTGTTTTATCGCATGGATTGTGTGTGTGTCGTGTTCAATGTGTTTTGGTTTTACAAACAGTAGATACCCTGCTAGGACACACATTAAAGCATGAAAATGGATGAAAACCTGGTTTGAAGGGTCTAAAGGGGAGATCTGGCGAGGGGTCCCCAGATTAGGGTTCCTGCCTATGAAGGCGACAGACCCATCGCGTTCACAGTCGAGGGTCTGTTTGTGTTTGTGCACGTGAGCATGTTATCCAATTATTGTGTATAGTGATGCATGGCAATGGTAAGAGGTGCATTGGCACCTTTTTTCTTTTTTTTTTTAATAAAAGGCCAAGGAAGGCCAAATTTTATTAATAAAAAGAGATTGTAACATCCAGAGGGAAACTGAGTACAGAAAACCAACAAAATAAAACATCTAGAACTCCATGGAAGACATATCCCATGGGTGAGCTTGCCGAAGACTGCTGTAAAGCACTTGATTTTTCATCTTTGGGTGATTTCTTATGTATGCATAATGTATGCCATTGATGTATAAATTCTATTGTGCATAGTACTTACTTGATTACATTGTATGAATAAGTATTATTTTAATGTGTGCATTGTAGATATATATATATATATATATTATATATATATTATATATATATAATATATATTATATATATAATATATATATATCATGTGTGGTGTACATAATTTCTGCAGTTTTAAGTTCTGTGCAGACGACCTGTTGGAGTCAACATGGGGTGACGTTCATGGTGAGTCAGTGGCCACATCGATGGACGCCAACTCCATATTGGCGGCCAGTGATGTTGATGTCAAGGTCCCAGATCTGTTGCGATTTCATATCTGGAAACGCACCCGAAATCTTCGCCTCTTGTTTAGGAAACCGTTCCCCACCGATAACCAAGCCTAACCCTTATGCGTATCCCACCCCAACCCTTTATATTGTCCAGCTTTCAGCCAAGTCTGTCCTTTTTTGACTCTTGGGTCAAAAACCTAGACTTTCTATGCGAAAACCTATTTTGGAACTCTTCGATCCGGCTACTGGAGGCTTCAACCGACGATCTGCATTGACTGGAGAGGACTCTGAACATCCGGGAACGACTTCCCCACGCTGGTGTGCAGTGAAGATCAACAGGGAACCCAGATAAAGAAGGATTTGAAGGCTCTTTGGCTAAGGCCGAGGAGAGCTTCTTCAAATCAAAACATCGATTGTGGATTTTATCCAAGGAAAGTAACCCATCCACATCACCCTACATGTGTCCAGTATGTCCCAAGAATCTTTAGGGTTTTAATTCGAGTCCTGGAACCCCTCATTCAGTCGATCTTTTGCGTTCAGTCTGTGTTCTACACAGACAGGAACTTAACGGCAAGATCTATTGCCGTTAAGATCTGAACTTGGCGGCGTCCTTTGTTGCCGTTAACTTGGTAGGTGGCCACCCCTTGCCGTTTAGTTCTTCAGGCAGAAACAATGTTGTCTGCTGCCCTATATAAAAAAAACTATTTCTCAAGTTTTCTGCGCATGAGGGTATACGATAAACTTTATATGATATGTAATATCTATGTGGAAGCATGTTGTGGATTGTTATGAATTTTTGTTGATTTCCCACATTATTAGAATTATCAGAAATGTCTAGTTGCGGTTTTAATTTTGTAAAATCTTGATTATGCAAATTGTGTGGAATTTAACAGTCATGAATTTCTGTATATCAGTTAAGGGTTTCTTTCACGCTGTATAAAATTTGGAATTTTATGATATCTGTGTAAATTATTATAATTCTGAATGGTAAAACAAGGAGCATGCAGATTTAGTATAGAAATTCCAATAAATGGTATGAAAGTAGATAAATTCTTGAAAATTTGCATATGTTCAGTACTGTTGGTATGCATGTGTAGCATGAACTATAGGTCTGAATGATAACAACTATGTAAATTGGGCTATTTTAACCTGAGATAATATCACTGTTTGAATTTTATTAAATAGTGGATATTTCAGAAAATTATGAAACTTCGTATTGTGATCTGTGAAAGTAAACGACCTGTGGTTAAATTTTCACATTCATTGATGATAGTAGGTACTGATTACAATATTTCATCATGAAAAGGGTATGGTTAGTGTAATTAAAAATGATTAATGTAATTACAGCATGATATGATCAATTAGTAGTTGTAACTGATTAGTTCTATTAACAGTAGTACCATGATAAGGACCCTGAACCATGTGCATGAATGTGAAAATAAGAATAACGGGTTAAAATAGTGTGAAATTGTGTGTGTTTAAATGGAAAATGTGTAATTGTGCCAATGGGTGACACTGCTACCTTAGAGGGCTGTGGAACTGTACTGTGGTAAAGTACCCACGGAAAGTTCAAATATGTGATGTCCTGGGCATTGGGATTAAATCCTGGAGGCGAACAAGTATCGTTGGTTAGGTGGAGAGTGCTTCTCCCGATTCTGCGCAGTAACTAAGATATATCACTGAAATGCCTAGGTGATAGATATGTGATGTGATTAGTGTGTGTCCTTCTATAAGGTGGTTTGGACTATGTGTCACGGCATTTAATAATGTGATTGGTGTTTAAGTGAATATGCATGTGAAAACTGTGAAATTGTGTAAATGATTATATGTTATATGAACTCTTGTGATAGCATGTGAATGATAACTTCTTAAATGAATATGTTATGTACATAGCAAAACAGCAAGCTTTTCATGAGTATAAATGTGTTTCCATGTGAAAATGACTATAGAATCCATGCTAGAATTGTCTCTTATTTATATGTCCAACTCCATGTTAAAATGTCTAATGTTTAACTTGTAAGTGTGTGTGAATGTGTTAAATGAGCTTAGTTAATATATTGAAAGGTGTGTAGAAGCATGTGATAGGCTTTAAGTTATTGAAAATTTTGTATAAGACAATTCCTGTGTAACATGTGTAGACATCATGTTTAGGATTTTTACTCGAATTAATTGTTAAATCCATGTTATTTGTTATTGTGTAGTATGAGAATGTGAAAGTTATGTGATGCATGTAATTTAGTGTGGTTGGTGTTACTTGTGAGTTCATTTGAACTCACTCTTGCTTCGGCGTACAGTGCAGAGATTTCTACTTCTTCCGAGGAGATCGTTAGGAGTGACTTGGAATGGGAGTAGGAGACCTTGTTTTGGACTTAGTGTTGTACTTTTATTTTCATAAGTATGTAATAAGTAGACTTGCTCTACCTTTGGGATTGTGTACTTATTTAGTGGAAAGTTGTGGACAATGTATTTATTTCATTTCTCAGTTATGAAAAGTTTAGATTCTTTTCTTCTATATTTATGGACTGGGAATAGAATGTGGATGATGGAATAAGAAGTTACATTTGGCTATTTCTTTTCTGCTGTTATGTGAATGTATTTATGTATATTTCAGCTATCGCATTGTTGGGTAAATGTCCCACTGTAGTGGTGTTCATTATATCGATGTGGGTTGGTATAACCGTACCGGTATAAGGAGGGTCGTTACAACTGTCCGAGGACGTAAGCCAGGTCGTCGCGAACAACGCTCCATGTTTTCTTCATCCGAATCCATCTCAGATATCTCTTGATCAAATCGAAAGTCAGACATGAAAATATTCTCCGCTTTAGCAAGGGCACCTGTAGCGCTCAGGGAGCGTGCTGTGTGTGTGGTTTACGTAGTGTTCACGCGGTTGTCGTGGGGTTTCACATGGCTTGTGCGCTATGCACGTGGTTGTGTGTGCGTGACGAGTAGTACGACGCCTACCGGGGATATCTCTTCAGTTGGGAGCCCTAGGTTTTGTGTGAGCCAGGCACGTGTGTATGCTCGAGGCTTGTCCCCGTACTGAGTACCGACGCGGTCTTGTCATCTTCCTGGACACCCTCACTCCTGTGTAGAGTAGTACGTCCGGCTGAGGGAAAGACGTAGAGGGACAATGACTTGAGAGAGTGTTTGTGTTTGTCACTTGTAGCACGCTCGTTGGTGGGCGACGGACACCATGAGACGTACTGGGCCCCAACTAGTCCTGCTTTCCAGTGCCTCCCCCAGCTAGTCCTGCTTTCCAGTGCCTCACTTTAGGGAGCTCGAGCTAGAGTCCCTAAAGGTGCCAGGCATGGCCTGCGGCAGTGTGATCCGCAGAAGTAGTGTTGGTTGGTCTCCACAGTTTCTTGGCTTGTGTTTGGTGGAGCGGCAGCTGGACCTTACGTCCGTGGCTGTGAGACTGAGAGGTAGTCCTGTGTTGTTTGTCCGGGTTAGTTACTGGTGTCGCGAGCCAGTCTACGTGGCCCGAGTGTGGCATTCTTCTACTTTAGCACATACGCCTGGTCATGGTTTGCCGTTTATTTATTATTGTTATTTTCGGTTAAGCGGCAAGCGGTAAGTGATATTTACAACTTTATATCATGTTAGCTAGTTCTATAAATTGATAGCGTAGCCTCCTGCTTTACTACTTGTGTTGGTTGCTCGGTTTCTCGGGGAGTTTCCCTACTGAGCTAGTGACTCAAGAGGGTCACCCCTACCCCCTTTCAGGTGAGGCAGAGTAGGAGACTTTGCATCCGTCGTCTAGTTCTGAGCCGCACCGTAGCGGTGCAGGGTCTGCACTACCTCCAGCAGTGTAATTTTCCTTCCTGTTGTACACCTCGGGGTATGCCCCAGGTTGTTGTTGTACTAGTTTGATATTTTGTTATATTGATTATGTGACTGGCTATATTTAGTAAATATTTGTGACAATATTATATATATTTAAGCTTTTTCCTTTATATTTCTATAGACATATGAATGTTATCCCTTGCGAGGCTTCGGCCGGTTCGCGGGAGGTGGAGTCGTGTCGGGCTCGTTATTAGGTTAACGGGTTTGAACGACGAGGACAGCTACACTTGTTGTGCCCAATACACATCTCACTATTTTAATGTAGATACCCATAGTCATTCATGGCTAGTAACAAGAGTTTCAAGAAGTATATATGTACGTCGCGCATTTTTCGGATCATCGTGGATCCGTGTTTAGTAGGTTTGGTAGCCGATGTGTGGCCCATGAGTTTGAGTTTCAGGTGTTACGCGCATTGTGAGGCTTGGTGGGCCATCAGATTGGGCCCAAAGCACTCACAAGTTTTCTGCCTGTGAACGCGACAGGGGTGTGTGTCGCGTTCTGAACGCGACAGCCCTGGTGGTCGCGTTCTTGTTACCACTCTTGAGCGGCGACGTCTGCATGCGCGCCTCGCATCGCGCGTTGGGTGGCCTGCTGACATCGGGCTTGTGAAGGCGATGGCCGCCTACGTCGCGTTCAGGTTGCGACGTAGGGCTACATCGCGTTCTCATCTGCAATGCGTTTTACGGAACCCCGGCCGAACAGAGCTTCCCAGGCTCCGCTTGACCAAGGGGAGCTGCTGCGGGTTTCTTCCGGGCGATTCGAGGTTCTGGAAGTGCGTGGGGCGTGTTCTCGCCACGAGGACGTCGCGTGGAGCGGGGGAACGCCGAGTGATCTTCGGTTTTTGCGTTCTTCGCGAAGGTAGGGTGTTTCTACCTCGTTTGATTGTGTGGATTGCTCATGGTGTTGATTTGATTCGTTTAAAGCTTAAAGAACATTAGATACCATGTTAGGGTATTCATTAAAGCATGTAAAATGAGAATTAGCATGTTTTGAATGGTTTGGAATGGTCCGTGGAGTTTCTCTGGTTAGGGTTTGCGCCTTGAAGGCGATAGACCTTGCCGTCGCGACAAGGTCGCGACAGGCCGACCCGTCGCGATAGGGTTTCCTATTGCGACAAATCGGGGAGTCGTGTTTTGAAGGCGACACAGCCCCATGTCGCGACCTCAGTAGAGAGGTCTGGTTTTGCATGTTTTTAATAATTTGATTATTCGATTATTGATATTTGAGGTGTATGGTTTTAGTAAGTGGTGCATTAGCACCTATAGCGCTCTTTGAGCGTGTCACTGTGTTATTAACGTGTGGTTTACTGGTTGTGGTGGCGGTACGTGGCATAGCATGGGTGTGCATGGTGCACACTCGATTATGGTTGTGATTTTTGTAGTGCATCGTAATAGTTGGGCAGTGAGGTTCCATTGTGAACCTAGCCTCTGGTTCTAACATCGTTATAAATTTAAGGTGATTTAGATAATGAAGTGTGCATCTAGTTTATGATGTTTGGGTGTTGAGTTTATTGAGGCTATGGAGGTCATGAAATGACCAATGATAGGCCAGGTATGAATGGTTAAGGTGATTAATGCGTGAGTATCTGTGTAGGTTAGCTTGTGGGTCACGGAGTGACCAGGTCAAGCTATTTCTCATAATTGCACCATGGTTTGCAATAGAGATTATACATTAATATCATGGTTTGTATGCTATCCGAGTGTGGTGGTCCGGCGCCTATTCCGGAATGCCTCTCTTGTCCGCCCCGACACGAAATATCGGAGCGTGAAGGCAGTTGCAAGAAAAAGGTATAGAGCAAATACTAGACATCAAACCATTACACATTGAATAATACTAAAGCAAATCTTTCTCATTAATAACTTTTCAAATGTCTAGTTACAACCACTAATATCAAAGTCATTCTATAGGGCCCAATTACATTGCAATAAAGGAAATAACTAACTACAACTCTAAGATAACATAATGACTCGAGGGTACTCCTGGCTTCACTCTTGGTCATTCCCTTCCTCGTGAGTGTATGTGTCATCCTCGGTCTCACCTGAGAACACAACATCAAATAACGTAGGGTGAGCGATAACGCCCAATAGGACTTAAATCTCAGGCTCAAGCAGGCTTTAATAATTAACACATTTAATGGCAGAGTATCTAAAGATAGTAGGTACAAGATAGTCAAAATATAGCAAGAGATAGCACAACATGTAACAGGATAGCACAATAGCACGAGATCGAGTATAGTTTCCAAAAATAGCACAAGTATCGAGTATAGCACGAATAGCAAGATGGCTATAGCACACTAGCACAAGTATAATAATATCACGACGAGTATAGCACTTGTTTGTCATTCTAGACATCGAGAGAGTATAGTACGTTTTGTGTTTTGATTGTCATATAGATAGTCGAGATAGATAGCACTTGAGTGTAATGCCAAACACTCTGATCATTTAACTCCCATGGGCACTAGCACTTTCGGACGCACATCTCAGGACCAGATCGGCCCTTTATATATTGCCAGGCATTGGTTATATTGTATCTTTAGACAATCAGTCAATGGCCAATATAGAGTACCAAGAATAGTTAAGAGCACTAGATGAATAGACGAGATAGTAGAGAGATGTGAATAGACGAGCGAGTAGAGTATAGATGAGAGCTAAGGGTACACACATAAAACAACGAGTAAACAGGCGATAGTAACAGTTGCACAACACGCGCACGTCGTATTGGCAGTCAGGTAGAATTCACAATTTTCCCGCTGGCCATGTTATGCACAAGTCCAGAGGTCCGACGTGATTCAAGGTAAGAGCGAACTTCTAATAGCCGTTAGGATCATATCGATCCCTAAAGGTGTAATGGGTGTTAGGGTACAACAACTCATCGACCATGTGGGAATCCATGATCAGAGGAGACTTACGGAGGCCTTGTGCAAGGGTTCACTAGTCCGGCGAAAGGAATATCCGACGGAGAGTTCAGCATAAGCCAAGTAAAGTGTGTATATAAAACAGGTGCTCGACGTTCTAGAGGAATTCTAGAACAGTGGAGCGTCGATATCGGTATATAAACAACGTAAGAAACGAATACAAGTCCTTTAAAATAGGGCAATTAATATACTTATTGTAATAAATTACCCGATACATTATGAGATATTTTATGCCAGATTTCAGCCATATATGGATGGTTCATGTGTGTGCATGTGTAAGAAATCATAGATAGAAAAGAAGTCGTGAATATGTATTTTAAATCATTCAATATAGCTCCATTAAAATAGGTTTTTTATTACGTGTATGACTGTTAAAAAGGCGTAAGAATATTGTAGAAAGTGAGAGTAATAATTTTATGGGTTTTCATGCAAAATCCTGTGAACGCGACGTACCCATGTAAGGGTCGCGACAGGTCATGATGGACGTGACAGGGTCCTGTATGGGTCGCAACAGGGCTGTCTGCTCAGGCGGCCAGAACGCGATGGGGTCTCCTGTTGCGTTCAGAACGCGACAAGATGTTGGTCGCGACGGCTCTGAGAATGCGACGTGTCGAGCCGTCGCATTCTCAGGTACTTCACCTGAGTTCGAGCGGGAACATGTTCTACATCGGATTGCGTGCCAACTTGACTTTTTGGACACAGGGTACTTGAAAAATCATAACTAATTACATAGTCCTGAAAAATCACGAAACAAGTTGCAAATTAAAGTAGACATGTAAGGGTACTTCCAGTAAATCGGAATTAGAGAGAGAGCATGGTTCATATAGGTTTTGAACATGAGCAAGAACGAGTTATTCAGAACATGGCACACATAGAAAGATTGATTAATTCGATCAGCATGCTCGATGAAATTAGGGCTTTTAGGGGCAAAAGATCCCTAACAACATGAAGTATCTACAACAAGAATTTCGTAGCATGGGATCAAGTATTCATAGAGATTTGAATTAAACATGATGTCTCGGGTTATCATGTTTGCAGATCTTCTAAAATCAAGAACAAAAGATTGGCTCGATGAAAAAGAAGGAATCAAGAGGGGTTTTGTTCCTGGTGATTGGAACTACCTACACGAGTTTAATTTAATTTTGCTCATGAGAATGCCTACCTTTGACTCGATTTATCTTCTAGGGCTTAGAACTCCAAGAACGAAGGAAGAAGCTGATGGATCTTCCTCTCCTCGATTTCTCCTCCTCCTTGGCCTCTTCTCCACGTCCAAGAACCCTTTTGCACGAGCTAGGGCCGGCCATGAGGGTTTAAGAGGTGTATTTATATAAATAAAAGTTCCTATTCCTACTACTACTCAAATTCCTCTTAATTACGAGATTTCCTAACTCCACCTTTCCTCTCTTGCTTTCCAATCTCTAATTGGGTTAGGATAGTATCTAAATTCGTGCTAGACTATATGGGGTAGGTTTAGAATCCAATTCCAACTCTAATTGCCACTTTTATTGCTTTAATAACCCCTTTCCAATTAGGAGATAATTAAACTCCGAATTTAGGGTATTTTCTTATTATTCTCCTTTGTAAATTCATATTTTTGACCCAATAAGTTCTAGAGGATCCATTAAGCAAAGCCCATTACTCTTTTCTATTTAATGGTTTTATTTAATGCTCTTTTCATTGAATATCCCTTTAGCTGAGTTTTTAATTTATTATTTAATTTTTTATTTTTCTCAAAATTCAGGTTGCTACATCCTCCCCCTCTTAAAAGATTTGGTCCCCAAATTCATATGACCTTACAGGAGAGAATGGCTTACCGAATAGATCAGGGTAGTTGCGTCTGATAATTCCTTCTGGTTCCCATGTGGCTTCTTCCACTCCGCGTTATTCCATAAGACCTTCACCACATGAATGGGACGATTTCTGAGTTGTTGTACCTTTCGGTCCAATATCTTGATCGGCTTCTCTTCATACGTCATGTCCTTGTTTAACACCAGATCATCATGGCGAATGACATGTGTAGGATCGTACACATACTTTCTAAGCATGGAGACATGGAAACATTGTGCACACTTGCCAAATTTGGCGGCAAGGCCAGTCTGTAAGCAACTTCACCAATCCTTTCAAGTACTTCGAAAGGACCAATGAATCTTGGACTAAGTTTTCCTTTCACTCTGAATCTTTGAATACCACGGGTAGGAGATACCTTCACAACACATGATCTCCTATTTGAAATTCCAGATCCCGTCTTCTCTTATCACATAGCTCTTCTGTCTAGACTGAGCAATCTTGAGTCGATCTCGTATCATCTGTATATCCCGGTTTGTACTTTGTACCATGTCAGGTCCTAACCATTGTTGTTCTCCCACTTCATTCCAGCACACAGGAGATCTACAATTCCTGCCATAAAGTGCTTCAAATGGTGCCATTTAATACTCGCCTGGTAACTGTTGTTATAGGCGAACTCAATCAAGGGTAAGTGTTCATTCCAATGACCATTGAAATCTATAATGCAGGCTCTTAACATGTCTTCTACAATTTGATTTGTCCTCTCAGTTTGCCCATCAGTCTGCGGGTGAAAGGCAGTACTAAAATTAAGCTTCGTACCAAGGGCATTTGCAGACCTTTCCAAAAATGAGAGGTGAACCTTGGATCTCGATCTGAGATAATAGATGACGGAATACCGTGCAACCGCACGATCTCCTTGACATATAATGCAGCTAGCACCTCCACAGACCATGTACTCTTTATGGGTAAGAAGTGCGCAGATTTGGTCAACCGGTCAACGATGACCCATATGCGTCAAGTCCACCACGAGTTCTGGGTAAACCCATGATGAGTCCATGCCAATGCTTTCCCACTTCCATTCTGGGATATCTAGTGGTCTGAGCACACCGGCAGGGCGCATATGTTCTGCCTTCACTTGTTGACATGTGAGGCAATGAGCTACATGCTCGGCTACTTCCCTCTTCATATTCGGCCACCAAAATGTTCTTTTCATGTCTTGATACATTTTGGTACCTCCTGGATGAATAGTGTACTTAGTTTGATGAGCTTCATCCATTATTTTCCTTTTTAGGGCTTCGTTGTCTGGGACACAAGTTCTCCCTTGGAATACTAACCTCCCATCTTCAGTCATGCAAAATCCGGTCTGTCCGCTAAGGTTTCCTTGACACGAACCAAGAATGGATCGTTGTCCTGTTGCATCTTGATTTCCTCCAGCAGATCGGATTGGATCTTGAGATTGGCAATCAAAACATGATCATCCCTATGTTCAATATTTAAGTCTAGCCTCGCGAATTGTTCAAGTAATTGCATCTCGCCAAGGACTAGACTTGAGATAGATGCCATTGGCTTTCTACTAAGAGCATCAGCCACGGCGTTTCCCTTACCTGGATGGTACTGGATGTTGAAATCGAAGTCCTTTAGATATTCTAACCATCTCCTCTGCCTCATGTTGAGTTCTTTCTGGAGAATAGGTACTTTAGACTTTTATGATCTGAATAGACAGTGAATTGCTCACCATAGAGATAGTGCCTCCAGATTTTTAATGCGAAGACCACGGCAGCCAACTCTAAGTCATGCACAGGGTAGTTGACTTCATGCGTCTTCAATTGCCTTGAGGAATAGGCGATGACCTTCTCCTTTTGCATTAGTACACGCCTAGCCCATTCCTGAGGCATCAGTGTAGACAGAGAAACCTTCTCCCTCTATTGGCAGAGCGAGAACGGTGCTGAGGTAAGACAGTGTCTTTGAGAGTTTGAAACTTTCTCACACTCTTTACTCAGGAGTAGGGATTCTCCTTTCGTGTCAGACCGTGGAGATGGCGATCTTAGAGAAGTCCTTTATGAACCGCCTGTAATCCAGCCAGTCCTAAGAAGCTTCTGATTTCTGTGACATTGGTTGGTCTCTCCCAGTTGAGTACAGCTTCGACTTTGGAAGGATCAACAAGATGCCGTCCTTTGATATGACATGGCCCAAGAAAGACACTTCTTCGAGCCAGAACTCGCACTTGCTTAATTTTGCATATAGTTTGTTGTCTCGTAAGACTTGCAGTGCGGTCCTCAAGTGTTCTTCATGATCTTCCTTGGTCTTTGAATATATGAGGATATCGTCGATGAAGACGACCACAAATTTGTCAAGGTATGGCCGATATATGCTGTTCATGAGTTGCATAAAGGCTGCAGGAGCATTGGTTAGACCAAAAGGCATAACAACAAATTCGTAATGTCCATACCTGCTCCTGAAAGTGTTTTGAAGATATCGTCATCCTTGATCCTCATTTGATGATAACCAGATCAAGGTCGATCTTGGAGAAGTATTGGGCTCCAGATATCTGGTCGAATAGTTCATCGACCCTAGGCAATGGGTACTTGTTCTTGATGGTCAATTGGTTGAGTTGATGATAGTCGATGCATAGTCTCATCGACCCATCCTTCTTCTTAACGATAGCACAGGTGCTCCCCAAGGGGAGGTACTTGGTCTGATGAACCCCTTCTCTAGTAGCTCCATCAGTTGTGCTTTTAGTTCTTTCAATTCGGCAGGCGACATCCGGTACGGTTGACGCGATACCGGGGCAGCTCCAGGAGTCAACTCAATGGCGAAGTTGACGTCACGTTCAGGGGGAACTCCGGGTAA